>OY787662.1:25058921-26258921 GCA_963678985.1 Spisula subtruncata
AAGCGAATTAGAATCATTTCTGTACTTCATTGTTTGTAAATTGTATATTGATACATTAATGGGAAATAAAATATGTTTAAAATAATTATTTGAATGATATTTTTACAGTAACTCAAAGACTATTAAATGTTGCGCAATTGTTTTTTTCCAATCGTTTCAGAGGTTTCTGAGAAAAAGGTTTTTTCTTTTGGTTGCCACGAAAACCAGAATTCCACGTGAATCAACTAAATATGAATACAGAATACAGAAAAGTTTATTCCGCTTAAGCACAATACATCTTATCACTGTGAAACAACATACAATCAATACTTAAATACATACATGCGTGCATACACACATCACTTTACAAATACCAAATATACATGTTAAGTCAATAAATGAATCAGTTTGTCTAGGGACAACACATATTTTTAACTGACATTAAATATGAAAGTATCATAGTATTTTATGAACACAACATTGAATCAATATAAAAATCGAGCGTCGTATATCAAGGGCTTTATTGATAAGTGTACCAATGTAGTGAAGTTCCTATATATATTGGTTGAGGATAATAGCTGTATAAATTTGAACATGCTATATGAAGGAAGTTAATAAAGGACCATGCGAGGACCATTCATGTAAAGCTTCAAAACAATTTTCTTAATAGTCCCAGGAGGTGCGGTGCTTGAATAAATTGCTGACACACGGATGGATGCACTGACTATATTGTTGAAGAGCGATCCCAACTCCCCCCCCCCGCAATATGTGAGCTTAAAAATACTTGATTGCGTAACATAAATTTTAATATTTCATAATTAAAGTACTATCACTTAGTAGTTAATCACACTTCAGTCACAAATAGTAAACAGTAAAATCTTCTTTTACTGTTTCAATGAATTATCGAATTGCAAAAATGTAATTAAAAATCAATTACTAGTATCCGTTATAGCAGTATTTAACGCCTTTCTATTTACGTAACACACTTTTTGATGAACTCGTGTACGGTAAAGAGCAAAACTCATGTATACCCAATTACAGTTCCTTATCTCTTACATTCTTCTGCATGCCTACAATTTCTAAAGCATGTTTAATTCACTATAATATTCAGAGGTCAAGAAAAAGTTCAAATTAACTTGTTGAGGAGGTTTCTAGTTTAAATCTACCATATTCGGTTTCTTTCAAACCATCGTGTAACATATGGCCAAGATAATTCAACGAACAACGCTGAGCAATGAACGATATCATGTTTTTAATGAAAGAATTAATTTTATTGTAACTGATTCTTTAAATTACATTAAGGCCGTAAAGGAATTAGTTAGGTACGTTAGGTGCTTTTCCTTTGATATGAAGAATCCGAAAAGTGATGTTCATTAAATGCCTAACTATGGTGCTGAATGCACACCGGCGCCGTAAAAACAACAAACATGTTAAAATCACTAACAGTAAAATGGTACCGAAGTTGTGGGTAAACCGTCAAAGGCATCTTTTCTAATACCACCGTTCGCAGTTGTAGCATAAAATTGCACATAATGTTAAGATTAAAGGTCATTAAGAGACGAAATTAATTTGTATTAGCAAAGTATTATTTTAATTAGCGCAATGAATTGATGACTTCGACCTAAGGCAAAAACTCGCAATGGCATGTCAATTGACGATCAACAGTCAGGTTCGCTCTTCTTTCATAGATTTGAACGGAACTTGCGCAATATTGTAACTCTCTTGACTTTATCACTGGAATCACATTGTGTAATGAGCTAACGACGATCTTATAACGCCGTGGGTTTTGTGACAATGCAGATGAAAAAGGACTGTCAGGAACCGTTGACATTATTAGCACCATGACCTGTTTTGTGAACAAAGTTTACAAACAACTGTGTGTTTATTTGTCGGTAATATATTGTTTAAGCCTCATTTCTTCGGATACAACAGACGAAATGTGGATTATGATTATAGTTATTATCTTTCTCATTTTAGAACCAGACCAAGTTCTATCGGGCGACAACAGTTTTTTAAAACCCAGGAAACCGCAATTTTGTTGACCTAAATGTTGTTATTCAAAGTGCTAACTCGACAGCATAGTAGCACCTGGCGTTTGCTTCGATGCTGTAGCCCATCCTGTATATCCTTGGTCTAGAGTTCGACCACAGACCGGGTCATACCAAAGACGAAACACAACCTTGCTAGACGCTCCGGATATAAAGCGAAAGTGGGCATGTGATTTAGACCCTTGTTGCGGTGAATAACATCAGCAATGAGGCACCGAAAGTGAATATAGTACGCTGTAGAAACGTGTTTATGAATCGACCTGAATAATGTAAAAAACTATAAAATGGTATTCAAATGAAAACAAAAAAGTTTTGCTCCTTTGGACTAACCAGCAATGTATTGTTTGGCGATGTTTTTGTGTTTTATTTTAGTTTACTTGTAGAAGACAGCGGTAGTCATGGGAATCTTTCATTATATAGCATGGGGACCAGTAATTATACCGACATATTTATGGCATGTATTTTCTACTGTCGATTATGACATCCAATTAGTGAATCACGTGTTAATTTTCTTCAAGAAATTATAACAACAACATTCATCATTTTATTGTTTTGTTTCCAAACCAAAAATTAAAAAAAAAAATTTGAGCAAAAACCAATATATTATCGATGCGGTGTTTGACGACTTATAGAACTATAAACTGGCATAATTTGTCAGCCAGTAATTCAATTGTTTAAATATACCCGCATATCAATCCTTTGTGATTTTAGTTAATGAGTATGGCACGTGCGCGGGTTTTTGCACGAGCACTTTGGATACTGTCTTACCCTGTTCTCTGGTAGAATAAAATGTTCACGCTCAGTTATTTTAGTTAAAAGACTAAAGGCCCCTGATGCGAGCGGATTGATGACGTCATATGTCTGGGTTAGTACTAGTGCAAAAAATCGAACTTGTGAAGTACTGTTAAATAATATCCAAAGAAAGTACCCGTAGATTGCGGGCTATCAATGTTTGTAAATAAGGCAGATCGTAATCAATAGCAAGGAGTTGGTCGGACACATTATTTTTTCGTCTGAAAATGAATTCATATGATTTATTAAAGTGGCGGTATTCGTGAATCTACAATTTTTCAAGAAATCTATTCAGAAACGTCTGCTTTTTAAATTACGACGAAGTAGTCACGCTGATTTCGGTACGTTGTCCCCCAAAATACAATTAAGACGTTTGCTATAGGACAAATAACCGCGCGTGCTATTTTCAAGCCTAATTTTATAGCTTTTGTAGCGGCTTTTAACCCCGGCGTTTTAAAAATACCAGACTTTTAATAGTCATTTTATTACATCAAGGATATTTCATTTGTGGTGTTCGGTAAGGGTAAATACTATTGCTAACAAATGGGTGTTTATAAAAAATTGATAACAAAAACATAAAATTGGCGATAGTGAAGTAAAAACTAGAAAAATGACAACCGTAACGTCAAAACCTGCGTTTTACTATCGTACAGTCGTTTGCATTCAAACGGTTAAACCACATGGCCCCTACGACATAATTTTACGCCTATATGTTTTGTTAAACGCAGATAGGGGCCACTCGCGGACGTATTAACGACTTGTACAAATTTAAAACCATATTAGACGCAGGAATAAAATTTGAATAAAAGTTATTTTTTAAAAGGTTGTAACTTGTCTAAAAAGACACCTCAAGGTCTCTCGTAACCCCTAAAAAGTCAGTGGGTCCCTAAAATTCAGTGGGGCTTGTGATCGTGTGACAGGGAGCACAGGTGTGAGGAATCCCCTATACAAACTGTGACATTTTCTGTCTTTATGATAATACACCGAGATATCGCGCCTGATATTTGATGCTCCGTTTAACACTCCTTTAACAACGCTTAACTGAAAGCGAAACCGCTCATACAATTATTGCAACAACTAAAGGCAAGAGTTCTTTCTTGAATCAGTCTGTTTAAGTCGTTTTGTTAGTTTTTTTATGATTTATGAACTAGTTCACTACTGATAGGTCACCCTCAGGTGCGTATGAATGTTTATTTCATAATTCTGTCTGACAAATAGAGTGTCTGGGGTGGACCCTGGTGGGTAAATTATCACTGATACTATCAAGCGGGAGTTTTTTAAATAATAATAAAAGAAATAGTTATTTTAAATAACAGCTGTGCTGTATATGAAATTATATTAATATATTGAACAGTCTGAAAGCGTCAAGTAAAATGACGCAGCAAAATAGGAATACACGTACAACAAAACCTAAATGGTAAGGGCCACCGCTGGGACCCTTCACTAAAATACACTGAGCAATTTTGCCTCGGCGATGTATCCCGATATCATGAATGGGCATCAGAAGGCATACAGGGAAAAGGGTCCTCGTGGAAGCTTTGGGGCAGTTATTAGAAAAAAAAACTGTGAATCAGGATTTGTTTTAAACTTCGGGCCTCACTATGGGTGGTTTTATGTGAGGTTATAGCGTTATTATTCAAAATAAATGTAACGAGGTCTCATTATTGAGTAAGTCTTAAAGTGAATTAACACTTTCTTAAATGAAACATAGCACCATGGAAAGCATACTAAGTTAAGTTTAAAAAGTTACCAATTTTCTAGGGCTCTTTTCAGCTGTTATGCCGCTCAAGCACCCTTTGTCATTTCAACTTCCCCTGGTCATTGGGCTACATATGGAAACCTATACTCGTGTCTCCCTGGGGAGACTATTTCTCTCCTAGGGTGTGGTAGCTAACATCGATCTGAGGCGCCCAGGAATAGACACTGTCCTCACAGGTACCATTTAAACCATGGTGGAGTGGAGCATGTGGGTCTTGCTCCGAGAAATTAACCAGTGGTCCAGAGGGGGATGGAACCCGGGACCTCTCGATCCCGAAGCGCGCGTCCTACCTCTAGGCCAACGCTACCCACACTACCTGGTTTACGCTAAAATAAATATGGTTATCTCTTAAGCCTAATGACATATTGTGATGCTACAATGATGCCCAAACCTTGCACCTTAAACGTGACATGGCACAGTGTGCCACCTTGCACTAAAACTAATGCCATAATATTATGCTACAACGAGGCCTAAAGCGTGAACTCGGACATGGCCAAGTCTACTAAAACTATACTTCAATGATGATGCACAATGTACAATGTACCTTCTCAAAACATTAGTGGAAAAAGGAATGGTCATGGTAAAATCTACTGAGGAAATCCTCATCAGCGACATGGAGTTAAAATTTAGCACATCTTTTGACATTTCACAATGTACGCATGTTGTCAATAAATGTCCCATCACTTCCACGAAGGTTCCAATAGACAGGAGGATCCTGTTGCCGAGGCCCCTTGAAGTCCCTTTATTTCCATCGGGAGTACGTCGCCGAGGCAAAACCTGAAAGTTCAGTAGGACACAGGCTTAATTATTACATTAATACCGGTATTCCAAAGAAGTCCAAACAGAATTAGGAATTGATTAGTATACAAACGATACACTTAACACTATAACTATTTTAATGTTTGTAATTTAGAAATAGAATACTAGTACTGCAAATAAATATGCTAATGTTATAAATATTACGCAACTATAATTAAATTTATCATTTAAATGTTCAAAATTCATATAAACCAATTAAGAAAACCAAGTACATAAGACATAGTCAAATTCTTGCCACAAGAATAGTCCCCACCAATTACATTGTATTTGTAAAATATTGACTTCACATGAGAATATCCGCATCCAATACCTCTTCAACTATTACTGCGTTAAATAGTTCGTAGTACGGTATTAAAAAGCGTTTAAATTGAAAAGTTACCCATACTCAAAATGATTGCTAATCACTCACTTGTTCAACATCCCGCGTGAGGCTGCGAGTGTCGTGTTTCCAAATTAACCGATATCATGGTAGCGCTTCTTGTGGAGGGGAGACAACCTCAACTCATTTAGTTTGTAGCAAACTGCATGAATGCCAATCGGTGCTGCAATGCAACGCATGCTTACGGAGTTTATTCGGAAAAGGGTAGTGTCTTTATGTATGCTTTTATTTTCCTCGCCACCGGATAATCCATACAGTTTAGCTATTGAATTTTTTTGGGGGGGGGGTAGTGCATGATACAGAATATGACCCAGTTCCAGGAGTATCCCTGGTTCTTTTTCTTGCATAATGTACAAATAAAGCATCATACATGGGACTTAGGTTTAAAGTCTCACCCGAAAGAGATAGTAAAGTTAGTGTGTTAGTCCTGGGACTCGAACCCACCAAAACCCGAGGTCAGAATTATCGTGCCTACCGACTTAGTTAGGCAGACTGAGCTAATGAATTGGGCCCTGGTCCCGATCTCCCGAAGCATATCAAGCAGAAATCTCGTCTCAAATTGAGATTTCGCCAAAATCAGAATCTTAATTTCTAATAAATCTGAATAAAAAAATTCATTAAAAACCAATGGAATAAACAAAGAGTAGCATTTGTTGTTTTTGAAGCTAATTTTGAGTCCATCCTCTCTTGGAAAATATCCAAACGTAAATTTGCAATATTTGAGTTGAGATTCATCTCAAAATTGAGATGTTTAGGGAGATCGGGCCCAGGTCTCTTCCCTCAACGATTGTTAAAACTACTACGAATCGCGTGAAGAATAGTTATGAGTACTATATTCAACCACACTTGGAATTTCTTCTTTATACCTCAAATGTGAGTATGCCTAGATATCGCTGTCATAGATCGTAACTACTTGCGACCTTATAAGACTGATACATACGTATATCTTGTTTTACAACTAAGAGAATAGTACTTTTAGGACAGTTTTACTTGTTTTCTCAAAATATTTATTTTGTACTCACGACCTTCTCATTCTGAGCCAGCGATATGTTATAGGGTTATATGGTTAGTATTAGTTCTTTATTCGCTGTTTGGCTTACTTGGTGAACGATTTTTCCGAGATTTTATGTACCTTCTACATAAAGTTCGCTGTAGAATTATTTAAGATAATGCATGATTTGGAATGATTTCAGAGAAGAATTACCATAGAGTGTGTGCGTAGTTGTGTTGTGGTGTTTCTGATTTCTGTGCTCGGCTGGTAAAGTTGAGTGCTACCTTCCCTGTCAGATTTCCTCATACATTTTTGCAGTTCTTGACCAATATCTAATACCTGCAGTATGTATTATTTAGTCAGTTTTTTTATTATCACACTTGCTACGGTAATGTCATTAAGAAGTGGACACGTTGTGAGTATTTGACAAAACTGTAAAACAGAATCATGTGTCATGTGCAATGCTGCAAAATTGGGACCTTAATTTTTCGGGTTGTAGAGGATTTCGGATTGGAGAGATTTCGGATTAGGGAGTTTTACTGTATATCAATTATAGTAATGATATACAATCCTCATGGATGTCATTAAGTGAACAATCCAAAACAATCAATATACAAGTACACAATTATAATAAGACAATTTTCGAATACCCCGAAACTGTATACTATTTGTGGGTACACCCAGGATATTCAACGGGAAAGTGGCGGCGGGTACACCCAGGAGATTTTGACAAAGAGCAACATTTATTGCCCCATGTTATGCCCGGATCATGAATTTTGTTAAAAAATCTCAGGGTAGGCGTATCTCGATTAGTGACATCACCGGGTCGCTGTCAAAATTCCCCGTGTCGGTATTCTCCCGCTGTCACATGTCTCCACCATCCCTGAAGACAGAAACATATGTACACCAGAGGCACGCGTGTGTGTAGCGTATGTGTACTGCAAACAGTTTAATTAAGCCGACTTGAATTTTTAATGAGCACCATTACACTAAGTGACTTAATCAACCGTCACCAAACGTCATTTTTCAAGGGTATATTATTTGTCTGGCGTGTAACACACACGCAAAATATTTGATCATATTTGATATCGTTTTGAATTGAATACGTTCTTGCCATTGATCGCCATGTTTTTATTTCATTGTATTATTAGTTCTGATGTAGGGTGATGCATTTTCTTTCTTTGAAATACCCATGCTACATGGCTTAAATATTTACCAAGTAATACTTTTTCACTCAAGTAGTTGTCACATTAGTAGTTGTTTAATTACCATGTCAAATATGAAGTATATGGTTTGCATGTTGCTGATATCATAAATGCGAGCGTCATATCCATACTTGCTTACTACAGCGTACGTCTTTGACAAGCCACATTAGTTACATTACAATACCAAACCCTCGCCCAATAGGTGGGCACGTTACCAGAACAAAGTATTCAAAGAGAAGACGTAGATACAAGCTACTTTTAAATTGAAACCATTGTCAAATGTCGTGCAGTAAATATGTCAATTGATGTTCATTTTATATTACGTAAAGTAGATAAGTCAGTTGATGTTCATTTTATATTTCGTGCAGTAAATATTACAGATGATGTTCGTTTTATATTTCGTGCAGTAAATATGGCAGTCGATGTTCATTTTATATGTCGTGCAGTAAATATGGCAGTTGGTGTTCATTTTATATGTCGTGCAGTAAATATGTCAGTTGGTGTTCATTTTATATTTCGTGCAGTAAATATTCCAGTTGATGTTCATTTCGTGCAGTAAATATGGCAGTTGATGTTCATTAACTCACCTAGCTTTTGTGATCACTCTTCGTCCGTCGTCCGTCGTCCGTCGTCCGTCAACAATTGGCTTGTGTACACTCTAGAGGCAACAGTTCTGATCCAATCTTAATGAAACTTTATCAGAATGTTGTTCTCTATGAAATCTAGGCCAAGTTTGAAACTGGGTCATGTGGGGTCAAAAACTAGGTCACTATGTCAAATCTTAGAAAAATCTTGTGTACACTCTAGATGTCACCAATTTGTTTCAATCTTCATGAAACTTGACCAGAATGTTGTTCTCCATGAAATCTAGGACACGTTTGAAACTGGGTCATGCGGGGTCAAAAACTAGGTCACTAGGTCAAATCTTATAAAAACCGTGTGTACACTGTATAGGTCACTAATTTGATTCAATCTTCATGAAACTTGGTCAGAATGTTGTTCTCTATGAAATCTAGGCCAAGTTCTAAATCTTGTATACACTCTAGAGGTCACCGTTTTGATCCAATTTTCATGAAATTTGGTCAGAATGTTATTTTTTTATAAAATCTAGGCCAAGTTTGAAACTGGGTCATGCGGGGTCAAAATCTAGGTCACTAGGTCAAATCTTAGAAAAACCTTGTATACACTCTAGAGGTCACCGTTTTGATCCAATCTTCATGATATTTGGTCAGAATATTGTTCTCCATACCAAGTTCAAAACTGGGTCATGTGGTGTCAACAACTAGGTCACTAGGTCAAATCTTAGAAAGACCTAGTGTTTACTCCAGAGGTAGCCATTTTGATCCAATCTTCATGAAATATGGTCAGAATGTAGGTTGTACTGATAGCAGGTAGTAGACCAATGTGCAACAGGTGAGCGACCTAGGGCCTTTTAGGCCCTCTTGTTTTAGATTTCGTGCAGTAGATAAGCCAGTTGGTGGTGTGTATTTTATATTTCGTACAGTAGATAAATCAGTTGATGTTCATTTCATATTTCGTGCAGTAGATAAATCAGTTGATGTCCATTTTATATTTCGTGCAGAGATAAGTAAGTTGGTGGTGAGCAGTTTACATTCTGTACCGTAAATAAGTCAGTTGTTGAAGTACACTTTATAGTTCATGTAGTATAGATAGGTCATGCAGTTGGTGATGTACATTTTACATTGCATGCAGTAGACAAGTCAGTTGTTGATGTACATTTTACATTATGTGCAGTAGATAAGTCAGTTGATGATGTACATTTTATAATTCATGTAGTATAGATAGGTCAGTTGGTGATGTGCATTTTTCATTCCAAGCAGTAGATAAGTCATTTGATGATGTGCATTTTACATGACATTTAGTATACATGTAGATAGGTCAGTTGATGATGTACATTTTACATTTCGTGCAGTAGATAAGTCAGTTGTTGATGTACATTTTACAATTCATACAGTAAATAAGTCAGTTGTTGATGTACATTTTACAATTCATACAGTAAATAAGTCAGTTGTTGATGTACATTTTACAATTCATACAGTAAATAAGTCAGTTGTTGATGTACATTTTACAATTCATACAGTAAATAAGTCAGTTGTTGATGTACATTTTACAATTCATACAGTAAATAAGTCAGTTGTTGATGTACATTTTACATGACATTTAGTATACATGTAAATAAGTCAGTTGTTGATGTACATTTTACATGACATTTAGTATACATGTAAATAAGTCAGTTGTTGATGTACATTTTACAATTCATACAGTAAATAAGTCAGTTGTTGATGTACATTTTACAATTCATACAGTAAATAAGTCAGTTGTTGATGTACATTTTACATTTCATGCAGTAGAGAAGTCAGTTGTTGATGTACATTTTACATGACATTTAGTATACATGTAGATAGGTCAGTTGTTGATGTACATTTTACAATTCATACAGTAGATAAGTCAGTTGTTGATGTACATTTTACATGACATTTAGTATACATGTAGATAGGTCAGTTGTTGATGTACATTTTACATGACATTTAGTATACATGTAGATAAGTCAGTTGTTGATGTACATTTTACATGACATTTAGTATACATGTAGATAAGTCAGTTGTTGATGTACATTTTACATGACATTTAGTATACATGTAGATAAGTCAGTTGTTGATGTACATTTTACAATTCATACAGTAGATAAGTCAGTTGTTGATGTACATTTTACAATTCATACAGTAAATAAGTCATTTGATGATGTGCATTTTACATGACATTTAGTATACATGTAGATAGGTCAGTTGATGATGTACATTTTACATTTCGTGCAGTAGATAAGTCAGTTGTTGATGTACATTTTACATTTCATACAGTAAATAAGTCAGTTGTTGATGTACATTTTACATGACATTTAGTATACATGTAGATAGGTCAGTTGATGATGTACATTTTACAATTCATACAGTAAATAAGTCAGTTGATGATGTACATTTTACATTTCATGCAGTAGAGAAGTCAGTTGTTGATGTACATTTTACAATTCATACAGTAAATAAGTCAGTTGTTGATGTACATTTTACAATTCATACAGTAAATAAGTCAGTTGTTGATGTACATTTTACATTTCATACAGTAAATAAGTCAGTTGATGATGTACATTTTACATTTCATGCAGTAGAGAAGTCAGTTGTTGATGTACATTTTACAATTCATACAGTAAATAAGTCAGTTGATGATGTACATTTTACATTTCATGCAGTAGAGAAGTCAGTTGTTGATGTACATTTTACAATTCATACAGTAAATAAGTCAGTTGATGATGTACATTTTACATTTCATGCAGTAGAGAAGTCAGTTGTTGATGTACATTTTACAATTCATACAGTAAATAAGTCAGTTGATGATGTACATTTTACATTTCATGCAGTAGAGAAGTCAGTTGTTGATGTACATTTTACAATTCATACAGTAAATAAGTCAGTTGATGATGTACATTTTACAATTCATACATTAGATAAGTCAGTTGTTGATGTACATTTTACATTTCATGCAGAAGAGAAGTCAGTTGTTGATATGCATGTATCATTTCATACAGTAAATAAGTCTGTTGGCGATGTACATTTTACATTTCGTGCAGTAGAAAAGTCAGTTGTTGATGTACAAGTACATTTCGTGCAGTAGATAAGTCAGTTGGTGATGTAGAATTTTTATTTCGTACAGTTGATATTTAATAATAATAATAATACTCGATTTTTAACGTGGTTATCACATTTGCATATAAGCACAATCTTCTATGCGTACCCCAAAATAGATATGATAGGAACATGTAGCAAGAAAGTTTCAAACACATTTAACGTACACAAATGAAATAAAGTAAAACAAACAAACTTATTAACTTTGATGAGTTATGAAAATTGAAATGTTGTATAAATACATGGCTGAATTATGTATGAGATACAGTACTAGTTTTCGTTCAAAAGTGTCTTCTTACAAGCGTTATTGTACAGTTTCGGAAACAGTTTTCCGAAACTGTACAGTAACACTTGTAAGAAGACACTTTTGAGCGATAACAAGTTCTGTATCTGACTTATACTCCAATAAAAAGCAAAATGATCTCCAGAGAGACAATGTTTATCCAAAAGTTCCTTGCGAAATCCATAAACAGAGCATCGTTCGCAGCATAGAAAAATATAGTTCTAATGTAAAAGTATGCTTGGCCTATAATGTACCAAAGGGATTAAGTTTACTGTCCAAAAATGTCCATTCAAAGGTTTAATTAGCTTGTGATTAAAATTCACAAGTGTCAATGTGTTTATACACCTTATAAGTGCTTATAATACACTTGCATCTAGTTTTCTTCATTCCTTGATAAAGGACTTAGTGCACAAAGGTAGAAATTATGCATCTTATTGTCACAATTGTCATATTTCTATGAAAATATTTGTATTGTTTTATTTCTAATACACATAACAATGTTATATTCATACTATTCAAAGATGTCTGTCAAAACTGCCAGAATGTTTCATTTCTAAATAACTAAATGCAGTAAGTATAACCACTACGCTTTAGGACCATTAGAGTTGTAATCATATAAGTGTATTTATGACGGTAGAATTTAATCCTGAGAAACCTGTAATAATCGACCGGGTTGAATGTTTGTTTACGCGGTTGTGACAGAGATCTTTGAATCAACTATACCAATGTAGACGCTCACATTCGTATTAATATGTAGAATAAAGTTGACCTGATAGACAATTATAGTAACTATTTGTATTCTGTATATATTCAGGTTTCTTGTACATGTAATTAATTGCACAATGAATTTTTACAGCTAAATCTTAAATTCGCTTAAATTGTTACAAATACTTTAAAAAATACTGTAAAAGCACTGCTTTTCTTGGGAATAATAAGACAATAAATTGTGCTTGGTATTAATATTCTGTAACTTTGCTTCAATTGTTATAACTAATTTCTACTTTTCTTGGTCATTACAAGAATATTAATGTTGGTGTTTACAAAACAATAAGCAATTTCTCTCTAAAATTGGTTCTGGCCTAAATTAATCAAGAATATTGGAATTCATGATTTAGTTAAATATCTACAATATTGATTCGAGTAAAACGCCACAAATTAGATGGCTTTACAGTAGTAGGTTAGAAACCACCAAATAGATTTGCTCTATAGCTCAATGTAAATTGGCCATAGTAGGCCCCAATTTTCAACTTTTTTTAGTCTATGGCCACCTGGACCACATATATCATTGTAAAGAGGGGCAGTTAAGCTTTAAAATAATGCAATAAAAAGGGGGGGTCATGTATCTTCTAAGAAAGTTTTTGTCCTTCAAACACGGTCTATCCGTTTTTACGCATGTCCGGATTTATAAGTTCTGGGTTTTACCCTAGTCTACTTTCACTTTGGTATCAAGAACAAAATTGCGGAATAATACAAATATTACAGTTTTACTACACCACATGCATATATACCAACCATTTAAACTCAATTTCATCATTCAACTCCACATTTGTCAAGAAATATCTCCATTTACAGGCAAACCAAAGTTTTTTTAAGGACTACTTGAGTGTATCACCACTTGGTCCGCGGAGGCATTTAGTGGTTCTTTACCTTAAGACAGCCTAGTTTTACTTATTAAAGTGATTTTTGCACTTTTTTCAATACTACTATGTATATGCAGCACACAACAATCAATTCTAGACAAATTGTGCATGAATTCTAGAAAAAATGACAAACACGCATATGCGCCTTTAAGGAGAAATTTGGCCAGCGCCTGCAAAATATTATGAATAGTGATTTTAAATTGGGTTTTATTTGTGAAAAACTGTTTCACTGAACACTAATTATGCTTTAGATGCCTAAAAATGTGTCTATTCTTCATATTTAATCACAATAACCCCTGTCTGACATTAAAATAAGGTCAATTTTGGCATATAAATGTCAATTTTAGAAGAAAAAAATCTGAAATTTTCTAGATTTTCATGATAAAAATCCAAATTTTCACTTTTTTAGACAATTTAAACAGATAAAAGTGGTCAAAACCCTATCTGGGATGCATTTCCATACATTTGAATGCAATAAAAATGAAAACATGAATTTAATAGAATTTTGCCCTTCTTTAGGTTAGAAACCACCAAATAGATTTGCTCTATAGCTCAATGTAAATTGGCCATAGTAGGCCCCAATTTTCAACTTTTTTTAGTCTATGGCCACCTGGACCACATATATCATTGTAAAGAGGGGCAGTTAAGCTTTAAAATAATGCAATAAAAAAGGGGGGTCATGTATCTTCTAAGAAAGTTTTTGTCCTTCAAACACGGTCTATCCGTTTTTACGCATGTCCGGATTTATAAGTTCTGGGTTTTACCCTAGTCTACTTTCACTTTGGTATCAAGGACAAAATAGCGGAATAATACAAATATTACAGTTTTACTACACCACATGCATATTTACCAACCATTTAAACTCAATTTCATCATTCAACTCCACATTTGTCAAGAAATATCTCCATTTACAGGCAAACCAAAGTTTTTTTAAGGACTACTTGAGTGTATCACCACTTGGTCCGCGGAGGCATTTAGTGGTTCTTTACCTAGTACAGGCTAATACTGCACTATCATTGGGTGGATTAACAATTTTCTAGCTACATGTTTTTGAGGAGTAAAAATAATTTTATTTCAATGTGACATATTTGTGGATTTGGTGAAAAAGACCATTTCGTGGAAAGCTCAACGAAATTTAAAGGATTTTCGTGGATGAAATCATCCACAAAATTCACGAAATTAAATCCCCCTTGAATATTATTGATTTTGCAGTATGTCATTTATTTAACTGTTCATGTAGTTATAAGCGGATTTGTTATGATTGACCAATTATTTTCTGAGTAAATGTTTTGTACAAACAACTTTCTACAACTCAAAAAGTGTACACTTACGAAAATATTGTACACTTTATCAATGGAGTCACGGGGCGTATCGGAGTATAATAAAAAACACACATATATGGTACAATGATATAATTATAGCGTTTGTCTTATTTGCCTTTGAAACTACAGTATTATTATTACACCAGCTTTCTATTTGTTCTATGACATTTTGTAAGTTTGTTTATTAGTATCTATGGATGCACATTAAACTGATAAAGTTGCATTATATGTAAACATTTTAAGTTGTGAGTTATTAACTTTCGAAGGTAGATCATTTTTAAAAAGAATGAAAGTATTGGTCCAAGGACAGGGCCTTGGGGAACACCAGCTACAATCTCTTGTGATTCGGACAACTTTCCAGAGATATTGACTTGTTGAAAACTCTAGTGCATTATCATATATGTGAAATATCTTATCTAGTCAGTAAGTAATGTATGATTAATGGGATCAATCGCTTCAAATGGTAACATCAGGACAAAAATCGTTCCAAAAAGAGCATCGTCATTTATTGCAGTTATTCAATCATCAACTATATCTGTTAGTGCGGTTTACAAAAATGATACTGTCTGAAGCCGGATTGTTGGTTATGTAAATTATTTTCTTCAATGTAGTGTTTTAAATTGTTAGATATATGCTTTTCCAATATTTTAGATAGAACTGGCAAAATAGATATTGATGTATACACTTGTAAAATGTTATAAGTACACCAACTTGGAATGCGTATATCTTTTTATTATGCATACTATCATGTTTATTTTATGCATATCTTCATGCAAATAGTAAAGCAGCAATATCCGATAATTCGATAATTTTCCCGATACAATCAGTGAACCGTGAAAATTTATATTATGAAAAATGCACGTGCAAAACAAATGATTTTCGCACGAAGTCTCAAAATGTTACCTACACATTGTCCATCAATACCCATACCAGAAAAACACAAAACCTGAAGAATCCCGATGAAAGAAAGGGAATCACATACCCCTCTTGAAAGTAAATTAATCAATGTCACCATGACCTTGCCCTATGACCGATTAACCTCAATTTTTGTTGGAATCTACTGCTGCTGATCAGCGACCTCTCTGTAAAAGTTTGCCCTCCTAGATCCTATATTTCTAACGTTGTGGACCCGAAAGTAGTATGTATTCAAAGGTCACGTTGATTGTGACCTCTGAACCAAATTACCTTGAAACTGTGTCAGGGTCGTCTGTGGGTTATGATTAATCTCCACGTAAAATTTAAGAGTCCTAGGTCCATTCGTTCTAGGGTTATTGTGTGAAAACCATTCTGCATGTCAACTGACCAATCGACAAGCATGTACTGTACATAAAAAAGCACATCTACACGTACAATGTACCAGATAGTAAAACTTAAATGTATGTACTTACAAATATTAAGACATTATGAATGTAATATCACAGTTCTATATTTTGTCATTTGTTTCAGGTTTGAATCAATATAAAATCACTATTTACACTTATCTCTATGTACTGTGTTGGTGTACTTTTAATGAGTGTAGTTAGTATTGTCTGTCCTTGCACCTTTTTATAGTAAATATGTGTTACTTTTGCTCTTTTGAACATTCTTGGGATTTTTACTGTGTAATGTCAGTTGGTGATGTGCATTTTACATTTCGTAAAGAAAATCAGTCAGTTTACAATGTACATTTCACATTTCGTACCATATAGAGTAGTGAACAAATCTGATAGTTATGTATAATTACGATGTCGTGCAATAGATAGGTAAGTTGTGATGAGAGTTTGACAATTCATACAGTAGTTTAGCCAATTTGTGCTGTGCATTTCACATTTTGCGCAAAAGCAAAATTAGTTGTGAAGTGCATTTTACATTTCGTGCAGTAAATAAGTCATTTAGGAGATATTTATTTAACATTTTACACAGTATATAAGTAATAAAGGACATATGCATTTGACAGTTTGTGCAGTAGAAAAATTATTTGGTGATGTGCTTTAATATTTCGTGCTTCAAATACTAGTTGGTCATTTGGTGAAGTGTATTTTTCATTTCGTGCAGTAGATAAGTCATTAGGTGATGTGTTTTTAAATTTCGTGTAGAAGATAGCTCAGTCAATGATGTGTACTATGTATTTTTTGCAGTATTTCTGTTTAAATAATGGTGGTCCAACATTACCAACATACATTCATATAACATGCCATTTTGTGCCTGCTTGTATGGGCTGATGTCGGCTTCTATTCAAGTGATCCTGAATGTGCGGAGTGTCCTCTTCTTTGTCCTTAACATGCGTTTGGATTCTTGGTTATCATTGGTTGCACCCAAACATCTTTGCCGTTGTTACACAGCACTTTAGATCAAATGTCATTTCAAAATAATGGTTTGGAAATAAATATCAAAGCAAAAAAGGTATTACATGTAGTAAATCGGACAGTGTAGGCAGCACTCAACTTAACAATCTGAGCACAGAAGCAGTAACCTGAGGATCTTAATGGTAAACTTAGGTTTCAATTCTGATAGGATCATGCGTATGACCTTGTGTTTTCAAAATGACATGCATAGCCTGTAAGCGATCAATGTTGTACATAAGGGTCAAAAGTAATCGAGACTTAAATGTTTATGTTAATATATATATTCCCTTCCGTATCTAACAAAATTAATGGTATATACTTGCGACTGTAACATTCCCATGACTGTGTACAAGCATGTTCTGTTTTTGTGACTGTTTTATTATCTGTACAGAATTGTCCTGGTTTGGATTATGTCAGAGTACTCTTGTAGTATGGATGTAGACTTCCCATCGGTACAGTCCATGTTCAAGGGTTAAACCTGCTCATTCTTTGACTTAACTGGAGCGTGACATTGTCATTTATAGTTGGATTTTACAACTAACATGGTGGAATTGTTGATGATATTCAGACGGTGTGTCACACGCAAAATTGGCAATATTTTAACGGTAAAGTCAAACTAAAATTCAAAGTTAAAACATGACCATGATTCGGCTTGTCAAGGCCATAACTTTCTTTATGTAACATTTATAAGTGAAGAACCCATTTCAAGACTTTTCAATTATGCACCCTTTCAACCGACTGTACTTTACTGCCAAATCATTGAGTCGCAAGTCGGCCTTCACACTCGGTACCGCTGGCACAAGAGCATGATTTTGCCCTCTCAGGTATCCATTTGTACACATTCATAATTGAAGCATGTTGATCATTCTTGCACAGCACATGAAGGAGTCCAGGTGAGGATTGACTACGGGACATCTTAATCCTTAAGGCCGAGCTCTAGGCCTCTGCTTCCAACAACGTTCATATTCGAAAAATTACGTCATTCATACTTGTTTTAACCACCATAAGACTATGACTTGTGCAATGTCTCACTTCGTGTTCAAATATCTAAAACAATGTCATCATGTAGCATGCAAGTATCATAACCTTGTCGTTTATCCTGGGAAATAAGAATAACTGGACAGACTTGCACAATGTCAAGAACTATGGTTTGTTGGTCACAAATATCATGCCAATATCTCCAAAGTCATGGTCATAGTTACTTTGCGTTGAAAGGTAATAATCATATATGCTTAATTTGTCTGTACTATACCTTTCTCATGTAAGCCTGTGTTCCACTGAGGACATGGTCATTGGCGACGTGGAATTAAAAGGCAATGCATGTATCGGCATTTCTCGATGTATCGCGATGTTAATAAATGTCTCATGACCTCCACGAAGCTACCCTTAGAACAGGGGATCCTCTTCGAGAAGCCTCCCGAAAGCTCATTCATTTCAATCGGGAATATATCGTCGAGGCACAATTTGCCTTTGCTGTAGTGTGGAATTCGGAAATAACTGTCACCACTATGAGACGATGTAATGCAAACACAACTTTACACAATCTCTAAGGTGTTATTTTTCTGCAAACCTAATCACCATGTCTAGTATTAGTGCGTTTTCAGTCAACATTCGTTTAATAATCGATTTATGCTTAAATATGTGTGTAATCCAACATCCTTGATGTAATCAAATATTTCACCACATATCACTTTCAGGTAGCAGTAAACGATGAACATAATGGAACTAGTCAATAATTCTCAACTAAATGACAATTGGAATGATGAACATTAACTGATATTCTACACACAACATACGTTGTCAGTGCGTGAATACACTTGTAATACACGCGATAGCATCAAAACATATTTTACATGTTAAAGGTTCGTCCAAACGTCTATTTTCCTCTTCCAGCCTATCAATAGCTTGAAGTTTTACATCCAATTTATCGAAATCGTTGTCACAATTGTTTGCAATATCAGCCGTTGGTAATTTTCGAATTTCATCCAAGCTAAAGCTCTGTCAAGAGTTTTACTATGAACGTACCAATCGCCAGATACATAACGCGATTCTTTAGGACTAAAATTCTACAGATGTTATGTAGTATTCCCGTCCTTCAACAACATTACTGTTATCAAGTGTCGCTGCAATTTTACGACGTCAATCAACGGCTAACATCGGCTATGAACATTCATGATGTACTCGTCGCCCTTACCCCGGCGAACATGTAGGCACTGGGTAAGCCGGGACATGTTGCTCCCATGGGTTCGGTGAAATCTGGCCAATTACAAAGAACACTGAACACATTAAACAAAACAATATCATCTTTCCATGTGTTAACAAATCCTGTTTTGGCCAAGTATTTCATACAAACATGTTTCTTCGGCCAACTTGCGAATGTTATTGCTCGAGCATTCACAAGTGCATATCACGGGTGATGCATGGCGCCTACTATTATGTTCAACTCATCACAAACGTTGTTCTTGCACTAGATGAAGACCTGCGAGATCGACCACTGATTGCTTTATAATCTTTCGACACTAACGTTGGTACGGTCCGTACTACTTGAGTTTGAATTTGCACGTCTGCTTAGGCTATCTGCAATACTGGAGTGCGTATCATATCTGTCTTTCAATGTTTCTTTTAAAAGGTTTCATAGCTGGAAAACTTTCAATTTGTGTGAAACATTTCGTTGTTATTGTGAAAACTCGGCCATTTCCATTTCTCTCCTCACTTGAGTAATGCATAAAGGTCAGAATGAGTTATTGTACTATATACGCTACTATATAGAACAATATTCATATATATGACATCAATTTGAAAATAGAATAAAATAATATGCAAACAATACTGTCCAGACATGTAATGCATATAATGAACGTATAAGGTACAAGCGTTCACCGTATATATTATAATGTTTTCGTGTAGTAGATGATGTACATTTTATTGTCCATGCAGTAGATATTAAAGTCACATGGTGATGTGCTTGATAGTGTCCGTCCAATAGAAAAATGAGTAGGTAGTCAGTGAACAATAATGAAAACTGGTCTGCCAAATATGCCATCCACAGAAAGTCACACATTGCAATTCATGAAGTCAAAGATATGAAAGATTCGGACATGGAAGGCAGCACTCAACTGAACCATAGACATGTGATTTCACCTGGGCGTAAATGTACTATTTGTCCCTAAAGTGAATAAAATCTGACAGTGATCGAAACACTCAACTTCACCAGACAATCACAGAAAATTTGCATGCCATATTTACACGACTCAATGGCATCACACAATAACCGACTGTGATGACGAAATACCCAGGTCCCAGGTGACAAAAAGCTGCATGAAATGTTAAATGAACATTACCAACTGACTTATCTACTGCATGAAATGTTAAATGTACATCAACAACTGACTTATCTACTGCATGAAATGTATAATGCACATCACCAACGGACTAATCCAATGTACGAAATGTAAAATGTACATCACCAACTGACTTATCTACTGTACGAATGGTAAAATGTAGATCACCAACTATCGTATCTACTGCATGAAATGTAAAATGCACATCACCAACTGACTTATCTACTGTATGAATGGTAAAATGTACATTGCCAACTGACTTATCTACTGTACTTTTTTACAAAATAAAATGTTCAAAACAATGATAATGTTATGATATTATAATAATAATAAAAACTTTATTTTACGAAAAACGCCCATTAGGCCAAAGGTTTATCTCCCATATGGGATCATCTAACAAAACAGCAATCAAAAGCATAAGTACACACAAACATACAAAAGCAATAATAATGGCAGACAATACAAAAAGGTAAATCCTGACATTAGAAATCTATAAAAAGAATAAAATTAAAACCATATGCATGTAAGAATGCATGGCACTTGCTCTGATTATTTAGTTTAGTAAACTGAAGTAGCAGTCTATCATAGTGGGATATCGTGTTTTATAGCAGTGCAACCGTTCTTAATGTTCTGTTTCTGTTGAATTCTCCCTGCTCCATTTCTTTTGGTTGAAGCAGTGTTCTCCTATTAGTTTGAGAAGTGTCCATTTCTGCGATTGAATCATTTCTTATGCAAGTGGAAGGTCGTGTTTTTAATGTAACTATCACTGTGTAAGAAGCAGGCCATGTTTTGTGTGTGGAAGTTGTTTTCTCTGTACATTATGTTTCTGTGAAAGATCATTAAGGAACATAGTAATTTGTGCTTTGTGAAAGGTGTTTGTTTATTATAGTGTCACCCTTATTTGAAGGTCCAGCCAATTTGACACTTTGGGCGCACAGTACCTTCCGAATCCCTTCTCGTATTACCGAGGGCCTGACAGAGATGGGCCTATGGTAACCATTCTTTAACTAGCTGGCGGATGACCAACCGGTCGCATCAGTTCTAACCCAGCTTCCGCCGGGTTTCGAACCTTCGACTTTCCACTCCGGAGGCGGGCGCCCTAACCACTTGGTCACGGCCGCGGTACTATAGTATATGTGAAATGGAAGGCAATGTTTTGGATACATGTTTATTTTTGTATGAGATATGTGTTTTATTGAGTCTTCCCTTGCATATGTATGAGGAAGATAATGAGTTGAAAATATACCGACGATATATGGACTGTCATTTATGTCGACCACGCTTGCAGTGAGATAGTATCGTTACTTTTGGTGTAAGTTTAAGTAAGTTAATCGGTCCTTTATGTCCGAACCATAACGTTTAAATGTAGTGACCCATATTGCTTGTATTTGGCATGAATGATAACTTCCATTTGAAATCTTGACCAATATTGCTTATATTTGGCATGAATGATAACTTCCATTTGAAGTATTGACCAATATTGCTTATATTTGGCATGAATGATAACTTCCATTTGCAGTATGGACTTATATAGCTTATATTTGGCATGAATGATAACTTCCATTTAAAGTATTGGCCAATATTGCTTATATTCGGCATGAATGATAACTTCCATTTGAAGTATTGACCAACATTGCTTAGATTCTGCATGAATGATAACTTCCATTTGAAGCAATTGACCAATATTGCTTATATTTGTCATGAATGATAACTTCCATTTGAAGTATTAGCCAATATTGCTTATATTCGGCATGAACGATAATTTACATTTGAAGTAGTGTCCAATATTACTTATATTTGGCATTAACGATAATTTAAATTTGAAAGAGTGTCAAGCCCAAACTTCATGCTCCTATCTCAAAAGTCAATGTAAATAACTAAGACATGTATTGTCGATACTTGCTTACATTTAACATGAATGTAAACCTCCATGTGAAAGAGTGTCATGCGCTAGTGACCGATTCCTATCTCAAAGGCCAAGGTCAAAGTAGAAGATCAAATTGAAGTTTGTTTGCACCATAATATACCAAGCATTGAGCAAACTTGTTTATATTTGACATTAATGCTACCTTCATTGGGGAGTGACATGCCCAAACATAAACTTCCTGTCAAAGGCGAAAATGAAGTTTTCCTGGACCATGAAAAAGAGTGTCATGCCATATACAAACAGCAGGTTTCTATCTCAAAGGTCAAGGTAACAGTTGGAGATCAAATTCAAGTTTGTTCCAAGCTTTTTCTTCTTTATGCATGATGGGATTTCGTTGTTAATTGACAAATATGTTAACCATTATTAGACAGTGCGTCATGCCGAAATATCAAAGACGTCAATGGTCCGTCACACTTCAAGTTCAAGTTTAAATTCTTTAGTAGCTTGTCTGTACCATAATTGATCATCTATTCTCAGAATCCAAGTTACCTGAAAATTATAAACCACCAATCAATAGACTGTTTTCTTCTGCAAAAGGAGTATCAATATATCGAAGGTCAATTTAAATCTTGGTGAAATTCAAATGTAAGAAATGTCCATAGAAAAGCCTGTTTGGAGCACAACTTACTATCTATTTTAGAATCAGTATGTCAAGTGTAAAAAGTTCTCCAATATCTCAAAGGTAAATATCACAAATTGCTACATTGTACAATATGGATTTTTTTGTCTAACATCATCGTACAAGGTGATCATTAACATATGGTAACATAAATAATTTTAATAACTTCGTCAGATTTAATGATAAAGTAGTGGTTTGACCCTTATTTCAAAGCTAATGTAACCAAATTTTTATTGGATGTGGATAATAAGTACATGCTGTGTGAACTTGATGTCAATAACGTCATAGATGAAACCGTAAATGTTCCGTAATTCCAGAAAATTTTGCGATAGAATTATTTCGCTGATGACCACATTTAAATTTGCCCCTACACTCACCGGGCATAAGCCTTTTGTAAAACTGACCATGGGAATGGCTGCGGGTAGGAGTGTATACTACAAACCAGTATATTAAATCGATATGAAAACTAGAATACAATGTGAAATTGGAAGCATCAATGTGTAAATTGCAATAGCTCAGGAGCCAGGTTTCAAAAGGGCCTTAAAATGAAAGTTTATTTACCCCATCTGGTAGAAAAAGTCCAATGGTTTTTTCGAATAATACATACATTCAGGCTTCAGAAAAAGGTGAATGCCAGATCTGAGAGTGGTGCAGATTTTTTTTACAGGGACAACAACTCTTGCTTCCGAGCTAATTTACGAATACACATGACATTCTTAATTCTGGTATGATTTTTTGGTTTATGTATATATTGCTATATATTTGGGTGGAAATTATTCAATTAATGTTGTGCATCAAATGGACATGCATAACAGACCGGTTTGAGGTCAAGGTCAGGGTATGATAGCCGTGTTGGTAAGTACATATTATTTCATTATAAGCCATTTGTTTAATGAAAATAGTCATTTCTTTGTCAAAAGAGCCATTGAATTTAAACTTATTAGGATAGTACAAAATTGATTTGTCTCACTTTTTATCAAATGGACTGTACACAATACTGCCCAAACGACCATTAATTTAGTCTACGTTCAAGCAAGTATGCAAAACTAAGTATAAATGCTTGCAAAAGCACTATACCTGTCTATTTTATGCCAGTCCTGGAATATTTATGTACGCCGTTTTTTCACAGGGGCACTGCTTGGAAGGGTTCTCATGTAAATGCATATCATTAAATCCATCAGGCTTTCCAGACTCTTTGGAGACCCATTATGAACTACTTTTTGTAGCTCTCTGGGGCACAATAACTGTTGTTCACATTCACCAGGACAATATGGTGTTCCCACTAACACATTATACAGCAATACGTACGGCATATGATAGGTGTATCCAGTGGTAGTCAAATATCGGGTATGAAATGACTGAATAACTTGGTGATGAGCACATCATAGGCCTATGATGGCAGTTGTTTCACGTAATAATGCACCAGTCAATGTTTTGCCCGCCCGGGGGATACAGGGGTATTAGACAGTCGGATTAGACAGGCGCATCCTGACCGACGGGAATTTGACAACATCATCGACGCCTATTTTAAATATTGACTTGTGCGTAACACATAACTTCTGAACATTCGATGCCTGTATAGTGCAGTGATTTATATTGTACAACACATAAAGTCTAGCTAAAATCTAAGATGTCATTAAGTATCATTACGATCTGTGATGTACATGTTGGTTATGATATGTATATCCCTTACAGTTATATGTACCAATATAGACATCTGACACCCGTAATGACGTAACGCAAGCAACTGAGTACGTTCGTTATTTCGTACACTCGCTGTAAAACAGTAGTTGATACTTCTTTCTATTTCACTCGATACATTACATATCATATACCAAAATATTCATTATAAAATTGTCTACATTGTCATTGTAATGTGAGTTCATGTAGAATAGTATGTGACCGTAGAATGGGAGACAATGTCCGACAGATATACAAAAATCCGTGTGCAATTTGTAACACAAAATATTGGTCGTCGGCATAAAATAACGGCCGTTTTATTCAACATGTCATTAAATTTGTGGGATACTTCACCGAGTGGCACCAGAAGTGACGTGTTTTAACATGCTGACGTGAAAAATCGCGGGTGCAAAAATTAAAAAAGTTAAATAATAAACTGGTAACACGAAAAAAGTGCAAATTTTCAAAAAATTGCTGAAAATTTTCCGAAGACGCATGATTATTACGCAATTATTTTTTCATTTTTATAAATAAAATAATTATGATTTCGTTTTTAAAATATTATTTTTGTTTTATCATAAATAATAAAATCCCAATGCATTCTAGCCAATACTTATCGAGATTATTAGAATGAAGTATGTGGAGGAAAATTGTCCTACTCGTGCGGCGATAAGTTGTGGCACAGACCATTTTCGAAACTTAATAATTTTATTATAAGTCATAGAACGTACAATTAAAATAAAATATGAAATATTATCAGAGTGAAATTTTTACTTTTAAAAAATCTAAACGATTGCTCTTAAAAAAAGACGACACACTTGATTCAATGTGTGGAGTAGGATTGTCCTACGGCGCGATTTTGCGACGTTTTGGACGTTTTATGCAACGCAAGTTTTTTTAGTGGACGAACTACATGACCAAAATAATTATTTTGAGAGATATTATGCATAGGCATGCAATGCATTTTGTAACCGTATATTCTAGAACAATGTGGTATTTTGTTTTTCATAAAACAGTACATAGATAAGTGTGTTAGGGGTTGAATACGTGAGTGAGTAAGGTCCTTGCCAGATAGACAACGAGTGATACGAGTGAATAAGCGTTAATATAAGCAAGCGGGAGAAACTACCGAAAGACACCCAGTATTTTTAAATTAAAAACGATATTATTGACAGATAAATGTATTGTAGTTTTCGACATTGTAAAAGTTTGTAGACTTAAACAGAAATGTTTAGATCATAAGACTAGTATTACGCAGAGCGAGTTATGCTGACGTAACATGACGTTACACAAACGTACTCAATACCGTGCGTTACGTCAATGTGTACGACATAGATCATGTGAAAGCTGTAACTAGCAGTGTTTTGAACCACATTAGATTGTTAATGTCTTCGTTCTCCTTTCATAAAGCAAACTGCACTTAGTGGGGTATATACGGGTATCTATCATTGGTTTAGCCATACCAAATGTATACTCAAAAAGTACAGTCATATCTGGCGTTACTAGTATCTGATATGCTTCACTGCAAAATACAGGCCCTCATAGTATGGCCTATGAGTGTACCTCTATCACTGAGTACAGCTACCTCATACAACATTGGGTATTCACTACTGTAATGTACAGTTATTCAAATCTCATCACCGTGTAAGCCATTATAGACTAGACCATAACGTGTTACCAATCGCTACTTTGTGCAGCTATCCTTATCCTAGGAGGTAAGCATTACAATTCGCCAGATCGGTCAGCCAATAGTCCATCGAATATACAGCACAATAAAGTACCGCAACATCCATATCAGACTATAAGGGGTTCTCACTACCATACAGTTCACCCATCCTAGTCCATATAGGTTGACTAACATATTTGGTACATCCATTCCATTCCTTATTTTTGGTACAAAGAAATTTGTAATCAATGGGGCATCTAATGATGGTGACCAAACTGTAATTAATATCCAAGGTCCAACCGTTCTGGATTTTGGTCGGAAATCATTAGATGTATTCATTCATTGCCAATATCTGCTGTTTCATACCAACCAACTTACCAAAAGGCTAAGGATAGTAGGATCAATCTTTGGAAAGGCGTTTGATCTATCGACAGGCCGACACACAGATTAACGTATGTTAAGCAATATACTTTCTCATTAAAGATTTTCATAACACTCGCAGCTAATAGAATGGATTTCCATTCCTTATAACACACACAGACAAACTATTACATCTACAAGTAAACATAGGTACAAAATGTTCCGTATTGCTTGTAAAAAGAACAAATGAGCCAACACATAAATTGTTACTGTATTATTACAAAACGCAGTTTTACCTTTAATGGACATTGATCTTGACCTTAAAATTGTCAGTTTAAACAACTTTGAATAAGATATTGATACTACAATGTCCATTCATATATTCAATAATACAAAAACATACATGAAAATAAGAACTACAGATCTGAGACGAAATATCATTTTTGAAGCTATTATTCTAAAATTGACCTTGAAATGACCTTGACCGCAAACTTTTTTAAGATATTTGTACATTTGATGTTCATAATCAAATGGATACTGGTAGTATCCCTGAATATACACGTATGTCTCACTACATACACAAACTCATACATCGCATTATATCAAAGAATGGCAGGGGTTGTCGTGCAAGGTTTTCGTAAGCTGCCATATGCAAAATACCTATTTTCACACTAAAAACGAAATTGTATGCATTAAATAGCTATTTTGACAAAGAAATGCCTATTTTCATTAAACAAATGGCTTATAATGAAAGAATATACACTTACCAACACGGTTATCATTTTTAAAACGATATTTGATCCAAATATTAGGTGTACGAAGAAAGAACTGAGGTTCTCAGAAGTTATCTAAGAATGGTAATAAGGTAGTATTTGGTGAAAATAGCACCCTGTGTATGTGGAAAGGCATGTTCAGAATGTCGCATTCGTGTCTTTTGTCGCGTTTTTTAAACAGGTTTTCACAAAGTGAATGTTGAAAATAGCTGGCGGGCGGGCGGGCGGGTGGGCGGGCGGGCGGACGGGAAGACGGTGTCCGGTCAATAACTTAAGTTCGAATCGACCAATTTTGACCAAACTTGGTATGTAGGATTCTTGAATGAAAATCTAGCCTGGGATTGTATTTGGGTTATGTGGGGTCAAGGCCATTGTTACTAAAAATAGAAAATCAGTGCCTGGTCAATAACTTAAGTTGAGAATGGCCAATATTGATTAAACTTGGTATGTAGCATCCTTGAGTAAAAAGCTAGTCCGGGGTTGTTTTTGGTGTCTGTGGTATCAAGGTCAAGGTCGCTGTTACTAAAAATAGACAATCAATGTCTGGTCAATAACTTAAGTTTGGAATTACCAATGTTGACTTAATTTGGTATTTAACATCATTGAATCAAAAGCTAGCATGTGCTTGTATTTGGGGTCTGTGAGGTCAAAGTCAAGGTCGCTTTTACAAAAAATAGAATATCAGTGTCCGGTCAATAACTTAAGATTTAAATGACCAATGTTGACTAAATTTGGTTTTTGTCATCCTGGAATCGAAACCTAGCCTGTGATTGTATTTTGGGTCCGTCGGGTCAAGGCCACTATTACTAAAAATAGAAAATCAGTGTCAGGTCAACAAATTACGTTTTGAATGACCAATGTTGACTAAACCGGGTACTAGTATTTAGAATCATTGCATCAAAGCTTTGCTTTGGATTGTATTATCAATTGTGTCAAGGTCACTATGACGTAACGCACGCAATTGAGAACGTCCGTAATTTCGTACACTCGCTGTAAAACAGTAGTTGATGCTACTTTCTATTTCACTCTATACATTACATATCATATACCAAAATATTCGTTATAAAATTGTCTACATTGTCATTTTAATTTGAATTCATGTAGAATAACATGTAGCCTTAGCATTGGAGAAAATGTCCGACAGATATACAAAAATACATGTGCAATTTGTAACATAAAATATTGGTCGTCGGCATAAAATAACAGCTGTTTTACTCAAAATGTCATTAATTTTGTGGGATACTTCACCGAGTGGCACCAGAAGTTGCGTTTTTTTACATATCATCGTGAAAAATCACGGGTGCAAAAAAATAAAAAAGTTAAATAATAAACAGGTAACACGAAAAAAGTGCAAATTTGCAAAAAAATTGCCGAAAATTTTCCGAAGATGCATGATTATTACGCAATTATTTTTTCATTTTTATAAATAAAATAATTATGGTTTCGTTTTTAAAATATTATTTTTGTTTTATCACCAATAATAAAATCCCAATGCATTCTAGCCAATACTTATCGAGATTATTAGAATGAAATGTGTGGAGGAAAATTGTCCTACTCGCGCGTTTTAACGATGCATTTCGGCATAGACCATTTACGAAACTTAATAATTTAATCATAAGTCATAGTACGTACAATTAAAATAGAATTTAAAATATTATCAGAGTGAAATTTATACTTTTAAAAATTCTAGAAGATTGCTCTTAAAATAAGCCCGACACACTTAAATCAATGTGTGGAGGAAGATTGTCCTACGGCGCAATTTTGCGACGTTTTGGACGTTTTTTGCGTAACGCAAGTTTTTATAGTGGACGAACTACATAACCAAAATAATTATTTTGAGCGATATTATGCATAGACGTGCGATGCATTTTGTATCCGTATACAATAGAACAATGTGGTTTTTGTTTTTCATAAAACAGTACATAGATAAGTGTGTTAGGTATTGAATACGTGAGTGAGTAAGATACTTGTCAGATAGACAACGAGTGATACTATTGAAAAAGCCTTAAATTGAACAAGCGGGAGAAATTGCTAACGAAAGAAACCCAATTTTTCTTAATTAAAGAACGATGATATGGACAGATAAATGTATTGTAGTTCTCGATATTGTAAACATTTGCAAAATTAAACATTAATTATTAGATCATAAGATTAGTATTACGCAGAGTAGAGTAAGTTATGCTGACGTAACATGACGTTACACAAACGTACTCAATACCGTGCGTTACGTCTATACTAAAAATAGAAAATCAGTTTTAAATGAATAACTTAAAGAAGGATTTAGACATTATGTTGACATTTTGCGTGGAGGTAGATTTCTTAGAAATCAAGCTTGGGATTGCATTCCATGCCAGTAGGGTAAATGTCAATATTAACTTATTAGTCGCACTAGAGACTGAACCACTCATGAAGCCTAAGCAAAGATTTATAGAGTACTGTGGTATAAAAGCCATGGAAAACCTGGTTTTCATGCGGTGGCGTTTCTTGTTATGAATATAAAATACATTTATGTTGCCATCCACGAGTATGAGAAAACAGTTGCACCGTTAATGTGATTCGAACGGCACGATCGCGTAATTTTCATGACCAATAAAAGTAAGATCGGTCAATGCATGACGATACTATGGTCCTGACAAACAGCAATTGACCTTTGTCCTCCAACTGTGACATTGGTGTATCAGATAGGAATCGTTTTTGTTTTTGCATGATACTCCTTCTCATGGAGGTTAACATCTATGTCAGATATAAGCAAGATTGGTCTATGTAGTGCAAAGTTATGGTCCGGACAAACTGTTATTTGACATTTGACCTCTAACTGAGAGCTTTACCGTTGTAATGGGAACCTGAAGTTTGTTCATGACAGGCTTTCTCATTGCAGTTATCATACATGTCAAATATAAGCAAGAATAGTCGGTACATGTCAAAGTTATGGTCCGAACAATCTCAGACAGACGCACGCACTTACTATTTTACGCACACACGCATATTCATACACCAAAAGTGGCAACTTTGTCTACTTTCAAACGGCCAGCGTGCTCGACAAAAATGGCAGTCCATATGATAGGATACATTCACAAAGCATTCTCTTCTTATACGCATTGAAGGATAGGCTCAGAAGAAACACTTATATCATAACACGTAAACAGGACACGCCATATATCCTAAGCATAGCCTTCTTGGAATAATGTGTAGCATCCTCAAACGCATTGTATACAGCAACCAAACAGTCAAAAACAATTGAACTCGGGCGGGTGCACCTAGCAACACAGCACGACAGTTTGAACAGCTTTAAAATACGCCATCCTACACTGCTTTAGTCAGTCAAACAATCCAGAGCAAGAGCTACCTGACAAAAAAAGAGGACGGACAAACTTTGCAATCCTTGATTTGTATAGATAAGTTTATGTATAATATGTTATGAAATAAATATTGTTTAAACCAAACTTCGCAATGCCAACGCTCAAATCAACACTGAACAAGCAAGTACAAAGTGTACATGCTCTTTTGAAAATACGTAGCTCACTTATGCCGGGAATCGACATTGCGGATGGACACATACAGAAAAAACAGCTTTACAAAATGGCTCAGTGATCAACAACTTTGTACTTTTACTTCATTGGACAACGCATACTAGTACAATGTACATAAAAGCAGGTTAGATAAAGGGCTATTGTTGTAGTACGGTCAACGCCAAATAACAGTGGGATCTGAACATTTTACATTGCTTCAAACCTCACACTTATCCAAAAGATAACCTTAATGTTACCCGCTATGTAGTGTCCCCTGACTGAGATAATACATTGACACGTAATAATACACTGTATATAGCATACCAGCACAGACAATAAATATTCAATGACCTATCAGACGTCAGAGCAACAATACCTAATTGAATTAAATGGTACAACAAGACAATGTGATAGAAAATTGTCAACACAACGCATCTGGAACAAAATGTTCCACATACAAAGCTGCATTTACGAAACATGTTATTTCAAAAAAGGATTTTCCACTTATACAGGGAGCGCTGTGTTGAGTACTGTTTACACAGCATGGCGTTCGATATACAGTGGAATAACCATATTAAAAAACATGATCTTCCACAAACACTGCGAACGCCGCTTTTACAAAACTCGACTTTCGGTATACACTGGGATAACCATTTTCAAAAACATGATTTTCGATGATTTCGTGCGAGATACTTGACGAAAAATCGCATTTAAGTGTCAAAAACAGGAATCCGTGTTCATTCGAACAAGTACCCTCGGTCAACATTCCATCTTAGTCTGAACTTGTGGCAACTGATATCTATAACAAATGGATCAACATGTGGACAGTGGTTAATCATTAAGTTGTTCCATTGGCTATCGTTTTTTTAAAGCACAAATCTGTATTTTTGGCAAAAATAATGAGTGTCTTATCTCACCTGTCGACTGGTGTCCTCAAAAGCATCGTTTTCACAGAGATAGTCACCTGCCAGCACAGAGAAGGTGCCGATACAGTGTTTTTCACAGAGAGGATGCCGATACGAGTATACACCGTGCTTACGTACAACATCAATATGTTAGCGATGAACCGCCAAATATGGTATGCTTGCAGGTAAGACACGTCTGAAAACACTGAGTTCATATGTATGACATTGCGATCCTCATCTGGTTTGTTCATAGTCTTTTTCATTTGACTTGACTTAGTCCTCTTCAGTACTCGCCACAGCTCGCCATTGGGAACGATCTTGTGCTGTCTGCTTGGCCTCTCTCCACGACATCATTTTGGAGCCTTTTTTGCCAGACCATTATTTCGAAATGACATTTTCCCCTAAAGTGTTGTAATCCTACGTAACTACGTTATGTCTTGCTATACCGACAGGGACTTAGGGTTTTCCATCCGTCCGTCCGGCAGTCACTGCCAATAGCTGTTGTATGTTGTAGGAAGCCAGCGATAGTGTTATATCTGACCACAACCCACTTAAGTTGTACTCACTGATCAAATCTTTGATATGTTTTCTCGTAACATATGTTGTCTCGTATAAAAGATACTTCCTATGATCACTATGAAGTCATGTTCAATATCATGATTTTATCTAGTAATTTATGCATTTGTTAAGTTCAATTGCCTTGTGAATATGACGTACATGTATATTAGGCATGTATTTATTACTAAATTAAACTCGGGAAGGGCGACTTATTCCATCGACAACATTTTTATCTTCACGTTATCATATTGTGTCATGTTCACGTTTTTTTTGTAGGAATACCACATATACGAAGAACACACTTTCCTACACATTAGTGTCTGGTGATAAGACCATGTAAATTATTTAATTTCATTTCATTGTAATTTCTGTATAATGACATATAGTCATTGGCATAGCCCGGTATCTCTAGAATCAATTACTCAACAATAATGACCAATCAGCCTTTACTGGCTGGTGATACCATGCGTCCTTACATGTCTAAACTTAAGTCAAACACAACTACAATGTATAAATTTATATTTATTTATTTCTGTGACGCAAATAGAAATGAAAAAGGTGAGTTACGTGTATACGTGTACGATTACACGCATAAACATTGTATCAATGAAAAACAAATACAAAGTAGAAATACAAACCAAATGCAAAAACTCAACAGTTAAAAGTGATTAAAACAAAATAATAGTATTTGACACTGAACGATAAAAACAGAGCTTTGGAAAATAAAGAAAAATACAAAAAGGAAACTGTAGTCAAATTCTTCAGGTCTGGCATTTGAATACTAACAAACATTGCAATATCATACCACAAGTGTTTTACAAATTGGTTTTGAGAAAAGGGAAGTTACATTCAATACCTCCTACACTAAGGTGCATACTTAGACGCATATTTCCTACCAATATAAGACTTAAATAAGAGTAGTTGCAATGTGGTGTAAACAAGTGACTGATCTGAATACTTGATTTTTACGTAACTATACCTAACATGACATCAAACAGTCTCGAGGAAATACACTAACAAAACTTTAAAAAAAAATACGACACTTTGAAATCCACAACATACAATGCATGTAATGCAATGGATCTGTCAATTAACCAATTGGACAATTGGAATAATTCACTGCCATCAGAACACGCACCGTGCCTTTAATTGGGGTTCTACACACCGCACACGTGGTCAGTGCTGGAATACACTGGTAACAACTGACCATATGTCCACATGGGAGTGTAACAATGCACGCAATCGCATCAAAACATATTTTACAAGTTATTGGTTCTTTCAATCGTCTATTTTCCTCTTCCAACTTAGCAATGTAATCTACTGCTCTATCGCCCATATCAGAATCACTGCCACCACCATTCGTCACATCACACTTCTGGTTCGTTTCAATGTTCGTCCTCGCTAAAGTTCTAGCAAGATTATTTACTGTAAACTTATCAAGTGTCAGATTTTTAACACATCCATGACGAGAAGTTTCATATTCCCGTTCGACAACAACATCATTGTCTTCATGTTTCACTGCAGATTTTACGACATCAACCGCCGGATAACCCGAATTACTCCATGATTCGTTATCGGTGTCCAGGTGAATGTCCGTAATAAACTTGTCGCCCTTACTCCTGCGGACATGTGGACAGTTTGGGAAAGCCAAAGCATGTTGCTCCCAGGGATCTGCAAAATCTGGCCAGTCACAAAGTACTCCACCACACTGAAAACATTCTACAATGTCATCTTTCAGAGTATAAACAAACCCTGCTTCAGTCAGTGTTTTCACACAAACATTTCCCTTTGGCCAACTTTCGAATGTCCTTGCTCGAGCACTAACAATTGCATACCGTGGGTGGCGCATGGTGCCTACTATTATGTTCAAATCATCACAAAACTTTGTTCTTGCACTAGATGAAGACCTTCGAGATCCATCACTGCTTGCTTCACTCGGGTTACTTCGGTATCTTTCAACTCTTATGTCGGTGCTGTCCGAAACATTTGAGTTCAAATTTGCACGTCTTGAGTTAGAACTCACATTCGAGCTGTTTGAAATAGTTGAGCTCGTATCATATTGATGTTCGTATATGATGTGTTGTCTTTCATTTCTTCTTCTAAAATATTGTTTTAATTCTGGAAAACTTTCCATTCGTGTAAAACAACCTTCGTACACAACTGTTAAAGGTAAAATGATATATTTATAATTAGATGACTATTTGTTACTAGTATATACATGAATATTGGTATTGCTTTATATATTTTTAGATGTATGTTGAAATATTACAATCTATGTTAGGGATACCCAGTATAATAAAGGTATACACATGTATATATATAAAGAATTATGTCAGAATTGGTTTTCCACGGACGATGTATCGATGGTTCTTGAAACACTTTACTGGTCTTGTGAGCTGGATTTCTGTCAAACATTTGTAATAGTCACTCGAATGTGTTTTAAGGGTTCAAACATGAATCCAAGTATTTGTTTGATTATCATATGGACTTGAGGGTATTGTATCTGTCAGATATATATATGACCTGTGGTATAGGTGGGGTAAAATGCTATTTAAAGAGATTGGTTTTCCAAAACCTAAGTTCCTATTAAATGTTCTATTGCGTAAGTAATTGTTTTATCTACGCTTCTACAGCATTATTTATACGGCTGATAGCAATGCTTAAGAATAAAATAGAAATTAATATAGTTTATTACAAGGCAATGGAAATATCATACAATGTACAGTTGTACATGCAATGTACAAAACAAATATACTAGTAGTAATAAGGGAACTTTTAGTCGAGTCCAAATAATAAATCATGTTTGGGCAAAGATTATATGAATACTAGTAGTATTTTGATATCAACGAAAATCAAACATAGATTAAACTCAATGAATAGCATAAGCGGATATAAATGATAGAGCTAATCATGCATGCATGTTCAAGCCACGTGGCCACAAGCTGAAAGGTCGTTGCATGTTCTAAACAGATAGCACTAAACTGTATATTTGGTATACAAAAAGTAGGCTACAAAATCGATATTTTGAGTAAACAGGAAAACTGTCAGAAAATTACTCTTTATTTATGGTAAAATAAGCTGTTTCAACTTCAGTTTGGTCACTTTGACACTTTCCCATTTCATGAAAATCGGCTCATTATAAGAAGCGCCTTGTGAGTCTGATTTGAAATATAAATCAGTCTTATAAGGTCGTAAGTAGTTCTAACGACCTTCTCATTCTAAGCCAGCGACATAGTTCAAGGCTTATTTCTTTTCTTACTACAATCAGAGAGCCATGTAGATTTCGTCAGACATAAACAAATACGTTCAGAAACCTACGAAGACGTTCCGGTGTTGTACTCCACTTGTACCGAAACGATATATCTGTCCGTTTCTTTCGTTTTCATTAAGTAAGTAATTATTTAAACCTTTCGGTCAAGGATAACTCATAAAAGTGCAGGCACTTATTTCCATTGGGGTCAAGTGATTTTGCTGATGGGACAGCGAGTAGAGGAGACAGTGGAGTGATACAATGAAAATAGTTTATTTGACATAATGGCCACCGGCCGAAGATCAACATGAATTATTTGACATACGAGGGGTGATCAATATATTCGAGGACTTTTCATTTAGCAAATTCATATTAGCAGCAAGATTTAAAGCCATTTAACATCATTCGGAGTAAGATGTCTCCGACCGAATGCACTAATAAAATTATATGATTCATACAATGGGCGCGTGACGTTGGACGTCACGCGACGTCATTCCAAGCGTCACCGTCGTAGCAGCACATAGCTCCTTTCTGGACTTATACCCGGTTCCATGTATGAGACTGGTTGTCTTTTACTACTGAAATAAGTAGTTAATAGCCGATTCTGGAATGTGAGGTGGAATAAAAAGAGTATCGATGCGTTATTGGAAACAAACATCGGAAAAGAGCGGTTGGCTTTACAAAAGTAGATTATTTCAATTAAGACCGAAACAGGACCTATCAGGTTTAGGACGCAATATCGAAATAACCCTTTTGATTTGGAGTCAACGATTTTATGTGTTGTAGACTATACTAGTCTTCGTTTTTGCTAGTTACATTTGATTGAAATCTGTGCGTCTTATTTCGCAGAATTTAACGGAAAGTGTCCCTAACGCGGTGTTATTTTTGCTGTTTATCCTTATTTTATAGACTCAACCGTTTGGCAGATACCCTTTAATCACATAAACAATGGAATCATATGAAAATGGCTCATTGAAAGCGCACAGAATCCATGCACAATTTTGTCAAGTCGTTTTGGAGGTATCGAAAGTAATTTACAAGTTTCGCGTTAATTATCATAGCGTGTCGTTTCTCAGAAATGACGTTACGCTCGAGATGCTCGACGGTGCGCGCTTCACCATGGTTACAAAATGTGACGTCATCAAGTAAATAGTGACGTTATCACAAAGACATTTAGACAAATCGCGAGATAATTGATTGAACTGCATCAGCGTGTAATTTTATTACTCTAGTTCCAATATTGCAAAATTGAGAAGGAAAGTCCTCGAATATATTGATCACCCCTCGTACACACATATATACAAATGCAAATGTATGAAATACATAATATGATACTAATATGAGATAAACATAAATGCAACATGATTCGCATGCATAACACAATTCACAAATATATTAGTAGATCTACAGCAATATGTTCACAATTAGTTCAGTTATACATGTACTGGCATTTACTTAAATGATCAATATCATTTTGCTGATGAAAGTGTGCGTTTTCTTTCAATAAACCCGTAGTTAACATACATAGCAAGGCTTTTTATAACGGTTTCATTGTTGCTGCTCAATTGTGATACAAGGTATCTGGACGCGTTGTCCTAGCACAGTTTATGTGTGAATGCGCCAAGTGTAGGCTGCAACATTTTGTGCTCTGTCATTTTTGGTCATTTAATCAACAGAAATACTGCAGTGATTGCTGTGGATTTTGCTGTGAATGTTTATGGAAGTATTCTTTTTGTATATGTGTAATTTTTGTGTTGTAATTGTTTGTAGATTTTGTGAAATTTTGAGTTTTGTGTAAATATTTTACAATTTTGTACAATATTTAACTAAAAATATAAAGGTGTATTTGCCTCAGGCAAAAATGACCCAATGTATTCCAGGGATTATACAATACAATAGGTATAGCCTGTATGAGATTGGGAAATTATCACCTACAAAACCTGATACTTGTACCCATACATTGGCAACATTTAAACAGTTAGGAATACTTAAGTTTAGGGGTACTAGAGGGGGTCAGTATAAACGAACATGGGACTTGAATGATGGTGTAAATTTAAAAAAACATCCAGACACTTCCCTAAGAAATACCTACTATAGTACCTATTTGTACTTTATCTCCTAATACCAATCCTGAAAATCCCAGAACTAATCATGAAATCAGTATTCAGTCAACCCAACAAAACGACAGTGTTGAATTCGAAACTCCTTTCTCCAACATCAGAGGATGAAATCCGAAAACTGATAAATAAATCACCTAGTAAATCATGTGAACTTGATCCAATACCAACATGGCTGTTGAAGGATTGCTTGAATGAACTACTACCATTATTAACAAGAATATTCAATGCATCACTCAAAAGTGCTTATGTACCCAAGGATTTTAAAAGCCACTGATAAAGAAGCCAGTCCTTGATCAAAATGTACTGAAAAATTATAGACCTGTGTCAAACTTACCCGTCATTTCCAAAGTTCTTGAGAAGGTAGTCGATGCTCAACTGGAAGAGCATTTAGCGCTACATGATCTCCACGAAGAACGTCAGTCAGCATACAGAAAATTTCACTCTACTGAAACGGCTTTTCTTCGTGTGCAAAATGACATCCTTTGCTCTCTAGATCAGAATAAAGCTACGGTCCTTGTAATGCTGGATTTGTCAGCAGTATTTGTCACCATTGATCACAACACTCTACTAAGCAAACTTAAAAATCATTTCGGTATAACAGGCAAGCCATTAGAGTGGATGAAATCCTATTTGTGTGACCGCTACCAGACTGTCTGTATAGATGGAGAGCTTTCAAAACCTGTACTTATGAACTACAGTGTGCCACAGGGATCTGTGCTTTGTCTGAAGAACTACATCATGTACACAAAACCAGTCGATGCAATCTGTAGAAAACATCAATTGCAACATCATTTCTATGCTGATGACTCACATATATATATTGCGTTCAAACCAAAAGATTGTGTCTCGCGGGATGAAACCCTGAAAGAATTGAAGCTTGTCTGAAGGATATTTTGCACTAGATGAAAGATAATTTGCTGAAACTAAATGCTGACAAAACAGAGGTAATCCTGTTTGTACCAAAACGGAATGCCAGCACAGCTGAGAATCTCACAGTGACAGTTGGCGACGCTGTAATCAAACCATCATCGATGGTGAGAAACCTTGGTGCAATGTTGGATTCACATTTGGACATGAATAAACATGTAAACTCTGTCTCAAGGTCGTGTTCCATGCAGATCCGACAAATAGGTCAAATCAGACAATACTTGACTGTTGATGCAACAAAATCCCTGATTGATTCTTTAGTAACATCGAGACAGGATTACTGCAATTCATTATTATGTGGCACCCCGAAAATCATTCTGAATAAACTACAAATTATTCAAAATACAGCTGCCCGCCTCATCACACGGACACCGCGTTACAATCACATCACTCCTGTGCTGAAGGATCTTCACTGGCTACCTGTACAGAACAGGGTAGAGTACAAGGTCTTGACTCATGTTTTCAAAGCACTACATGGAAAATCGCCTGGTTACATCAGAAGTATGTTGGAAGTATATACTCCACAGAGACAGCTAAGGTCTAAAAATGATTCTGTTCTTCTAGTTGTGCCAAGGAAGAGGACTGTGACTTACGGTGACCGATGTTTCACAGCTGCTGCACCGAAACTCTGGAATGCACTGCCAACAGCGCTCAGAGACAGTAAAACACTACCGTCCTTCAAGAAAGCCCCGAAAACGCACTATTTTACTATAGCTTATTCATGCTGAAGTTCATGGTTAAGTAGACGAGAGCCCCGTTTCAAAGTGTGGTAAGGTCTTGAAGAAAGTATGTTATTTCTTCGACCTTTATGGTAAGGTCTTGAAGAAAGTATGTTATTTCTTCAACCTTTGTAACTTATATGATGATAGTAACTTTATGTCATTTGTGAGTCATCCCCCTTTTAAAGGAAGTATCACTATTCCTTTAAGGGTTAAGGACATGTGGTAATGGTACTTGACGGTATCCTTGTCCTACAGATAATCAAATCGTTGTACACCACTATTTTATTGTAGCAAAGTATTTCTATATACCATGTCTCCTAAGTTGTATCTTGCATTTCGTTTCGGCAATATGATACTGATGGGAGATTAAATAGCTTTGATAAAAAATTGTATATTTTATGTACATTATATATTGTTTTAACCATGTATTAGTCAGGACTGTACAGCACTTTTGAACGTGTGTTTACATGAAAAAAGGGCTATATAAATATGGTATAATAATAATAATAATAGTTCGTTCCGAAGAGACACATTTGTTCTTTAACGTGCTCGGTGTACAGCACCAATACACTCGAGACTACCTCTGGGTTTCCAACCAATTCATCTCTTGTTGAGCGGGAAACACTGAAATGACCAAGTGTCTCGGTCGATGATTGAACCAGGGACTCCTCGATCATCAGTCAAGCGGGCTATCCGCTCCACTATAATTAGGTACACTCCGCGTAGAAATCATTAAAAGATGATCATTTTTCGGTAACAAGAAATTCTTAATTTTTTGGTGAAAGCTTAACTTGTATTCATGAACACGTGTATATTTAAATCTAAAACATACTATTGCAAAAATATAATGCCCTATAATATTTAATGTTTAAGTTTAATTTCTGTTTATTTACTGGCTTAGGACTTTTGTGAATATGCGCCTGAAATTTATTTTGATAGGAAATCGATGAGAATTTCGAACGTGTTAAACGTTAAGTTTGACAGATCAATATTATCAATAGAGATGCTTAGCATGAGATCGGCAAATATCAAAACACGAGACAAGAGACACCCCGCTGGAAAATTACAGTATACGAATCAAATTATGAACACCGACTGCTGAGAAACAAGCATGTGTTGGGGAGGTATAACTCCCTGTACCTCTTGTGGTTTAGACACGAGTTGTTTTGAAAGAAATGCAAATGGTGGGGGTTCAACAGAGCCTTAGGTCCCCGGCAAGAGGTAAGAAATCGACCAATTACTAAACGGATCTAAGGACCGTCTCTATTTTATTTGAGGGGGCTCAACAGACCCTAAGGCCGGTGAGGGCTGGAACGAATTTAAGGACCATGTCTATTTTATTTGAGGGGGGTCAACAGATTCTAAGGTCCGCTGAGGGCTAAACGGATCTAAGGACCGTGTCTATTTTATTTTTTGGGGGGGGCTCAATAGACCCTAAGGCCGGTGAGGGCTGGGACGAATTTAAGGACCATGTCTATTATATTTGAGGGGGGCTCAACAGACCCTGAGGCCGGTGAGGGCTGGAACGAATCTAAGGACCATGTCTATTTTATTTGAAGGGGGGGCTCAACAGACCCTAAGGCCGATGAGGGCTGGAACGAATTTAAGGACCATGTCTATTTTATTTGAGGGGGCTCAACAGACCCTAAGGCCGGTGAGGGCTGGAACGAATTTAAGGACCATGTCTATTTTATTTGAGGGGGGCTCAACAGACCCTGAGGCCGGTGAGGGCTGGAACGAATCTAAGGACCATGTCTATTTTATTTGAGGGGGGCTCAACAGACCCTAAGGCCGATGAGGGCTGGAACGAATTTAAGGACCATGTCTATTTTATTTGAGGGGGCTCAACAGACCCTAAGGCCGGTGAGGGCTGGAACGAATTTAAGGACCATGTCTATTTTATTTGAGGGGGGCTCAACAGACTCTAAGGCCGGTGATGGCTAAACGGATCTAAGGACCGTGTCTATTTCATTTGAGGGGGTCAACAGACCCTAAGGTCCGCTGAGGGCTAAACGGATCTAAGGACCGTGTCTATTTTATTTGAGGAGACTCAACAGACCCTAAGGTCCGCTGAGGGCTAAAACGAATCTAAGGACCATGTCTATTTTACATGGGGATGGGCTCACCAAACCCTAAGGTCCACGACAAAGATATAAATACCCCGTTTAATTTTGAGCTCAACAGAACTCAACTAAGGTCCCCGACAAGAGGTAAGAAATCAGCCGATGGCTTTATGAATTTAAGGGCCATGAAGAAAACAAAATTAGTAATAATATATTTTGTAATATGGAGAAATATGATAGCATTAATAAGTTATAAGTTGATTAACATGGCTAAAGTAGCCAGCCACCAATACGTAAATGTACCAAATATAACTACCAATAAAAAAATAGTATATGGGCTATATGATTTAAACTACTCTTTAAGTTGATAAGGCTCTACAAGTCAATATCCATATCCGTCTAACATGAACTCGAGCATCTGGCGAAAAAGAAAACGTTAGAAAATGTTCAAAGCAAAGTACCGAGAACATCGTTTACATCGTTTTATGAAGCACAGAAAGTAGATATATGTGTGTGCCCATTACAGATGCTTAATAAAACTGGTACCAGAAAAAACTTATTATATCTTTCGTTTGTGCATGTGCAAGTTTTCTCTGCGATAGCAGAACGCTGAGATTTGACGAATGGACACTGAATACTTTCTTTTTGGACACCCGTTACATGAAGTCGGTAAGTAGAGGGGAAATAGTGGATGGTCCCAAAGCGGAAGTACTTTTTTGTTTAAAACAAAAACAAAATACGAGGCATGTATATATCCTCTGTTATGAGCATGTTTATTCTTTCCTTTTATTTTTTTATTAGTATAGTTTTACTCATTATGTAACATGTATCGGCTGATATGGGTGTACTTGACATTCTAAAGATACTCTTGAATTAAAACCCTTAAACAGACGTTTCTGAGTGACGGGTTGCAATCGAACCCGGAAAAATTATATAGCATCAAACATAATTGAACAAAAAAAACTCTCACTCAATACGAGGCGTTTTTGTAACCATAAAAACGCGTGTTTTTCTGTTATAGAAAAGATAAAGTATTACATGTATTTAAAAAAGCAACATCGGGAATGATAAATGTTCATCCGTCATAGAAATTGCACGCGTTTGTGGAAAAAACAAGATGGTGACATTGTACAACGCCCTTAGAAAAAAGTCAAGCAACTCCTCCCATCTTTTGACAACACGTTCGGAGTCAACATTTTTTTTAAAAAATGAGAGCGGGTCAGGTTACTATGAAAAAAGATCATCATTATTCAAAGCTAGGCTACGCAAACAAATATCTGATAAAAATGAAATGCTTTGATGAAAGTATTAACTGCGTTTCGATCCCGTTCGGTCGCCCCAAGGCGGGACAAGCCAATGTATTTTTAACCACTAAACGGATTGTTTTCCCCCGCCGAAGTCAATGAGCTACTTGATACGTTGGGTAAAAATATGAAAAAAAGTCTTCAAAGTCATTGACAGACGATGTTTTGGGGTGGAAATTGGTAACGCAAGATGAATAATGCGAGCTCTCAAAAAAACAAATTTATGTTAATGTTTCTTTATGCTTATGACGCAACCCGATTGTACAATGCCTGTATGAACGCAATATCTTAGATCTTTCTGAAAATATTATTCATGTTTTCGCCCACGACTAATCAGGCAACAGAAAAAGCTCTTTAAATGTAAAAAAGTATGGATATCGAATGACAAATTAGTAAGATCGCCATCTTGGTACGGTTGGTGAAATCTTATGTCGAGTTGCAATGAATAAATTAACGCAAACCGTTGTGGGCAATGGTGCAACAAAGTTGGTTTTACGGAATATGAATGCACGCTAATGCACACACACACTGCATACGATGCAAATCGATAAAGGCTTTTGAATTTCCCGCCATGTTTATCTTATGCATTTTCAGTTTCATGGCGCTAAAATTTAAGTTGGTTTAAGTCCGTTCGGTTTAAGGCAACCCGTTTCTTATTGCGGCAAGTCCATAATTGAGCATCATTTCTCAAAATAAAACCACTGTAAAGCTCTAGTGAAGTAATTTTCAGCAAACGACGCTTGCATCATGCAAAATATTACTAAATCATCGTAAAAAGGGTTAGAGAAATAAATATCGTTCTTCAACACGTGCCGTGTGCATGTAATATTTGCTAATTAATCAAGTCTCTATTTAACTAGGATATAAAAACAAGCGACTACTATTTTTTCTAGTTTTTTTAATGTGTCTTTTGCACACATTGCCAGGATCTAATTTATGTGGTGTCTCACGTCAGAGTGCTTTGAACTGTTCATTATGTTTCCATGCTCTCTAGTAGAACAAACAATGTTGAAAGAATATCCATCAATTAAGTAATCAAGAAATATGAATTATGGAACACTTGCATCAATTTGTCACCATATTTTTATTTGTGCAAGAGCAACTCCGTTTCTGAGACCCGTCTTGAATCCTTAAGTTTTTGGCCATAAACTAGTACCCGACGTAGTGCCAATCGTCGGGCATGCGGGCTGTCCCAAGAGCTCTAAATCGGCATTCAATCAGTAACCAAAAGCAGATGTGTAAGACTGGGTCAATTTGGGCCATTACCACAAATGCATGACGGCCACATCGCGGTGATTATCCAACCAAAAAATCTTGAACGACTTGCGCCAAGACGGGGCGACGCACAAGCGCTCAAAACACTGTGTTGGTGCTCGCCACAACTAGCATGTCAGAGGTCACATCAATGTAAATGTTAGCATTGTTTTCAGCCGCTTTCACTCGTTAATAAATCATCTGCAAGAAATTTTCGTGCGCCGCATATTTGCGAGTTTAACTTGAAAATCACCATGGTGGGTTCCTTTTTAGCATGCTCTCACCTGCACAAAGTCTCGGCTTTCTCACATTTTGCCCAGCTTCCGTCCAAAACAATACGCACTGCAACCTCCCTTTTTAAAAAGTCAATAGATTTCTTCTTTTATTCCTATTAATTGACGATAGAATCGGACGAAACACGTGATGAAGATCGGAGCAAAAAAGTGAACAAAGCCCGTGACGTGAGACCATTCTTGTTCCTTCCTAGGAACGTTTTACCATAACAAGGCTTACAGCTGCCTTGTTGCAGTGTCTTAGTGTGCATGAATTGACTATATTTAACAGTCAAGATGCAGAACAACGTGAAAACTATAAATATTAATCAATTTTGAACGTTTGATAGGGTGCAGTTGCATCCGAAGTCAGTGGCCCCAGCTGTAAGAAGCTCTGACGCTGCCAGGCAAACCGTTGGCTGTGTGTTGCTCTTTACCATCATTTCAGTAACTCGGAGAGTATCCCATATCACACAAGCCATTAATTTGGATCTATTACATGTAAAACACCGTTTTTCCGTCAAAAAACAAACTTTTCCAACTTTTCTTGCATACCTATAGAGCGCCACCGAACATGCAAGAGTTATGCACCATTGTCGCTTATTGACATTGCACAAAATCGATGGTTAGCGCAGGGCTTTGCAGCTAAATATAGCACAGAGCATCTGCTGAATAAAATATGAGAAAATGCAAAAAGTATTCGGACTTCTAGTGTTTGTGGTCATTATACGTGGCTAATTAGCCAGCAGAGCATTGAAAACATTAATGGTTCATTTAGATATAAGTTGGAAAAGGTATCTGCAAGTTAGTTTGTGTGTTGAAATGTACTGTTTAACTGCAATTGAATGAAATATAGCAGTAATTTACAACATAAATTCGAAATATTCTATCAACTTTAACGTTGATTCACCAATTTCGGCAAAAAATCTCCCATGGACAGTATGATTAATGTTGAAATAATAAACCCTTATAGGTTGTCGTATGAGTAATGTAGGCGAATAAGTGGGCAAAAATGTTTTAATTGTATTGAGATTTTAAGCAAATAAGTCACGGGTAAAATGCGATAGAATGGGTGTGCGTTCATGTTTCGCCCTATTTCATTACTGTATTGCATGGATGTTGGGCTATGATAACGTCGCATATTGTAAATAAATATTGTAAACATTTTGATACAATACATGTTTGCGCATTTGAATTGTCGAGCAAAACTTAATCTCCGTCCAAGTCAATAAGCTAGGAACATAAAGAAATTTCATCCAAAATAACTATGAAAAGTCACGGATAGATTATTGTTAAATGGTTGCGCGTGAATCGCATTATAAAATAGCATAGCATCAAAGTTATGCAGTTTATGTGTTGATTTTAATAGAATATAGCCTAAAAGAACAAAAACACTTTTTTTTAATATTTTACTATATTAGGCCCAACTTAGCTCTTTCTTGTAGAAATTTACTTTGGGGTAGATGACTGACAGTTTGGCGCCAAAGTTACGTCACTCTCTGCATGGTACATTAGACGCTTGTCTTGTCGTCTGCATACAGTAGGGAAATCCTTTGTTGCAGTAAAACCGAAACAGAAATGGGGATCAATATACTCGCCTAAACGTTCTTAGCAGTATTTTAGGTAAGATTATTGTTTGTTATCATTTTCGAGAACTAAGTCTGGTGCATATCAATTTGTAATGTCACTGTTTACAAAGTTTTCGTTCTGTCATGAGATTTCGCGATCCAATTTAACGCGTTTAGATATCAAATTGTCAATTACATACTCAAAGTTACATATTACTGTCAGTAATGGGTAATCTTATGTAAACGCGTGTTAGTATGTTACGTTAGGATAATGAAGACAGGATTTGACTCATTTTCAAACAGTGAAAATCAATTAAAAGTTGAAACGCTCATTTGACACATTTTACTTGACAGGTCAGGTGTCTTTATCCTTTTTTAGTTTTTATGATGCAAATATATCTATTGTTACTATACATTGTCACATTGCTCTTAAGTCCTTTCTGCTTATGCACAAGTCAATTGAAACCCCAACCCCGAAGGTGAACGGGAATTTTCACTTCTGCTTTTTTGAACCCTTGGTAAAATCCCTGCACCCAGGGCCATTCAGAAGGTAAAATCTCCAACACATTGCCACTGACCTAAACCACTGAAGTTTTGTAGTCCCTGCCATGTTCCCCTGCTTTTTTGCGCTGAACAAGGCCCATGCAAGGAATCCGCAGTGCAGGGACATCGGAAAGGTAAAAACCTGTGAATATTTCCCCACTGACCCTGCCCTACCCCAGGGTTGGGGGGCGGGTTTTTAATTGACTTGTGCATTATATCTGACCTGCATGTATTTATATTGCTAGCTATAGTGTTGTTGGACACCATGGAGAAGTTTAAGACTCTTACCAAGCTTATAAAATCATTTGAGGAAGGAACAGAAAATGTTGAAAGGATTAGCAAGCAGGTGATACTGAAGGGGTGTAAGGTATGACTTGCTAAAATTCTGTATCAATGTTCCATTTTCTGCCCTTGATCAACATTTGGTTGCATAAAATTACTGTACATCCTAGCTTTAAAGTTAGCAAAAATGAAACATAGCAAAAATTTACAAAAGTGATATAAAATGGTACACTTCTAAAAGATTAAATGTTGGTAGTATAAATAAAATCTAAATGTAGTTTTGTGGAAATTGTATATACATGTACCAGCTTATTTACCTCATCAACAACATGTTGTACATGTATCTTAACAGGGGATCAGTTAACAGAAGCATCAAAATAGCTAGTTTTCAGTAATATACATTTATTGATCAACCACACACAATTCCCATTAAACCATTTGCTAACAAATGTAAATTTCATGTGTAAAAAAATTAGTTTGATCTAGTCAAACAAACTGAGACTTTACAGTTATGGTGGTTATGAAATTGGATCTTATTAAAAGATATCGGCACTTGTTTGATTTTTATCTTTCTACTAATATTTTTCAGGAGCTGCAGCTGTACTTTGTAAAACTGGAATCTGACCCTGTTGTGTTATTAGATCTACTTAACTCTTTAAAATACCTTGTGAAGCACAATGGAAATTGTTTCCTGCATCTTAAAGAGCAAGGCATTGTTCAGATGATGAAGGGTAAATATTTAATGATTTAACAAACAATCCTCATTGGCAGGTATATCATGTATTGCATTCAGTTTTCCGTGAGAACTTGTTTATTCAAGCATTAATATGACATGTGTATGAAGGGTTTCGTAAATTTTTTAAGATGGTTAGTAAATAGCAGTATTCAATATACACATCCCAACTATTCAATATTCATAGTGCCAATATTTCATGTAACATATTGAGCACCACTTTGTATAGGGGAGATAACCAGACCTCTGTTAAAAAGTCTGCATCTCTCTCCTTGTATACAGTGATTCTGCATATTGATATTGAAACATTGAACATCAAATGTATTGTTGATACTTTTTTTCTGTATGTCTGAAGTGTCAAATCAATGACAGTCACAGATACTTTAGAATCAAAAGTCTGATAGCTTACCAAACCACTACCAAGTAGCACTATTTAGCACATTTCTATGTCTATGCAACGATACGCTGAGAGCAATGCTTGTGGATAGAATGCTATTTCTCAGCATTTAGCTAGACAGGTGCTTTCTAGTGCAACAGTAAGCTTTGATACTGCCCTTTGCTGTGCAGTGGTCAGCCATCCTTTAGCGCTAGCTGATCGACGAAGCAAGCCGTCTCCTAGCAAAGCCCTAAGGAGCACACTGTAGTGCTTTAGTTGGGCAACTGATTCTAGTTGTACACAATAAGCAAACTATCATTGTAACAATTTCATGAATTGTGTTGTATTCTTTTGTTATTTCAGAGATTTTTCAACAAGTTATTTCAAAGATTCCTTCAGATGGGAGCTCAGATACTTTGCTGAATATTATTGAACTGTGTACAGAGACTGCAAATGTAATTTTTAGTTTTCTCAAAATTCCTCTTGAGTTGTACAATAACTTGTTAACAACAGTTAAGTTTTGCTTATAAGTCCAGACCAGAAGATGGTTTTGATAGGGGACGAATTATGTTTTAAAATTAAGACTCCGGTGCCAGAATTTCAAATTTTCTGAACTCAGCATTTAAAAAGCAACGGGGAACTAGTTTTTTTCACTCGCACCCTTAACAAACTAATATATATACTAACATAAAACTTAAAACCTCTTCAGAACGACCCTCTGTATAGCGACCATCTCTCTTATAACAGCATCTGCAAAATTTCAGTGAGATATTTACTTTAAAGTCAACAATAGTACAGCAACTTCCACTAAGTGATGTCGAATAGTGGACCTCTCAAAGAATATTGCTCTACAGGGGTGTTTTTTTCAAAGAAGTTCAAATGCAAATAATAAGAAAATTATGCATGTAGAAATTAGTATTGTGCTTAAAGAATGTGTGTGAAAGTAGTGTGTTTTATATTCAGGTTCTGGCTGATGTAAATTCAGATGGTATTTATGCATTTGTTCACTATACTTGTTATATTTCTAATTGCACATTCTGGGCCAGAAATTACAACCAATAGTTACACTCAGCACTCAAATATTTAATTATTGAGGTTCAAAGCGACATTTTTTTTAGGAACGAGAAGTTGTAATGATGTTGAATAAGTGCTAAATATTATCATTTGCTTGTTTCCCATTGAAATTTAGTGTATTTGTAAGCTATAAGTGTAATTTATCAGCCTGAGTGCAGAGTGTGGTACTCAGATTCAACAATTACATTTTCATCTCATAAATAGTATGTAAAGACATAGATAATGTATCAAATGCTATTTTCAACATTCAAATAATAATTCTATAAACTTTCCTCATTTATATTTGTAATTTAGAACAAATAATAGCTTGTTATATAACATTTTCAATACTTGAGTGCTGAGTCCAGAGTGTAAGTATTGGTTGTAATTTCGGGCCCAGTTCTCTGTCCATGTTTCTGCGTCTTAAAGTTAACGATGTTCAAGTTTATCTTTTTGTGTTACTGTAGTTTAATTGAAATAGCCGACATCTCCACAAACAGGGATTTATAAGCACTGCTATTTGGGCCAATATGAGAAACCAAGTGACCCTTGAGTTGTGGTGAACTTTCTTTTAAAAACAAAAGTGCATAAAAACATTGATTGCATTTGCATAATATAATGTTTGTAGCGTAACATTTCGATCATGATCAAACCTGACATAGCTACATTACAAGCTATTGCATGCATTAAGTTAATCATCAGTTAATTATCATTAACCCATAAATTCAGGGTTTTCACTAGGATTTCATGAAGGAGGCTTTTTGTACATTTGAGGAGGCCAATGTGCCTGAGCACTGAAGATGGAAGGCAGCAGGGGGTCAATTTGAGGCAGCTCTAATATCATTTGAGGCAGTCAAATTGGCCTCCTGCCGCCTCCTAATGACAACCCTGAAATTCCTTCCTGTTTCATATGGAATGTAAAGAAAGGGAGATAACCAAGATGGAGTGTTTCTTGTGTTGTGTATGCTACTTATAAATACCTCAGTGGTGTACTTGTACTTTACATTTTGTACCTTTCTTACTAAAAGTCTTCAATTCAATCATAGTCATTTTATCATAAATGACCTTGTGTATCGTTTCCTAACACACAAAATATTACGTCAGATTCTCTCTTAAATTTTTTTAACCCTCTACTCAATAAAGATACAATTTAAAAACATGTTTTAGTGGAGATAGAGTGTACACATCCACAACTATAATGCAGATAACTGACTATAGGGTCCTATGGAGTAATGGATTGAAGTTATCGCAGTTCCTAACTTTCAGCCAAGAAAAATAAATCAAATATCTTTAAAAACATTCTGGCTGAGAAACTTAATCGCCGTTTTTCTATTTCAGCCAAGTCCTGTGTTGCCTTGGAATTATGTCCACTATTTTTGGATATCCTGTTGCAACCTTTAAGTTTCCAGACAAGACTAGAGGTAAACTGATATTTATTTGGACTCACTTAAGGCCCACATGGAAAATCGGGAAACCGAAAGTATCAGCCTCGTTAAATAAACAATAAAGGTGTTACATATACGATCATTCATGAGTTGTCTTTGGTTTAATTGGTTATTCAGCAAGTCTTTGGCAAGCTTAATAATTTGTCCTTGTGACCAGTTTAAGAAATTTCATCTCAAAGACAACAAATTCTTTTTATTATCACATTACCATAGTTATCGTGTCAAAACAACTTCAGAAATAACGAATTTAATTCAGCAACGTTTTCGCGTGTTTGTTATCACACGTGTTGGAGAACATTGTTCCATCATTTGTTATCACATGGAACAACACATTATTTATGTGACAAAAACCCTTCTACACTAAACCTTTTGTGTTATGCTACATTTAAGTTCATTTTAGGTACTGGCAAAGGAGATGGTTCCGGACAGAAATCGCATAAAAAGCTTCCCCTGGAGTTAAAATAGATTTTTTCTCAGATTTTTTTGTGTTTACAAATACCTTGGTTCAGGATCTTTGCTAAAAATAGGTTTCCCGAAAAATGACGTCACGTGAACAGCAAAATATTGGGGCCTGAAAAGGGGCACTTTTGTGCTATTTTCAACGATATTACCGTAGATATACCGGATAGTCTGCTTAGAATATTTCACGACGAATATTTAGAAACATATTACCAGGAAATATTTAGAACAGGGTTCCTTCTTCACAATCATGCAAAAATATGTCAATATTTACGACATGACAACACGTGACGCACATGTTTTCAACCCAGGTGGCGCTAGTGACAGGTTAAATTCCAATCCATACCGTATCTTGTCATACCGAAAATCGAAACAAAATGTGGAAAAAGTTTTTCAGATTTATTGACAAGATATCCAAAAAAAATTCTCAACCGATAATGAGGACAAAATTCGTCTATTGCGATAAACTAAGTGCTGGACGAAAAAATAAAAAAATCGATCGCTGGACCTTAGCATCAGAAAATTACTTACTGAGCTGCTTAACCACTCGGCCACCATCTCGTTACAGAATATTGAACTAAATAATTGAACATAATAGAATCATTGTCGCTCGCGCTGTGCACGCGCTATATTGCGCATGCGCACTAAATTTGTTTACCCCTGGCGGTGCTGATGTCAAAATCACAACAGCAGACGATATTTTCGGTATATAAGTAATTATTTGTTGATTTTGATTTTTTTTCTTTCAGATTTCCTTTAAATACGCCCCTGAGTGATTTGTTACCAATATCAATGAATTATTTAACTAAATAAACCGTCTAGAGCGTTTGTCCGGAAGCTTCTCCTGTCCGGAATCATCTCCCTTGGCAGTACAGTAAGCAATGTTCAGACTAGCTAAAAGAGTGATCAGTACTACAAATTCTGATCTTTTATTTTTCAGGTTCTGAAGTCCAACAATCAATTACTAGAACAATGTCCTACAAAAGTGAAAGAGGAAATACTAAATGATGAAAGGAATACTGAAAGAATGTATGTACCTACACTTAAACGAATTTCTAATTGGCCACCCAATGAAATATTATTTTATGCGATATATTCTGTCAATATTTCTAAAATTGTGGTTATTTTCATTCGATGCACTTATCTATCGATTTCAAGAAATAACTTACGCACGCAAGTATAAAATCATCCATGCGGAACAGATAGTGCAAAATGGCTTATGTGCACGTGGTTCACGTGCCGGACATGTTTGGTTTTTGAAATTAGTCAAAATGTATTCTCTGTTGATTGGTTTAATGAAAGGTATTAATACTGGCGAGAATAAGTAATACGGGGCGCGCTGAGGCCGTTAGAATGACGAGTACCAGCACCAAAATCGAAACATGTACGACAAAACGTCATTTAGTAAAAAGCGATATTTATAATAACGTGGGGTTCAGCTCGAATTACTGCGAGAAACATATTTTCTATCAATAAAATTGGACAGTATCGGGGTTTCGATTATTAATATTCTTCTTTAAGCTTTTTTTAAACTAATTTATAAGACACGTGGCCAATCAGAAATTCGTTCAATGTATGCATGCATCTGACGTCATGAGCGCGTTCCACATGGCTCATGTTCACAAATTATAGTGTTTAAAGAAAAGTCGATATACAGGGAACAAATTTATACCAAATACGATACTATTCCAAGCTGTGCACAATGCCTACGTGCAAAAAGGCAATTTCGCACCAACCGTTACGCATGCATGATTTTGTACATGAATATGCCATTTCTTTCCAGAAATAGATAAGTAAGTGCGTGGAATAAACAAATAACACAGCCTAAGATTTATTGATATAATTTTTCAGATGATATACTAATTTTTAGGGTGGCCAATTAGAAATTCGTTTAAGTGTATACAGGGTTGTCATTAGGAGGCGGCAGGAGGCTCATTTGACTACCTCATATGATATTTGGGCCGCCTCAAATGTACACCCAGAGGCCTTCCACATTCAGTGCTCAGGCACATTAGCCTCCTCAAATGTACAAAAAGCCTCCTTCATGAAATCCTAGTGAAAACCCTGCTATAACCTATACTGTGAAATTCAAAATTTGTTGATCAATTATTCAATATAATTATGTTAATATAGGCCTAGTGAGTGCTCATTCATTGTGAGAATCTACAGTGTATAAATGTAATGTAATTGTCTATTTGTGCCTGTTGTCAAATACATGTATTTCACAGAACCTTTTCTAGGGCATTGGATTTTGTGTCAAATAAGATACCCATGTTATTATTATTATGGCAATAAATAATAATTATAGCCCCTGATCGGATTAGCTTTTTCAAGTTTTTATGGACAAGGCTTCCACCAGGGCACAAGCATTTACGAACACAATCTTATTAATATCTCACTTTGGGTTTCAGATTTGCACTGGTTAAAGCTGTAAAAGATGCTGGAGGTATGAATTAGGAGATCATTATCATGTAGAAATAATCCATTTTCGAAGTTAACAGATATGTTAATTTAATATGCCATTTAACCCTTTACCATGGTTGGATCAACAGGTTTCTGATAAGAGATGAGCTGGGATATGGTTTATAAGCTTTTTGAGGACAAATATAAAGAATGGTCTCCCTTGATAAGAGTGTTATGTTAATATCAGTATTTGGATTGTCTCCCCTGGTAACTGATTTTTTTTAATGGTAGAGCAGGGTTTATAAGAAGTGTAAGTTGATGTTTAAATTGAGTAAAGGGTTAAATAACTTATATCTGTAATATTTTATCATCATTTCTCATGCGTAAAATATTGGTTTATGCATGGTGCATAATTCGTCATGAGTTACTCGTGAGTTTGAATCTACAGCTGAGACTTCAATCATTTATGTGTTGAAAGTAAAAGTAATACAGTAAGTATTGCATGTCTAGACCTTAGAAAAATCAGCACTTGTGTTGTTCAGACAAGTAATTTATGGCAGGGATGATATAATATTTGAGTCAAAAACCAAGGAACATTGGTGAAATCTACTGTCTGACTTCTGTTAGTACAAAGCAAACAAAACTATCTGTGTTGGGGCGCTTGTCAAAGGATTTTCAATTATTTGACTAGGGGCATATTTTGGGTAATGTCTTTTTCACTTTCACTTTTTACCTTATCCTGTTACTTATTTGTTATGAATGTGTTCTTTTATAGATTACGAATTTCAAGTTGGGGTTATTGAATGTCTGATGAGAATATTTCCAAGGAAAAGTCGACAACAGTATGCATCCAGATTTATCCAGGACACAGAAATGATGGAGGGGTTCATGGGCATTAAAGACAAAGATTTTGAAACTGTATGTAAAATTGAAAAACTGCTGAGCATAGCCTTCATTTGTCAATCAGCTTTCTGCTGAAACATGACCGGCCCGGTTGCCAGATAAGACGGAAAGATCACAAATCACTGAACATATTTGTTCTATAAAAAGCATGTTAATACAAATATACTATTAATTGTGTAAATTAGTTATTTATAAATAACTTATTACATAAATCTGTCTATATAATATAGGGTGTGACGAGGTAGAGCATGTGTTTTGGGATCAAGAGGTCCCAGTTCAACTATCTCTGGACCATTGCTTAATTTCTCATGAGCAAGAATAACCCACATGGTCCACTCGCATTTGACCAAGGTTTGACCTGACTACTGTGATGGCAGTGTATGTACATGCTTGATATTCTTGGCACTTTTTCTAAACTTTGACTGCAAACCAACCAGGAGCGAAATTGTCTCCCAAGAACACAAGTCGTCCAATAACTAGGCGAACTTTTAACTCATATAATTTAATTTATATAATTTTATTGCTGAACTATTATACAACCGAACTAAAACATACAAATGTACAGTTTTAAAATGAAGAAGTTATAAATACAATGCATCATTGTCAAAATATCTTACAGGATTGTAGATTGTATCTCAACAATGTGAATGCCAAGTCAGAAGATCCTACACAAGGGTATGTCTATAAACTTTTTCTTTTTGATTAGTTGTCAACTTTGATATCCAACAATATATTACCCTAGTTCCTTAAAGTGTATAGAGCTCTATCTGACGATTTATTTTTTTTTTAAATCAAAAACTGGAAAAACAATTATGCTTTCATATCCATTAGATCATTTTTCGCTTCAGTTTTAACAGAAAATCTCTCTGTGATTTTTTGGACATGCCAATTGTCCGTTTTCATACTAAAGTGTTCTAGAACACCCACTTGTCTATTTTTCGACGACTGAATCAAAGTACACAGAACCCATCCAAAGTTTTAATTTGCAATTAAGGTAGTTTGGTATCATACTAAAAACGATGAAAGTAATTATTTTGACATTAAATGACCGGTCCGATATAGCTATATACACTTTAAAATGCCAGGAGTGTAGAAATTAACAGCAAGACATTAATTTGAATCTACTGGCTATTTGAACAACGTTGCCGGTTACTTTCTTCTGTTATTTTAAGTGAGATTTCAAGCAAAGTCACTACTTTTGAAGATTAAGTAGATACATGAAAACATTCCCACACCCCTGAAAATCCTTTTTAAACATTACCATAGAATTCCTTAACTCCAAAGTTCCTTTACTACATGCCCATAGCACTTATAACTTGTTTATCACTATTTCCCAATACTTTATATGGAAGGGAGGCGATTCATTTACAAAAATAGATTTTAAAGCATAGGGCCAATCAAGGGAGATAATTTGTCCTTTAATGCAGAGCATTTAGTGATTACTTGACACATTCTACCTCATCTTTTATCAGAATACTGTAGGGTGTGACTGTGTCACCTGAGACCTGTCGCAATTGGAGTGGACATTCTGCCATTAGACTTTCAAGGTGGATTTGTAAACATTTTTTTATTACATTTTCAGAGTATTTTCACTACCATGTGTGTCAGCATTTATGGGCAATAAAGAGGTAAGGCAATGTGACACTGCATTCAACATGTAAACAATCTTAATATGTTCCAACACAATACAGTGACTTTAAGCCAGGTATAACTTAGATTTGGTCTTCATTGACTGTGGTCATTTAGGCAGAGTGTTATTTCTGGCTGGTTACATTTGTCATGTGATTGACTGTGGCACAGTTAAAGATGAACAATGCATGAAAAGGACCAATCTGGGTTATATATATGCTTGTTTAAGTTTCTTAAAAGTTCCATCTTTAGTATAAACCTACTTGCTAAAAGTTATGATCTTGAAAAAAATGTAAGACATGACTGTGGCTCAGGTCTGAGTCCCTTTGCTTTCAAGGCAAAATTAATGTTATTTTGACTGAGCTATTCATTTTGATTACGTATGAGCTATCCATTTGATTACCAATATTGTAAACCGATTTTGACCTTGACATTAAGCATACTGTTGTTGTTTTTTCTCGAAGCTAAGAAAACCTTCTGATCCTGGATATGAAGAGTTTTGGGTGGATTTCAATATTGGAAGTGAAAGAATCACATTATTCTGTGAACAAAGTAGCTTAAACAGTCAGGTATGTGAAATATTTGTACATGTTTGGTGAGGAATCTGCAAAGTGAGTGTGATATATTGATGGTGAAGGTTAAATTAATATGAAAGCAGACTTGAAGTCACATTAAGTCTTAAACTGATATTTTAATAAACTATAACTTGGTAACCTCTCTGCAGAATTATTCAATTTGAGCGCGTTAGTTGATTCCCAAATGTGGAAAACACCATAAGATGGAAGGAAATGTAATAAAACATCCAGATAGTTTGTTGACAAAACGACAAATTGTAAACAATAAATGCATGATTTAAGGTCTAAGGGGAGCAACTCTTGCAAAATGAGTATTACAAATTATGGCTCTAACATAATTGTATTTATTTTGCAGCGATGTTTTTAGTTAAATTTATTCGTATTTTACCGGACGGAAGTGTTTCCATTGTTTACTTCCGTTCCGGTGCATTCTGGGTGAACGTGGTTAAAGACCGTGTTCACCGTACGTATTCCGTTTTTTATGCGCGAGGCGGCATTCGTTTCACGCAAGCTGCGCGAGGGGGCGCGAGGCGGCACTCGTTTACCGCCTCCGCAGCTAGCAGACGTCAAAAATTTCTTTGTTAATATTTAAAGCTTAAAAAACGGAATACGTACATTTATAATTTGTTTTTGTGAATCGTTTTTAAACAAGTATCATGTCGACAAGAGGCAAAGGGGTGAAGAGACAGAGGAAGGCTGTTGAGCCAAGAAATCCGCCCATGAGTGAGGTTGATGAGGTCATTCAGCTTCACGATGAGTCAGCAGAGAACGAAGGTGAAGTTATTAATAGAAATTGTAACGTTATTGGTAATCAGTTTATTGATTTCGAAAATGTACTTAATGATACAAGAGGCCAATTTAGGTCTGCTTTTCCGATGGCTAACTTAAATGACAGTAGGCCTACGTCTACATTATTGAATACAGAGGACAGCGGCCTAGAATTGTTAAGGTGCGGTGGGGATGGGATTTCTGCCCATATTCCTTTCCAAATATGTCAAAAGATTTGGCAAAATAAATATGTCAATCTGAGCTGCTTGCTCAAAGGGTGCCTGGAATTGGAAGCAATGTGTGAACAGGGGGGGTTGTTAACTATAAATGACAGAGGAATGTTGGAAACCAAAAATAAGCAAATCAATGATAAGATTCAAAGCATTGAAAAATGGTCGGACGCTTTTTTAATATTCATGAGTATCTATATTAAGAAATTTCCTGAAAAGTCGCAGGAACTAATTCATTACATGACTGTGATACGGGATGCGGCTAATCGTCTAGGTGGCCATTCATGGCGCACCTATGACGAGCAGTTTAGGTTGCGTCAAGCGATCCAGCCGCAAGCTTGGGATAAGTTGAATTCAGACTTGTGGTTACGAGTAATGTCGCTACCACAGGGCCTGGGAGCTAACAACAGTCTCAGCCAAACAAGGCCGGACCGACGGACATGTCCGGTAAAAATCGCACAGGTCCGACCTACGAGTCTAATTACACAGGACCGACTGTCCGGTGAATTTTTTACCTCATCACCGGTAGATTTTGACCTCTACGCCGTACCTAGACAATCCGATTTTCCGTTAGAGGTCTGCAAATAGCGGTATACTATACGGCGCATTTCATTGGTCTGTTGAAAGTTTTTTTGTCGATACGTCACACATATCGCGAGCAGTAAACTTATTGGTTCCTGGTTTACTGATTATCGTGTATATTTAGCGGATTTAGTGCGGGTACCACACTTGTAAATAAACAATCGGCGACACAAACAGAACGTCTCGATCGTGCGCACAGAATATTCAAGGACAATATAAATCTGGTAGTAATCTTTCTTACATTGTTTCAACCATGGCTTTTAATATGTTGCGATACTTTGAAGGGGCCACGCCGGGCATGAAACGGAAAGTCAAAGATACTAGTGATACAGAGTTAAAACTGAAAAAAAAACAGAAATGGAAAAAGTACGAAGCGGCACGGCCGGACCGTAAATTTAATATTGATTGGTGTATAGGCCGTGAAATACTGAATTCAATCTGTGAAGAAGATGATGATAGTTGTTTGGACTTTCAGTCTGAAGAAACCAATACTGATCTATTGTTATCGTTTATGAGGGAATGTTGATTGTTCATCGGTCTGATCTTGATCCTCTTTATGATGATAATAAACTTATGAAGACATATTGAACTATTGTTTTATTTTTTAGAGAATACTGATTAAGAACAAACAAATAATAACCAATCTTTATCATTTACTGCATGAATTATTTAAAAAAATCCGGTCCTGTAAAATTTGGTCCGGTCCTGTAAAAATCTGAACTTTACAGGACCTACTGTCCTGTAAAATTCTGACGTGTTTGGCTGAGACTGTAACAATAATTTACATTCAAGGGCTGCATCAAGCACTTCGTATTTTAATCAAACGCGTTGTTCAGATTTTAATAATGGTCGGTGTCGTTGGACGCCATGTAGGTATTCACATACCTGTGCAAACTGCGCCTCATCTGAACATGGCCGCCTCAATTGCCCGGTTCGCCAGGATTTTAGTAGCACTCAGGGTACACCGTCTGCTCTTTTTCGTGGCAACTCCCAGCGCCCCGGTAACAACTTCAGACGAGGTCGGTTTCCTGCAGGCCGAGCAGGTCTACGCAGACCAAATTATCATTAACCAGGTCCCATTTAATCAAACTCTGGCCCCTTCCCCAATAAATATATATATATTAGAGGCAGAACTCAAGAAATATCATCATAAAGATGCAGAAATTATATTAAAAGGCTTTAAATTTGGTTTTCATTTGAACTATACTGGTCCACGTGAGGCCTTTGACTGTAAAAACTTAAAATCTATTGCTAACAAAAGTGAAATTGTTACTTCAAAGATCAAGAAGGAATTAGAGGCAGGTAGAATTGCAGGTCCTTTTAAAGAAAGACCGTTTAAAAATTTGAGAGTGTCGCCTATTGGGCTAGTTCCAAAGAAAGCACCAGGCGAATTCAGAATGATTCATCATTTGTCATATCCACCGGGCAATTCTGTAAATGACTATATTGATGAGGCTTTGTGTTCCGTACAGTATACAAAGTTTGACCAAGCAGTAGAAATGGTACAAGCCTTGGGACAAGGAGCACTGCTTTTTAAGGTGGATATTAAGAGTGCATTTCGTTTATTACCTATTCACCCGTCTGACTTCGAATTATTGGGGTTTATGTTCGATGAGAAATACTACTTTGATAAATGCCTTCCTTTTGGATGTAGCATATCTTGTAATCTATTTGAAAAGTTTTCAACATTTCTTGAGTTCATTGTAAGGAGGCAGGCGCAGTCAGACAACCTTCTACACTATTTAGATGATTTTTTGGGAGGTGGCAGGGCTAATACTAATGAATGTAAACATTTAATGAACATATTTATAAGTTCGATGGAAAGATTGAATGTTCCTTTAGCATCTGAAAAGACCGAAGGTCCAACAGAAATACTCTGTTTCCTAGGGCTAGAGCTAGACTCTACAGAAATGTTAGTTCGAATACCCATGGATAAAGTTAAGGAAATGATCATTAAAATCGAACAGATGTTGTCAAAGTCAAGAGTCACACTTCGTGAGATGCAGTCGGTAATAGGTTTACTTAATTTTGCCTGTCGAGCTATCGTACCGGGTCGTCCATTCTGTCGACGTCTGATTAATGCTATATGTGGTTTATCAAAACCTCACCATCATCTAAGAGTGTCAGGTGCGATCAAGGCAGATCTCCATATGTGGCTTTCTTTTTTAAGTAATTTCAATGGGATGTCTGTCTTTTACAATAGTGTTTGTTGCACAAATGCACAATTAGATCTATTCTCAGACAGTGCAGGGGGGGCAGAATTTGGTTTTGGTATATACTTTAAAGGACAATGGGCACATGGAAAATGGCCACAGGAGTGGATAGGTTCTAGAATTACAAAAGATATAACTTTGCTAGAAATTTTCCCTATTTTTGTGGCTCTTAAAATCTGGGGGGACAAATTGACATGTATGAGATTATGCTTTAACTGTGATAACAGAGCGGTTGTAGATATAATCAATTTCATGACATCAAAGAATGATAGGGTCATGGTTGTCTTAAGGTTAATTACTCTCATTGGCCTGCAAGACAAAGTGGTTGTGAAGGCTCAACATGTGCGAGGCAAGGATAATGGGATTTGTGATGCTTTATCTCGTTTCCAGTTTCAGAGGTTTCGAATGTTGGCGCCGGATGCAGACAGAGACCCTCAGCCAATACCGAACGAAGTCTGGGACATATTCAAGGAGTAGTGCGTGATCTAGTGGTAGCTGGCATTTCACAAAATACTAAACAAGCCTATCAAACAGCATTGAGAGCTTTCCAAAGATTTCGGGTGGTAAAGAAATTGGCTTTTTCTTGGCCAGCTCCAAGGGATCACGCGGTTCTTTTTGTCGCAGACTGCTTTGATAGGGGCCTCGCAGCAGCTTCCATTATAGCATATACCTCTGGTTTAAGTTTTTATCATAAAGTTAATGGCTGGCTAGATCCCTTTCAACTTTTTGTCATAAAAAAGATGCTCGATGGATGTTAGAAAGTCAGACCAAGCAGAGACCGAAGGTACCCAATAACTCATAATATTTTATGTAAAATTTTGCCTAAACTGGATCTGGTTTGCTATTCTACATTTGAAACTTTGCTATTTAAAGCATCTTTTCAATTGGCATATTATGGTCTGCTAAGAATCAGCGAAGTTCTGGCTTTGGTTGTCTCTGACGTATCGATAGAAGCACACAATATTGCGTTGCAAATTACAATCAGAAAATCAAAAACAAGTTGTAAACCAATTACAATGAGAATTCCAAAAATGGAGGAAGCTGCTGCTTGTCCTGTTAGAGCATTGCAAATATATTTAAGTTCCCATCCTAAACACGTTGGCACCTTGTTTGTGCATTCTAATGGTGCAAATTTAACTAGGGCTCAGTTCTCGGCAGTGCTGCAAAAGTCCATGTGTGCTTTAGGTTTACAACATAGTTATTTTCAAACTCACAGTTTCCGTATTGGTAGAGCTACCGAACTTGCCATGCAGGGGTATCCAGATGAGGTTATAAAAAAGATGGGCCGTTGGCTGTCAGTGGCCTACAAGTCATATATTCGGAAAAATAGATATTAATTTTAGGACATTAATTGCAGGTGTACCAATTTGGATATTTGGTGATTCGATAACAAAAAGGGCTGGTGATAGTGCAGTAGCAGTGGGGAAAAGAAATATTGGTTTGGAAAGCTTGGGAGTGAGGATATCATGGTTGGGGAAATCCGGAATGAGGTGGGGTAATTTGTTAAATGCATTTCAGTTGCAACAGGTTTTTAGTTGTGCACCTGACTATATTGTGATCAACCTAGGGGGCAATGACATGGCATATACCCAACTTAGTGAGCTGAGGTTTACCATCAAGCGGGATATAAGTTATATGTCTGGTGTATTCCCAGCTGCTCGAATCATATGGCTAGATATTTTGCCTAGACTGTCCTGGCGAGGCGCTACTGGTCCAGATTGGGCTAGGCAGCTTGACACTAAAAGGAAGCGAGTAAATCGCATAGGTCGCCAGGCTGTTTGTGAAACAGGCCATGGGGCTTATATTGTCACCAATATTAATAGATTAACCCCTGGCTTTTATGCCTCTGATGGTACCCATCTCTCAAAAGTTGGGGAGCAAATGTTATTGCTCACCCTTAAGGAAGCTTTAATTAAATTTATCAATGACCCAAGTTTGGTACGATACGCCGAGAATGAGTCCTAGAATTATGGAGGACAAAGACTAGTCTTTGCTGTGGCGGATAATTCTAGGCGGCAGTATACCAGCAGCAGTTTTTTAAATGTAATTCTTAGAAATCTTGACTATGGTGACACCTAGTTATTAATATTATACCCACGATTACCTCCCCTGACCATCGGGCTCACCTGGGTGGGGCAGGTTTGTCGTGTGGTTTTTTCAATTGCCATCTCCGAAACTTAAACCTGTTAAAATACATTATGGGAGTCGGGTTAAGCCCTAAGAGCGAAATTATGCTAGGTTTTCCCGTACATCCCATATTTTGGCACATTTAGCCTTTGGCGCGCTTTGAGATGGTGATTTATGAAATAGCAAATGCTGCGCTGAATTTTTGTCCCTGTTGCGCTGTGCTTTATACAGATTGTAGATAATATGCGCTGAGAAATGATTCATCGCTATTTGCGCTGGGAAACGTGCTCTTGCTGAGTGCGCTGCGCTTTGTACAGATTGTAGATAAATGCGCTGAGAAATGATTCATCGCTGTTTGCGCTGGAAAACGTGCTCTTGCTGAGTGCGCTGAGATTCTTAACAAATAGATGTTATAACAGGGACGCGCTACTAAACATATATTGAAGCTTAATATCTGCTGGTATCTGCCGCCTGGGATTTTCCTATCTTCTCCTTGGCAAACACCAGGAGATAGATTTATTAGGGCATTGTGATCTTTTACTTCCACTCATAATATATATATATAAATGTAACGAATCGGGACTTACCGGACTTGTCGGACTTACCGGACTCGTCGGACTTGTCGGACTTACCGGACTCGTCGGACTTGTCGGACTTATCGGACTTACCGGATTTGTCGGACTTGTCGGATCTATCGGATCAGTTGGCAGTATATAAAGGATTGACTTGAGTATTAGTCAGTGAGTCAGTCAGTGAGTCAGTAAGTTTACCATCAGGACAGTGTTAACGTCAGTCCGTTAAATACCATCAGGACACGTGTGTTGTAATATTTTATGGATCTAGCATTTGGATACTATTATTGGATTATTTTGTCATGTTGTTATCGTATTAGGAAAATACAGTTGATTAATAGTGCTTGGAGTTGTTTTACCTGTGTCTTTAATCTTGTCCAAAGAACAAAAGCGTTACATTGGTGGCAGCGGTGGGATACAATTCCTGTGTGAATAGTTTATCCTGTTTATATTCGGCGTTGGATTCTTTAAATCGTTGTTTGAGATACCGGTGATTGTTTTGGCGAGTTGACGAACTCTCAGAATGGCTACCGAACAGCAAAGTGTTTTCAAACAATTAGGACAGGATGGGAAACCACACGTGAACTCTCCGACAGCATGTTCAACTCCTATGGAGGATCGTACGGATTCCAAGGATCAGAAGCCATTTGCTTCAATTACAGATTCTGGAATCAGACAAGTATTTTTCCCGGATGACTTTGACAGTAATACCAATACCTTATCTCCCATTTGGAATAAAAAGGACAGTATTCCTAACAGCAGACCCAAGTTAAGATGGAGGAAGTTTCTGTTTCTGGGGATTATAATATTCCTCGTTGCTGTTAGTGTGCATAGTCAAGGACATAAAATCCAAGAGATGTTTACGCAAGCAAAGGATATTATTAGTGTTTATACTGAGGAGTGTCTACCGTTTTTTGTGCTAGTGTGTATATTTCTGATATCGTCTCTAGTGTTTTTCTGCTACGAGTATTTCAGTCAACAATCATCATTGACCACCGAATATTGCTCAAGTAATTTGAGAAGTGAAGTACCGGATTTCGGGACCTTTTTATCGCCTCATGTTGAGGAAGCAAGTCAGTATACTGCAAGGTCGACATCCCGTGATTTTCCGTGCCGTAGAACGTACAGTGGAACCGGAGAAGATGTGTGGCACGAGTTTAGGAGGTACTTTGACAACCTGACAGCTTTGAATAGTTGGTCCAAAGAAAAATCGAGAAGATTGTTTCTGTGTTGTTTACGTGGTCAGGCAGAAGCCTTTGCATATGGATTACCGTCATATGTACAGAATGATTGTGACTTACTGTTTTCCAGAATGGAGCAGAGATATGGCATATTGAATATGAAGGAGAGCTACGTAGCCGATGCCAGATTGAGGAGAAAGCAGAAAACTGAGACATACAGAGCATTTGGCCAAACGATTGAAGACCTTTTCAGGAAAGCTTATCCAAAGTGTACAGAAATAGTAAGAGAATTATCACTGACTACTTTCCTCGAAAACTGTCATGATTCCCCTGATTTTAGACTTTCGGTAAAAAGAACCAGACCAAAGACATTGCAAGCTGCGATTACTGCTGCAATTCAAGAAGAGTGCTTAAGACAAAGTGAACGCGAAAATTATACAAATGGTTACAGGGACGGTCGTGTATTAACATTTAGTTCGAGAAGTAATTCTAGAGGTAAAAGGAAGTATTGGAACAACAGGAATTCGAGGGCCCGAAATGGATTTGTGATCGAACAGGGATCTAAAGGATTGTTCGAAAAACGAGGATCAATCGGATCGCGAGGTCGGGGCACGGTCAAAAACAACCAACTTGACGACAGTCAACTTTGTGTATTAGGCATATATGGAGAAATGGACAGTGTGGATCTATCGGATCAGTCGGCCAGTGTAGTGAATGGTGGAGATGTACGTGTAGTGCATGGTGAAGATAAACGTGTAGTGAATGGTGAAGATGAACGTGTAGTGAATGGTGAAGATGAACGTGTAGTGCATGGTGAAGATAAACGTGTAGTGAACGGTGAAGATGAACGTGTAGTGCATGGTGAAGATAAAGGTGTAGTGGATGGTGAAGATAAACATGTAGTGAATGGTAAAGATAAACGTGTAGTGCATGGTGGATATGAACGTGTAGAGACTGGTGTAGATAAAAGTATAGTGAATGGCGAAGATGAACGTGTAGTGAATGGTGAAGATGAACGTGTAGATGAACGTGTAGTGAATGGCGAAGATGAACGTGTAGTGAATGGCGAAGGTGAATGTGTAGTGAATGGTGAAGATGAACGTGTAGTGAATGGCGAAGATGAACGTGTAGTGAATGGCGAAGGTGAACGTGTAGTGAATGGCGAAGATGAACGTGTAGTGAATGGCGAAGATGAACGTGTAGAGAATGGCGAAGATGAACGTGTAGTGCATGGTGAAAATAAACGTGTAGTAAATGGCGAAGATGAACGTGTAGTGCATGGTGAAGATGAACGTGTAGTGAATGGTGAAGATGAACGTGTAGTGAATTACGAAGATGAACGTGTAGTGAATGGCGAAGATGAACGTGTAGTGCATGGTGAAGGTAAACGTGTAGTGGATGGTGAAGATGAGCGTGTAGTGCATGGTGAAGATAAACGTAAACATAAAACTGCTGATAACGTTGTTGACGCTATTCAGGTTAGTGACGATGATGAAAATAACAGTCAAGAATATGTTATCTCAGCAATAAATGTGACACTCCGAAGGACAACAAGGTTTAATAACGGTGAACCCAAGGAAGTCAACGTGCTGCGTCAATCGGTTACTTAGAGAATGTCGATATCGTGAACATCTCCCATTTGGGTGTATTTAACGACATACAAGAACGATTAGACAGTATGCATCCAGTTACCATGACATTTTAAGGAATTAGTTTTGTACTACATTGTATGTAATTTTCAGTTGTGTTTATCATTGATTTTGTTTTTAAAAAGCTTTTAATGTAAGTGCTATCTACATTTAATTTCTGTGTTAAGTAACATTTTGAGAACAGTGGAAGTTCTAGTCTACCAAGTAGGGGGCAGTGTAACGAATCGGGACTTGTCGGACTTGTCGGACTTACCGGACTCGTCGGACTTGTCGGACTTATCGGACTTACTGGACTCGTCGGACTTGTCGGACTTATCGGACTTACCGGATTTGTCGGATCTATCGGATCAGTTGGCAGTATATAAAGGATTGACTTGAGTATTAGTCAGTCAGTCAGTCAGTGAGTCAGTAAGTTTACCATCAGGACAGTGTTAACGTCAGTCCGTTAAATACCATCAGGACACGTGTGTTGTAATATTTTATGGATCTAGCATTTGGATACTATTATTGGATTATTTTGTCATGTTGTTATCGTATTAGGAAAATACAGTTGATAAATAGTGCTTGGAGTTGTTTTACCTGTGTCTTTAATCTTGTCCAAAGAACAAAAGCGTTACATAAACATTTATATAGTACTTTAAAAAATGGTGCACTCTGTTGTGTGATGTTTATAGCTGTGTTGATTCACCAATATTATTATCAATATTAAAGCCAAATTACTGAAGGCATTGTTAGTTTTATCGCTGTCTTAAAATAATACAAATTATGGCTCTAACATAATTGTATTTATTTTGCAGCGATGTTTTTAGTTAAATTTATTCGTATTTTACCGGACGGAAGTGTTTCCATTGTTTACTTCCGTTCCGGTGCATTCTGGGTGAACGTGGTTAAAGACCGTGTTCACCGTACGTATTCCGTTTTTTATGCGCGAGGCGGCATTCGTTTCACGCAAGCTGCGCGAGGGGGCGCGAGGCGGCACTCGTTTACCGCCTCCGCAGCTAGCAGACGTCAAAAATTTCTTTGTTACCCACCCACCGCACCCTCGTTGATTATAAATATATGATAATTAACATGTTTAATGAACAACGTCTTATGTTTTATTTTATGCTATGTTGTTGTTTTCTATTAATTGTGTACTTAGTACAAAGGATACTGCCAGTATTTTTACTATATTTCAGTTTGTCATGCCTTGTTATGCTGATTGTTAAATCCATGGTGAACAGAACTTATCACACGGCTGCTCGATTACGAAATTGGAGTGCATCATGCTTAGTATGAACAGACAACAGTGTACCTTGTATTAACTTGGTGATATTAACAGAGGACTGATAGTGAAATGCTCAATGACATTTTGCTCTATATCTTTGTTGTGAATTTTGTGTATTCTGTGATATCATCATTGGACTTATAGTGAAATGCTTAATGACATTTTGCTCAAGTGTGTTGTTTATGTGATATTATCGGAGACTGATAGTGAAATGCTCAATGACATTTTGCTCAAGTGTGGTTTTTTATAATCAGTATATTATACCACATTAATGTCGCAATGCGGATAATTCTAGGCGGCAGTATACCAGCAGCAGTTTTTTAAATGTAATTCTTAGAAATCTTGACTATGGTGACACCTAGTTATTAATATTATACCCACGATTACCTCCCCTGACCATCGGGCTCACCTGGGTGGGGCAGGTTTGTCGTGTGGTTTTTTCAATTGCCATCTCCGAAACTTAAACCTGTTAAAATACATTATGGGAGTCGGGTTAAGCCCTAAGAGCGAAATTATGCTAGGTTTTCCCGTACATCCCATATTTTGGCACATTTAGCCTTTGGCGCGCTTTGAGATGGTGATTTATGAAATAGCAAATGCTGCGCTGAATTTTTGTCCCTGTTGCGCTGTGCTTTATACAGATTGTAGATAATATGCGCTGAGAAATGATTCATCGCTATTTGCGCTGGGAAACGTGCTCTTGCTGAGTGCGCTGCGCTTTGTACAGATTGTAGATAAATGCGCTGAGAAATGATTCATCGCTGTTTGCGCTGGAAAACGTGCTCTTGCTGAGTGCGCTGAGATTCTTAACAAATAGATGTTATAACAGGGACGCGCTACTAAACATATATTGAAGCTTAATATCTGCTGGTATCTGCCGCCTGGGATTTTCCTATCTTCTCCTTGGCAAACACCAGGAGATAGATTTATTAGGGCATTGTGATCTTTTACTTCCACTCATAATATATACATATAAACATTTATATAGTACTTTAAAAAAATGGTGCACTCTGTTGTGTGATGTTTATAGCTGTGTTGATTCACCAATATTATTATTAATATTAAAGCCAAATTACTGAAGGCATTGTTAGTTTTATCGCTGTCTTAAAATAATAGTTAACCATACAATTTGCTAAATACAATATTTAGTCTACTTTTTCGACAGATATCACAAAATCTTTGTTGAAAACCGCTATTAATTTATTGTAAATAGTAAGCATTTTATCCCAATTGTTTGGGTTATTTGCATGTAATAAATCCACTGCAAATAACATGTCATGTTTAAGCGACACTATGAGCCGTATTCATGACATAAAATCATCCCAAAAATCATGATGACAGAATATATATAAATATAAAATTTAGATAACCAGTGTAAAAAAAACTACATAAAATTATATGTAAGTGTACTTAAAGTGTATAGAGCTATATCGGAAGATTTTTTTTTAAAAGTTTCAAAAACTGAAAAACTCTCTGTGATTTTATGGACATGCAAACTGTCCATTTTCATTCGAAAGTGTTGTAGAACACCCTATGAAACTATAAGAATTGTCTATTTTTGACGATTGAATCGAAGTAAACGGAACCCATCCAAAGTTTTAATTTGAAATTACGGTAGTCTAGTATCATACTAAAAACGATGCAAGTAATTATATTGACATCGAATGACTGTTAGAATATAGCTCTATACACTTTAATAAAAAAAAAATTTCTTTGTTCATTGTAGTCGTCTGTAGATGATATGTGGGAGACGGTTGCTATCTACAAAACAGATGTGCAGAAATATACATGTAATGGTATGTTAGTAGTACCCTGTTTGTTTCTGAAATAGAGAATAACATTCTTCATATTTTGTATGCTCCTTAATTTCAAGTCCATTTAAAAACATAGTCCACCACTCATATTAAAATAAATGCAAATAAGTTCAGCTGTTGAAATTACTTTGATTTGGTGGCCAAGAAGGAATCACCATTTTCAAAATGGTGGCGATTCGATTTTATACGGACGATTAATTGGTTTCATAATTTCAAAATTGTCCTGGTCCTACTTGACATCACATTGCCTCAGCGCAGGGCCGCACAGGAATAGGAGTCAGCTGTCCTCAAATTTTGATCAGTCTGGGAGCTAACCTCCTTCTCTACTACCACCTATTTTCTTCTATCCTATTAATAAGTAATGTATGTACATAAATCAGGCTGAACATTCAACTTGTTACAGTGGTTGGGCACAACTTCGTTGGTGAAAGATATGAGCCAGAAGCTGGTAGCATCATTTGGCTGTTTGAATGTGCTTACCACCTTCTTCTTTGATACTTTAAGTCATATTCTAATCAAACCGCTAAGTTTTGAAGTTTTGTACTGGCTGTATGAAAACATCTTTGAGATGGTTTTGGGAGGGGACAAGCTATTGTTTACTTTGCTTACAGCTGTTGATGGATTGATGGTGCTTGAGATATCTCTGAAAGGAGCTGTCTGTGAGATTTACCCAAGTCAGCATCAGACAGTAACTGCCAACAAGATCTGGGTGAAGTTTGATCCTTCCTTAGAACCTCATTTAACACATGCTGTTTCGTACACTTATAACTTCGCAAAGGTAAGTGCAAGGATTTTTATGCCCCCGTATCGATAGATCGGGAGGCATATAGTAATTCACCTGTCCTTCCGTCCGTCTGTTCGTCCGTATGGCCTGGTTAACCCAAATTGACCATTTCTTCTAGCATTAATATGGCTTGCTACAAAGTTTTCAAACTTGCATGGATGTTGTAAATGACCACTCTCCACGCACCTGTATCACCTGACTCCATTTTGACCTTCACCTTGACCTAATTTTGGACTTAGACTTATTGAAAGGCCAAATTCCTGGTTAACCCAAATTGACCATTTCTTCTAGCATTAATATGGCTTGCTACAAAGCTTTCATACTTGCATGGATGTTGTATATGACCACTCTCCACACGCCTGTATCACCTTACTCCATTTTGACCTTCACCTTGACCTAATTTTAGACTTATCTCCCCTTAAGTATTTTTACAATAAAATTTTGTCTGGAGCGTATCTTCAAAACTATTTTACATATTGACTTACAACTTGAAATATAAATAGATGGCGACTTGGAGAAGTGCATTGACCAAGAACCATAACTCTGTCTGTCTTAAATTTTGAATTATCTCCCCTTTAGTTTTTTTTGTAGTCAAATTTTGCTCTTAGTATATCTTCAAAACTATTTAACATATTGACTTGAAACTTGGAATATAAATAGATGGCAATTCGGAAAAGTGCAATGACCTAGAACCATAACTCTGTCTGTCTTAAGTTTTGAATTATCTCCCCTTTAGTATTTTCAGAATCAAATTTGGACCGGAGTGTATCTTCAAAAGTGTTTAAAATATTGCCTTAAAACTTGATATATAAGTAGATAGAAGCTAGTAGAAGTGCAGGGACCAAGAACCATAACTCTGTCTTACATTTTGAATTATCTCCCCTTTAGTATTTTCAGAATCAAATTTCGACCGGAGTGTATCTTCAAAAGTGTTTAAAATATTGCCTTAAAACTTGATATATAAGTAGATAGAAGCTAATAGAAGTGCAGGGACCAAGAACCATAACTCTGTCTTACATTTTGAATTACCTCCCCTTCAGTATGTTCATGATAATTGTTTGTCCGGAGCGTATCTTCAAAAGTATTTAAAATATTGACTTGAAACTTGGTATATGAATAGATGTCAACTTGGAGAAGTGCAGTGACAAAGAACCATAACACCTGTATCACCAGATCACACATGTAGTCGATTAAGGCACTGCTTTCAAATGTGGCATATTCGTTTACCATCATAAGCCCCTTATAGTTCAAAGCCATATAACACTATCAAACATTTTAACTGAATAATGGCCCCTGATTGACTTAGCTTTTTATGGACATGGCTTCCACGGGGCCATAAGCGTTTATTGAATGCAGTCTTGTTCCTAATGTATTTGTCTTAATCTTTTAAATAAAAGGGTCCAGATTCAGTCTGACCTAGGCTACTTTAATAAAAAATTATGTTTTGCAAGGGAGTAACAAGAATTAAGTGTGATCTCTGTGTAAAATATTTATCCTGGATCAATCACAGGTATGTGAACTTATCTTATTATTGCACCACAAATGAAGTTCAGGGAGACACATAGTACTGAAAAACACCTGTAATGAAAGACTACAAAACATTTCTGCACACACCATAAACGTTATCTCTTATCAGACTATTTTCAAAAATATTTACTCTTTTTATACAAATAAACCACTTCATACCTTATTAGTCACTAACTAATTAGCAGAAAAATCTTCTAGTAAGTTTTCAGACGTTAAGGAATCAGTTTGACACCAGCCAAGGAGTTAAGGACTGAATATTTCCAGTGTATTTAAATAAAAAATAAAAAACTCCCAAATATACCAGTCCAGCCTTGGACTCAGTTCGCTCAGCCTAAACAATACGCTGACAAATTATTACACCACTGTGATTCCAATAGACCTACTCCGGATCTCCACTAATTTGTAGGTAGTCTGGTACAGATAGATTTTTACCGTTATAATCATTGTGTCACTTGAATATTCATACCTGGACAATAGAGCTGGGGTCAGTTGTGTTTGCTTATGAAGACAAAACCAGTCTTATTAAGCCAGAGTTATTTGTACTTACATGTTCATTAAGCAGAAAACCAGCTTACACAGAGTTCCGGATATAAACTATTTGTGACTTAAGTTTAATTTTAGTATAACCTATGCTTACAGAAAAGACAAAAAGCTTCAGAAGTTGTGCAACCTTTGAAAATATCATTGAAAGAAGTTGAGCAAGCTGTAAGTTTATGTATTTTATATATTGGAGGAGGTTAAGACCAAGGAACATTCAATATTTTTTGTCAACACCTAGGTAGTTACCTTGTTTAGTGATTGATGTTTATGTATTCATTATAAGGATATATAGTTCAGTGTGCCTGCTCAAACTAACTTCCAGATTTGAAGGCAGAAGATAAGGATCAACCTTTTAATGCATCGCTATTTAAGTGCAAGAGACATTTTGATTTTGTACTGGATGTATGTCACAAAGTCTGTCCATGCCGGATCTCCTTTACCAGTAGATTGATTTCTGAAACTTCACATGAATACTTGGTACCAAGTCCAGGTGAGCATTTTATCAGGAATTTCTAGTCTGATGATTTCCACTGGAGTTGTGTCCCTTTGTAGAAGAAATTAATGTTTGTGTCAAAAACTTTGAGTTTAATGATATCTTTTAGGACTCCCAGTCACAGCAGGAACATTATAACAGCAGACCTCCAGATTATATTGCAGACAGCCAAGAATGCAAGACAAAACGTTGTCGAGCCTCTGTACCTTCCATTCCTATGACTCCAGATACTATTTGTAGTAGAAATTCTGATGAGGAAAAATCTCAAGGTAATACATTCAAATCATACTTTAAAATGACTGCTTGAAAATGAAAGCATAGATCTACAGTTAGGGTCCTGTTACTCAGATATTATGACAACCCAATCTATTTGTCCTGATCTATTGTATAAATTTCGAATTGCTCCTATGGTACTATGGTGAGTTATTTAAGAACTAAATTATGAGTCTTCTTTACAGTTTCCATGTTCTGTTGTTTTAGAAACAGTGAGTAAACACAAGCAAGCAAGTAATGATAAGATAGAGCAAAATGCAAGACTTGCTAAAGTTACTTCAGGAATAACTCAGCATCTAGCTGGTGAGAAAGATAAAGTCAAGCAGAAATCTAAAACAAAAGTACAAGGTCAGTTATTTTTCTCAGGACTATTTTAATGCCCCCGTATCGATAGATCGGGAGGCTTGTCGTGATTCACCTGTCCGTCCGTCCGGCCTGGTTAACTGGCCAAATTGACGGTTTCTTCTAGCATTAATATGGCTTGCTACAAAGCTTTCAAACTTGCATGGATGTTGTATATGACCACTCTCCACATGCCTGTATCACCTGACTCCATTTTGACCATCACCTTGACCTAATTTTGGATTTAGACTTATTGAAATGGCTTCCACGGGGGCATAAGCGTTTATTGAATGCAGTCTTGTTTCAGGCTTATGATAGGTTCATGTAGTTTGACCACATTGTTTGAGTCACTTAGATTACATTTACACCTCTCAAATTAACCAGTCAAGAAAAATTGAAATACATATAAGTTTTTATAGATTCATCAATAAACTAAGAACCAACCGTTTCTTCACATGCAAGCCTGGAGGACATGTGACAATTGCCAAAGTCCTAAAAAAAGTTCGGTTACCTACCCGAACATTGAAAAAACTGCTGTGTTCTAAAGAATGTGTGTATTTAATTGTCTGTCAGCGCAGAAAATATTTCTGATCAAAATGGATTCAGTATTTTACATAGTTACATATTTCTCACATATTTGATAGAATAAAAAAGTTTAAATTTAAAAAACTATGAATTCTGTTAAATATGTGTAGAATTTGCGGCACCAAGAACTCCAAAGATGAAAACAAAAACAAAACAGAAAGTAAAAACACCTGTTGTCACTGTTACTCCACCCCCTAAAAAGGTGAAGAATTGTAAAAAGAATATCAGTAAAGCTATAGATAACAAAGGTAAGAAGACATTCCCTTGTCTTTTTTTACAGGTTTCTCCTATAACAAGTGAAATATCATTATAACCCACAACTTACAGTTGTAAGGGGTTAAATGGTTTTCAGCTTGTTTGTCTGTCAGTATGTGCATTCTTGTGTACACAACTACTCCTACAGTTTTTGCAGGATTTTCATCAAACTTTCACACAACCCTAACATGTAGATTTGCATGAAGGAATAGAATTTGCACTGAGATTAATTTTGCCAGAATTATGGCCCTTAGATGGTTAGGGTATATTTAATAGTCAACTGAATGGCGACAGCTCAGCTGAGTTTTGAAAGAGATTTTCTCCAAAAAAAAATCGGTGATCTTTGCAGACAGGCTTTTGAAAAGTTGTTTTATTCACAGGGGATCTTTAGTGTTAACACAGGTTGAATGTTCATGTAATATGTAGCATTTAAAAAGCTTTAACGATGTCCGGGTGTAAAAACTTTTTTTTAAATGTTGAGGAATGCATTTTAAATGTTTTTATTCTATTGTATACCCATTAAGACAACTGCATGTGAATTTTAAAATACTTTTATTGTCTTTTATGAGAATAATTGCTATTTTAATTTCCCTACAACCAGCGTCAAAACGTACTGCACAAACAAATGGAGGCAACCGCATGATAAATAAAACAAATCTCCAACAGATGACACAATAAAAACAAAAGTGTGTTTAAATCTAATGATAAGTATTGTTTCTTCAATCAAAAGTGTAAAAATGATGTTTGGTCTAATAATGAAGTAGATAAAAATAAAAATGTAACCCTACCCTCCTTGAAATTAAGGCATATTTTTGCCTATTGACAATAAGTAGCCTATAGATAAATGGAAATAAAATATGATCTAAACAATTGGCACCATTGATTTTTTTTCAAAAATAACTTCAATGTGTGTGTAATGTTTTAACAAAATTTTAAAAGGTTTTACCGAGCGATTTTGAAAATATACATTTCAGAAATCCATAGTAACCGGATTTTCATCTGTTTGCCATATATAAATTCCTATAAAATTGAAGAAAAAAAAAGAAAAAGATTTTTTTTCTCCAAATTACACTATAAAGTGATGTCACGAAGCCAAAACATTGTCTTATAACTAAAAATTAAATAAAAAAAGAATAAAAAAAAATTTGGCTCTAGTGGGGGTTGAACCCACGACCTATAGGAAATCAGTCAATTTGTCATAAAATTACTGAACTTGAGAACTCTTCAAGAGGAGATTCTTTATTAGACCCGGATATCCTTAACTGTTGGACAAAAGTATTTCAATAAATGTCAGTAAATGTAGCAACACATCAACATAGGTTTAAAGGTAATCATTATTATATCATGACTGACATTTTGGCTTTTACCAAGCCTTCATCGGGGTAATAAATCATTTAATCAAACAAAGTTCTCAATTTCTAGAATTACCAGAATCCAACCTGGTTCAGGAATCATTTGAGAATGAGGATTCGTTTGAGGTCATTCCTGATTCATTGCCCCAAGAGGACCATGTACAAGATACAGGTGCTTCAAGAAACAAAAAAGCTAGGTAACATTATTTTCAATTATACATTCTATTTATTATGTCTCCAACATATCAAAAATTATAGTTGTAAAGACATTGATTCTGTGCTTTCTGACTGGATGGATGGATGTCAAAGTTTGTTAGCTCATATTCTTGTTTGCCATTGAAACTTCACATGAATGGTTGGTATCAAGTCTAGCTGTGTAGATCTTGAGGAAATTGTCAGAGTTATGGCCCCTTATGGTTGACATACAATTTTGTGTCAATACCCATTCTAGTTCGTCTAGCTGCTGATTACAAACTTATATTTAATGAAATGTTTGAATGTTTGTTGATAATTATTATTTCTTTGCTGTTAAGCCAGTTTTGATAATTTCTATTTGCATAAATTTCAGTGTTCCTAACAAAGATGACAGTGGTGTGGACTGTAGCTTGTCAACTACTTTAAATTCTTCAAAAAACACAACATTACAGAATGAGGTAAGGTGTTTTTCAGTTTACAATGTTATTCCTCCCCTGTCTGAACTTAATATGTTGTCTGTAACATTAAGCTGTTAACTCGTTCACACTCATTCTCTCATCTATTTGAAATGTGGTCAGAATGATTTTCTCCTTGGCTTGTCTGATGGTACAAACGGAGCAAAAATTTGTAAAAAAAACTAGAACACTAGATCAAATCAAAGGTATCGTTTGTGAACTATCTAGTGGCTAGCTACGTTTTTGCTCCAATTTTCATGAAATTTTGTCAGAATGAGTGCCTCTAGCTATCAGATCTCTGTGGCATTTAAAACTAAGTCAAATCATAGATATCACTTGTGAATACTTGAGATCAGACACAATTGAGTGACACAGGGCTATTTTTACCCTGTAAAAGTGGTTTATACTTGTTTACTGTAACTGCACATGCTGAAGTGTTAACTTTTTCTGCTTGGTGAAAGGGGGAAAACTGAGTAAATACTAAATCAATTTAGTATTTCCACAGTGCTCTCCCATTGATGTTATTTTCAACGATTTCAATGGGAATGAACCAAAATTAAAATAAATTTGATTATATGTGCCTGTGCATTTTACACCAACACTTTTTATCTATATGTGCTAAAGGTACAGTTTAAAACTAGTTACATGCACACTGGTATCCAATGGCAGGTTTCTATGCTGTCACACTGGGTATGTTTGGAAACAACTAGGGTATTGTATACTGCTTTCTAGTGGAGTCGAGCCCCTAAGAGCTAAAAGCCTTGCATGCACACTTCCTTCAGTTTACTCTTTAACCGATTTTATTTTTACTGACTGACAAATTACTTAACTTTATGGAAACAAAATAGTTTTGCCATTAAAAAGTTTTTATACTAAAATATTTGCAATAGAGCAAGTACCAGTCAAGATCCTACATCATTCAGAAACGTTCTCATCGACTCGATCCCTCTGATTGGTCAGCCTGTATTTAACCAAAACACTGAAAACCCTTCACAAAACATAGTGGTGACATGAAGTTAAATCATCTTAGATGCTATTCACAGAATCGTCAACAACAAAATCCCATGGTAACAAGCTAATTGGTATTGATGCTTACCAAAATGGATTTTCATGGCTGGTTGCTATAAGTGATCAAAGAACGAGTACACGTTGTTTTCATTCACGTTTGGTTTGCTGCTGTAACAGAAATAAGACTTCCAGCAGATTTTAACATGTTTTGGACAGAAACCATCTCCGCACATGTGTATATTTGACCAAGACAATTCGGGTTCGAGTCCATGAGACGGATCGAGTCCATGAGAATCAAGGATACCCTTATTTCCATGTATCTACATCTGTCATGAAAATTTACATTCAGACATCAGACAAGTGGGCATTTGGCAGTATAAGTATAAGGAAACTGCATCATAAACATTTATAGATACAATTGTATGATCAGCAGACTTTTCTAGTGAATCTAATGTAAACTAATTTTCTGTCTTATGATTTGCTTTTAAACTCATTTTAGGATGAAAAAGAGGATTCGCCTGAACAGTCAAAGAAGTTATGTAAAGACAAGAAACCAGGACCGAAGAAAAACATATCAAAAACAAAAAAAAACTCACAAAATACAATGGGTGACAACAAGTTAGATAGTATCGCTGAACATAGAAAGGACTCAACTGTTGATACACATGAAAATGTTCCAACAGCTAACAAACATGAAGAAGTGTCTACTGTTGAATGTAAAAAACAGCCAGTGGAAAAACTTGAAAATCAGAGATCAGAAGAAGTTACTAGTGATAAATTATCTTGCGAGAAAATTCCTAAATGTAGTGATGTTCCTGCAGCCAGCTTCGGTTTTGATTCATTGTGCATTGAGGAGAATATGGATTGCATTCCTGATAGTTGTGAAAATCAGCAAGACACTACTGATGTATCTTTTAATCAGGAGTCTGATAGAAGTTCTGACAAAATACCAGTAGCAAAAGAAAAGAAGAAAAAAAAGACAAAAGGGAAATCTCAGAAAGCTGTAGACATTAAACAAGAGGCTGAAACTGAAAAGGTGGAAGGTGAGATTAATGAGAAAAATAGGAGTAAAACTTTCACTGATGTCGATAGTAGTTTAAAAGAGTTGGCAGATTTGGATACTGAAAGTAAAACTCAAGATGTTAATCCAAATATTGGCTCAAAAAACAACAGAAATAATTCAAATCCAGGTTCGAAGAATCAAAAGACAAAGAAATATAATAAACATGTGGATGATGATCAGGAGGCGGTTTATCATAACGAAAAAATAGACGGTAATTGTAAAAATGTCTCTGTGAGTGAAAAGAAAAAGTCCAAGTCTTCTAAAGAAAGTACCATAGGGAAGAAAGGCCGGAAGTCTGATAACCAGGCTGATGCTGCAGATGATCAGAGTAACAGGACTAGACCGCTTAGATCTCGAAGGGGAAAAGGAAAAGTTAACTATAAAGAAGCAGATTCATCATTTATCGCTGAGAGTGTAAGTGAGGAGACTTCTAAACCAAGTATTGACAATCTAAATGATTTAGAATCTGATGAATCTTTCAATACACCCAAAGATACACCAGAAAAGAATATAATAAATGAGGTCAAGGTCAAATCCAGTCTGAAGAAAAACAAGAAAAAGTCAGATTTAGATGGTCCAGATCCTGAAAAAAGAAAGGCCAGGGTTTCATTTGATCTGCCTAGTAGTCAGTCACCAGCAAATGCTGTTGAAATAGTACAAGAAGAAGATAAGGAATTACCTAGAAATAATATGAGTAGTGATACAACCTGTGATACTTTAGATTTAGATGACAGTGTTCAAATTGTGAGTGATAGTGGCTGTTCTGATGCAAATTCATTCTCAAATGATGAATCAATTTATGACACCACAAGTAAGAAAGAAAACTCAGAAAAAATGTCAAATGTTACTGATGCTAAAAATAAAACGTATAGAAGGAAACAAATGGTAGAAAAGCTTTCAAATAAAACAGATGCTAAAAAGAAAACTGATAGAAAGGTAAAAGATAAAATACAGAATAGTGACAATTTGACTTGTGACTTTGATAACATTGAAAAGATGTCCTCTCTCAATGAAAGTACAGACTCGCTCTATATTGAAAGTGACGATAGTTATAATGCCAGACGTTATAAGATGGAAGTCAAGGATAAAATGAAGAAAAAACGAAGATCAAGTACAATAACTACAAAGAAAGATAGAAAGAAATTTACAGCTACAAAAGCAGACTTTACAGTAAATCCAACAAATGCACTTCTTACTCAGGTTGCTGAAAGTGTTGTCAAGTTAGATCACTCAGATCAAAGTAGTGAAAGTGAAAACGAAGGTGCAGCATTTAATTTTGATAAGAATGGAACATACATGGATAAAAATATATCCAAGTCAAATGATAAAAAACAAAACAAATCTGGCAATAAGAAAAATAAAAATGAAAGTAAATCAGTGGTTCAGTCTATTTCAACTCCTACAATTAAGGCAAAGAAGACAAAACAGAAAATGAAAGAAGAATCAGATGAAGACAATACTAATGCTGTTGAAGATTTCGTTTCTGATTCAGAATTGTACCCTACCAAAGAAGTTGGAAGTCGGCAAAAGAAGGAGACAAGAAACAGAAAAGAAAATAAGAATGTGTCTTACACTTTCAATGAGAGCTTTGAAGAAACGGGAGGTGACAAGTCATTCACAGTACAACAACAAAGAATGCAAGGTATGGTAAAGTCAGGAAGGAAACAGATTGTGTTTGAAAGATCATATCTAAAGTCCAAAACAAATATGAAATCAAGAAATGACTTAAACAAGTTACATAGAGCTAATGAAACAAATGTAAAACAAGATAAATCTTATGATCCATATGATTTTACTGCTCAGTGTGATAATTCTTCTATGGCTTCGGAAAGAATTGGTAGAAAGGATATTATAAAAGAACTGAAGAAGAAACAAACCAAAAACATCAGTACAAACCTGGTTCAAGATAAGAAAACGAAAAACTGGCACAAGATGGCAGCAGTATCGGTAGAGCTAAAAAACATAGAAAACCCCCAGAAAAATAAGAGTAAGAAAAATCTGCCGCCAGTTATAGTGGAGGAAGACAGTGGTAGTAATGAAATGTCAAATGAAGACATTCATGAAGATGAACCAGTGCAAGTAGGAACATGCTTAGTTCAAGATAAGAAAACCAAGAAGTGGCACAGACGTGCTACAGTTTCGGAAAATGTAACAAAGCCAAAGAAGTACAAAGACCAAGAGGTAGGGGATTTATTTCATTTAAAAAATTATTGATTTATTATTTTTTTAAAAAAACAATGATACTCTGGACCAGCTGAATGTAGTTTGTGTATTTGCAATAGAATACAATAAGTTTCTTATTCCTGTTTCACAAATAATATGAACTAAGGCATCGCCTAAATCGGTATTTAATAAATATTAGATAACAGCTAGGCTATATTTGAAGATATACAAACGGGTTCCAGTTGCTACTATATATGCTTTGTCCAAGGGAGATAACAAATGTATGCAATCATTGTACATAGTCTGGAGTTTCTTCCCTTACCACTACGTTTGTAAACTATCATTGTACAAATCAATTCAATGCATTGAAATTGTCATAATTTGATTCAAAATCAATAAAACCAACGACATACCTATACTGTACTGTAATAGTGTAGGCCTACTGTATGAGGTTTTATTTTGTCCCGAAATATAGATAATTTCCAGCCTCCCAGGCCTACCTACCCATGTTTGTCTTTCGTCCATACTGTATCCTCTTGGAAAATCGAAGATATTACAAAAGCGACACCGTACGATATTTGATGGGGCCCAGGTATATATCACTAGATCTAGACCCACAACAAATATCACACAATTGTGCTTCGCAGCTTGCATACAGTGAGTGTGTAGACTCTCGGACTATCAGCTCATCCGGAACATGATTTCGCGACTCTCTTTCCAATTTCGATCGAAGCAAATTTACAACAACATCGAAGTGCTCAACCTGGTTGACGATTAATCCGGAATCAATCCATATAAATAAATATTTTATATTATACTTTTTCGTTTTGGTTACTTAACGTCTTAAGTTGGCTAAAGTTAACTGCAGCACACGATGTTTTTGTTTTGTTTTGAAAAAGGGAACGGTCTAAAACTCGTCGCTCCGCTCCTCGGAGTGTTTACTTCCCTTTGTTGATTCAATAATTTTGTTTCATTTCATAGAATATTTTTTAAAAATTGAAGAATACAAAAGAAAACATTTGGGCTCAACCGTTTCGAGATTAAGAATTTTCTTATTTTCCAAGATTATTCACCTCGGAAAACTGCCTGAAATTTTTGACCGGAAATAACTTTTTTTGAAAGCATTAGTACCGGCAGAGACTCGACGAAGACAGGCACGTGGACCCGTTATTGGTGTGGCTATTTTCAATAGCCAGCTTCGCTGGCTATTAAATACCCTATTATCATTCCTTTGAAATCAAATTAGACTTCAAACGTTTATTAAATACTTACTAAATACTTTTTATAGTCATGTCCCAACTTTGAAGTTGTTTGTTTTTATCAAGTTTTGAAGTTTCATCAACTATGAGGTGCGTTTCATAAGTTCCAGGAAACATGTTCACTACACTTTTCAGCTCATATCAACTTTGTAGCAAATAATCCTCAATCACGTTTCAGAATGACCTTCCAAAAGAAGAAACAAGTGTACATAAATGGGGACTTCCAAATGAGAGTGATCCAGATATGAATGCAGAATGTGGTATTGATGACAACATGGATATGGCAGAAACAGAAATTCCAAATTTCAATAAAATTATACAGGTAAGTTAAATTCATATATATACTAAGAATTGTGCTCCAATTTATATTTTATTGAAATTTTTGGGTAAGTATTATTCCTGGTATTTATTTTGCCGGATTAAAAAATCCCTATTTTGTTTTGAGTAAATATTTTTAGATGTAAGATCAACAGGGCTCAACTCTAACACTGGTTCTCTGGACTGAGGCCAGTGAAATTTAAGAAAGCCATTGAAGGACCAGTAGTTTGTTTTCTTTACAAATTTTATGCCCGGTACTTCTTTTCTGTCAGACAAGTGACCAAAATCTTCCCCTGATCAAGCACTGTATTTAAATATCAATTTACTTTCAATGATAGATTTCATTGATTTCATTTTATTTATATTTTCAGGAAATGACACTGAACAGAATGAAAATGAAGGAATCCCTGGAAGCATTATCAGATTATGATGATGATGCTCCACTGAATGACAGCCATGTAGTAGTGATGGTATATACTTATATTTTCATAGATAAGATACCACAAATTATGCATACAGTATAACCTCTGTAGAGAAGTTTTACACCCTTTGGGAGCTGCAAATGTTGGCTGTTGTTAAGAGGTTGTTGCTCAACAGAGGTTAAATTTCTGGTCGGCTTACATAAATTTTGAAGTTGTTCTTATACAGAGGTTGTTGTTTTAATGAGGCTGTACTGTAGTTTGGTATTATTTTTTAAAGATGAACTTTTAATACTACAACCTGTGTTGAGCAGCCAGTCAAGGGTTACTTCTAATGCCAGGCAGCATGAAGCAGATGACTGTTTAAAACAGGTGTATTGAATGTATAACTGGGTAGTTTGTATTTAAAATCATTGGTTGCTTAAGATAGTGGTTGCTTATTTTAGGTGGGGCGACATTATGATCGATAATGTGTACTGAATGATGTCACAAAGCTTGTCTGGCCTGATTTAAATGAAATTTCACATGAATACTTGGTACCAAGCCTGGTTGTGCATATTGTTGAGAATCTTAGGTTGAATGACTTTTTGCATAAAAAAACACTTCTAGTGACATTCAAAATGCAACTTTAAATAAAATTATTTCATTTGTTCACAGACACCTTGTATCATCAACTCAATATCCAGTACACCAAAGGTTGGCTCGGCAAGAAGAAAACATTACTACCCTCTAAATATCAGTGTTATAAAAACTCCTCAATCTTGTCAAATCGTGGATTCAGGTAGGTATTGACTTTTTCACCAAATGGCTGGACTGATAATTAGATTAGGAAAAAATTGCAACTGGAATAACCCTGTTTTTAACTCGCAGATTTTTGTCTGATTGAAGTTTATCCCTGTTCAGTGAACTGCAGTCCATTTGTTTTTCGTGCTATGATCATTTTTTATTGAATGAGCAAATCTGCTATTACCTTTTACTAAGTTGTGCTAAAAAATTTGTCAAAATGCTTCAATCAATCAAGTACAATGTTATATTGATTAAGTCACTGCTGTGAATAAAGGCTGGACAGTCAGACCACCTTCCCTACATGTCTGATGGGCCAGTAAATTTCACAAGGTCCAAAAGTATACTCATTATTCTGTCTTGGATTTGACATTTAATCAAATGAACGAATGTTAATTTTTATTCCCACAGACACAGACAGTGATTCTGGTGAAAGAGCGAGGAAAAAGTCTAAGGTAAGAAAGATGAGATTTCAGGATGACCAATGTCCGTCATCCACTATAGGTTTGTTTACTCACTGGAGATCTAAGTTTAGACTTGAACTTTAACAATCTGGTTTGCAAGTAGACATATTTGTTGCATTTTCTCTGAAAGTATTCTCAGGGGTTGACACTAACTATTTTTGGTCAAAGAAGCGTTGTTCGCTCCTGTTATATAGCTCTGGCTTGAAAATCTGGACTTTTTTGGACTTCCGTAAACTTTTCGTTGTTTAGAGCTAAAATTGTTGATAATTCATGCGTTAATGTATTATGCCGCTGATCATGAATGTTTTTATTTAACTTCAGAAAAAGAAAGCATCAAAAAGATCAACATCATCCGACCGAAGGGAAATTTTGGATAGGTACCTTGATAAATCATTCTTTGCGTGTCCTTAAATAACAAATAAAACCTTCAAATAGTTTCATTTGATAGTCTACAGTATATTGCATGTTAATTGTGGATAGTGCTTCTTTTAATCGTATAATATCAGAGTTCACAAGACTTTCTGACTGATTTAAATGTCCTAGACAGTCTCAGCCAAACTAGGCCGGACCGACGGACATGTCCGGTAAAAATCGCACAGGTCCGACCTACGAGTCTAATTACACAGGACCGACTGTCCGGTGAATTTTTTACCTCATCACCGGTAGATTTTGACCTCTACGCCGTACCTAGACAATCCGATTTTCCGTTAGAGGTCTGCAAATAGCGGTATACTATACGGCGCATTTCATTGGTCTGTTGAAAGTTGTTTTGTCGATACGTCACACATATCGCGAGCAGTAAACTTATTGGTTCCTGGTTTACTGATTATCGTGTATATTTAGCGGATTTAGTGCGGGTACCACACTTGTAAATAAACAATCGGCGACACAAACAGAACGTCTCGATCGTGCGCACAGAATATTCAAGGACAATATAAATCTGGTAGTAATCTTTCTGATCTTGATCCTCTTTATGATGATAATAAACTTATGAAGACATATTGAACTATTGTTTTATTTTTTAGAGAATACTGATTACGAACAATCAAATAATAACCAATCTTTATCATTTACTGCATGAATTATTTAAAAAAATCCGGTCCTGTAAAATTTGGTCCGGTCCTGTAAAAATCTGAACTTTACAGGACCTACTGTCCTGTAAAATTCTGACGTGTTTGGCTGAGACTGCCTAGATATCTTACAATTAAAATTATAATGAAAAATTATGATTGAAGCTGTAAACTGAATTCTGCTGGATGCGTCTTAGGCTCTTGTAATACAATTTATAAACAAAAAAGTGCTTATAAATAAACATGTACAGACTTTATCTAACTCATTCCAAGATGTATGTAACAAAATTGATGGATAATGTTTCTGTTCTATTTTTGCTATTTTTAAAGTGACTCTGAGCGTGTAGCTAAAAGAAGTGACCGCTCAATATCGAATAGAAGTGAACGCTCTGTATCCAATAGAAGTGACCGCTCAGTATCCAATAGAAGCGAACGCTCTGTATCCAGTAGAAATGAACGAAGAAAATCAAGAACGGTTAGAAAGTTTTTTGTTTCATATTTATACACCCGGCACTACTACCTGCGCAAAGTATGTTGTAAGGGGGCATTCTGTTTTCAGCTTGTCTGTCCGTAGACGGATTCTTGTGGACGCAAGTTCTCCTACAATTTTTGCAGGATTTCCTTAAAACTTTCACACATGAACAACCTCGACATGTAAATTTGTGTGAAGGAAAGAATTTAAGCTGCGATGATTTATGCCAGAATTATGGCCCTTTGTTGCGGGTATATTAGTCTGCCGAATGGCAACAGCTCTTGTTCACTCGGTGGCTAATATCAATGTTATAGAGTGTTACTTTACAACTAATATTTTTTTGCTGTAGCAGGTACTGGTACGGGTAGCTAATAGTGATTGTCCTGTCCATTTGTTCATTATTATTGTTCTGGTTAACAAATAATTCCAAGAAAGCTGGTGTGGGTTACTTCCTGAAGCATAAACCTGAAACACAACTAAATCATTGTTAAAAAGTGCAAAACCGGCTTGAAAAAACTTGATGGTGACTGTGATGATGTTCATTCTTTTGTTTCTGCAGAATGCCAATCAACATATATTTAAATTTCTGTTTCAGAGTACAGATTCGATCTCATTTTTGGACTCTTCTCACGACAAAAGGTTATTATACATTATCTGTTATCCTTATCTTTTGCACATTCTCACATTCATCCTGTTTGTACACTTTTTCAGTATAAAAAGAAACATTTGATTTTAAGGTCAATAACCCCTTGTGGGCGACATGCATAAAAAAATTGTTCCAAGTCCAAGCCATTTTTCTGGGACTTCCCTATGAGCTTCTGTTCAGTCTTATTTCAAAACAGAAAACAAAGGGCTTTTCAGTAATAGTGATACCTCGACTTTTACCTTTTAGGCCACACCAAATTAATTTTTGGTTCTACGGATTTTTTTGCCAAAAATTAGGGGCGAGCGAGCGAAATATAAATTTAAATATTTATTTTTGAAAAACCCGTAATTGAGAGCGAGCGAAGGAGCGAAATAAATTTTTATAAATTTTTATAAATTTATTTTTGAAAATGCCATTTTTGAAAGCGTGTGAAGGAGCAAAAGTGCCCTATTCATTTCTGATGCACCCATTTTTAGGAAATAGTGTCTATGATTGTTATACATTTCTTGTTATGTTGTGTAGGATTTATCAAATTATTTTACCGGAATACAGGTATTCAAGGTAATTGTGAGCAGACATTGTCACATACATATAAATTATAATGAACACAAATGCACTGAGTGACCAGTGGTTAAACTTAAAGATTCACATCAACTAAGCATCAAGCTGTATAGTTTTGTTCTTGTAATGATACATCATGCTCAGACGGCTGTTTATTTAGCACTGTTAGTAGTGCACCGATGCATAATGCTATGCAAGGTTACCGTCATAGGATCTAGCCCCACATCAAACACACTTCCCTTAGGGATATACAAGGTCCTTTCTTTCTTCCATGTAATTTGCAGGTCCCACTCTGGGGCATTATGGCAAATGTTAGAGACAGAGGCGAGATACAAGGAATCTGGGTGTGATACCCTAGCTCGTTTCGAATAAATTCCTTGGTTCTTTAACGTGCCCGGTGTAAAGCACCGATACAAGCAAGACTACCTCTGGGTTTCCAACCAGGATCACCTCTAGCTGGTTGGGAAACACTAAAAAGCGTTTCTAAAAATGACCAAGTGTCACGGCTGAGAATCGAACCCGGGACCTCTCGATCAGGAGTTAAGCATCTTACCACTCGACCACCGTGGTAAAATGTTATGACAGATGTTGAGAACTGCAGTATGAAATCTTACATAAGCTGTTATTTATCCATTTGTAATAGATCTAGCTGGAATTTTAGCAAGTGACTGAAAAGTACAGCATTTAGTGCAATAATTAGAGCAAACTATTTTTATCAATTTTTTTTAACTCTGATGAAAGTAGGACCTTCTGAAGGTTTCTCTATGAACAGTATTTAAAATCCCTGATGAAATTATGTAGGATACAGTATAGAAACTTATTAACATGTGCGTTGCGTGTCCGGGACGCATAAAACTGTTATTATCACATACCACGGACCATGTATAAACGAGACGGCATTGTCGCGAAAATGGGTGACAATTCATGATTTCGTCGGAAGTACGGAATACTAGTAATAATAATGAATACAAACATATCTAGACACGCTTGTTGGTTCATTCCGCAATCGCAATTCTTCCCATTTTACTACGTTTATACACCTATGCGTGTTTTTTGTAAAGGGCATAATATTCAGACAGGTTCATCATTTCGCCAGACGCTTGCGTAAAAAGTTACACACGATTTTAGTGTGCAACAATTTACTGCTAAAATTAATCGAGTAACTAACATCCTCAGCAGAGCGCGCTTTCCCAGAACATATTCTGTAATAACAGTGAGTGAGTGACGAAATTATAAACAAGTTGGCTTTATTTTTGGTAATTTGTAAATATTGATGCTAGCGGCAAAATAATAAAAAAAAAATGTAGGAAAAAATCACATGCGCGTGGTTTTCTCAGGTGCGGGCGCAATAATTTAAATTTAAATATTTATTTTTCATTTTGGAAAAATCAGGAGCGGGCGCTCCCGACGAACGCATGATCAATTTGTTGTGGCCTTATGAATTAAAAATATTTTATGTTATATTTAGTGAGAAGAGTTGGATATTAGAAAGGAAGAAATCACCCAAACACAAACAGAAATGTAAAGCGTATAAATATAAACCTACAAAATACAACAAAAGTGAAAATTCCCAGACAGAGGACTCCCAGGAAGAAGAGGATGCATTGGAAAATGACAAGGTTTGTCCCTCTTTTGATTGTAAATCTTCATTGGCATGACTTATGAAGGGCTTATCTGGGTCCTTGGTCCCATTGATCCCAGGTCCAGTTGTAACCAAACATACTGAAAATTATTTTGACATATCTGGATATTCAGTCCTGTAATCATGGAAGAATTTCTGATCCAAATCAATTTTCATTAGACCAAATGGTTATCAGAAAAAATGACATTTTTTACAATTTATGTTATAACTTGTAGCATGCTTGATTACACACCTTACTTGCAAATGATAATTTTGTGTATGACCTATTAGTATTTAATGTGAATATTTTTTAATACTGTGTATCAGGAACTTTTTGCCATTCAAACATCAGTATTATATTGAGTTAATCTTGTTCATATTGCAGTATCTTCAGAGTCCTATAGCTATATCAAGTATTATTTGTACAACACCAGCTTTGACTCCTAGTTGTAAGTCTGTTGGTAGTAGTTTCCATACAATGGACAGCAACATCTGTTCTCCATACTCACCTATCAAAAATACAGGAAAAACATCACAGAAAGAAGGTATGTGTTTAGGCCTGTGTTTTTCTTGAGTGTGCCTGTTTACAAATCACAGTATGTCCATGCTCTATCCAGGAATTTGTCTATACTTTAATTTGTCCGGTTGTGACATTGTCTGCTTATGATTCCTTATGTTCATGAATGTATCTGTTCAATGAGAAAACTGTCATTGAATATGATAAAATTCCATAAATGTGCACCTGTATATATACAAAAACTGACTAATGTTAATTGTTTGAGAAAGAAATTGCAAGTGTGTATAACACCATTTATCCAACCACATGTACTTTAAGAGAACTCGAGTTTTTCCGATTTGGGCAAGTAGTTAAAAATCCTAAATTTACAGAAAGCAGCTGTATACAAAGTTTTTCTTAATTATTTAGGGTGCTTTATGCCCTGGCATGTGCTGATGTGGAGTCACATAGTGATTGTTTGTCTGTTTGTCCGCCTGTTACAAAATGTTAAACAAAATTTGAAGTTTATTGACTTAGCTAATTATTATGGACAAAGCTTCTGCGGGGGCATAAGGGATTTACTGAATGCAATCATGTATTGTTTTTGTGTTTAAAAAGTCTTATAAAAAAAAGTTACCAATTTTCTAGGGCTGTTAGGCTGCTAAAGCACCCTTTGACGTATTTTACACCATGGTGGAGTGGAGCATGTGGGTCTTGCTCAGAGAAATAACCAGTGGTCCAGAGGGGGGTTGAACCAGGGACCTCTCGATCCCGAAGTGTTCATCTTACCTCTAGGCCACCGATCCCTACTTTTACAACTTGTGCATTATTTCAGATTACGACATTGAAGTGGAACAGACACAGGAGAATTACTGTATATCACTGAATATGGTATTATATTTGTTCTTTCTTGATAGTGTGTGTCTAACTTAAACACCTCTTTGCGTCTACCTGCAAGTGTCTGGTGTGTTGCGTTTAGTTATATTGCATCTATGGTCCAATATGTGCATAGATATGTAACTTGTACAGGTAGAGGTTGTTGCCCTTTGTGTGCTGGCCTCACCTCATGTTGCGTTCAGTTATATTGCGTTACAGTTTACATGTTGTAAACCAAATGCAGTTTGTTGCATGGAATATTGCGATTGGGCACCTCAAGTTAAGTACCTCAAAAAAAATAATTACAGTAAATCGCACCTATACCTCTCAGCAGGTTGGATTTAACAGTTAGAACAGGTGCCATATACATTACAAACCCTTTCTTCCTGTTTTTTCTGCGGTCACATAATTTCCACTCTATGATTATTATCCTAATCATATCTATTTATACTGGCATTTCAAGCCTTTTAAAAGTCAAAACCTGAAACTTATTAAATCCAATACTAATATAGCCAGTTGTTGTGTTTTATTAATTCTCTTATAAAATAATGAATTTGTATGACTGTCACTAAAGCCTTTTGATTTCTTAATACCCCAAGCTGGAGTATATATGTACAGCTACTGGTTTAGAGTGACACAAATTCATTGAGCTTGAATTGATTTAAATAAATTTTTCAGGAGAGTGATGACAGAGAAGCAATGCAGGATTTTGGAAATATGAGTTATCCGAAATTTTCTGTTAAAACACCTCAAAAGGAAGAATCAGTAAGTATACTTGCACTATTATTACCTTGGAATTCCGTTCTAAAATGAGTGTACTGTTATGTTAGATAATGTCTGAAAACTTTCAGATAAATACATACCATGTCCTTGTATTCATAAATTTTTGCATGCATTGGACTCATAAAGTGAATTTCATGTGCACTGGTTTTAAAGTTTCATTGTTTTTGCTATATTATTTGAAAATTCAGGATCTGTTGATAGAAAATGCATCAGTTTTTGTGTGTGAATTGCTTCAGCATATGATTCTTGATAGTTGAAGACACACAGACATGTTGATGTCAAGCTATTGTACTGCTTTCATTTTGTCTGGCTGTCGCCCTGTAGGGGGGGGGGGGAGACATTATTGATTTAGTCAGTCTGGTTGTCACTTAGTTGTCTGCGCTTCTCCTTCTGAACATCTAATTTCATTGAAGCATAAGTTGTGCGATGTCCTTGTATCAGGTCTTAGTTGTTCATTGTATCTGTCTTATCTTGTTCACTGATTTAATTATAGGTTGGAGGGACTTCTTGCTGAATGTTTTATAAATTTATCAGTTAGTCCTGTCACTGTGACAGTATGGAGACACATTGCAATGAGTTAATGCAACCTCAAAGTTTTGTAACGACCAGTACTTTCATTGTGACTGAATGGGGCACATTGCACTGAGTTAAAACAAACTTTAAGTTTTGTAAAGCCCTGTGGTTTTACGTGTAACCGATGTTTTCTCTTTCACACAGGATGCTGAAGAAAGTGATGATGGAGGGATATCTATGTTAAAATTGCTCCAACAAAACATGACAATGCATGGTGATAGTGGATTCGCTTCAGGTATTTTATCTGATTATTCTGTGAGGTCATTTCACCATAATATAGCTACTCAGGGATGTCTATTAAACAAGTACATTTAAAATTTAAAAAAGAAAAGCAGCTTATTACCTTTATTGACTAATGTTCATGTCTACTATCTGCATTTCTACTATGTACTCTAAATTTATAAGAGAGTTGATGATGACCTATATTGATTGTGTGGTCAAAGGTCAAGGGCGCTGTGACCTTTGACAGCAGAACGGTTTCGGATAAAAAACTGAGGAATGATTGTGACTGATATCCTAGAGTTTTACAGGTATGTTAATTGTTCATCTTCAATAGATCAAATGCTAAGTGCTAAGGTTACAATGACATTCAAGACAGTAAACAACTTCTGATCAATAATTTAAATTTTACTGTTTTGATGTTCAAAACTGATATGCTGGTCAGTCACAGAGCTCTCCACCAGCCCTTGCTGTCAGTGATGTCACCAACTACGGAGGAATTAACCACCGGCTATATTTCTAAATCTGAGTTCAATAAATGGTAGAATGTCAAACTGCACTTTTTATATAATTCAGGACCATCTTCTGAAGTCAGACCATCTAGATCGACTCTGAAGAGAAAATTTCCAATATCCTTTGAAACTAGTCATGTGTCCTGAATAGTGTCTTAATTAAAATGAACACTGTTGTTCAACTTGTAAAATTGCAAATTGTCTGATAGATGCAAAAAATCAACCCAAAAAAGTTTAATTTTAAAATTTATTTCTCAACAATACTGAAAAATCAGTTTATAAGATCAGAACTTTTTGCATAAATTTGCAAATGAACCTGCTATGATTTTCAGCTTTAAGAGTCAAGTCTTAAATTCAGTCTAAAAAATTAGTACCTGTCTGGGAAAAGTAATTGTTGATAATAATGGTATATTCACTGAATTAATTAAGCATATAGACTGAGTATACAGGAAACTGTTCAGTTTTGCCGATTTGGGCAAGTAATATAAAATCTTAAATTCACAGCCTTTGAATTACAAGTTTTGTTAATAACATTTATGTTCAGTGAATATACCTTAACTGTGTTTACAACATAGAAGAAGATGAAAACATGATGTCATCTGCCAGCTCTCAAGCTGAATCTATAGAGGAGGAGAAATCAACATTTATACCAAAGAAATTGTTCAAATTTGATCCTCAAAGTAAGTCATGTTAGTCAAATCAAAAATGTTTCATTGGACTTAAAAAGTAGTTTCACTTTTAAAGCTATCAAAACATCATTGGAATACTATTCATTACCATGTGCAGATGTGCTCCCCATTATTTTGATTCAAAATTTCTGTTATTTTTTATTAGCGGAGTTATCACCCTTGAAATGATGATAGTAAGCTTGTGTTGCTCATAATTATGTTCTCAAACATATTTGAGATGTAGTTGTCAAACTTGAAAGGAGCATTAGTCCACATATACATAGATGTTACTCATCCAGAGTTTAACAGAGTAATGACCCTTGAAATGGAAAATAGCAATCTCCAAAGATTTAACATAGATTTTTCAACGGGGACTTGACCTTTTAATTGTTTCTTTGGCTTACTTGTGGGCATTGCTCATTGTATATGTGTTGAGTTGTTACTGATGCAAGTCTTTGCTCAGCTGGTAAAGTGTGCTGCCTCCCCTGTCCGATTTCCTCATACCTTTATATCAAGCCTTATTAACACTCTAAAAAGTTCTAGTTTCTAAAATTATAAAAACAAGAGTGCCAAAATGTCACAAAATATGCCCGTCTTGGGTGTGCTAGTGACAAAAAATATTGATAATGACCGAGAGGTTTAAATAATTACATAAGTCAAAACCTTTTTTTAGTAAAAGAAGGACCATAACCCAAGAAGGCCTGCACTGATTTGGTTTACAATCGAACTTGGCCAAGATATTATGCCAATAAGTGTTGTCACCAAGTTTGAAGATGATCGGACAAAAACTGTTTGAGTTAGAGTATAGACAAGGCCAATTTCACATTTTTTTGGTAAAAGAAGGACCATAACCCAAGAAGGCCTGCACATATTTGATCGGAGTTACAGTTAGAGAACAGAAAAGCCAGTTTCACATTTTTTTGGTAAAAGAAGGATCATAACCAAAGAGGCCTGTACATATTTGGCGTTTAATAGAACTTGACCTAGATATTACACCCATAAGCATTGTCACCAAGTTTGAAGATGATCAGACAAAAACTGTTTGAGTAAGAGTACAGACAAGGCCAATTTCACATTTTTTTGGTAAAAGAAGGGCCATAACCCAAGAAGGCCTGCACATGTTTGGCCTATAATCAATCTTGGCCTAGATATTACATGTGGTGAACATTTATGTTAAGTTTCTTTAAAATCCTGCAACGGGTTCATGGGGGTCAAGTGACAGAGCGGAAGGGAAACAAAGTCATATGACCTTTTAACCCCTAAGTGTGACCTTGACCTTAAAGCGACCCCTCCAGAACATGCGCTCTACACGCCGTCTTGATGTGGTGAACATTTGTGTCAGGTTTCTTTAAAATCCTTTAAGGAGTTCAAGAGTGACAGAGCGGAAGGGAAACAAAGTCATATGAACTTTAACCCCTAAGTGTGACCTTGACCTTAAAGCAACCCCTCCAGAACATGCGCTCTGCACGTCATCTTGATGTGGTGAACATTTATGTCAGGTTTCTTTAAAATCCTTCAAGAGGTTCAAGAGTGGCAAAGAGGAAGGGAAACAAAGCCATATGACCTTTAACCCCTAAGTGTGACCTTGACCTTAAAGCAACCCCTCCAGAACATGCGCTCTACACGTCGTCTTGATGTGGTGAACATTTGTGTCAGGTTTCTTTAAAATCCTTCAAGAGGTTCAAAAGTGACAGAGCGGAAGGGAAACAAAGTCATATGACCTTTGTCCCCTAAGTGTGACCTTAAAGCGACCCCTCCAGAACATGCGCTCTGCACGTCGTCTTGATGTGACGAACATTTGTGTCAGGTTTCTTTAAAATCCTTCAAGAGGTTCAAGAGTGACAGAGCGGAAGGGAAACAAAGTCATATGAACTTTAACCCCTAAGTGTGACCTTGACCTTAAAGCGACCCCTCCAGAACATGCGCTCTACACGTCGTCTTGATGTGGTGAACATTTGTGTCAGGTTTCTTAAAAATCCTTCAAGAGTGACAGAGCGGAAGGGAAACAAATTCATATGACCTTTGTCCCCTAAGTGTGACCTTAAAGCGACCCCTCCAGAACATGAGCTCTGCACGTCGTCTTGATGTGGTGAACATTTGTGTCAGGTTTCTTTAAAATCCTTCAAGAGGTTCAAGAGTGACAGAGCAGAAGGGAAACAAAGTCATATGAACTTTAACCCCTAAGTGTGACCTTGACCTTAAAGAGACCCCTCCAGAACATGCGCTCTGCACGTTGTCTTGATGTGGTGAACATTTGTGTCAGGTTTCTTTAAAATCCTTCAAGAGGTTCAAGAGTTACAGAGCGGAAGGGAAATTGCTAACGACAGACAGACAGACAGACGGACGGACCGACACAGAGGCGATAACATAATACGGCCCTTCGGGCATATAAAAATGTCTCTCACAATACTGGTCTGTAAAACAATTGGCCGCAGGAACTATTTAACTTGTCTCACATTGTATTACAGTCACTGCTGTCACACCACAAACGCTAAGTGTATGTAGTAGTTGGAATGATGACTGTGGATCAAATCTAGGCTATCAGACTGGTATATCTACATCGATGGCTGCATTTGGTGCTGACATACAGAAACAACTTCAGGTTAGGTCTTTTTAATGTTTCCTTTCCTGATGTCTTAACTATATGGAAAAGAAGTTTAGACTTTGGCAATGAATTTTACTTTCAGGATCAGTGACTAATCACTTCATCATTTACTTAAGTTTTCCAGCTGAGAATTTTGCTGCACATGCATGCTCAACAAGTTTTTGTCTCTAAAAGTGTTTTATTGTAAAGCTACATGTATGGTCATGAAATTTGCAGGAATGTTGTCAGGTTTTGGAATTGTGAACCTCCATTGCCATTTTGCTGGATTATCGTGTCGATAAAGATGTTGGTCATAAAAGACAACATGGTTTTCTTGATACTTTCATTCCATATATTAATTACATGTTCCCAGATCCTTGGTTGTTTATAGATCAAAATTACAAAATCCTTAACTGTATAAATGTGATAGTGATACTGAATATTTCTGTAAATCAGATGAAAAAGCAAAAGATAGAATCACTAACAAAGAAATCCCTGAAGGAAACCCAGAAATGTTTGACTCAGACGTTGGTGGAACAGCAACAATATCAGTAAGTTTTCAAGTTCTTTAAATGTACCTTTACTGTTGCTGTCTTTTATATTGTTTTTGATCCTTGGTCTTCATTATGATTTGTGTAAGAATAAAACTTAGTTCTCTTTTGACATTTTGGCATTCTTGGAACTTTGTTCAGTATTTTCATATTAATGGTCAGTTTAAACTCATAAGTTTGTCTAAAATGTATCACAAAACTTATAAAATATATGGCAACTTTACAAGATAGATGTAAAAGATGTTGTTCGGACTTTTGCTGTAGTTTTGATATATTTCAACCAAAGGGAACTATAGGTTTATAGTTCAATAAATCTGGATCCTGTCAAAGTGAGAACAGTTTTCAAGCTTGGTTCATGAAACTTGGCCTGTAGATAGGGACCAATGAGGAGATTATGTACCTATATTTTCTGATTATGACAAAATTTGTGGATGCCATGATGGCAACATAATCATTGAAAACAATTTCAAGGGTCTCGGCTTGACACCTGTAGGGTATTTCTGTATTGCTTGCAATTCTTAATAACTTCTGTTATCTGACAATTTGATCGTTATTTTTAGGGCCAATCTGACAGATAACTTACAGGCAAAAATGATGACAGAACTGAAAGCTATTGAGAATGATATCAAGATATTGTGTGAAGCTGAGCAGAAAGCTGAGGTATAAATTTTAATGATGAATTTAAAGCACCGGTGATATTGTAGTTTGATAACTAAATCCTACACCAGTCTAGATGTCCAGGTTTTGCTCCATGGCCTTTTATACCCAAAATTATACTGTTGTTTTCATAATGGGTTGCCCAATCAGCACACAATCTTCCCTTCTTTCATACTTTTGTCGTTACTGAGACAATCTTAGGAATGAAGAGAGTCGTTGTGTAATTTGTGTTACTGTAAACCTAGAAACTATTATCCCGCGATTTAAGTTCGCAGTTTGTAAAAATCTGAAAAAGTAAAAAGCCGCGAAAATGTCCAAGACAAGAAAAACTCGAAAGTTTCTCTTTTTTGAAGGAAATTCATCATTTTGGTACAACATTTATAAGACCGTATTAAAAGTGCTATTTTGTCAAAATATGGAATGTAAGGTGTATATCCATTTTCTGAATTAAGCCTTTTATGATCATGGTACAATAATGAAAACACTTTAATTTGTTTCTTGATAACGTGTTAAACAATACGCTCAATACAATATGTAGGCCTACATGTGTGTAAAAAAGTGTTTTTTATTATGTCATAATACAGAAGGACTGATAGTGTCAATTAAACTGTGAGAACATTACCAGCGTAGTTTGCAATTTTTGTAAACAATACAATAGGTGACTATCTACATCAAAAAGAGTTTGAGAGGGTTTAACAAAGGTGAAACTATAATTAGGAAGCAATTATATGCGAAACAAGCATTGTATGTGACAGGTTAAAAATAACTAAATAATATTGTCACTATGCGACTTAGTTTTCGCGGAGTTCGCGGGAGACTTAAAACCGCGAAAGTTTGTAGCTGCGAATATGCCAACGATTGGCAAAAACGCGAAAGTTTGTATCCGCGAAAGTTTCTAGGTTTACAGTACTTATTTCACCATCACCAAAAATCAGTTTGGTTAAAACCATAAATTATACTAGTATCTTAAATGCTATACCTCCTTAAGGAAGACGTTTCTCCATTTTCAAGCTTTCTGTTTGTCTTCCAAACAAAAAGTAAAAGTATATATATACTAGAGGACCTTGCCTCATGAGTGTTCATTACATACAAGTTTTAATAAATGAGTGGACAAAATAATATTGTTTATAATACAAATCAATATTTCCAGCAAGGCTTTACGGCACTCCCAGACAGTACATTATATGATTTATCTATGATTCTATTTCAGGATTTCTTTAAGTATCAGATTGGTGTTCTAAGAAATAATGAGGACTCTCAGAAACAAAGGTATTGTCTAAACTTACCATCTACATGGAGAATATGTATTCCTTTCTCTTTTAAGATATTCGTGAAAGTGTACAAAAGTTTAATACTATACCGCATCCCTAATTGGTAATTTCTGTCCTTGTAACATAAAGAAGTCATCAAAATTAGCACTCGCCCGCAGGCCATCAGTCGAGCAATTTTTGGTTAATTCTACAAAGAAATAGTTACTTAATGTTGGATTACTTGCCCAAATGGCAGGTTATATTCAAAAGCTAATTTTCAATGACTGCATAAAGCTTCCCATTGTCATAAGAACTCTGAACATGTATACCAATTTACAAAAGATAACTGTAGAAACTTGCTTTACTGTATAGCTAGTTTGCGATAGAAAAAAATCGTGTTTTTTAAACATTTCTCTGCAATAACTACACCTACAAGTATGAAATTTTGCACGAATAAATGAAATATTTCTACCTAATACACACTGAAATTTCAGCAACATCAGGAATGAGTTAAAAATCTTTTGTTCATAGGTTCAATGTAACATTTTTGTAGTTTTGTATGAAATATCAAGTTAGAAGACTTGATACTTGCAACAGCCAATTTTACGGTCACGTGATAGGCATAACGGTATATTTACGTATTTGCAACCTACTTAATATATCACACACAAGGCCCGTCTGTGAATCTGACGAAATACATGTTATTGCTGTACATTGTTTAAAAGCGACACACCTAAATAAACAGAATCACAAGGGCCTCCCAAGTCTTGTCTTTATAACAGCAATCTCAATCCCACCGATCACGGATTGTAACGGTTAAATAATTGATAGTAAATCATCAATGTAATACCAGATTACCTCCCTGCGTTAAACTGTAAATACACATGTAATTTCAATATATAATAAAGAATAAATGTCTTTTAATTGGTGACTAAAAAATATGAAATTCAAAATGGGAGTAGGTAGGAAGTTATTGTAGTTCTGAGTAATTTTTTACCAAAATCTGATGAATAGATTTTCAGAAATGTTTAAAAAACACGATTTTTTTCTATCGCAAACTAGCTATAATGATTGTTATTTTGTATCCTTTTATATTATGTCAACATTGGACTGGAATTCATGAATATTCTAATTTTTATTCAGTTGTCATATCAGGTTTCTTATTGTATTAGTCAATACTGTATTACTGTATTTGTCAAGAAAAATCATATGAAGAATAAAAGAATAATTATTTTCTGTTTAATAATATTGCATAATTTAATTATCACCATCTCCATTAACCGCATCCCTCAGTTTGAGTATTTTCGCGATGTGTGATGCAGATATTTTAACCAGATCATACTTTTCAGATTGAAAAACATGAAAGAAATGCAGACTACTTATTCTGATAAGAGAAAGAGGGTTAAAAAGAATAATTACAATGCTTATGTAAGTTATATGTAGCTGGATATTTAAGCTGTGAATTGAAGGGGGGGTAGATGGTTTGTTATTTTAGATTATCAAAACAAAAGTCTTGAAAATGGGAGGCAGCATTGAAAGTACAATTTATTTGCATGCTGGATTGATGGATGTCATGAAGTTCATCGTCACAAGATTTTGTAAACCATTCATCAGGTTTCAATGAAGGCTTTTTCAGGAATTGGAGATTGGACGACTTTAACCAGAGTTATGACCTTTTGTGGAAGACTTAGACATTTTTGTGTCAAAATCTCTTCTAGTTATTATAAATTCTGATCGATCATACCTTCAATGAGTTTATGCACTTGTGATTTGTTTTATAGAATGGAGTGAAGGAACATATGAAAGCTCAGATGAACAACTTACAAAGAAAGCTGGTTACTGAGATTGTAAGTATAATAATAGTTTCATTCCTTTACTTTACATTAAGACTTATCTCCCTTGAAAATCCAAATTTCTGTAATTGGATTGTCTCCCTTGCTGATTATTGGAGAATACTATACACTTTATTAGAAAGTTACACTTTATTAGAAAGTTATTGATATTGTATGTGTTATATGGAAGTCTGGTCACTGCATAGATAATGAGTTTCATCAATTAAAAATGTTAACATTTTTTCAGTTTTTTAGCTAGGTTTTATTTTGGGATTGATTATTCATGTTGGAAAGTGCATAAGGAAGTAATTTCATGAAAAAACGGTAGGGCTGGGAGTTTTCTCGTATAATCATCTAAAATAGCATGTGTCTGTATAGACAGACAAGGAATAGAGGCTCAAGTCGACTATATTATGGAGTAAAGTGTCAATAGTCTTCTTCAGTAAATGACTGAGAATTACAGTTGATGAGCAATCATGTCACTCATAGAATTATATACAAGTGTACAGGAATGTTGTACATTTTTGTACAATTTCTCAAATATATTGAAGTAATTAGTACCTGATCACTGTCAAAATATTATCTGTACAGCACATTATTATGAATGTTTCATTCTTCCTATTTATTTTATTTTGCAGCAAAAGCAAGAGTATATGAACATGAGAAAAAGACTGCAAAGTATTTTCTGAGCGGACTACACATTGTGCTGCGTGAAAATATGAGGACATGTTGGCGAATGGCTTACAATTTTTAATATAGGATTAATATATCATGCGTTAAATTAACAGTTTACACTTGAGATTTTTACCTATTCATGTACATAGTAGTTATACTACATATCTGTTGACTTATTTGAGATAATCAGGTTTATTGTTATTGTTAAAATAATTTGAAGTCTTCAAATGTGATATATCAAATTTCTGTGACATGTTGTTGTTGAACTTGCTGTGATAATATTGTTGTTATTAATGTCTCCCACTTATAGTGTGGGGAGGCATGTTGATTTTGTGCTAGACCTCTGTCCAGATATCCATCTGTCACAATGTGTGTTGGTGCTCGTTCTTCTTAACCACTGATCTGATTTCAATGAAACTTCATATGAAAACTTGGTACCAAGCATAGTTGTGTATAAAATCAGGAATTTCGGTTCAGATGAGTATTGGTGGAATTATGACCCCTTGTTGGAGATATAGGTTTTTTACTTCTTGTGTAAAAACCTTTAGTAGTTTTACAAAAAGTTATAAAATATTTCAGCAGTTATTACTCTTTGTTTCTTCAATTATCATCCTTGCCCACAATGACAAATGCCTGAGTGACAGAGATCAGTTCATTTTTAAATAAAGTCATAATCAATATTGTTATAAGGCCCCTACCGGTTTTTGACAGGAAGGGACTATAGGTTTGCCCTCCGTCCCGTCAAGAAAATCTGGATCCTACCATAGCTCAAAACAGTTTTCAAGCTAGGTTTATGAAACTTGGAACATTTAAGTGGATAGGGACTAATGAGGAGATTATGTACATCTAATTATTTTTTGATTCGGACAAAAAATTGTGGTTACCATGGCAACAGAAACATTGACAACCTGGAAACCAGGTAGTATTGCTTGCAATTCCTAATTACTTGTTATAATTACAAGAAATCATCAGATTGCAACCCTTTCAAATAGGTCATGCTGAAATACACTATTCAAAGCTTATATACTATAACACACACGTTTCTGCCATTTATTATAAAAAAACAACATAATTGCTTTAGAACATTCCGGTTGCCATTTCATCAGTCAAGATAATGAACAGATTTTAGTATTCAAGAAAGAGTAGGAATAGTTTTTAGCTCAACTATTCGAAGAATATGAGAGCTATTACAGTCACTTGTTCGTCGGCGTTGCATATGGTTAAAGTTTTGCATGCAAAACTTTAACCTTGGTTATATTTCAATAACCAGTGCATATATTGGATTGAAACTTTGCACTGGCTTTCCCTGTCATGTAATCAACCATGTTAGATAACTCTTGCATGAATTTAATGCAAATTATGGCCCTTTTTTACTTAGAAAATTTGGTTAAAGTTTTGCATGCAAGTTACTAATAAGGCCATATCTCAAATAGTATCTGTGCTATGGCATTGAAACTAACAACACTTACTAACCATCATAAGGCAATGGTACCGGTCATGGATAATAGCTCTATTATGATTATTATTTGAGTTATGCCCCTTTTTAACATAGAATTTTCTTGGTTAAAGTTTTGCATGCAAGTTTCATTCAGACCATATCTCAGCTACTATCCATGATACTGCATTGAAACTTACAACACTTGTTTACCATCATCAGTCAATGGTATCAGTCAAGGGCAATAACTCTATTATTTTTTTATTTCAGTTATGCCCCTTTTTAACATAGGAGTTTATTGGTTCAAGTTTTACATGCAAGTTCTATTCACGCCATATCTTAGTTACTATTTATGATATTGCATTGAAACTTATAACACTTGTTTATCATCATTAGTCAATGGTACTGGTCAATTGTAATAACTCCATTTTTAGTTTAATTCGAGTTATGCCCCTTTTAACTTAGACTTTCCTTGGTTAAAGTTTTGCATGCAAGTTACATTCAAACCATATCTCACCTACTATCAATGATATTGCATTGAAAAGTCTCCTGTTTCCCCGCTCATACAAACCTGAGATACGAGGTTTTGACTATCCAGCGAGGATATCAAACTTGTGTTGTTTGGCATGGTATTGTATTCAATACTAAAAATAATTACTAAACTACTTTAAACTCATCACTGATTTATGACATGACTGTATCCTCTACATTATTATTTTAATTTGTCACCATTGTTTTAAAATTGACTCCTTTAACAAATCATATCTTACGCATATGATTATTTTGTAGAAACTTTGTTATGTCAGTGGATGTATACAATTCCCTTTAAACATACACATTTCTTAAATAGAGTACAGTGCCGCTTGAAGTCTTAAAATCATTTTCACAGACAAATATTTGTTAATAGTCCAGTGTTGAGATAATTGCCATGCCTCAACAACCATTGTACATTAGCTTTCATTGCCATGTAGTCAACTAAGTAGCGTAACTCAGGTTTCAATATAATACAAATTTTGAATGGCCTGTTTTGAACTTATATTTTTTCTGACAAATGGCTGCGAATAGTCGAGCGCGCTGTCTAGTGACAGCTCTTGTTGTAGATATATTCTGCAGATATCTATATAATTATGTGCTTCCATAGCTCAGTGGTTAGCGCACTCGCTGCCTAATCCGGGTGAAGGCACATACATGCCTGCCATATTCAGCAGAAAGCTAATTGGCAAATAAAGGCTATGTTTGGCATTAAAAAGTGGCAAGTGAAGTTCATCACAGCTTGAATACAATCACGACACATTTTGTGTAAAATACAGACAATTTTGCCGCAGAAACTGAAATCAAAGGGAGAAAACTATTGAATTGAACCTACTAAGTACTATAATTGTTGTCTCCCTTTGGTTTATAAGTTTTATTCTGATAAAGTGGCAAGTGAAGAACATCACTGCTTGAATACATTCGAGACAAGTTTTTTTTTTAGTAAAATGCAGAGAATTTCGCCCAAGAAACAAATCAAAGGGAGACAACTATTGAACTGAACCTACAAAGTCCTAGAATTCTTGTCTCCCTTTGAATGGAGTTGCAATTCATAAAGTTTGCCAAAATGAATTTGCAATATTGTACAATAGCCTGGAGTTCCCTGCCCTTGATTCCTACGTCATCACTGTGGTTTATTTTGAGACGCACATTATGACGGGAACCAGACTATATTGTACAATATCAATACTGATTACTCATTGGTGGATTTGTGAACTAATTGTTTGATATTATTATCAATTAAATGTTCCATCTAATTAATGCTTTGAAACTGAAAAAAAATCATTTGATGGACTATTGAACAGTATTCATGAGGGGGAGACTTACTTATTTTGTGTTGAATGGATGTCACACTGGTCATATTGCAGTATAATGTCACATGAATAGTTGGTTCTTTGTCTAGGTGTACATATTTCAGGTATTTAATATCTGGGTTAATTTCTTGTCAGAAGCATAACTGAAGTCACTATAAGACAGAATGTCTCGAACGATAGTATGCATATTTTTGCAGTGACATAGTTGAAATATGTCAATTAAAACAAGATTAATCAGAACAAGACTGTGTTAAATAAACTCTTTTGCCCTAGTGGAAGCCTTGTCCATAACAAATAGCTAAATCATTGAGGGGCCATAATTTTGTTGAAATGTTTGATAGTGTTACATGGCTTTTATAATGTAATGTGTTTATGATGGTCAACAAGTATGCCAAGTTTGAAAGCATTGTCTTGATGGACTTCAAAAATATTTTAGTTTCAATATTTTGTAACCGACGGACAGGACAATCACTAAATTCCTCATGCATCAGTAGATGCCGGGTCATACAATTAAGTAAACAATACCAAAATATTATTGGATCAACTTGGATGGGGAATTTAATTAGAGGAGAACTTGGTTGGAATATATTGATCAATAAAATCTCTTCGATTTCAACTCAATTTATTCAAACAAGGTTTTACATGGAAGAAGATGCATGAATAATATGAGTATTTCATTTTATAACAAATTGTGGAATATAATTATTATATGTAACAATTTACAACATATTTACTTAACAATCATTAAATACATCATGATTCAAAATCAGCAAATAGCTATTGCACATAAATTGATATTTAAAGAATTGACAAATGGTTTATTTAAAGTTTCATAAATTATTTGTGTGAAAATAACATCACTTAAGAGGGCCGTTAACACCCAAATATTTGTAAATCCCAGTGCGAAAATTATGTCCCATTCTCTGAAAAGTCTAGAATTTGAAACAAACAAAACCTGAGAGTTACATCAAATTTTTTTTCCTGACTAGTAGGTTGTGTATTCAAATCATAAAATTTTCAAATTAATATATAGATCCGGTTTAGAGTCTTCTTTCAGACATCTCACTCCCATTTATACACCTGGTTGAAGTGGAACATTGCGGATATTCATGTTCAGAAAACTTAAGTAGCAGCATAGACTGATTCATGTGTCAAATATGGCACCTTTCAACACCAAGCTGTGGGTCTTGTATCTAGACTGCCACCATCAAAATACATAGGAATGTTGTGAATTATAGTACAATAACATAACCATTCTTACACTTAATTGCTTCTATATATACATGTATAAAACATGGTTTAATGCTAAATAAGAGACTTGATGTATTTAAGAATTCAACAAAATGTAACAATAATGAATATAATAAAATACAGGTTTTGTTTTTTTGTAGCACATAGTAACATTTATCATATAAACGATCACTGCAAATAAATGCCAACTTGTTTAAATCACAATATTTATAACATTTGGTGGAAACATTTCACACAGTATATTATGGACATACTAACACAAAATAAACTAGAGCTATCACAGGAGTGATGAATCATACCCCGCAGCACCGCCTTGACACAGGAATATTATTTAAAATTATAGTCTAAAATCCAGTAAGTTACAGAGCGGACACGATTTGCATGACTATATAACCTTTGACCTGTAAGTGTGACCTTGACCTTTGAGGTAGGGACCTGGGTCTTGCACATGACACACCGTCTTGATGTGGTGAACATTTGTACCAAGCAATTTTAAAATCCAGTAAGAAATGACAAAGTTACAGAGCGGACACGATTTGCATGACTATATAACCTTTGACCTGTAAGTGTGACCTTGACCTTTGAGGTAGGGACCTGGGTCTTGCGCATGACACACCGTCTTGATGTGGTGAACATTTGTACCAAGCAATTTTAAAATGCAGTAAGAAATGACAAAGTTACAGAGCGGACACGATTTGCATGACTATATAACCTTTGACCTGTAAGTGTGACCTTGACCTTTGAGGTAGGGACCTGGGTCTTGCGCATGACACACCGTCTTGATGTGGTGAACATTTGTACCAAGCAATTTTAAAATGCAGTAAGAAATGACAAAGTTACAGAGCGGACACGATTTGCATGACTATATAACCTTTGACCTCTACGAGTGACCTTGACCTTTGAGAAAGGGACCTGGGTCTTGCGCATGACACACCGTCTTGATGTGGTGAACATTTGTACCAAGCAATTTTAAAATCCAGTAAGAAATGACAAAGTTACAGAGTGGACACGATGCTAACATACCAACAGACCAACATGGTGACTCCAGTATACCCCCTTCAAACTTTGTTTGCGGGGGTATAATAAGTACAGTGTATATTCAAATATATAGAAATGCCACAATGATTGAAGATAATACAAACTCTGTAAAGGGGGGCAATATATGCCCAAAAAAATTAAGGATAACATTTGAAGAAAGCTGCTAGAAAGTCTAAATGCTAATCAAACCATACTGAACAAAAATTGAGTTACTTAATCATTTTCTTAACAAGCATGGAATGCTATCATTTTTCTTTACATCAGAAATGGTATTACCAGGGGAATAGAAGACACACCATTCCTTTAATTGATAGCATTGTTCTAGCAGTGAATATTTTATTGAATATGGTGTCCAAAAGTGGAATAAAAATAAGATGTAAAAAAGACCAAACACAAACATTATTGAACAATTATTGCATAAAATCAAGTGATAATGCCACTTTACAAGTTTACATACAGAACTTCATATTTGCATGTTCTAATAAAAAACAGGAACATTAAATTCCAGGACTAGGGGCACTAACACTGCTGAGCTTGGTTCAAGCAAGACTATTACCAAACACACACAACTTCAATGGACATGAACAAAATAAGTATATGATGCACCAAATAAAACATGAACATTTATAAATAATTGGTCAATAAATATAGGTTTTGAAAGTAATTCTTTTTTGGTATCACAGCTGATTACAGAATGGCACATGAAAGTATTTGATACATGAATATAATACAAACTTGTAAGATTATGCCCTGGTCTACTTAAATATCTCAATGTGAGTTAAATCTCATCTCAAATTTTGCTAATGTCATTTAGATAGTTTCCCTTGGAGTTGGGACTCAAAATTTGTTTCACAAAACAGAAAGCAGCTTTTCTGAGTTTATTACAGTAAAATTTTAAGAGCTTGAACTTAGGATTTATCTCTGATTTGAGCATATAATCTCAATTTGAGATGAGATTTTTCAGGAAATCAGGGCCAGATTTATACAGTTATTTTCTAGGAAATAGAGTGCTACTATACAGCCTCTTATTGGTTCCATCAACAAAAATCATGGTCATATTCTTATCCGTTACTTCGACATACGAGAAGCCACCAAGATGACTAACTTCAGCCCAGTGGAATTTCAAAGAGTTGTCTGGAATATCATCCTTGTGTTCCGTGCTTGTATCAACAAAGTTTGCAGCACCAGTCGTGAAATACTCCACAGTATGTCCATTCTCAGCATATGATACATGCTGAAACAAAAATACAAATTAACACAAAGTATAAAGTAGATCTCCCAAGACAAACAATGCTTGCATAGAAAATTATACTTTCGAGTATGTTAGTAATAAATCGGGGTCTATTGATAAATCAATATACTGGTGAGTTTTGTAACAAACAGACGGACAGGACAATCACTATATGCTGGGGCATATGTATCCAGAAGGCCATATTTCAGCACAATGCTGACTGGCAAATAAAGGCTATGCTCAGTAAATAAATATTGTGCTTGGCATTAAAAATTGAGAGCTGTTTATACACTACCTGAAGGTTATGATCATGTCCGTTGAAGTAGGCGGATACTTTGTACTTGTAAAGCATGGGTTTCAATCTTTCCACTAAACACTGTGTAGGACCATGTTCAGCTATGGAGTACACGGGAAAATGTCCAGCAACAAGTAGATAGTCAGCCCTACAACAAAAACGTAAATTTATTTAGGTTGATGTACAAAAATATTACTTTCTGGAATTAAACTTTTCTTTGTTGCCATGGCAACGCAATAGATATTATTGAGGGTGTTTCAGTGCTAGGCAATAGGGTCATCGGCTAAAATCCCACCCATCGGGTTAGAGGTCATATATAAACAACTTGTCAGATGTACCTGTCATTAAAAGTATGAAATATAATTATCAAGTCAACCAAAATTGAAAACATCAATCATGAGAGGTAGCCACTCACATGTATGAATCTCATGACATGTCAAAGGACAGGAGTTATAGGTCAAAGAAGTATACACATTTTTAGTCCATCATACACAATTTAATTTTTCTGCATAGAACAATTTTACTGATGGATGAAAATGAATGACTTTATCTGCTGTATTAATAATGCACAAAGAATATCTGATTTATTTTCTACAATTTACTTACGTAGAAGCTTGGAGCTGAAGTTCAATCCATGTCCATTGATCTATAGCCACTTGGAGATTCTCTGGTCCTTGTGGTTGATCACCCTCAAAATCATGTCGAGTGTTACCACACAATAATATAGTATCTATCATGATAATATCAATGGTTTTTCCTCCAGGGATATCAAAGTGTAGATCGTAGTAATAATTGGGGAAGTTCCTGAAATGTATGGAGTGATAGATTGCACAAGCAGCTTCTATGCTCAGGCACGTTGACCTACTCAATAGTACAAAATGCCTCTAACATTAAATCCTAGGGACAACCATGGAAATCTTTCCATCAGAACTGAGTCGATTTTTATGCCTTCAGAATTAAGGTGTCAAGACTGATTATCTTCAGTTTTATAAGTACAGTCTAATCTGATTATTACAAAGCATGTAGATATCCATCTTAAAACCTAGCAGTCATGGTTCTTGTGTTCAACCGTACAAACAAATACATGTAGCTTAACATATCCATGGACAATGCATGAAGAATTGAGAAGTAGTTTTAAAGATTTGAAATGTCACCATTGAAAAGACAATATGAAATAAGCATGAGCTGACCAACATACCATCTTTTGGATATGTTGGAATAAGCAATCTCTGCCGACACATTACCATTGTGATCATGATTTCCAGCAACCAGATACCAGGGGTTGTTCAGTGCATCATAGTGGTATACATTCTCAAAGGTACGCTGAAATACAAGACACAGATCAGTATATTATATAAGTTCACCATTCAAAACCAGAGCCGTATTTTCATAGCCACACCCTATTATTCAAGGGAGCCAACCCTTTGGCATGCAGACAGATCTCTGTTAGCTTTTAGCTTCTTCTTGACAATCATAAAGTTTACTAGTACTTCAGTTTATAGTTTGTTATAAACAACTAATACTCAACATTTATAAAATGATGCTGTTTTGCTACAAATTACATAAAACATGCACTGTTTCAGGTATACAATGCACCGCTTGTTTATTATACATTTTTGTAGTGTCACTCCTATTGACAGTGCCAGTGGATTCTCACTTATGAGACACTTTCATGAATACAGTGCCTCCCGAATCCCTTCTTGTATTGCTGGGTGCCTGGCAGAGATGGGCATACAGAATCATTTATTTAACTAGCTGGGGGCTGACCGACCGGTCTCATCAGTTCCAAACTGGCTTCCACTGAGATTCAAACCTTCAGCCTCCCACTTCCAAGGCAGATGCCCAAACAAGTCAATTGCGGTACGTATGTAGTCTAGTGTACAATCATGCTATCAGTTAGTTTTTTGCTGTTCCCATTTGAATGTTAAGTAATAATATTATATCAAAATGTTACAGCAATCTGTTTCACTATACTTATCAACAGCTAATCATTGTGCAAACCTTGTACATGTACTACATGTAATAATAAGATAAATAATTAGGATGTGGTATAATACGACGATATCTGTATCTTAACTTAAATGTCAACAAACATACTAGAGTTAAATCATCAACAGTCATGTGACATGTGGCATGTTTGGTACTTGACATAGATCTTGAGTTAAATATAACATATGACCAAATTACATGTAGAAGTTACATTGTACAGCACTAGTATGACTGCATATTTTCAAGGTCACAATTCGAGTGGTAACATCCAATATTAGATCAGACAAATTGTGTTAATTGCAACAAGAGTTTTAACAGGTGTATTTTTGTAAAACATTGACAATGTAAGGTATTTATGATTGTAAACAAGTGTGCCAAGTTTGAAAGCAATGCCTTGATAAACTTTGAAATTATTTGAGTTTCAATAGCAATAAGCAAACTAAATTTTCTGATCATATAAAAATCATGTTTACTAAACCACACACAATTTTGTTTATTAATCAGTTAAATCTCACTAAGAGATCTAAAAGTAGAGAAATGTGTTGTTGTTAACAGATAGTGCACAATGTTAAACAACTATGTCTATCATTTATCAGCTGATATATCAGACCATGGTACAGATATCCTGAGTGTTATTCGAGTATGCATACAATGATTGCATGTACACTACACTTATCTAAACAACATCATCAACATCTATCTAAGTATGTCAGGTTCACCATTTATATTAGAAAAAGAAGGCTTTTTGTTGATTTCATTACTTATTTTTTGGTTTGTGTTTGTCTGTGACAGTTGCAAGTACATGGTCATTTATTTTTCTCCCTGCAAGATCCAACTTCAATACAAGTATCAATTGTGTGATACAAGAATTAGATATCTGAGTGTGATACCCAAGCTCTTACAAATAGTGTATGGTTCTTTAATGTACCTGGTGTACAGCACCAATAACGGTACATGTGAGACTACATCTAGACTACCAACAGATCATCTTTAGAAGGATGGGAAACACTTAATTAAACAGCAGTTCAGAAATGACAAAGTGCCCAAAATCAGGGACCTCTAGATCTGTAGTCTAGGGGGTTTTCCACTGTGCCACAAGATTTCATACTATGAAAGATATAGAGGATATTCTTACTTTGACAAGTTTTTCCGACCTATGTATAATAAAACTATGTAGTAATTTTACCTGGAATCTTTTGTCATCAACATCCTCTACACCGTCAAAGTAAAAGTTGTCACCAAGTGCAAGATTGAAGCTGGTTTTATATGTTTCCGTCACACTTGCCATTTGTTTGGCTACGGCAGTTTCTACTGGAGTATCATACGGAAAGGCTGGCAAGCCGCCCCAATCTCCCATAGCCAGAAACCGTAAACTGTCAACCGCATCACAGTCTGAAATAACGTATCAAAGGCAAGCTCTTGTATAGGCGACTTATTTAGAAAGAGACCAAGCAAAATGACATTTATTAATACAAAACCAGGGGCGTAGCTGGGCATATTTTCAGTGTACGCTCATGATAAATGCAGAATTGCTAGGGGTCCGGGGGCATGCCTCCCAGGTTTTTTTTTTATTTCTACGAAGCCGTACGTGCATTCTGGAGTAGTTTCAGACCATACATGATAAACTCTGATTTTATTTTTTAAATTAAAACATGATTTCGTTTTATACTCTAGTAGGCCTAGTTTAGGATTATGTTTTGATGTATTATAGTGATTAAATCGAGCGAAGCGAGCTCGAAAATAATACAATGTAAATAATTCTCCTCCTAAGAAAATCTACTTTGACTTCGTTCGCACCCGACGCGTCCCCTAGATATGACAACGATTATTAATTGTTAAGATTATTTGGCGAGCGAAGCGAGTCAGAAAAAATGAGAATGTTATAAAGTGAAAATATATTTCACCCCCGAAAAAGGCTACTTTGGCGTTCGCACCCAACGCACCCCCTAGTTACGGCCATGGGAAACCGTGATACTGCTTGGCATTGAATAGGACACTAATGGATTAAAGTTGCTCAAGCTTCATTGTTACGTTAAAATGCAAATAAACGATACGTTGCAAGGCACCAGCCAGTTGCATTCACGGCACCCACATCCCCGGGATTTTTACTTCCACGGCCTATGCAGATAGCCGATGTAAAATCTCCGGTATTTCCCGACACCTGGCAACTACAATATTGTCCCCGGGTATTGGTTCGCAATCCCAACATGTCCTCGGCCCTGCGGGGGAAGCGGGAAGGTAAAACACGACCGTATCCCCCCTACTATCCCCGGGGATAGGTTCATGGATGCAACTGACGTGGTTATCTTCTCATCACAGCGATATTCACAGCAACAAACTCTAGGCACTAACATATGAACATCTCGTCTTTTTACGTTAGATACGAACAATTTACGAGCATGACGACAGAGGTACGATTGTCACCAGACCTCGCACAACGGTTACACTGAATACACGGGCACATACTGTGTTGATCCGAGATTATCCCTGACTCTCGTCTGAGTTATTCCGTATTCTCTGAAGTGCATATCCCGGACATTCCTTGGTCAGCTCAATTTTAGCCTTGTAGATTGTGTGTTATCTTTTTTGCGGCACAGGCTCGCTCGTGTTGCCTTGTCACCACCGCATCGATGGTCGCAAAAGTGAAGGAGATGAAAGGGTTTAGTGGAGGGGACATTTAGAGCTATCCATTCTTCTAACGGAGGATGAGACTCAGTGCTCACAAGAGTATGGTAAAAACACAATCTACCTGAGGGACTTAGCACAACCAAACATTAATATGTTAAGACTAAATACAGTGTCATGTAGTGAGGAACTAGACACATGTGAGGAACTAGACACATGTACGTATGTATGTCCAAAGACGTTCATACACTGGATAGGAAAGTAGAGTATTCCTTAGAGCATTTCTGATTAGCTGACCCGAGATTATCAGTCACGTGATCCACCTACGTCACACGATTGAAGAATACGCTATCCGCAATCTTGGATTTTTCGGATGAAAGAAGATTTTTGTTCGTTTTAGATAAGAGGTTTTAATGTTTAATCCTCCGTCGAATTGGACAAATGTGGGCATTTACTGACTCTAAAATATGTATTCTATGTTTAAGTAACAATATTTTGTATGATACGTCCACTATATTAAAATAAACCTCAGATTTGTGCGAGTTATCGAAATGGAGTTTTCGAACCGACAAATCGGCCCGCAACAAATTATGCGGTTTGTTTTTATTCTTTTAGAGCTATTCGTACACGCTATTTTTATGGAATATTATTTTTTGTAATCTTTGGGCTGTCTCAAAGATACTTGTGGTAATGAAACAACTTCGTTTTTCTATTTGATGGGGGTAAAATTGAATTCTTACCCGGGCGTCCAAATCCAAATTTCGTTCGTATTTCTGCTCGTGATCAATGTGTGAAAAACATAATAATTTCCTATTGTAGTCGAAGTTTCGGTGTATAAAACATTTCAAATGACAATAAACATGTTAATACTCTATCAAATAGCCAATTTGTTTCAATAAAAGTCGATTATCTGACATTTAAACCACCTGTCAACTCAATTAAAGATGGCCGTTTTCGTAAACAATATCGGCGGAAATTAACGGAGTTAACCGAACGCGGTAAAATCAAGGTTTAGCGGAAACGGTCGATAATTACCGGAGCGTGTGCAGTGCATTGTGGATCATCCACGATTTTCGGTACAATCGATGACTTTCAAATCCAGTGTATGAACGTCTTTGGTATGTCCATGATTTATCACATAAAAGTAATCTCTACTTGATACTATACAGCAATAAATGCATAATTGTGCGAGCGAAGCGAGCAAGAAAAATGCCTTATTTACCGAAGATGCTTTTAATAGTTTTCTATATAAATTACATTTTATCATAAAATTATGGAAAATATGCCTCACCCGGGTTAGGCATTGAATTTTATTGCATTTTTATATCACTTAAATATTGTCAGTTTTTCAAACAGCGTTAGCATGTGCGTATTTGCATAGAGCCAGCTACGTCCCTGAAAACAAGAATTTATCAAATTATTACTTCTTGAGATTCCTGTATCGATACTAAAAGCAGCATAATTTATGATACAATACAACATACACACATTACCCCAAATTACAGTTCTTTAAAAATCCATAGGACCTGTTATAAAAAGAGTCACTTCTGGAACAAAAGAATACGTTGCTCATAATTTATAAAGTTATATAAGTTAGGTTGCTGCTCAAGGCTGTTGGAGTTTTGAGACCATGGAGATTTGAGACCAGAAAATTTCTGGAGTTTTGAGACCAGGTACTGGAGTTTTGAGGCCATATTATTTATAATAGTTATTAGACTATACTGCTGTAATTACAAAAAGTTGACAAAAAGATCAAAGAAGTATGTTCAATAAATAATCCCCGAATTGAAGAGATAATGAGTATATCGAAAGTGTAAAAGACTTAAAATATATATGAAAGGTAAGTTACCAATTACATGACAATAGCGGAACAATGTAAATGTAATAATTGAATATAATTGACCCCTTTTAATTTTGTCGGATTTGTGTATTCAGTATCAATACTGATTTCAGTATTTTAAGAAAAACATGCACTATGTAATTTAAATGAAAGTCATCTTGTTCAATATATTGACAAGAAGTATGGAGTTTTGTTCATTTAATCATTGTTTTATTTCACAATTTATAAAACATATTTTTTAAATAACCATTAAAGTAGTTCAGTATCAGCACAGACATATCTGTGGTATCAGTAATCTATTTTGATGTCAATACAGTCATACTGAAGGCTGAATTAAGTCCTTATTAAATGAACAACATTATAATATAAAATGTCTGCGCCCCACACAAATAAATATCGCTGCAGTGTATAAAATGATAATATTTTTGCTCTCAAATCTCATGCAAAACGAATGAATGAACAAAAACACACATATTAAACTATATATAATATTAACTTTTTAATACCACTTACAATTTTATGTTTCAATAATACAAAAACTTAGAAAAATGCATCTGGTCTCATTGGACCAACAGTCTGGTCTCGAAACTCCAGGGACTTGGTCTCAAAACTCCATGGTCTCAAAAGACCTGTATTCCTGCTCAAATAGACTGTCCTGAGTGTTTCTGTAAAATGATAATACTTCGTTGTACAAGGCAACATACTCGATTGTCAAAATACAAATTTAATAAATTAGATTAAATAAGTTCATATTGTGCCAAGTAAAATACCAAAAACACTAATTTAATTCGAAAAATACAAACTTTTTACAAACGCCAAAATCACAAACAAAATTAGGCGGTCCTCCATTTTGAACATAACACAAACTTGTCATGTGATCAACGAGAGTCACGTGACAATTATGTGATATTGCATGGGCGGCCAAGGACGATATTTGCGGCAGAGACGGTGGTCTGACTCAGCGTTCAAGGGTTTATAAATTAATAATTACATTTTTATTGAATAAGTTGTAGCGATAGCATTTTATTCGGTGAAACATCGAATACAAGGAATATAGACCTAGACTTGGGACATTTGTTTATAAAGTCGAAGCATCATACAGTACCGTAATAATTCGGAGTAGATCAAGGTCTAGTAACGTAATTCTATGAATCTGGATATTTTCTTAAAATGTTATTTTCAGACGCGTAGCCGGAGTTATAAATTGTTGGTCACGATTACATGCCAGGCTGCAAGTAACGGTTTCATTCTGGTTAGAGCTACTAATAAGAAAACTCTATCGACAACTCGCTGGCTTAGAAAGAGAAGGTCGTAAGTGGCTTATAGAAAACAATCTTTTTCAACTTGAGTTTGGTCGACATAACAACTTACGATTTTTATGAAAATAGACTCATAGAATCCTCTTATGTTGAAGATTTTAATTATGCATCTGTCTTATATAAGGTCATACGTGTTACTTACGACCTTCTCCAGGGACGTAGCTGGCTATACGCAAATACGCACGTGCGTACGCTGTTTGAAAAACTGACAAAACTTAAGTGATATAAAAATGCAATAAAATTCAATGCCTAACCCGGGTGAGGCATATTTTCCATAATTTTATGATAAAATGTAATTTATATAGAAAACTATTAAAAACGTCTTCGGTAAATAAGGCATTTTTTCTTGCTCGCTTCGCTCGCACAATGCATTTATTGCTGTATAATATCAAGCAGACATTACTTTTATGTGATAAATCATGGACATACATACGTACACGTGTCTAGTTCCTCACATGTGTCTAGTTTCTCACTACATGACATTGGACTTAGTCTTAACGTATTAATGTTTGTGTGTGCTTAGTCCCTCAGGTATATTGTGTTTTTACCATACTCTTGTGAGCACTGAGTCACACCCTCCGTTAGAAGAATGGATAGCTCCACTAAACCCTTTCACCTCCTTCACTTTTGCGACCATCGATGCGGTGGTGATAAGGCAACACGAGCGAGCTCGTGCTGCAAAAACGACAACATCACACAATCTACAAGGCTCCCATTGATATGACCAAGGAATGTCCGGATATGCACTTCAGAGCAACGGACTGACTCAGACGAGGACACAGATAATCTTGGATCAACACAGCATGTGCCCGTGTATTCAGTGTAGCCGCCGTGCGAGGTCTGGTGACAATCGTACCTCTGTCGTCATGCTCGTTGATATACCGGGTTCTGACGTATGTCCCCGGACTATCGAGATGGCACGACAAGGTACGGACGGCTCTAGGCAGTCAATGCAAATATACCAATGAACTTAATGTACACATATGTCGCACAATTGTTCGTATCTTACGTAAAAAGACGAGATGTTCATGTTAGTGCCTAGAGTTTGGTTGCTGTAAATATCGCTATGATGAGAAAATACCCACGTTTAATTTTTATAGAAGTCAGTTGCATCCACGAACCCACCACCGGGGATCCACGGGGATATTCGGGGGATACGGTCGTGTTTTTACCTTCCAGCTTTCCCCGCAGGGCCGGGGACATGTTGGGATTTTTTTTCTGAGAACCAATACCCCGGGGACAATATTAAGTTGTCAGGTGCCGAGAAATAAAGGAGATTTTACCATCGGCTATCCCCATAGGCCGTGGAAGTAAAAATCCCGGGGATGTGGGTGCCGTTAAAGCAACTGGCTGGTTCCTTATATAACGTATCGTTTATTTGCATTTTAACGTTACAATGAAGCTCGAGCCACTTTAATCCATTAGTGTCCATTAGTGTCCTATTCAATGCCAAGCAGTATCACGGTTTCTCATGGCCGTAAGTAGGGGGTGCGTTGGGTGCGAACGCCAAAGTAGCATTTTTGGGGGTGAAATATATTTCACTTTATAACATTATCATATTTTTTCTGGCTCGCTACGCTCGCCAAATAACCTTAACGATTAATAGCCGTTGTCATAACATATGGGGTGCGAAGAATGCGAACGTAGTCAAAGTATTTTTTCTTAGGAGGAAAATTATTTATAATATTGTATTATTTTCGAGCTTGCTTCGCTCGCTTTAATCAATATGATACATCAAAGCATAATCCTAATCTAGGCCTACTAGAGTATAAAACGAAATCATATGTTTTAATTTAAACTATAGAATCAGAGTTTATTATGCCATACATTACGCTTTGTATGGTCTGAAACTACCCCAGACTGCACGTACGGCTTCGTAGAAATAAAAAAATCCCCGGGGGAGCATGCCCCGGACCCCCTAGCAAGTCTGCATTTATCATGTGCGTACACTGAAAATATGCCCAGCTACGCCCCTGTTCTCATTCTAAGCCAGCGACATGTTGATCAGATGAAGGTTCTATATTATAATATATACGACCATTTTGATAGCATTTCTGTTTTTTAACGGTAAAAGGGAGACAACTCTTGATGGTATGTTGTCTGGATGGTCATCTTACTTCAACGATCTGTACAAATTCGGAGACAGTGAGGACTATGATTATGAACATAAATGTCACGTAGATCGGGATGTAGACTCATAGATTACACCAAATGGTGCCACGTGACGTCCGATGGTGATAAACCGTGCAGTTCTGTATCGGTTGATGAGGTTGTTAATTTAATCAAAGCACTACCGAACAACAAAAGTGGATCCAGCGACAATGTTACTTACGAACATTTGAAACATGGCGGCGAAGAACTGGCAGAATGCTTGACAAAATCATTCAATACCATCTTTGTTAAAGAATCATTACCCGCGAACTTTAAATCTGGACTCACAGTTACCTTGTATAAAGGCAATGCTAAACCTTATTCGGACCCTAGTAGTTATCGAGCTAATTCGTTACTTCCTGTTATTTCTAAACTATATGAAAAGCGAATACTGAAAAGACTCGAAGACAATGACCTTACCAAAAGCCTTAGCGGTCTTCAGCACGGATTCCAGAAAAACAAAAGTTGTAAAATGGTATCATTCATTCTACAAGAAGCCCGCGACTACTGCTGCGAACGTGGTAGTCCACTTCAAGCATGTTACATGGACGCAAAATCTGCGTTTGATCTCGTTTGGATTCGTGGCCTTATCTACAAACTGCACAATACTGGTGTAAAAGGAAAAATGCTCCGCCTCATTTGGAACTCGTTTCAGGGCTGCTCGAGTCGTGTTCTACTACATGGTCATCTGTCAAATGCCTTCACTATTGAACAAGGAACGAGGCAGGGATCTATCTGTGCTCCGTTCTTTTATACCGTGTACGTGGACGCTCTCTTGAATGCACTACAGACATCTCACCATGGTCTATACATAGACAATCTAAGGCTTGCAGCGCCAACACAGGCTGACGATTTAGTTCTACTCTCCTTATCGCGAATGGGTCTAAACGAACTCTTGAATATTTGCTTCATACAAATGTATATGCAAACAAGTGGCGCTATATGTATAACCCCAAAAAATGCGCAGCATCTCTATTAGACAGGAAAAAACAGCGACGCCGCGTTGTAGCACCAGCAAAATATGGAAACACGAAAATTCCCGAAACTGAACTATATAAACATTTAGGGATATTTCAATCTTCAGCAGGGAAACACCCACACAATGTTGATTCGGCGAAGCAAACAATTCGTGGAACATTTATGTCTGTAACAGGAATGATATCCGGACGTACAGGCCCAAACCCAAGTACTGCTATGAAACTATACAGAACATGCGTACTGCCCCGAGCACTGTTCGGCTGTGAATTGTGGAACGACATATCAGATACAAGCTATAAGCAATTAGAAGTGGCCCATCATTTCTGCCTGAAAAGAATGCAGGGTTTCCCTTTCCTCACCCGGTCGGATATGGTAACAGGTATACTAGGCGTTACCTCGCTACAAGCCTATATTGACACCCAAAAACTGTTGTTCCTTGGAACTCTTTGTCGAATACCCCCAGTGAGTTATGCGGAAGGATATTTATACTGAGATTATTTCAATATAATGTGTGCATCACCAAAAAACTAGGCTTTATTCCCGATATTGTCCGTGTTTTAGGCAAATACAATCTGTTAACACACCTGTACCAGTTCAAAACAGATGGTACTTTTCCACCGAAAACCACTTGGAAAAAACTTTGTACTCGAGCTGTACATGAATATGAACAATCGTCTTGGCGTGCTAGGATGGACTTGTCCACAGACTTTGACGTCTTCAAACGTCGTCATCCGAACCTTTGTGTGTCCAGCATTTGGACTGTTGCTAAGTTATGTCCAGCAAGTGCCTCCTTAATGAAATTTCTTGCTTGTATATGTTGTAAGCGACCACCTGATCAACCAGAAGAGTGTCTTCGTTGTTGCCGGAGGCGCCAAAATGAAACCTGGCACTTATTGCTTGAGTGTCCTTGTACAGACGGCGAGAGACTATTAAATACATTCTTAAATAATGTCAGCTCACTGAGTGTTCCTCTCCGTGGAATGTTAAGTCGAATTACAACTCACGAACTAATAGACTACATGCTAGGTAAAATAGACGATGCATTGACTCAAGTGTTAAGTGTAGAATTGTATCCAACATTCTTGATCCAGTGTGCTGAACTTCTTAAACAATTGCACACATAATATGAACTATACCATCATACATACTGTATCATGTAATTAAAACGTCGTGCATTTATTCTCACGTTCAACTGATACAGTTTCTATTTTCGTTTTCGGAGAAACTGTACAGCGACTGTAAATATTGTGTACAATAATTTGTTCTGTTTCATGTTGATAGTGTATTCATCGTGTTTCATGTTTTCATATATATGTACCTTGATCTGTAATATTTACTATGTACATCTCCAGAAAATGGAGGCAATAAAGATATATATATATATATAATATATACGACCATTTTGATAGCATTTCTGTTTTTGAATGACGTTGCAAAGCGTACATCCTCGAATAATACACCAAAACTTACTGTGTGTACGCACCTTTAGTTATTTTTATATATTGTTTAAATAACGTTTATTAAAAAGCATGTATATTAGTTCTGTTTTATTATAATACAGTATATCACATCATCTGAGGAAAACGATTTCGACAGATTTTAACAAACTAATGTTTTTACAGCATCTGTGAAACTTGGTTCGAGCCTAGGCCCTAGTAGGGGGACTATTCACGTTACACCACTGTTTTGCACAGGCATCGAACATGGAATTGTGTGTGCAAGGAATACAGACACCAGTGAGGGCCACTGATACCAGTTTACACCGATGAAAGATGTTGGTAAGGCTTGCTAAGTGGTCCAGACGGGATTGAACACGGACCTGTCGATCCCAAGACTACCTCTAGACAACCACTCTGTCATGAAATGGATTGCAAGTAGTTAATTATGCACAAAATTAGGCGCTCTATAAATTAGGCGCTATATACTGGACTATCAAATGTCTGAAAATATTGCACAAAAGTGGACGTCGGAAATATATTTTATTTTGTCATTTTGTATACTTCAAGAACTAAAGGCAAATTACTGCTACAGTTTGACATAACCCCTCCGTATACGCGCCAGTTTAACATCTTGTGCCGTTACTGTAAATTACTATCGAGTTAAAATGTAATTGTCGTCTGCTAATTGTCTTCGGCATTTCTCGGTTATTAACGGGAATGTCGGAAGTTCCCGAGGACGGCACTTCGTGAAATTGTCCGTGCATGATTCAGGAACCGGTTTTGGACTTGTTGTTTTGTCCTTGTCCAATCGTTTTGTCTGTTATACGTGTTGAATGAAAGATGGGTGTGAGAGATGATTTTATTGGTCCGTTGATTGGTTCTTGTTGAGCGTCCACGCCTCTCTGGTATAGTCCGTCATTCTGCGATTTGTACTCTATTATATGAGACAGACACGTCTTCTTCATTTAAATTATTTTAAATGATTAGATTCATCTTTAGTATTGAAACTACTAGGATTGCTTCACTGTGGTAAGGTTTAGTTTATTAATTTGTTGTATTAATTGTATACTTATTAGAACGCGTTTGTGTCTTGTATTATGTAACATGTTGTATTGGCTCTAATTAATTATACCACCTTTGTTAAATTGTTCTATTCTTTTGTTTAAAGCTTCTTCTTCTTCTTCTTCTTCTTATACCTCATTTCAACTATACTGTATATTAAAAGACGTATTTCGAACATATACGCACTAAGTTATCTCTAACCCCGTCCTGAGACAGTAGAGTAAGCCCTGTGATATTACCTACAACAAGAATATTCTAGGCCGAAAATTATGAATTTGGTGTGAATTATAGATAGGATCAAACTACATGTTGGGCTCCCTGTCCAATTAATTTTTATGAAGATCAGGTCAATGCCAATCATTTAGAAAATTTCCAACAGTTTTGCTCGGCTAGTTTTTAAGATATTGTTAGATTTGGGGGACAACTTAGATTTAGGGGACAACCCCTAAAAACTGAAATGTATTTTATCGAAAATGTTTTGGCTCAAAAAGCATAAAACTTGGCATACATGAAATTACGCATGTAAGGAATCAAGCAATAAAGTTTAATATAAACTTCGTAAGTTATTTCAAATTGTATTTTTAAAGAATATTTCAGGATTTTGACACAAAAATTGTCACGGTTTTCATTTTCCAAAATATTGACTTTGAAATATTGCATATTTTCATTTTAAAATTAATAAAATTCATATTTTTTTACGAAATCCATGCTAACGTGTCTGATAAATAACATCACTGTTTAAATAAGCACGAATCAGTGTTTATATCTTAAAATCCTCAAATTTGATTTTCATAATCTTTAAATTTACAGAATACAAAATATATGATTTTACAGAATCTGTTGATTGTAAATTAAATATATCACTTTCTTAGACCTGTCGGTTACACACTGATAGGTTCACTTTCAGCAGGGCAATTACTGCACAGTCTGTACCTTACCAGAAGAAGAGGGCTTGGAATGGGTTTTTTTTTATAAGTTTCTAAAATTGATGAAATTTAAAGAATGATTTATATTATGTGCTGGGTGGCATACCACATGGTGTGTGACGTAATTTTTTGCTAAGACGACAAGAAGAAAACTGTTGGGTTTTTGTGCAAAATCATTCAGTGACATGCATAGTATCATTTCTGGGCTTGAGCGTGAGTGTAGCCTTGTTAAAATTGGTCAATGAATAAGATACTTATGGTTGATTTTCCTGTTTTGTTGACAGTTTTCTTCTTGTCGTCTTTGTAAAAAATTATGTCACACACGTCACACCACATGGTATGTCCACCCTGATGTGCCTTTGAAGCTTAGTTGTAAGTGGATTAATTGCATGCAGTCTTGTTTCAACGTTTGTCAAAGTTCAACATAATTTGCCTGAGGACACAAATTTCTACTGTCGATTTAATAAGTAATACTAATGAGGGAAGTTAAGGGAACTACACAGTTAAACATATATAAACAGTTTACATGAAGGACAAGCCTATGTTTACAACCATTATCATTTAACTTTGAACAGTCTGTAGTTATTAAAACATTTTGGTTTCAAGAAATTAATTGTTTTCATGCTTTACAGATGGTGGACGGGTGGATATAGAATGATAAGATGAACCACTTAACAGTAAACCAGTACCGGGGTATGTAAGTATGGACAAGTGAGGAACAGTTACATCCTCATATCAACCGAATTCAACAGCATGAAAAGATAAGTACTTAACTTAATAGATTTGGTAATGTTTTCAATTAGTAGTTTGTGCTGTATTATTATTATTTTATTATCATTATTATTATTATTATTATTATTATTATTATCATTATTATTATTATACATGGTGAATGCCCGAGTTTCATGAATAACATACCAAACAATTGGTGAGGCTGAAAAAAAAAAATCGCTGCACAAGGAAGCAGCCTGTGGGCAAGGCCTTTAAGTTGGATGTGGTATGACCCATATAATTGTCATCACATGAATTGTGTTTAGTGTGCACATGTTGATATCATCATTCGGTAGGTCAACAATGGAATAAGATTTTCTTGTTTTGTCATCAAAGGCATGGCAGATTTTAGGTGAACTTTGATAGGTATTAAGCATTGCTATTCACCATCTCTTGTACATAGTCAGCCCTCGTTATAACGATACTCAATGCACCGACAATTTATTTTTATGACATAAATTGGTAAGGACAAATTCTATTTTAATACTCTACATTTTCAAGTCATATTCATATACTGACAAAATAACCGATTTATAGTTTATCCAGTAATTAATTTTTAAAATGCTCCTTATACTGGCCCTGACCAGGGGCTGTTTTTTTGCACTTGACATATTTGTCGTCTTTTCGAAAAAAAAAATGTCCAAGCATCACTCATAATTTATATTCCTATTTCAAAAGTAGAAGGTTTTGCAAAATATTCTGTGTCAAACGACATTTTTGACTCGATTCATTAATTCATCATTGCTTAATGACAATAGGGTAACCTTTATAACAAAATGCATTTTATTACCATTTTATTGATAAATTAAGTGTTATATATTATACATTATATTATTGGTCACCTTTAAATTTGAACACACTCGCTTAAAGCTCTCCCAATACAATTCATATCATTTAAATATTGTTTTGATTCAATTCTGATGATTTTATATTGCTGATTGTGCTGATTATGGCAATTTCATATAATAAAAAATGATTTCTGCAGCATTATAATTGGAATTCTATGAAATAATCTCCCTACCAAAGTTCTAGTCTTCCTGTGAGTGAATAACCTAGCAAAATTCAGTATGCTGACAATTTTTTTTAAGTTCTAAACCAACATTTTGCTTGGGAACTAACAGTGTCATAACGAGGGCTGACTGTACACTTTACAAAGGTTATAAGTAAACACTTTTTAATTGTTTATAACTTTCAGTTTACACTTGATAAGATAGTTGCTCTTTGACATAATTAAGTGTGTTTACTTTAATAAAAATCATGTTTTGCAAATCTCACACAATCATGTGTGACAAATGATTTTCATAAATTATGTATATATATGGCGGTTTATATGCCTTATGTTATGCAATGAATGCAAGCTAAAATTTAACTTCAAATTATGTAAACCATTGTTTAAACTTTTGATATAACTTTCAATGGTGTAAAACTAGGATAGTCATGTAGGTTTGTGTTGAATACACCACATGCAGTGATCTGTTTTGACCCAGTATCGACATTTCATAGCATAACGTTGTAACTTTGAGGGCACTTCAATAACTTTGTGAACTAATTCCGCTGTTTCATTATAAAATGCTTTGTGATAGCTTATTATATAGATATTTTGCAAGGTAAAAAATACGTTTTTCTCCAATAGTGATTTATGATGTCACAATAAATGATGTCATATTAATGATGTCATATCAATATTCCAACTGCATAAGTGTTCCTTATAAAAAAATGGCGTCGCCTAGTATGATTGAGCAATATTTGTGTCAAAGATTTATACATTACTTGTGAAATATGTCTCTTACATTCAGGAAAATTTGCATGCAGAAAAAATTATAAGGACTCTTGTTAATCAAATTGTTAATCAAATTGATTGAAGGGCTGTAGCCGATCAACCAAAGATGATAAACTTATTTGCCTGCTATCATTAAGTTTGCGTGAGATGTCACATGACGGCCTGTAGCATGTGCTCAGGTTATGAGTCGAACATAGGAATAAATGCAAAAGTGCATGGTATGTTACTTTAAAAAGGACTTTAGGCTAATACTGTGTAAGGCTATTTAAACTAATTAAAATTAGTTTACAAAATTATTGATGGGCCCTCATATTTTATAAAATATAAATTTTTGCAAAAATTCTTATTTCATTTTACTTTTTATCAATGAATAAATTACCTGTGCTCTTGTTGTGATTGATTAGAATTTGAATGCCTAATGCTACTGTGAATTTTGTTAGGCTCCTTATATGCCACTGTAAATGATGACAATAATGACTGAACAATTACAATGATGACAATAATGACTGAACAATTACAATGATGACAATAATGACTGAAAAATTGCAATGATGATGATAATAATGACTGAGCAATTGCAATGATGATGATAATGACTGAGCAATTACAATGATGACGACTGAACAATTACAATGATGACATTAATGACTGAACAATTACAATGATGATGACTGAACAATTACAATGATGACGATAATAATGACTGAATAATTACAATAATGATGATGATGACTGAACAATTACAATGATGACGATAATGACTGAGCAATTACAATGATGACGATAATGACTGAACAATTACAATGATGACGATAATGACTGAACAATTACAATGATGATGACAATAATGACTGAACAATTACAATGATGACAATAATGACTGAACAATTACAATGATGACAATAATGACTGAACAATTACAATGATGACAATAATGACTGAACAATTACAATGATGACGAATGAACAATTACAATGATGACATTAATGACTGAACAATTACAATGATGATAATGATGACTGAACAATTACAATGATGACGATAATAATGACTGAATAATTACAATGATGACGATAATGACTGAACAATTACAATGATGACAATAATAATGACTGAACAATTACAATGATGACGATAATGACTGAACAATTACAATGATGACAATAATGACTGAATAATTACAATGATGATGACAATAATGACTGAACAATTACAATGATGACAATAATGACTGAACAATTACAATGATGACAATAATGACTGAACAATTACAATGATGATGTTTTACAATGATGACAATAATGACTGAACAATTACTATGATGATGTTTTACAATGATGACAAAAATGACTGAACAATTACAATGATGACAATAATGACTGAACAATTACAATAATGACTGAACAATTACAATGATGACGATATTGACTGAACAATTACAATGATGATGATAATAATGACTGAACAATTACAATGATGATGACGATAATGACTGAACAATTACAATGATGATGATAATAATGACTGAACAATTACAATGATAACATTAATGACTGAACAATTACAATGATGACAATAATGACTGAACAATTACAATGATGATGACGATAATGACTGAACAATTACAATGATGACGATATTGACTGAACAATTACAATGATGATGATAATAATGACTGAGCAATTACAATGATGATGATAATAATGACTGAGCAATTACAATGATGACAATAATGACTGAGCAATTGCAATGATGATGATAATAATGACTGAGCTATTACAATGATGACAATAATGACTGAGCAATTGCAATGATGATGATAATAATGACTGAGCAATTACAATGATGACAATAATGACTGAGCAATTGCAATGATGATGATAATAATGACTGAGCAATTACAATGATGACAATAATGACTGAACAATTACAATGATGACAATAATGACTGAACAATTACAATGATGATGACGATAATGACTGAACAATTACAATGATGACAATAATGACTGAACAATTACAATGATGATGACAATAATGACTGAACAATTACAATGATGACAATAATGACTGAACAATTACAATGATGATGACAATAATGACTGAACAATCACAATGATGCCAATGATGACAATAATGACTGAACAATTACAATGATGACAATAATAACTGAACAATAACAATGATGACAATAATGACTGAACAATTACAATGATGACAATAATGACTGAACAATTACAATGATGACAATAATGACTGAACAATTACAATGATGACAATAATGACTGAACAATTACAATGATGACAATAATGACTGAACAATTACAATGATGACGATAATGACTGAACAATTACAATGATGACGATATTGACTGAACAATTACAATGATGACAATAATGACTGAACAATTACAATGATGACAATAATGACTGAACAATTACAATGATGATGACAATAATGACTGAACAATTACAATGATGACGATATTGACTGATCAATTACAATGATGATAATAATAATGACTGAACAATTGCAATGATGATGATGATAATAATGACTGAACAATTACAATGATGATGACAATAATGACTGAACAATTACAATGATGATGACAATAATGACTGAGCAATTGCAATGATGATGATAATAATGACTGAGCAATTACAATGATGACAATAATGACTGAACAATTACAATGATGATGACAATAATGACTGAACAATCACAATGATGCCAATGATGACAATAATGACTGAACAATTACAATGATGACAATAATAACTGAACAATAACAATGATGACAATAATGACTGAACAATTACAATGATGACAATAATGACTGAACAATTACAATGATGACAATAATGACTGAACAATTACAATGATGATGACAATAATGACTGAACAATCACAATGATGACAATAATGACTGAACAATTACAATGATGACAATAATGACTGAACAATAACAATGATGACAATAATGACTGAACAATTACAATGATGACAATAATGACTGAACAATTACAATGATGATGACGATAATGACTGAACAATTACAATGATGACGATATTGACTGATCAATTACAATGATGATAATAATAATGACTGAACAATTGCAATGATGATGATGATAATAATGACTGAGCAATTGCAATGATGATGATAATAATCACTGAGCAATTGCAATGATGACAATAATGACTGAACAATTACAATGATGACGATAATGACTGAACAATTACAATGATGACGATATTGACTGAACAATTACAATGATAATGATAATAATGACTGAACAATTACAATGATGATGATTATGACTGAGCAATTACAATGATTACGATAATAATGACTGAACAATTGCAATGATGATGACGATATTGACTGAACAATTACAAGGATGACGATATTGACTGAACAATTACAATGATGACAATAATGACTGAACAATTACAATGATGATGATAATAATGACTGAACAATTACAATGATGATGATAATGACTGAACAATTACAATGATGACAAAAATGACTGAACAATTACAATGATGACGATAATGACTGAACAATTACAATGATGACAAAAATGACTGAACAATTACAATGATGATGTTTTACAATGATGACAATAATGACTGAACAATTACAATGATGATGATAATGACTGAACAATTACAATGACGATGACTGAACAATTACAATCATGACGATAATGACTGAACAATTACAATGATGACAATAATGACTGAACAATTACAATGATGACGATAATAATGACTGAACAATTACAATGATGACAATAATGACTGAACAATTACAATGATGACGATAATGACTGAACAATTACATTGATGACAATAATGACTGAACAATTACAATGATGATGACTGAACAATTACAATGATGACAATAATGACTGAACAGTTACAATCATGACATAAATGGCTGAACAATTACAATGATGACAATAATGACTGAACAATTACAATGATGACTACTGAACAATTACAATGATGACGATAATGACTGAACAATTACAATGATGACAAAAATGACTGAACAATTACAATGATGACAATAATGACTGAACAATTACAATGATGACATTAATGACTGAACAATTACAATGATGATGACTGAACAATTACAATGATGATGACAATAATGACTGAACAATTACAATGATGACAATAATGACTGAACAATTATAATTGTTGATGTTTTACAATGATGACAATAATGACTGAACAATTACAATGATGACGATAATGACTGAACAATTACAATGATGACGATATTGACTGAACAATTACAATGATGACAATAATGACTGAACAATTACAATGATGACAATAATGACTGAACAATTACAATGATGATGACAATAATGACTGAACAATTACAATGATGACGATATTGACTGATCAATTACAATGATGATAATAATAATGACTGAACAATTGCAATGATGATGATGATAATAATGACTGAACAATTACAATGATGATGACAATAATGACTGAACAATTACAATGATGATGACAATAATGACTGAGCAATTGCAATGATGATGATAATAATGACTGAGCAATTACAATGATGACAATAATGACTGAACAATTACAATGATGATGACAATAATGACTGAACAATCACAATGATGCCAATGATGACAATAATGACTGAACAATTACAATGATGACAATAATAACTGAACAATAACAATGATGACAATAATGACTGAACAATTACAATGATGACAATAATGACTGAACAATTACAATGATGACAATAATGACTGAACAATTACAATGATGATGACAATAATGACTGAACAATCACAATGATGACAATAATGACTGAACAATTACAATGATGACAATAATGACTGAACAATAACAATGATGACAATAATGACTGAACAATTACAATGATGACAATAATGACTGAACAATTACAATGATGATGACGATAATGACTGAACAATTACAATGATGACGATATTGACTGATCAATTACAATGATGATAATAATAATGACTGAACAATTGCAATGATGATGATGATAATAATGACTGAGCAATTGCAATGATGATGATAATAATCACTGAGCAATTGCAATGATGACAATAATGACTGAACAATTACAATGATGACGATAATGACTGAACAATTACAATGATGACGATATTGACTGAACAATTACAATGATAATGATAATAATGACTGAACAATTACAATGATGATGATTATGACTGAGCAATTACAATGATTACGATAATAATGACTGAACAATTGCAATGATGATGACGATATTGACTGAACAATTACAAGGATGACGATATTGACTGAACAATTACAATGATGACAATAATGACTGAACAATTACAATGATGATGATAATAATGACTGAACAATTACAATGATGATGATAATGACTGAACAATTACAATGATGACAAAAATGACTGAACAATTACAATGATGACGATAATGACTGAACAATTACAATGATGACAAAAATGACTGAACAATTACAATGATGATGTTTTACAATGATGACAATAATGACTGAACAATTACAATGATGATGATAATGACTGAACAATTACAATGACGATGACTGAACAATTACAATCATGACGATAATGACTGAACAATTACAATGATGACAATAATGACTGAACAATTACAATGATGACGATAATAATGACTGAACAATTACAATGATGACAATAATGACTGAACAATTACAATGATGACGATAATGACTGAACAATTACATTGATGACAATAATGACTGAACAATTACAATGATGATGACTGAACAATTACAATGATGACAATAATGACTGAACAGTTACAATCATGACATAAATGGCTGAACAATTACAATGATGACAATAATGACTGAACAATTACAATGATGACTACTGAACAATTACAATGATGACGATAATGACTGAACAATTACAATGATGACAAAAATGACTGAACAATTACAATGATGACAATAATGACTGAACAATTACAATGATGACATTAATGACTGAACAATTACAATGATGATGACTGAACAATTACAATGATGATGACAATAATGACTGAACAATTACAATGATGACAATAATGACTGAACAATTATAATTGTTGATGTTTTACAATGATGACAATAATGACTGAACAATTACAATGATGATGACAATAATGACTGAACAATTACAATGATGACAATAATGACTGAACAATTATAATTGTTGATGTTTTACAATGATGACAATAATGACTGAACAATTACAATAATGATGACTGAACAATTACAATGATGACAATAATGACTGAACAATTACAATGATGACAAAAATGACTGAACAATAACAATGATGATGTTTTACAATGATGACAATATTGACTGAACAATTACAATGATGATGACTGAACAATTACAATGATGACAATAATGACTGAACAATTACAATGATGACAATAATGACTAAACAATTACAATGATGACAATAATGACTGAACAATTACAATGATGACATTAATGACTGAACAATTACAATGATGATGACTGAACAATTACAATGATGACAATAATGACTGAACAGTTACAATAATGACAATAATGGCTGAACAATTACAATGATGACAATAATGACTGAACAATTACAATGATGACGACTGAACAATTACAATGATGACGATAATGACTGAACAATCACAATGATGACAAAAATGACTGAACAATTACAATGATGACAATAATGACTGAACAATTACAATTATGACGACTGAACAATTACAGTAATGACATTAATGACTGAACAATTACAATGATGATGACTGAACAATTACAATGATGATGACAATAATGACTGATTAATTACAATGATGACAATAATGACTGAACAATTATAATTGTTGATGTTTTACAATGATGACAATAATGACTGAACAATAACAATGATGATGTTTTACAATGATGACAATAATGACTGAACAATTACAATTATGACGACTGAACAATTACAGTAATGACATTAATGACTGAACAATTACAATGATGATGACTGAACAATTACAATGATGATGACAATAATGACTGATTAATTACAATGATGACAATAATGACTGAACAATTATAATTGTTGATGTTTTACAATGATGACAATAATGACTGAACAATAACAATGATGATGTTTTACAATGATGACAATAATGACTGAACAATTACAATGATGATGACTGAACAATTACAATGATGATGACAATAATGACTGATTAATTACAATGATGACAATAATGACTGAACAATTATAATTGTTGATGTTTTACAATGATGACAATAATGACTGAACAATAACAATGATGATGTTTTACAATGATGACAATAATGACTGAACTATTACAATGATGATGACAATAATGACTGAACAATTATAATTGTTGATGTTTTACAATGATGACAATAATGACTGAACAATAACAATGAGGATGTTTTACAATGATGACAATAATGAATGAACAATTCCAATGATGATGACTGAACAATTACAATGATGACAATATAATGACTGAACAATTACAATGATGATGACTGAACAATTACAATGACGACGATAATGACTGAACAATTACAATGATGACGATAATAATGACTGAACAATCACAATGATGACGATAATGACTGAACAATTACAATGATGACAATAATGACTGAACAATTACATTGATGATGTTTTACAATGATGACAATAATGACTGAACAATTACAATGATGACAATAATGACTGAACAATTACAATGATGACAATAATGAATGAACAATTACAATGATGATTACAATAATGACTGAACAATCACAATGATGACAATGATGACAATAATGACTGAACAATTACAATGATGACAATAATGACTGAACAATAACAATGATGACAATAATGACTGAACAATTGCAATGATGACAATAATGACTGAACAATTACAATGATGATGACGATAATGACTGAACAATTACAATGATGACGATATTGACTGAACAATTACAATGATGATAATAATAATGACTGAACAATTGCAATGATGATGATAATAATGACTGAGCAATTGCAATGATGATGATAATAATGACTGAGCAATTGCAATGGTGATGATAATGACTGAGCAATTACAATGATGACGATAATAATGACTGAACAATTACAATGATGACAATAATGACTGAACAATTACAATGATGATGATAATGACTGAACAATTACAATGATGACAAAAATGACTGAACAACTACAATGATGACGATAATGACTGAACAATTACAATGATGACAAAAATGACTGAACAATTACAATGATGATGTTTTACAATGATGACAATAATGACTGAACAATTACAATGATGATGATAATGACTGAACAATTACAATGACGATGACTGAACAATTACAATCATGACGATAATGACTGAACAATTACAATGATGACAATAATGACTGAACAATTACAATGATGATGACTGAACAATTACAATGATGATGACTGAACAATTACAATGATGACGATAATAATGACTGATTAATTACAATGATGACAATAATGACTGAACAATTACAATGATGACAATAATGACTGAACAATTACAATTATGACGATAATGACTGAACAATTACAATGATGACGATAATGACTGAACAATTACAATGATGACGATAATGACTGAACAATTACAATGATGATGATGATGACTTAACAATTACAATGATGACGATAATGACTGAACAATTACAATGATGACAATAATGACTGAACAATAACAATGATGATGTTTTACAATGATGACAATAATGACTGAACAATTACAATGATGATGATGATGATGACTAAACAATTACAATGATGACAATAATGACTGAACAATTACAATTATGACGACTGAACAATTACAGTAATGACATTAATGACTGAACAATTACAATGATGATGACTGAACAATTACAATGATGATGACAATAATGACTGAACAATTACAATGATGACAATAATGACTGAACAATAACAATGATGATGTTTTACAATGATGACAATAATGACTGAACAATTACAATGATGATGACTGAACAATTACAATGATGACAATAATGACTCAACAATTACAATGATGACAATAATGACTGAACAATTACAATGATGACAATAATGACTGAACAATTATATTTGATGATGTTTTACAATGATGACAATAATGACTGAACAATAACAATGATGATGTTTTACAATGATGACAATAATGACTGAACAATTACAATGATGATGACTGAACAATTACAATGATGACAATAATGACTGAACAATTACAATGATGACAATAATGACTGAACAATTACAATGATGACAATAATGACTGAACAATTATATTTGATGATGTTTTACAATGATGACAATAATGACTGAACAATAACAATGATGATGTTTTACAATGATGACAATAATGACTGAACAATTACAATGATGATGACTGAACAATTACAATGATGACAATAATGACTGAACAATAACAATGATGATGACTGAACAATTACAATGACGACGATAATGACTGAACAATTACAATGATGACAATAATGACTGAACAATCACAATGATGACGATAATGACTGAACAATTACAATGATGACAATAATGACTGAACAATTACATTGATGATGTTTTACAATGATGACAATAATGACTGAACAATTACAATAATGACTGAACAATCACAATGATGACAATAATGACTGAACAATTACAATGATGACAATAATGACTGAACAATTACAATGATGACTGAACAATTACAATGATGACTGAACAATTACAATGATGACAATAATGACTGAACAATTACAATGATGACAATAATGACTGAACAATTACAATGATGACAATAATGACTGAACAATTATAATTGATGATGTTTTACAATGATGACAATAATGACTGAACAATAACAATGATGATGTTTTACAATGATGACAATAATGACTGAACAATTACAATGATGATGACTGAACAATTACAATGATGACAATGATGACTGAACAATTACAATGATGATGACTGAACAATTACAATGACGACGATAATGACTGAACAATTACAATGATGACAATAATGACTGAACAATTACAATGATGATGACTGAACAATTACAATGATGACAATAATGACTGAACAATTACAATGATGACAATAATGACTGAACAATTACATTGATGATGTTTTACAATGATGACAATTATGACTGAACAATTACAATAATGACAATAATGACTGAACAATCACAATGATGACAATAATGACTGAACAATTGCAATGATGATGATAATAATGACTGAGCACTTGCAATGATGATGATAATAATGACTGAGCAATTACAATGATGATGATAATAATGACTGAACAATTACAATGATGACGATAATGACTGAACAATAACATTGATGACAATAATGACTGAACAATAACAATGATGATGATAATGACTGAACAATTACAATGATGATGATAATGACTGAACAATTACAATGATGACAATTATGACTGAACAATTACAATGATGACAATTATGACTGAACAATTACAATGATGACAATAATGACTGAACAATTACAATGATGACGATATTGACTGAACAATTACAATGATGATGATAATGACTGAACAATTACAATGATGACAATAATGACTGAACAATTTCAATGATGACAATAATAACTGAACAATTTCAATGATGACAATAATAACTGAACAATTTCAATGATGACAATAATAACTGAACAATTACAATGATGACAATAATGACTGAACAATTACAATGATGACAATAATGACTGAACAATTACAATGATGACAATAATAACTGAACAATTTCAATGATGACAATAATAACTGAACAATTACAATGATGACAATAATGACTGAACAATTACAATGATGACAATAATGACTGAACAATTACAATGATGACAATAATAACTGAACAATTTCAATGATGACAATAATAACTGAACAATTACAATGATGACAATAATGACTGAACAATTACAATGATGACAATAATGACTGAACAATTACAATGATGATAATAATGACTGAACAATTACAATGATGATGATAATGACTGAACAATTACAATGATGACAATAATGACTGAACAATTACAATGATGATGACGATAATGACTGAACAATTACAATGATGATGATAATTATGACTGAACAATTACAATGATGATGATAATAATGACTGAACAATTACAATGATGACAATAATGACTGAACAATTTCAATGATGACAATAATAACTGAACAATTTCAATGATGACAATAATAACTGAACAATTTCAATGATGACAATAATAACTGAACAATTACAATGATGACAATAATGACTGAACAATTACAATGATGACAATAATAACTGAACAATTTCAATGATGACAATAATAACTGAACAATTACAATGATGACAATAATGACTGAACAATTACAATGATGACAATAATGACTGAACAATTACAATGATGATAATAATGACTGAACAATTACAATGATGATGATAATGACTGAACAATTACAATGATGACAATAATGACTGAACAATTACAATGATGATGACGATAATGACTGAACAATTACAATGATGATGATAATTATGACTGAACAATTACAATGATGATGATAATAATGACTGAACAATTACAATGATGACAATAATGACTGAACAATTTCAATGATGACAATAATAACTGAACAATTTCAATGATGACAATAATAACTGAACAATTTCAATGATGACAATAATAACTGAACAATTACAATGATGACAATAATGACTGAACAATTACAATGATGACAATAATGACTGAACAATTACAATGATGACAATAATAACTGAACAATTTCAATGATGACAATAATAACTGAACAATTACAATGATGACAATAATGACTGAACAATTACAATGATGACAATAATGACTGAACAATTACAATGATGACGATAATAACTGAACAATTTCAATGATGACGATAATAACTGAACAATTTCAATGATGACGATAATAACTGAACAATTTCAATGATGACGATAATAACTGAACAATTTCAATGATGACAATAATAACTGAACAATTACAATGATGATAATAATAATTGTCACAAACTTTATCAACCGTTTCTGACATAAAGAGGGAAACTACGTTTACTATGACTTCTCTGTTTCAAATGAATTTACCAAATATTATTTAGTAATATTATTTTTTACTTGCATTTAAGATTTCAATTTTAGCATTAAGCTATTATTAAAGTAATTTCTGTAAAAAAATCAATCAAAAGTTAGCCAGTGGTTAGTTTTCTAGATTTGTTGCACATCAATTGGGATTTGAGACACTTTCATGAAATTTGCATAATGATGGAATTGCTGTTTGTTCATTATGAAACTGCATGGGTAAGCATGAAGTAAGAAATACTGTAGGTCTAGTGGCCATGTGCACCTAATACAACTGAAAAATATTCTGTCCAGTTGGAACACAAGCCCTTTGTCTTTTACACATATTAATCTCATGGAATCAATGCTATTCTCTAAGTTCTTTGTGAAATTAGGTCATCCTGCATTTTTTAACTTTTAAGTGTTTCTTTGGCTTATGTGTGGGCATTGCTCAGTGTAGTTGTTTTGTGGTGTTTCTGATTTCTTTGCTCGTATTTCTCATACCTTTTTTGTCTTTATTATTTTCTGTTATTATAAGTTCAGCTGTGTATATTTTCGGCCAACATAGGTCGAATTATTGCCCTTTTATTTTTCACACCAATTTGTCTGCTCTATTTCTCAATAACTACGAAACTTTGCTGATCAGTACCAAGTCTTTTTGTGCGTATAGCAAATATCCGTTAGATAAATTTGTAAACCTTTTAAACATTAATAGCAGATATTTTCTGCAGATATTTTCTGCGCTATTTCTCTGAAATTATTGGTCGGATTTCAAAGAAGTCTCAATTGTATTTGAAAATCATTTGCACTCTTTGGTCAGAATGGTTTGTAGAGAGTTATTGTTCTTAAATATTTTCACTTATGATTGTGACAATAGTATTACTTTATAACTTAGTATTGCCACTTGACTAGGAATATATGAATGTCACTAATTTAGACTTCTGATACTACCACTCTGTGACAAGCAGTGTTTGGGGGGGGGGGGGTGTTCATGTGATATTTCTTGTTGTTTTAAGTCCAATGAGTTGTGAAGAATATTTTTGCCTCTTTAGTGTAGTGGTACCATACTGGATCAGCCAATCCAGGGACCTGGACCTGGGTTCGATTCCCAGTAGAGGCAGCTAATTTTTCAGTTTCTTTGGTACAGAGATATCTCTGAATGAGATGAATACCCACAGACACTGCTTGACTTAGTGTGTTTGCTTGAGACGTCTAAATTATTGTAACATTCATATCTGCCTAGTATAGTGGCAATATTTAATTATTAATCAATAGTACTGTCACCATCATAAGTGAAAACACCAAAGGACATTTACTCCCTAAATCTGATCTGCCTATTGAGTGCGAATGATATTAAAATACTAATGAGAATCCTTTGAAATCAAAGACAACAAATTTCAAAGAAATTGTGCAAAGAAAATCATTGTTTCGTTTCTGTTTCTCTGACTTCATAAACGTGTATATCAGTGATCGGTGAGTTACACACTGCATACGGAAACAAACATTGTCATAAGCTCTCCAGAGTAACCCTCTCTTCAGCAATTAACTTCTGTAGAGTGACCCTTTCTTCTTCAATAACCTCTGTAGAGTAACCCTCTATTCAGCAATTACCTCTTGAGAGTGGTGATCTTCTCTTCGGTAATTATCTCTCCAGAGTAACTCTCTCTTCAGCAATAACTTCTGCAGAGTGACCCTCTCTTCAGCAATTACCTCTGCAGAATGACCCTCTCTTCATCAATAACCTTTCATGAGTAACCATCTCTTCAGCAAACAACCTCTACAGAGTTACACTCTCTTCAGCAAGAACTTCTGCAGAGTTGAACCATCTCTACAGTAAAAATTCCCCATAGTGACCCTCTCTTCAGCAACAACCTCTCCAGAGTGACCCTCACTTTAGCAATTACCTAATACGGTGCTGTAAACTTATCCTTATGTCTTTGAGTCCCACCTGCTAATTCCCCCCCCACACTCAAATTATGCTGTAAAGAAAAGTAATTGTAATAATAGAGTTTATAGTTTCGCTACATGCAAGCTGCTTCGTCAACTTTGATTTAGTGTAAAGCTATTTATTTTATTAGTGTTGTTTTTTTAAACTGCCAGTCAATTAGGCTTGATATGCAGATTTTTGTCAAACTGTAAAAATAATCATTTATTATTACCCCCTTTTTTGGCTAATTTTGTATGAAATTCAAAGTTAGCAATGTCACTGTAACTGTGTATATTTGGGTTGTTTTTGCACTTCAGTAATTATTTAACTCCGTCTTTTGTTTTTGTCATAAAATAGAAAACAAAAATATACATAGCTTTTGTGTGCTTTGCAGTTTCCTTTGAATGCCATTGTCTATGTCTGATCTAATTCTCTTATAATAAATGTATATGACCATCATTTTACATCTAACACTTCTCTTTACATCTGAGAATTAATTGCTTCTTTAAAGTTTTGATGTCATGGAATGAATAAAGTGTGAAAATGCATGTCTTAATTAGTGTACTTAGACGTTGTGCACTGATTACAGCTAGTCTTTCCACTAATGCATCAGTAAGTTGCTTTGAGTGCAATACAATCTAGGTCACCTTATGTCTGGTCACAATGATCGTCTCCATACAATCTAGGTCACCTTGTGTCAGGTCACAATGATGCCTCCATACATTCTAGGTCACCATGTGTCTGGTCACAATGATCATCTCCATACAATCTAGGTCACCTTGTGTCAGGTCACAGTGATGCCTCCATACAATCTAGGTCACCATGTGTCAGGTCACAATGATGCCTCCATACAATCTAGGTCACCTTGTGTCGGGTCAGGTCACTGCATGAACACTCAGTTAGAACAGCTGAGAAACATGTCCAAATGTAATCAATAGTTTTAATAAAGAATGAGTGTAAGACTGGAAAGGACTGATAATATGGATTTTAATGATAATTGTATACATGTTGTTTGAGAATTTAATATTTGCTAGAATGCATCATCTTTCGTGTAATATTTCTTCTTCCATATTGGTATTATTGATCTCATTTGCTTGGAGGACAGGGATATCCAATCAAATTGCCAGTTACGGACCAATAGTTTAATTTGGTGTGATCTGTTTAAACTTAATAAGCATGATTTTAGCTTTTACAAAAATAATTTGGTAATCAGCAATGCTTGTTGGTAAAGTGTCTTGTCTTCGAAAACCATTTGTCTTGTTGGTAAATCATAATTACTTTTGACTATTGTAATCGAAATTGAAATTAAATTATTAAACTCTATGTATCATTCCTAAGTTCAATATTAGAACAATGATATTCAGAAAGTTACAGTTTGTCAAATGCACCAGCATGTAGGCCTGTTATTACATCAAATACACCACTGTGATTTTAGTAATTCACATTTATAATTTCTGAAACTCTGAAACAATTGGTCCAACCAAGCATCAGGCCAGCATGTGTGCATTTCAGTATGTACACCACTGTGGTTTAAGTGCTTCACATGAGTTTCTGAAATTGCTTGTCCATGCCCAACACCAGGCCAGCATGTGTGCTTTTTAGTATGTACACCACTGTGGTTTAAGTGCTTCACATGAGATTCGAAATTGCTTGTCCATGCCCAACACCAGGCCAGCATGTGTGCTTTTTAGTATGTACACCACTGTGGTTTAAGTGCTTCGCATGAGTTTCTGAAAATGCTTGTCCATGCCCAACACCAGGCCAGCATGTGTGCATTTCAGTATGTACACCACTGTGGTTTAAGTGTAGGTTGAAGCTTTATAAATTTTAGGTAACAACCTTTGCCCCTTTTTTGCTATAAATATATGATTAAAAATACACTTTAAAATATTTGATTATGTACATACAAAACAAATAGTTTTCTGTGGTGAGACAGTTTACTGGCCAGTATTGCTAATTATTAGCTGATTTGCTAATAAATTTGAATCCTATCTCACCATATTAAATAAGATTGATAACACAAATATAGAAGAAGTCATAATATATGAAAGACACCGCATTTGAATAACCATGGAATTTGCTTACATTGTACAGTCATATCTGTATAATTGCTTCAAAATCTTTTTTGCCATTTACCTTCCCATTCTTTTGTGTTGATTACACAAATTTAATTCCTTTTTACCGGTTGAGCCTATTAGTGTATGCTGTCTCAGCTACCTCGCTATAATTGGATGAATTTGCTCAAATTGTGAATATCGGTGTTACTTATAGACTCATGGTGAATTTATTTGTTTGTAGAAAATGCCACATGAAGGTCATATATCGACGGTGCCAAACCGAAACCCCGTAACTCAATTTTGGCGTGAAAACTTTTTTTACAGCATCCACATCTGCTGGATTTCCCGCGCATTTCTGTCTAGTCGCCATTTTTATAGCCAATCGCGTTACTTCACTACAGTCAGGTGACAAACTACCATATTTTTATTGGATTCAAAAAGATTAGTCGAAAATTGCGTATATGACAGTACAAACTCCGATTTAGTACAAGTCAACATATTCTTGTACATGTCGGGATTGATTTTGGTTCCAAATAGTGCTTCCAGCACTTTGATTCTGTATCGTACTTGCATTACAGTAATAGGAGACGTTTAGGTCTTTAGAACCTCATGCTCAATACTGCACAATGTCTTAAGACAATACTGATGTAATATAAAGTGCATGTGCGTACTCTGTTGAACTATTTATGTGTATTAGATGTACATGTTATGATTGGTATTTGTTAATCATATGAAACTTCTGGAACTGATGTCAAAATTTCAAAAGATGATACTTATAATTGGAATGTGACAATAGCATGCAGCTGGCAACAGCACTGCACACAAAAGCATACCAAACTAAGACAAGAAAATTTAATTTTAAGGTATACTATGTCCCTCATGTTTGTGGCTTCACGTATCTACCTTTAGAGCAGTAGGGTGAAGGTTTGAACCCTGGCAGGGCCCGGCTAGGGTTCTTTCTGATATGGCCAATGTTTAGCCACTAGCTTGATACATTAATTAGGTACAATCTTTGATTTATGCCTTAATTTCTACCTCTGGTGACTGGCACTAAAGTTTATGAGTCAGGTAGATGTGTTCAGAAAATATAACTGTCTCAACTCTCATACTGGTATTAAGTTAAATTGGCTGGACGTTTAAATTGAGTTGACACTTTAAATTAAACACTTTTACATTTAAGTAAGGTTGACCTTTTAGACTTCTCATTTCTTTTGTATCACATAACATACATTTCATTTCTTCAATGCCATGCTTCCTCTATCATCTCCAAACATTTGACATCTACTAAAATTCTTCTTTCTTAATTTCTATTGATGAACTGATGATGCATTTTGTTGTCTATTTGACCACTGATAATGCAATCCTTCTTGCATTGCAAGTAGACAGCCATGTTACAACTAATGATCAATTTCTACAAGATTGTTACTTTTACTAAATATACTCTGGTGGGGGCCCCTTTGTCCCATAGAGAAATTGCTAGATTTGCACTTTAGTACTGATACAACTATACCCATGAAAAGGGAATGCAACTGCTACATAGTATTATTGCATTGAATGACTGGTGACTGAATAATATTGCTCTTTACATAGGCAGAAAGTCTTTTCATATTATATAAATGGAATAAAGATTTTGTATACTGTTATCAAGCTGGATATCCTGTTCCATGTTTAACTTTATGTTATTGCCTTCGTACATAAACAAACAGTCCGATTATCGAAATTGGACTATATACAGTCTTTTCAAAGTTAAATGAGAACGGTTAGTAAACATTGAGTTGTCTGTCAGGTAAACTATATACAGTCAAACCTCTATTATTCGAAATTGACGGGACCGAAATTTTATTTCGGATAATCCAGGGCTTCGAATTATCCGAATTCAAAAAAGACAAACCTCTGTTCAACTTAATAGCTGTAGCCGTGTACTGGATACTCCTTTCTGTACGTGTGTTGTTGTTAATATAAATAAAGTAATAAAGAAATAAAAAAAAACCAAAACCTCCGTTAATCTATTTATTTATTATTTAATATATACACACATAACACGAATCGACAACAAAATATAGTACGCAGCATAAAACATGCATAAAATTCTACATAAACAGACAAAAAATGCATTCGTTGACATTACTCGTCAACAAGGAAGTCGGTAGATAACATGGTATAGTATAATAAACCTACGACTATATATTTCACATCGTTGCAGTCGTCACTGCGTTAAAAGTCATCACTGTTAAAAAGCATATTGTTAATGCAGTTTATCAAAGTTTGTCGAACGTTTGTATATCAAAGTCAACACCCATTAACGCATAATTAAAGTCAAACATGTTATCAAACATAATGATATGTATTTTTCACAAAATAGCAAATATTACGTACAACCGCTTCGTATTTTTTACAACTTGAGAATGTCACACCTAATCACATCAATTAAACACCTTTTGAACAATAGGTGCGAAAACTTTCAAACTTTGTTGGTAGAAAAATATAATTAGCTATCATTGATAATGCAAATTCGAATAATAGGGGTACAATTTGTATGAAATAGTATACTCGGGACTCAAAAATTGATTCGAATAACAGAGGCTTTTCGAAAAATAGAATTTGAATAACCCGATCGAATTTGTATAGGTTTATATAGGAAGTAAAACGGGACTGCCATTCTATTTCGGATAAGACCAGGTTTTCGAATAAAAGGTTGTCGAATAATCGGGGTACAACTGTATGTTAACTATGTTTTAGTTTTAACTGTGATAATAACTCTAACGCAATAATCTGCGAGGTCAATATTTTGTGGATAAGATATTATGATTGACAGTGCTTGTAAGCTATAATATTTGTAAACCATATAATAATGAGGATAAAAGTTGTTATAACCCGTATCGATAGATCGGGAGGCATATAGTAATTCACCTGTCCGTCCGTCCTTCCGTCCGTTCGTCCGGCCGGCCTGGTTAACCCAAATTGACAGTTTTTTCTAGCATTAATATGGCTTGCTACAAAGCTTTCATACTTGCATGGATGTTGTATATGACCACTCTCCACACGCCTGTATCACCTTACTCCATTTTGACCTTCACCTTGACCTAATTTTAGACTTAGCCTTATCTCCCCTTAAGTATTTTTACAATAAAATTTTGTCTGGAGCGTATCTTCAAAACTATTTAACATATTGACTTAAAACTTGAAATATAAATAGATGCCAACTTGGAGAAGTGCATTGACAAAGAACCATAACTCTGTCTGTTTTAAATTTTGAATTATCTCCCCTTTAGTGTATTTTAGTCAAATTTTGCTCTTAGTATATCTTCAAAACTATTTAACATATTGACTTGAAACTTGGAATATAAATAGATGGCAACTTGGAAAAGTGCAATGACCAAGAACCATAACTCTGTCTGTCTTAAATTTTTAATTATCTCCCCTTTATGATTTTCAGAATCATATTTTGACCGGAGTGTATCTTCAAAAGTGTTTAAGATATTGCCTTATAACTTGATATGTAAATAGATGGTAGCTTGTAGAAGTGCAGGGACCAAGAACCATAACTCTGTCTGTCCTAAATTTTTAATTATCTCCCCTTCAGTATTTTTATGATAATTGTTTGTCTGGAGCGTATCTTCAAAAGTATTGAAAATATTGACTTGAAACTTGGTATATGAATAGATGTCAACTTGGAGAAGTGCAGTGACAAAGAACCATAACACCTGTATCACCAGATCACACATGAAGTCGACCAAGGCACTGCTTTCAATTGTGGCATATAAGCCCCTTATAGTTCAAAGCCATGTAACACTATCAAACATTTTAACTGAATAATGACCCCTGATTGACTTAGCTTTTTATGGACATGGCTTCCACGGGGGCATAAGCGTTTATTGAACGCAGTCTTGTTTCGATTGTTTTTGTTTTTTGTCTCAGGATAGCTAGATAGGTTTTCGTATTTAGGTCGGACCGTAAGCGATAATACAATTTGGTATGGCCTAGGTCATACCAAATTGTTTCTTCGTTTAGCGTCCGAGGACGGACAGGTTCTAGCATCTTGGGTGCTAAAAAACAACAAGTTTAACTTTTATCTTCAAAATCCATTGTAATATTGCTTTCACACTTGTTCACCATCATGTCCCAAACCCCTTAACAGCAGTAGTTTAAAAAATAGACCAAAATGGGTCAGTAATGAAAAGCTTAAATTTGATCTCCCCAGCTGTGACCTTGACCTTTCAGGTTAGAACATGGGGGTGGTGCATGACACTCCAACTCATTAAGGTCAACATTCAGAATGTAATCAGGGACCTTCTCCACCAACATTGCAAGTCTAAAACACAGACTAAGAGTTAAAATTGCAAAATTTAAAATTGCTGCCATTTCTTTGCTACTACGTTTAATTATGTGAAATTTTATCAGATAATTTGTTGTTATCCACTGAACATGTATGCCTATTTTCATCAAAATCGATACATTTATAACAACTTGAGAGCAAAGAGAACATTTGACAATGTAAAGTCTAAGTCTGAGTTTTAGATTTGCAATGTTGGTGATTAAGGCCCCTGGAAATTGTCTGATACATTATCCAGTTAAAACAAGGTAATACTGGCACATTTTGTAAACAGCCAGATGACAATTATTTTTATAGTTACAGTAGCTATATAAGGGCATTCAAATTATAATCAATCCTACCAAGAGATGTTGAATAGCATTACTTAATACCTATCAAAATATACCTGAACTCTGCAGTCACTTCGATGACACAACAAGAAATATTATTCCATTGTTGACCTACCTAGTGATGATATTTGCAAGTGCATACTAAACACAATTTGCATGACTATTATGTGGGTATTAACACATTCAACTTGAAGGCCTTGCTAACACACAGGTTGCGCTTGTGCAGTGGGGGAGGGGGTGGGGAAGGGGGGGAAGGGGGGTATGGGTGGGGGGTATGTGTTTGTGCTGTCTGTGTTGTCCTTTGTGTGTAGGTAGGTAGGTAGTTAGGTAGTTAGGTAGGTAGGTAGGTAGGTAGGTAGTTAGATAGGTATCCTTCTTGTCAGTATAGCTGTTTTAAGTGTGTTTTTTCTGTATTTTCAGGTTTGAAGAGACGAGGAGTGCAGATGTTCAGTTCGCAGATGGCTTCAATTACCCGTGCGGTTCCCGGGTAGTAGAATAGGACCTCTGTCCTTCTCCCTTACATATCGTAAGAGGCGATTAAATGGGAGAGCCCATGTTATTGGGCAGAAGACCATATGTACTCAGGGTGCCTCTGACATTGTGTGTATGGTGCTCTTAGGATGTGTCCATAGGGATGTCTCTTCTAGGAAATACTGTAAAATCATTAATTTTTGTGGGGTATTAAATTTTGTGGATTTCATTGTTTACCACGAAATCCCATAAACAATAATTTTGACCCTTGTATTACCTGAATTTCAAAATCCACAAAATAACTTCCCATCAAAATTAAATGATTTTACAGTATAGGTTGTATCTATCACTGTGAGCTCGCTGGTTTAGAATGAGAAGGTCTTAAGTACTAAGTCAATATTTTGAGAAAACACGAAAAAACTGTCTGCAATTTTCTCTTTACTTTTGAAAAACAAGCTTTTACAACTTCATTTTGGATAGCATGAGAAGTTCCAATTTTCATCACAATAAGAAGGCCTAATGATGCAGATTTTAATAGAAAATATTTATCAGTCTTATAAGTTCAGCCTTATAAGTATGCTGAAAGTAGTAGTAGTTATATAGAGGATATTTGTTGATTTTGGTGTAAGATCAAATTTTATTTCACTGAGTGATCGCAGAAATCATTATTTTCACGACTCGTGAAAATATAATTTTCTGTGATCACAAGGGAAATAAAATAAGATCTTTCACCAAAACTCAACAAATTTTCTGTTTATTATTTGCTTCATTTTTTCGTAAAATGGTACAGTAATTGGCTAAATTGGAAAAATTACGTTGAAATAGAACGTCACGATATGACAAATATGACATTACAATGACGTAACGCATATTTTGAAGCCCGGCACTGTTGACGTTGCGTTTCTTTTCCTGTGTGATATTGGAACCAGCTCCAAAACAGTGAGAATAACAAAATGATAATTTCACTGTTATTTGTCATTGTTATTTTCACTGAAAATCACCATAATCCATTGAAAGCTAATAATAAAACCTTCTCATACTAAGCCAGCCAGGTGTAGCATAAAGTTTGAATTTACTGGGTGTATCTCTTATGTATCACATGTTATGCTGGCAGCTACTGTAAAATCTTTAATTATTTGTGTGGGATTCAATTTCACGGATTTCTTGGTTCACCTTTTACCATTAATTCAAATCAAACACTAATTTTGGCTGTTGTATCCATTACCTGAAATGCAAAATCCACAAAATTATCTTTTTACCAAAACATCTAAATTTTGTCTCATCGAAATTAATGATTTGACAGTGAGCCATGGTTCATGAGGTTGAAGAATTGTTCATGAACCAATTGATGAACTGTTCATGTACTAAAGTTCATGAACCATGTTTAAGAATTGTTCATGAATGGTTCTTGAACGTGATGAAGTGTTAATAATTCATGAATAATGTTCTCTGAATTAAAGTTGTAACATACGCAATGAACCTACAATCGGTGTCCCTAACATGGAATGTAATACATAGGATGTTTTTAAAAGGTAGATCTCTTACAGGGGATGAGATTCACCTTGCTGATACATCCTGTGTACTACATTTCATGTTCGAGACACCCATTGTAGGTCCATCGTGTAGTCTACACCTTATTCAGAGAAATATCATGTGAAGTCAGACTGTGTGATACATCCCCTGTAAGAGATTCACCTTTTAGATATAACCTGTGATAGTGACACAACCTGTGTTCTACATGATGTATAAGAGACACACCTGTGGAAACATCCAATGGGCTCCATACTCCCCTAGTAAGAGTCACTCTGTGACCCATGGTCTCAAGTATCTTCTAACTTCCACCGTAATGACATCTGATCTGAAACGGTGAGATTTTGTGATCATTCTTTGTCCGCATGCCATAAGATGCGACTTAAAAGAGGCTATTTTAACTTTGGTACTAGAATGTTTTAGGCCAAAATAAAACAGTCTGGTACAAGAAGTTAAAATAGCCGGGATTTTTATCGGGATTTTTTATCGGGATTTTTCGGGATTTTCGTGTTCTTTTGTCGGGATTTATGTGTTCTTTTGTCGGAGCTTCTGTGATATGGAAATTTACCAACTATTCATCAAGTGCAGCACTACAGTCATTTCCACGGAGATAGAGTTTGCTGTGTAAGTACATTTAATAATACGCATTTAATTCTCTGTATTTGAGTGGCCTAAACTTCAAACCTCTTACAGGGTGTGCAAACCAGTTTTACTAACTGATTACCGTTGTCATCAGCATTAAAAGCAAGAAAAGATTGAGTTACATTGTCTAGTGAGAGACCCTGGCCCACTGCTATCATTGTTGAATTGTATATAATAATAATAATAATAATAATAATAATAATAATAATAATAATAATAATAATAATAGGTAATAGTAATAATAACAACTTTATGTAAAGTCAGCTCTTGATATTAAAATCTGGTTGTAGAAGTACTTAATAATTGATTTAAAATGAAATGCATTTAATTTATACCCTTATATCTTGTTGTTTTAGGTGATGAGCCTCACTTTGATAGGCACATGAAGACTATTGTAATTTAGCATGGGTAAGACAATTTTATTCCTTATAGTGAAGTTACTCAATCGGTCAAAAATTCAAATGAAAAGTTAATCCTAAGAATATTGTTTGTTTGCCCTAACCTGACCAAAGTGATGCGTTTTCAAAGCCGCTCGGTGTAGAATGGAATTTTCAATTAGTATATTGGAATCACACAATATTAGTATTTCCTGGTCAGACAAACTAAAACAATTAAGCTGCATTATTGTTTTTGTAACTATTGTAAAACATACTTTCTCATTTCTATAAAGTGTGATGTTTCCATAGTAACAACTTTACGCTACTTAGTATCCAAGTAAAGAGCATTTGGTTGAGAACTGCAAATTATGCACATTTTCAATATTTCAAACCCAAACAAATTCAGTGCCTTCAGCACTTTGATTATTCTTCTGTCAGTAAATAAAAAGTTTGAACCAGTTGTCACGATTTATTCTTGGTCTAAAAGTGTGTACTTAAAACATTCGGCAAGTGTAATTGTACTGTAAAATCATTGATTTTCGTTAGGGTTTAAATTTCGTTCTTTTGTGGTTCATCTTCAACCACGAAATCAAATCCCAAAGAACACTAATTTTGGCACTTGTATTTATTATCTGAAATGCAAAATCCACAAAGGTCCCATTGAAGCGGTCTTTTTTACCAAAACCTCGAAATTTTGTCTAGGACTGGAACAATTTCAAAATTTCAAATCGAATCGGTTAACTGGCTGCCATTATGAAAATGGTGTTTCCATTTTGGCGACCATATCCAAGTACTTTCAACAGCTGAACTTTTTTACTTTATTTTATTATCCGATGTAAAAAGTATAGTTTTTAAATTACTATGTTAAATAAGATCACAAGCAGATTGATGTATCATAGATTATCCCTGCACATCCAGCATTTGTACCTGTTGTGTATCAATAACTACATTCTAGTATGAAGTGTCTAAACTATAATTTATATGTGGGTTGTCCCAGAATACCGTATAATCCTGTTATATCTTAAAAACTATCAAATACTGCATTTCGAAACTATAATTAAATTTTAGAGAAATCTTTTCTTGGCGTACTAGCAAAGTTTCATTATACACTCAGCGGCACTTCTAACTCTGCCACTTGATTATTCTGGATATCTCGAAAACCGTTTGAGATAACTTTATCAAATTTTCACCAGTTGTAGTTTCAGGCATGTGCCTATTGCTGCATGTGTTAATACAGAAATTGGTGTGTATGAAAATTTCTTGGTAAAAGCGTAATTTTCGTCACCCTGAAATACAAAGTCACAAAATTAAACAACATATTAATTAGGGGTCAATTGCGTATTTTCAATATTTTATTTCTTCGTAGCTTCAAGTGTTATGTAATGAGTGTACACAGTAAAAGTATTCATAAATTTCATCTATGTTACAATTCCCTAGGTAACCAAATAGCAGTTGGTAAGCTTAGAAGACCACCTCAAAATCAGCTCATAATCTGAATATAAAACCGACGCGCTTAAAATAAACGCTTAACCTCAAATGATGCTACTTGAATGGTAACATTCACATATCTTCTGAATAACGAATTTTAATAGTACGTGGTAGAGTTGAATTTATTCAGTTTTATATAATAATTAGTCACCCTAAATTTAAATTTCAAGTTGAGCGCAACCTGCTTTACTCGCAAGAATCGTATTTTCTCAGGGTACGGAAAATACTATATTTTGCAGCAAAACCAACAATTTTCGTTTTCTAGCATTTTGGTAAATATAGTTAATAACTATTGAAAACCATGAGCGAATAACATGTTGATACGCACAACCATTATAGGAAATAGGGACATCTAAACGCATACATAACAATCAGATGGCCGATATTGAGTGATAAAATGTGACTTTCAATATAAGTATTCAGTCAGTTGAAGACGTATCGTGCAATAGTCTATTGTCGAATCCAGCAGAAAATTCGACAGAGCCTGTGTCAAATATTGATGTTCAAGTATGCCAAATTTCATTACAATTCATTGAGGACTTTTAAAGAAAACTGATAAATATAAGTGGCAGCGTTAGAAGTGCCGCGAAGTGTATATCTTCCAAAAACATACAAAGTGTGTACATTTGACAACCACCAGGTGACGCTTTACGGTCCACAGAACGTTAACGTCAACACTCACCAACAACGTCACGCTATAAAAGTTTTGCAATTAATTTCTATTCGTGGGCTTCACTCTTTTTAGCTCACCTGTCACAAAGTGACAGAGTGAGCTTTTGTGATCACTCTTCGTCCGTCGTCCGTCCGTCCGTCCGTCTGTCCGTCCGTCAACAATTGGGTTGTGTCCTCTCTAGCGGTCACAATTTTGGCCTAATCTTTATGAAACTTGGTCACAATGATCATCTTAACAAAATCTAGGTCAAGTTCGATATTGGGTCATCTGGGGTCAAAAACTAGGTCACTAGGTCAAATCAAAGGAAAACCTTGTGAACACATTAGAGGTCACAATTTGAGCCTAATCTTTATGAAACTTAATCACAATGATCATCTCTGTAAAATCTAGGTCAAGTTCGATATTGGGTCATCTGGGGTCAAAAACTAGGTCACTAGGTCAAATCAAAGGAAAACCTTGTGAACACATTAGAGGTCACAATTTGAGCCTAATCTTTATGAAACTTGATCACAATGTTCATCTCCATAAAATCTAGGTCAAGTTCGATATTGGGTCATCTGGGGTCAAAAACTAGGTCACTAGGTCAAATCAAAGGAAAACCTTGTGAACACATTAGAGGTCACAATTTGAGCCTAATCTTTATGAAACTTGATCACAATGATCATCTCTGTAAAATCTAGGTCAAGTTCTATATTGGGTCATCTGGGGTCAAAAACTAGGTCACAAGCCTTTGAAGGCCAAATCATTGAAAAAGCTTGTGAACACACTAGAGGTCACAATTTGAGCCTAATCTTTATGAAACTTGATCACACTGATCATCACTAAAAATTTTTGGTCAATTTCGATATTGGGTCATCCGGAGTCAAAAACTAGGTCACAAGGCCAAATCATTGAAAAAGCTTGTGAACACACTAGAGGTCACAATTTTGACCTTATCTTTATGAAACTTGATCACAATGATCATCATTATAAAATTTAGGTCAAGTTCGATATTGGGTCATCTGGGGTCAAAAACTAGGTCACGAGGCCAAATCATTGAAAAATCTTGTGAACACACTAGAGGTCACAATTTTGACTCTATCTTTATGAAACTTGGTCACAATGTTTATCTCTATAAAATCTAGGTCAAGTTAGATACTGTGTCATTTGGGCCAAAATCTAGGTCACTAGGCCAAACAGGTGAGCGACCCAGGGCCCTTTGGACCCTCTTGTAATATTATATGACAAAATTGGTATCAACAATTTGGGAATTTATTTCTTTATATACTGTCAAAATTTCGTTAAATGTTTGTCAAAATTGACAACTGGAGTTGACATTCTGAGCGGATAGTGTCGGAAGCGATCTGGCGTAAGTTTTTGCTCTGATCAGTCGACCGGTCTGCTGACTAACCTTCCACTGTCTTCCTGTACTGAACAAAACATGGAGGAATCTTTAAAATAACTGCCGTATTAAGCTGATGTATTGTGCAGTGGAGTGTACATAATTGTATCTAATTATATTATATTATGTTACATACGGTATAACTAAATGCTTAGGAAATGGCAGTTGCTCCATAACGTCGTTTGACGTCGTGATTTTTATACGGTGACGCTTACAACGTTGCTATATTATTTCATCAAAACCCAAAAAATAACATCACTACGAATCATTGTGTACCAACGTGCCAAAACATGCCGATTATTCTTATATATATTTTAGCGCGATGCGGCTAAAACTACCTTATTATTATTGCCCTTAAATATTTGAATTCATTTTTGTGATACATACTTTTTTCGTGCTGGACCGTATACCGTTACCATGGGTTACAAAATCTTCCATTTATCGAATGCAATGTATACTAATATAAAATACTTTTCTCAAATAAAGGTGTTATTGTTCTAGAAACACACATACAAAATTTCATAACTGTATCATTATCGTGGAGTAAATAAATCAAGAAGTATACGCTATTCTGGGACAACCCTCGTACATTCAGTAGTACACATTTTATTGACATTCTAGAATATTCATTGTTTAAAACGATGCACGGTTTTGCAAAATTGAAACCGATTACACCTTGTAATCGAATTGTGTCCGACTAACAGAGTGATCGTCCCGGTCCTAATTTTGTCCCGTCGAAATGATTTTACAGTATAAGTGAATAGGCTCAAAAAACAATTAAGAACCAAGAGAGGATTTTGATGTATCAGTAGCTTTGGGGCAAATAAACAATTTTTTTAGGATAGCCAAGGTTTTCTGGATTTGAATAATTAAGGACCTCTATAAAATGTGTATATAATTCTACTTATAATACTGCAATATAGTGACCATACACTGGAACCTCTATATAGTGACCATACGTTACAACATACAGTATAACTTCTATAGTGACTGTACTATGAAACCTTTATTGTGACGACCAGGTACAACCTCTATATAATGACCATACAGAACAATATCTATATAAAGTCCACACAGCACAGCCCATACATGATGATCATACATAGACCCTCCATTATGTACATCCTCAGTATTTCAACCTAACAGGATTACCTATATATAGTGAACATATATTTCAAGCTCTACAAAGCAACCATGGTGTACAACTTCAATGTAGTGACCAAACGGTTAAACCTCTGTATTTAGACCATTGTTTTATACATTGAGTCTCTGTTTTGAACACTCAGTGGGACCTCTATATATTGACCATACAGTACAACCTCCATATAGTGACCATACAGTACAACCTCCATATAGTGACCATGAAATACATACTCTATATAGTGACCATACAGTACAACCTCCATATAGTGACCATGAATTACATACTCTATATAGTGACCATACAGTACAACCTCCATATAGTGACCATGAATTACATACTCTATATAGTGACCTTACAGTGCAACCTCCATATAGTGACCATAAATTACTTACTCTATAAAGTGACCATGAATTACATACTCTATATAGCGCCCATACAGTACAACCTCCATTAAGTGACCATAAATTACTTACTCTATATAGTGACCATGAATTACATACTCTATATAGTGCCCATACAGTACAACCTCCATTAAGTGACCATAAATTACTTACTCTATATAGTGACCATGAATTACATACTCTATATAGTGCCCATACAGTATAACCTCCATACAATGATCATGCATTACTTAATTTCTACAGTGACCATAAAGTACAACCTCCATTAAGTGACCATGAATTACTTATTCCATATAGTGACATATAAAGTGACAGTACACAACTACCTTCCTATAGTGACCACACTATGCAATCTTTGTAAAGTTACCTTACTTATCAACTTCAGTACAGTGACCAAGCAGTACAAACACTAGCAAGTCTTCTACATTTGGAGAAAGACACAAACTTTAGTAGGCAAAATATTGCCTTGGATTACACTTAACCTATTTGGTAAAAAACACTATTAGAATTTCATTCAGTGGACATGAGGCTATCAGATTAATCTACCTGTATATGAAACAAAATCTGAAATGTTCTTTTCAAAAATCTCTATATTGCTTTTTATGTAGATGCCAAGTGAGGCAGACATAGTATGAGGCACACATCAAGAGAGGCAGACATTTTATAAGGACACATATCAAGAGAGGCAGACATTACATGAGGCATGCATTAAGAAAAGAGGCAGACATTTTAAGAGGACATATCAAGAGAGGCAGGCATTATATGAGGACATATCAAGAGAGGCAGGCATTATATGAGGACATATCAAGAGAGGCATGCATTATTTGAGGACATATCAAAAGAGGCACACATTATATGAGGACATATCAAGTGAGGCACACATTATATGAGGACATATCAAGAGAGGCACATATTATATGAGGACATGTCAAGAGAGGCACACATTATGAGGACATATCAAGAGAGGCACACAATATTTGAGGCACATATCAAGTTGGGCAGACATTATTCAGGCACACATCAAGTGAGACAGGCATTATTTGAGACACAAATCAAGTGAGGCAGGTATTATTTAAGGCAAATGTCAAGCAGGGTTCCACCGTCATGGAAAAATGACTTTCATGCATGGAAAAATAATGTAATGTTATTTTTAAGAAGACCCTGGTTAAAAAATCTGGGAATTGTACTAATTTGGATCTTGGAAAATCAAGGAATTTTGATAAAAAGTAGAAATTGATAGGTTTTGTTGACCTATATTTTAGATAAATACAAATGTCTCGTTTGATTTTTGATTTAATTTTCAATCATGAATATGAATTAATAAATTTCTAAAGTTTGAAATGTTAATTTTAAGCACTGAGATTTTGAAATGGTGGTGAAGGAATGGCTTTAAGGGGTAGATTGGAGGCAATATTTTAAATCATTTTCGTTAAATAATGCAAATTTTGAACAGAATAAAAGTGATGCTTAAATCAAGTAAATGAGTAAAAGAGTTGGCCCTAAAAGCGAGGTTGCATATAAAATTCAAACTGTTAATAGACATATAATTACTAAGTTGCATTAAGTGCAAAATTTTAAGACCATCCTACAACTGAAACCTCTTATATCGCTGGTCTTAAAAGCGAGGTTTTATAAAGTTAGAATGAGTTGTTTAGAATGGTGATTGATATGTGGTTTGCCCGCGTGGTTCCCAGGAAGTAGAATTGGACCTCTGTCTTACTCCCTGTGAGGCATGTCGTAAGACTCGACTAATGGGAGACTATTTTAACTTAGTACCTGAGAGTTTTATTTTGGCATAAAACTATCTTGTACCAGTCAGGTATTTAAGTTAAAATTTCTGTGACTTTTTATTTAGATATGCAAGTGATGTTACATACCTAAATAAAGTGCTGTGTATAAATGTCTAAATTGTCTTAGTTTTGTTGTGAATATTTTAAAGATACAATACAACCTTTAGATAGTGACCATATAAAGTTCAAATTGGTTTACGACATATGATTACTAAGTTTGACATACAAATGTCATTGTATGATATGCAAATTGAAAAAAGAAACTTAAGGGAAAAAAATAATGGTATGAGTTTAGTTGGAGTTATTTAGAATGGTAGTTGATTTGAGCTTTTCTCCGTGTTGTTCCAGGGAAGTAGAATTGGACCTCTGTATTCTCCCTTGCATGTTGTAAGAGGTGACTAAATGGGAGACTATTTTAACTTTAGCACAAAGTGTTTTATTTTGGCATAAAACTATCTTGTACCAGTCAGGCATAGCTTGGCTATTTTGACCTGATTCTGACCTTTATGCAAGAATATATTACAAGGTTCTTGCTTTCAATATATCAATTTCCGCAAGCAAATTGTGCGATATCGATATTTCAAATTTGTGTTTGTATTACATCTCCAGCGTCTTCGTGATACACTCCGATTATGAAAACATACAATCGGTGTTGTTATCATCTGTTAAATTATCTAATCAAAAGGTAAGGCTCGTGTCAAATTAGCCAAGCTATACTAAAGTTAAAATAGCTGTGACTTTTTATTTAGATATGCAAGTGATGTTACATATCTATATAATTGTGTGATAGTCTAACTTTTGTTGCAAATATTAAATTTCTGTTGATTTATTATTGCATTTATTAAAATTCAATAAGAAACCAACACATGTTCAATACCAAGCATATATCACCACGATTATGATGTTGATCGAGTCACTAAATAACAGTAAACCCTCAATTGTAAGACCAGCCTTATAACTCCGTCAATGGTCTTAAAAGCGAGGTTGTTTATTTAGTGCAAATTTTTTAGACCACCCTTATAACTTAATATCAGTAATACGGCTGGTCTTAAAAGTGGGGTTTGTTTATGAAGTTGAAATTGGTAAATGACTTATTATTCCTTAGTAAAATTTGTCATAAAAGATTGATGCATGATATGCAAATTGAAATAAAAAAACTATATGAGAAGTAAATACTCATATTACTTTAGAGAGAGTTGTTCAGAATGATGGTTAATTTGAGGTTTCCCCTTTGTTGTTCCCAAGAAGTACACTTGTCTTATTCCCTTGCATATTGTAAGAGGAGACTAAATGGGAGACTATTTCAACTTTAGTACCCATGTGTTGTATTTTGGCATAAAACTATCTCCTACCAGTCAGGTACTAAAGTTAAAATAGCCTTGAATTTTTGTATAGATATGTAAATGATGTCATTTGACATTCTTTGTATATTGTGTTGATGTCACAGACATTTAATTAATACCTATATAAAATGCTGTTTATTAGCAAAATCAAGTATAAATGTCTAAACTGTCTTACTTATATGTTGCAAATATTAAATGTCAGTTGATTTAGTATAAACTATAACCTATTTTCCTATAACCTGTTATAAAGCTGCTTAAATAGATAACACGTATTTAAGACATTTAATAATAATGTTTGTCTAAGTTCTATAACTAAAATCAAATTATGTATTACACATGTAAAGCATTATATTGGATTATCTTATTTTTAATTGATTTAATGTTCCGTCATTAATATTAATTGATAAATTTCTAAAGTTTGAATTTTATTTAAGCACATAAATTTTAAAATGAGAATGAGCTCTGCTGTGCGATTTCCAACCTGATGTCAAAATTTCACATCTTCACATTTTGGCAGGATTGTGTAGAGTTATGTTTAAGGATTCCAAAAAGGTACTTTTTCAAAATCGTCCAACTTAGTGACATGCTATGAACAAATGAATACTAGAGGCATGAAATTACAACCGACATTCAAAATGACGTCATTGACGTCACAAAAAAACAAACAAATATGGTAACATCATATAATTAGTACATGTCCTATTATAAGCGCCCTATAAGAAAAAGGAAATACAATACAAAGATTTAATTTGTTGGATCATGACACATCAAGTATGTATTGTAAACTAATTTGATATTTGATTTTTGAGTAAACACAACAAAATAATTGGCCAATTCTCAAAATTCTCACTTCGTTTGTTTTACACTATTTTACACCAAAAATATTATCATTTAGCAAAATATTCTGGCACTATAATTTTGATATCTTGAACTGCAAGGCACTATGTACCTACCACAATAAAAAAAATGCAAATCTATTTTTTAAGACATTGTAATCAACCGATTCCCAAAATTCTTGCTTTTGTTTAGATTTTGACAGGTTTTGCCCCAAAATATCGTATTTTAGGCAACGGTATTGAAATGATTTTTAAGATCATAAACTACAAGTAACAACATACCTATCACAATATAATTGTATCCCATAAAACTGTAAATGGTGACGTGGGTTACTGATTCCAAAAAATCATGCTTGGCTTTTATATTTTGTAAGGTTTTACACCAAAATAAAAGACTTTCACAAACATGTGAGAACCTAGATTTTTAGTATGTTACAGAACACCCAAAGTCTGACATCATCAAACAAAAAATATTTTTTCACATTTTTTCTCAAAAAAATATGTGCTCCGAACTAAATATAGGTTTCGCAAAAATCAATATTCTATCAAGCGGTTGGAAATCGCACAGCAGAGCTCAAATGGTGGTGTAGGTATGGCTATAAGGGGAGGTTGGAGGCCATATTTTAAAACAGTTTAACTTCTTCGAATGTAAGAGTGCAATGGTCTTACAAGCGAGGTTGTATATTTAGTGCAAATTTTCAAGACCAACCTTATAACTTAAAATCAGTGACATGGCAGGTTTTAAAAGTGGGGTTGTTTGTGAAGTTGAAATTGTTAAATGACTTATACTTTAAAATCATTTAATTTCGTTGAGACGAAATCTCGTGGTTTTGGCTAAAATGACCATTTCATTGGGACTTAAATTCATGGAATTTGCATTTCAGAAAACAAAATCAGGGTCAAATTACAATAATTGGCCTGATCATACATTTCGTAATTATTTTAGAAATGTCCAAACAAAATGGCCGCCGAGGCAAACATTCACTTACCTGTTGAATGGTATTATTGTTTGATGGGATTTGATTGTGTGGTTCAGAGTCAACCACAACATTCACGAACTTAAATCCCCCATGAAGATTAATGATTTTACATTAGTTTTTTTTTCGCTCTTGAAATCCAATAATTAAAAAACATGCAATGATCATGACTATTATGTGACTATCATAAGATTTCATCTTTCGCTCTTGAAATCCCATTACTGAAGACATGACCAGGGTCATGATTATGCGACTGTCATAAGTTTCCATCTTTTGCTCTTCAAGCCCAATAAATGAACACATGGCCAGGGTCATGACTACGCGACTGTCACATTTAATATCCAAATAAGTCATACAGTAATTAGGTTTATATGTGTGAAAGTATAATCATGAACCCAAGTATACTATACGTATCTAAGTGTCTTCTTGTTGAGTAATGGTGACTGGTCATATGCGTAGTCATAAATGCTATTCACAACCAGGCATACTGTACATTTGCACGGGGGGGAAATGTACAGGTTGTCTTGTTGTGAATGTAGCGAAAGACTATCAATTTTTATATTGTGTCCTAAACCACTACAAATAGTTAAAACACAACCATTTGATACATCTTTTTTGTGTGTTCTTCTCTATTTTTGTCAAAGACTGTATGATAAGTGACGTTGTATTACCTGTTATACTGACAATTATAAGTCCAGAGGCCTGTTGGTCTCTGGCGGGCACGTACCATATATGGTATTTTTCTGGAAAGATACGGAATGTGTCGGGCGGAAAGTGCCGATCGTGTAGACTCTTGTGGCGGGAAATAGTCGAAACTCTTTCTTTCGGAGGTTCAAGCCATTGATGAAAGAATGCTTATTTCACAATACCTAGCTTTATTGCGACTTATACAGACAAGATAACGTTGTGTTTATTGCAATATCTGTCCAGCAGTTGAAGGTTGGAATAGATTTGCTCCAGCGCACGTTTTCTACCTCAGTTTTATTGATCTGCAGAAATATTTGTATTGTGTTTTCGCGATCATTTAGTTTTGACTTTCAAGAGTCGCTAAATTTTGCTGGATTAATCTGATCTCATTAAATTCTGGCCTTATTTTGACTTTGAGATTTTAGTTTATAGGCTACATATTGTTTAATTGATTAGTATCCTACTTGACAGATCTGCGGAAATATTTGTAATATATTTTCGCGATCATTTTTTGTCATCACAAAATTTGTGCTGCGTTTATCTAATTTGATTAACTTCTGGCCTTATTTTTATTTTGACAGTTTAGTTTATATTGTTTCACTAACTAAGAAGTAAGTATCCAAGTTGACAGATCTGTGGAAATATTTGTTTAATATTTTTCGCGATCAGTTTTTGTCACCACAAAATTTGTGCTGGATTAATCTGACTTGATTAACTTCTGGCCTTATTTTGATTTTAACAATACTTCTTTGTTTTCCTACTTTGCTAAGAAGGGCATACTTTTCTTTGGTATTATTTGATTTTACTGACTTAGTTGCTCTGCATTAGGTTTCTACCTACTTTCAGTACTGTTTAAGACTTTGGTTATTTTTATTATTTATTTATTATTCGATAAGTATGGCTTATGAAGACAGGTTGACGGAAGTTCTAGTTTCAGATTGGCGTTCTGCACTTGTGGCTGGTGATTCTAATGTACACTGAATCAACAACGTCCTGGAAGAAGATTCTGAAATTGAGTGTCTACCCATATCTGGTTAGTTAACAAAATCTTTTTTCAGAAGAAGACAACTATTGCTGTCAGGAAGTTTTACCATTTCTGTTTGATATTTTCAGGAGATGCAATTCTGATCAGACTCCTGAGGACTGATTTCTAAAAATATCAAAGACCTAAATTTAGGTCTCTAATATTAAACATGTATGATTGCATCAGTAATGACATGATGGCAAGACAAATGTACTTGCATACATACAATTTATAAATTTATTGTGTGTAATTCAACCCCATTTGAACTTGAAAATAACCACTCTTCATACTGGAACTTGCATCATATTTTTTAACCATACTGTACCTTGACTAAAGAAATTGATGTAGCCTTCAACATAATTCCCTTTGATCCTAAACTTAAGCAAACCTGATGGTAGTTTTTAGCTCGACTATTCGAAGAATATTAGAGCTATTACAGTCACTTGTTCGTCGGCGTCGGCGTTGCATATGGTTAAAGTTTTACATGCAAAACTTTAACCTTGGTTATATTTCAATAACCAGTGCATATATTGGATTGAAACTTTGCACTGGCTTTCCCTGTCATGTAATCAACCATGTTAGATAACTCTTGCATGAATTTAATGCAAATTATGGCCCTTTTTTACTTAGAAAATTTGGTTAAAGTTTTGCATGCAAGTTACTAATAAGGCCATATCTCAAATAGTATCTGTGCTATGGCATTGAAACTAACAACACTTACTAACCATCATAAGGCAATGGTACCGGTCATGGGTAATAGCTCTATTATGCTTATTATTTGAGTTATGCCCCTTTTTAACATAGAATTTTCTTGGTTAAAGTTTTGCATGCAAGTTTCATTCAGACCATATCTCAGCTACTATCCATGATACTGCATTGAAACTTACAACACTTGTTTACCATCATCAGTCAATGGTATCAGTCAAGGGCAATAACTCTATTATTTTTAGCTCACCTGAGCACAAAGTGCTCAAGGTGAGTTATTGTGATCACTCACCGTCCGTCGTCCGTCTGTATGTCCGTCCGTCCACACTTTCAAACGACATCTCCTCTGAAACCATTTGGCCAATTTTGATGAAATTTTGCCAGGATGTACGTAGCATTGGGGGATTTAGTAATTGTTCAAATTATGGCCCTGGGGTCAAAATTGGCCCCGCCCCGGGGGTCACCGTTTTACATAGACTTATATAGGGAAAACATATAAAAATATTTTTCTCTAAAACTACAATGCCTAGAGCTTTGATATTTGGTATGTAGCATCATCTGGTGGTCCCCTACCAAGATTTTCAAATTATGCCCCTTGGGTCAAAATTGGCCCCGCCCCGGGGGTCACTGTTTTACATAGACTTATATAGGGAAAACATATAAAAATCTCCTTCTCTAAAACTACAATGCCTAGAGCTTTGATATTTAATATGTATAGCATCATCTAGTGGTCCCCTACCAAGATTGTTCAAATTATGCCCCTGGGGTCAAAATTGGCCCCGCCCCGGGGTCACTGTTTTACATAGATTTATATAGGGAAAACATATAAAAATCTTCTTGTCTAAAACTACAATGTCTAGAGCTTTGATATTTGGTATGTAGCATCATCTAGTGGTCCCCTACCAAGATTGTTCAAATTATGCCCCTGGGGTCAAAATTGGCCCCGCCCGGGGGGTCACCGTTTTACATAGACTTATATAGGGAAAACATATAAAAATCTTCTTCTCTAAAACTACAATGTCTAGAGCTTTGATATTTGGTTTGTAGCATCATCTAGTGGTCTCCTACCAAGATTGTTCAAATTATGCCCCTGGGGTCAAAATTGGCCCGCCCCGAGGTCACCAGTTTTACATAGACTTATATAGGGAAGACATATAAAAATCTTCTTCTCTAAAACTACAATGCCTAGAGCTTTGATATATGGTATGTAGCACCCTACCAAGATTGTTCAAATTATGCCCCTGGGGTCAAAATTGACCCCGCCCCGGGGGTCACCAGTTTCTATATTTACGCTCTACCTTTGTTAGTCTAAATTGTGCAGGGTTTCATTTATAATCAGGTGAGCGATATAGGGCCATCATGGCCCTCTTGTTTTATTTCAGTTGTACCTAGCATAACTCACGTTTCAATATAATACAAATTTTAAATGGCCTGTTTTGAACTTATATTTTTTCTGACAAATGGCTGCGAATAGTCGAGCGCGCTGTCTAGTGACAGCTCTTGTAGATATGTTATTTACTTGAGAAATATGCACACTGGTAGAGTAGATACATCTTGGAACATCCTGTGTCTCTGACGCATAAATTTTTGCTGGGACGCAAAGTTAAAGATAAAAATTGAGTCCATCGGACGCAATAACATTCTGAGCACGAAAGGGCGAAGTTCGAAAATGATCAGGTGCACATGTACAGCAAGGAAAGAATTTACGTCGACACCTTTTTATGCTGTTTGTGTTTATAACGCGCAATTTGATTGGCTGTTTTATAAATATCATCCAATCGGTAAACGCATATAAATTGAATCGTAATACTTTTCGGATAATAAACAATTTTTTCTTTCACTTTTCATATGTTGACAGAAAGAATGCGCCCGCAGAAACCATTTTATATGGGGATAACACTGTATTAAACAAAGCTGTAACATTTATAAAATTCAGGTCATTGTAACTGATTGTTGATTTTTTATATATACTTCATAATTTAAGGTGCTAGATACATAAATGACAAGAAGTTGTTCAGAAATCAGCTGAAGATGTGTACGAAGATGTCAACTATCAGTGTCTGTATCTGTTCCTGGGGTCTAACGATGTACTCAACAATGATCGATGTACTCAACAATGATCGATGTACTCAACAATGATCGATGTACTCAACAATGATCGATGTACTCAACAATGATCGATGTACTCAACAATGATCGATGTACTCAACAATGATCGTCTATTCTACAGGTCGGTTTGATATATAGGACAGTACCAGTAGATTTTTGTCTGCCTATACATATAACTCTTCATTCTCAAGAGACCACATTTATTGTTTATGCTACTACTTGTTACAAGTTTTGAGGACCTTTAACATGAATGACTGGAACAAATGATTTCAAATATTGTAGACTGTTTAAATGAAGTTACTGGAAGTTGGCCAGTTTGCATTACGTCTGTTCCAAGCTTAAAAACGGAACATCATTTAATAAATTATTGGCAGACTCTTAATACAACCTATTTCTTTATATTAATTGCAACAAGATATTAATGGGCGTTTTTCAAAAAAAGTGCAAATTGTTGTCCCAGACATTTATTGACTCATAAAATAGTGTATATAGCTCTCAACTGAATCCAACAGTTGTCATGTACAAGATTGAACATATTTCTATCTACCAAACCCTGCAAATGTCTATATAAACTGCTTATATCCTTCAAATTTTTGCGATTAAGAATCTAACTCCCTGAAAATGGGCTGTCCCAAGCAGTTCAGAGTGATGTTGTTCCTTCAAAATCTCTTTTATTATATGAATTTATCATGCTAATTTAAGCTAAATATAAAGATTTTGTACTTTGCAGTAGATGATAGTCAATTTTTCTGATAGATCTGGAATAAAACCAGTGTTTTTTGACGTGAACAAGTGTGTCCCTCACTTTTGTTCCATCCTGTTACCTTACTGGTAAAACAGGAATACATCAAAGTATTTATTCCTAGGTATAATCCAGTTATAATTACTTGATAGAAGTCTCCTTAACAAAGAGAATGGGGAAAGGGAATATTATGTTTTATTAAGAAAAATAGTGTTTTTTTATAAAAATCATACAATCATATTTGATGGTAAAGCTTAATTGTCCATCCTGTTACCATGCTCCATTGCTTATAAATTCAACATAATGACATTAAAACTCAGACATACATTTAAAAAACATTGGGAAATCTTATTTTCACCTTAATTATGACTCTTTAGAGGGATAATTATTATTCATAGGAAGATTTACAATAAAATTGTCCATCCTGTTACCATGCTTTTTTGTTCCATCCTGTTACTTCAATTTTGGTAACAGGATGGACAAATAATGGATATATTGATCATAAATTCCGAATTGCTTAATACCTTACAGATTTTTAAATGTCATTTTAAAAAAGAATATCTTACATAACAAAAAACATGTTTTAATGTACTTTGCTCCCGATACTTAAGGAGGCAGAGCTTCTTGAAATAGAAATTACGGCCATACTTAAGGTAACAATCCATCTTAATTGTATGTCATAATGTATAATTACTTCTTTTGTCAAATTGAATGATTACAGAGTATCAGTGAATATCTCTTATAATGAAATCCTCCTTGAATGGCATTTTTGTGGATGTTATATTTGACTGACAGGGCTGACAAATGAAGGTGCTTTCCATCCTGTTACCACGTTTTCCATCCTGTTACCAAATGTGTCCATCCTGTTACCGTTTTTCCGTCCTGTTACCATCAGATTTCTAAAGTTTTCAACTTTGTGTATTATTTTATATGGAACTCCTTAATTAAATATTCACCAAGTTGGCATATGCAACAGTATTTCACTGAAAATTTTGTTTTAATATTAAATTGCTTACATTAAACAGTTAAATAGTGTAATTATTACGTACATACATGCGCAATGAGTGAAGGTGTATTCTTATGTAAAATGATGTTTTTGTATTAAATAACTTAATTATTTCTGCATATACAGGGTGTCCCAAAAAAACGGGGACCTAGGAAAAACAATTGTAACTTTTTTCTCAATTATAGATATCACACTATTAATATGTCAAATCAATAAGGAAAGAACACTGTTTAGAATACTAGCATCACTGTTGTGATTATAGAGTTCAATACCCAGAGTTACCTCCCATGTTTACAATCGCATGTTTCAGTAAAATACCATTAACTGAAGCAGTGATTTCAGAATTCAATGAGATATATTTCCATGCTGACCTCAAACATCTTCTTATGTGCTCCAAATCATTGTTTATGGTTTGTGATACATTAGTTCATTATGTATAGCAAAGAAGTTCACTATTGGCATCAAGTTTGAGTAATTTGTAGGTTATATGGCCTGTGATATGAGGTAAGATGTCAGTACTACTTCGCAAACATATCCCAATTTTGCTGCTGATTTATTGCAAGAAGAGTTTTCTCCTAGCATATGGTACAATTTTATAATTTCTGGCATACACAATTACTCCAAAATATAATTATGAACTGTTTGTTTGGATAAAACTTTACTATTTTCTCCTTTCTACAGTCTAAGTTTTTTTTGCTCATAGTCCTTGACATTATTTATGTTTTTAATCATTGATTGATTGTTGGTGCTATTTTGGAAGGTTTTCCACTTTCCCTTTGGTCATTAAACTCGCCACGTTGTCCTCTGTTTTGCTATTTCTTGTCATATTTGTTTTATTTTTACAAGATTTTGATCACCCCTTTGACTTTAAATGTTGTTTTCTAACAATAAATGCCCTGACACAAATGCCCTTGTCTTATAATGCCCCTTTTCAGGTGATTAAGCAAAAATAACGTGAAATGTTGCCATAGTGAAAATGATGACGTCACTTCCTGTTTTGAAGCACCATACTTAAACAAGTACCCTTTTTAGAAGTGGGGGTCCTTTATATATGCAATCACAAAATGTCAGCTGAATTCATCAAAATATAAATGAGTAATAGGGGTTTAAGGTAGGTCCCCGTTTTTTTGGGACACCCTGTATACAACAAATATAATACATTTGATGATTTGCAACAATCAAATCATATTTATTTTTATTATATTAAAATTAATGTAGAAATATTGGTGTGGTAACAGGATGGACAAATGATGTTTTTTTAAAAATTCAAGCAATTATATTTACATTTTTAGCGAAGCAGGAGGTCTCCCCTTACTTGGAATGTGTTTGTTTATAATAATATGATAACTCTTTCTTATCATGTTAAAGAAAATTTGATTTAGCATAATTTTTTTTGATAATAAATTTGTTTCAAAATTTGCACTTTTTTTGAAAAACGCCCTAATAACAAATATTATGCACAAAATTTAGGAATGTGACTGAAGTGTGTGACCTGGTCCATGAAACTAGCCCTGAGACAGAAATTATTCTCTGTGAGATACCACCCCGGGGACCGAACCAGAGGAAAAGAATACCTGGAGAGACACTGAATGCCATGCGGAAGTGGATAGTAAATGCCAACCAGGCACTAAAGGATGTGAGTGCAGTCTTCCCCTATGTGAGATTTATTGGCCACAACAGATTTAAGGTAAGGTTTTTATGAGTTTGACAAGCAGATCTTCACAGTAACTATTTTTGGTCACTGGTCCCCCAGCAAAGAAACGTAAAATTTGCAAATAAAACAGTATAAACTAATTACGGAATTGGTACCATAATTTAGCATTAATCAGTTATTTCAACAAAGCCTTAGGTAAAAAATTTAATTTAAATATTGCTCTTAAACAATTTTGTAAAAGTAGTGCTTCAATATTGTTGATATAGGTTGCATCCCATTTGACATATGATGGACTTCACTTGAGTATGGAAGGTGCAGAGCTATGTCACCAAGCCTTTGTGAGGGATATCAGTGTTGAGGAGATTCCCTCACCTGTTAGCTCTCCATCCCTGGAGTTCATTGTTGAAGATTGGCCTGTTCTTGGGGATATTCATACAGACAAGAACTCAGCAACTGACAACTGTACGTACCAGACACCATATGCTGATATTGCTCGAGCTTCTGAGGTAATGTCTTAATAAATTTACCTAGTTCTGGATCTTTTAAGGCCATGTCTGTATATACTGTGTTTTAATAATGAATTGTGAGTTTGGTCTAAATACAAAATTTGTTACTTTGTTACAATTTGAAATTTTACTTATTAACTTGTAAATTGTTCTGGTCTAATATGGTTGTAGATGATTGAGCTTGTCAGTATATGTTTGAATCCCATTATGTGTGAAAACTGTTCAAAGTCGTCAAACCTGTCCTAATTAGACAAGTAAAAATTCAACAAAAACTTTGTAACATTTAGTCTCCTGATCTATACTGGACATTCAATAGATGGATGCATTTTTGTCTGTATGAAGTAAATGTAATGCAAAAGCACGGTTTAATATTATTCAAGTAGTTTAACTCATTAATATCAAAATGTTCTCATTTGTTTGTTAGTTCTTAGTGTATTTCAGCAAATTGTCAAGCTATGGAGTCTGTTGATGTTGAAAAACCTGTAATGACCAGGAAGAAGGTAACCAATTTTACATCAACATTGTTTATGTGAATACCTTGTTGCAATTACTGGTTTTGCACAGGCCTTGAAAAATTATTGTATTCTGTTTCAACCTTGAAAAGTACTTGAACTACGTACTGCCTTGATAAAATGCCAAAATTGTACTTGAAATTAACTGTAAATTGTTTAATTGAGACAAACAGCCTTAAATATACATATAACTGAATTGATTTTGTCAAAATGATGCACCATCTTTTTAAAAAAAAAAGAAATAGAAATACTCTCATTTTTGCCAATAAAAAAATTAGTTTAATGTGTAGGAGCGAAAGAGAGTCATGTATTGCACTTGTAATGCAAGTTGAGTTAAAGAAGAAATATTGTCTTAATACTGCCCCTCATAGGTATGATGCACATGTAAGCTTATCACTTAAGCTTAACCTTTTTTACCAACAATAATTCAGATAGTGAATAACCTTCCCAAACACCACCGAAGGGGACGTAATGAGAAGCGCAGATTTGTACAGGGTCGCAAAAGATGGCTGAAAAAGAAGGTAAATTGTGCATTGTTGAAACCAGTTCTTATTTTTTAAGTGTAAACACGAAGTGGTTGGTACAAGAATCAAGCGTTTTAAATGTCAGTGGAATTCCAGTTTTATCAGATTACAGTTATTCATTGTTGCAATGTTTTCTTTATGGTCAAATTTGGAAATAGTTATTTTCTTGTATTTTAATGTTGTTGGAAAAAGTTGTGTGAAAAAGGGGTTAATCATCTTTTTATCATACCAATCATGCTAAAGCACTTTTCACTTACAATTGTACAACTATGTTTTCTAAGCGGAAGTCTTAACACTACATATGCTTTATGTTTATTATATTTACATATTTGTATCATATATTCATAAACAAAGTTTCAGTTTGTCAGGAAGTCTGACCTGAGGTATAATGACAAGAAATTATTGTTGATTGAAGTTTTAATTTTTAGCTCACCAGTAATATGGTAAGTTGTTTGAATCATCTGTCCTCCATATCAGTATAACATCATTTGGTTTACTTGATATAGTTCGATTTCGAGCATTGAGCCGTGACTGCACTTTTAAAGTTTAATTCAATCGCCGATAAAGGTTGGTGCGGGAATGACTATTCATTTATTTCATGCTTATCGGTGGTTTACGGCGGAATAACGGTGGATTATTCCCCGATAATTTCACTGTCCATAATTTCACTGTTCATAATTTCACGGCAAACAGACTATTTTTTAAAATCAAATTTCCTCGCCGTCAAAAATAAAATAATAAGCATTTTCACTTGCTCTCTTAATCTTTAACAAATAACACAACATTTTATATGCATAAATGTAAAACAAATGGACGAAATTGAAGCCATTGCAGAAGAACTATTTGATTGCAACTCGACGCGTGCATGGCGGGAAAACGACGTCACGCAAAACATTTGACGTATATATTGGAGTATTTCCATCATTTAAGCTATTTGAAGCATGAAATAAATAGAATATTAGTATTTTACCGTGTATGATTGTTTGATAATTCACCTCGTGAGCAGCTGACTTATATTTTCACTCGTGGCTACGCCACTCGTGAAAATATTACATCAGCTGCTCACTCGGTGAATTATCAGCCGATCATACACGAAAAAATACAAATATCCTCTATATAATTTTTTATTATTTATAACAAATAAGTATCTTTAACAATCATGACTATGTAAATCAATAAATCACGGGTTACCCGCCCAAATAGATTCGTCTGAAAGGTCATGGCTCAGGGTTCAAAATTGAACTATAGTAATATTGCATCAATTAAGAAATAGATCTAAGCTTTGCTTGATATACCAGCAAATACTTTGCGGTTTGGAATTCATATGTGTAGGAATTAATTGTTATAATACAAAAAAGTACTGTGAATTATTTTTGTATTGATTCTGCAATTGATCATGCATTTAGTTTATGTCCAGCTGCCAGTGTTTGACACCAGAATACTATGATCATACATCATTCCTTCAAGCATTTTTTAAATTAATTTTATTGCAACTGATCTTGGCATGCATTGTATTATAGTGGCATTATAGTTTGTCCATAATGTGAAACCACTTCTTCTATAAAAGAACATTTACCTCAAGCTGATCCAATGGGCATTAAGATTATAAATCCTACTGATGCATTACCTACATAATTACCACAGTCAATTTGTTTTCAATGTTATAGGAGTGTAAGGAATCCTGTGGATTATGTTGTAATTAGTCTGACAGATCATGTTGCTGTTGAAATTCCTGCAGCTATAACATCAGGAGCATGTTCGGTAAGTAGTGTCAAACTTTATATAAATGATGTTTCTAAACATTAAAATAAATAAATTTCTACATAAAATATTGTATAGACTGGCTAGAGGGTTTATTTGACAGAGATTGCTTAACTTAGTCTATATATGATTTATTTAAACATATGTGTTATTAAATTGTTGAATAATAAACATTTTTGCAACAGCATGATTGAAATTATTTCTTTGTAGAAAAGAAAAGAATCTGTAAAGCCTTCTCCAACTCGGCCAAATAAGAGATCTTTTGTAAGGACAAGATTAACCAGAAACCAGGTAAGTAGTTGTGCATATCTAGTATAATAATAGTCAGTCAGAAAAGAACTGGTTTTACTCAGCTTAAAGCATTTAGAAAATTATGTTTCCTCCCTTTTTTCTTGACTCTCTTCCAATACATAATGGCTTGATGCAAAGTTGTCTGTACAGAATAATTAGGTGTAAAAAGTTTTGGAATTGAAAAGAGGTATTTGAAATAGGAAATGCAAGTGTGATGGACCCTGTAGAATGTATCAAGTATCAGCTAAACAAAAACTGATTATATCATTACTTTCAGAACTGGCATCATTATTAACCATCATAAACACCTTACATTTACAAATCCATGTGAACAATATTTGAAAACAAATTGGCCTGTGCTTCCAGTGGCGCATAAGCATTTATAGAAATGAGTCTTGTGATTTTGTACTGCATTCTGTCAACACTTATCTTGTTTGTTTGACAGAGATGGCTACCATGTCCATGAGTGTGATGTTGGATGTTCCAGAGAGGATTTCTTAATAGATCATGTGATCAGGCGTCATGGTTCACCCAAATGTACATTTAGTGTGCTGAAGTCACAGAGAAGTGCATGTTAACTTCCAGAATCAATAGTATGTTTCAATATTTTTTACTTGCAACCTGGGGAACTTATTTCAATATTTGTCCAATAAAAATTACTTTAGCACATTGTGGAAAGTACCACTATGTATTACTATTAAGGCCATATCTCACATAGTATTTACGCTATGACATTGAAACTTATACAACTGAACTTGATTATGTTCATTCACTAAGGCAGAGCAAAGGTACTGGTCACGGGCAATAAAATTGAATTTTCTCTGTTAAAGTTTTACATGCTAGTTTATTGAGACTGCATCTTATTATACTCCATTGAATCTTTTAGACACATGCAACAACTCTATTTAATAGCTTTTAATATCAGTCATGCACCTTTCATAAATTATTACTTTTCTTGATTAAATTTTGCAGTCATTCATAAATTTGTTACCTACAGTCAGATTCTTCAAGGACTGATGATACTTCTACAACAAACACCAGAGTCTTCACCAGAAAGTTCAATGCACATAATATGGTCTGTCCTTCTAGTAGTCCAGGTATGACTTAATATTGAAAGATTTACATCCACTGGTCTTTGTTAAAATATATATATCTACTGCACCTAACTCAAAATGTGATAAAAGGTCAATCAATATACAGTCGAACTTCGATGCCTCGAAACAGTACTTACCTCGAACACCCTAGATGCCTCGAACTCGTACTCCGGTACCGTCAAAATCCCTTCTTTATTCATATAGAGCAACCATAGATGACTCGAACAGTACGAGGGTCGAACACTCGAACTGACTTGCTAGTCCCTTGCTATGATTTACCAGTAGATGACTCGAACAATGCAAATTTTCGCACCTTTCATTGATTGTTGAAATCCATTGTATGCCCACGGGAAGTCCGTGAAAGGTGTTATTAACACCTTGTGACAATTACTTCACCCAAAAAATGTTTACGGCTGTATTGTATTACATGTTTGTGAAAAAAACTTAACACTTTTATGTCCGTTAATTTCTTAATGAAGAAAATTATAACTGATTTATTTTTCGTGAATAAAATTTAGAAACAACAAATTTGTCATTAATTTAAATGTTTGTATTCTTTAAAACGATGTTGAATGGTCACTATTCGTCATTATTCGTAGAAAACCTGATCTTGATTTATTAATTTTATCATTGTCAAAATGAAACGTAACGACGATATACTACAAATTAAGGCTGTACTAAGCAACTTGACGAAGGACGCGGTTACAGTGAACGGGGGGATAACAGGGAACTTTGTTTACAAATGTGAATATTTGAAGCTAGCCGACAATTTCAAGCCAATTTTTTCAAACAATAGCATGTTTTATTATTATTATTATGCATACTATTTTACAATTTGACACAAATGCATTAAATATACACAAAATACGAACACACACTCAAAATACGACAACTACACACGATTGACAGGTACACGTACCGAGAAGCGTTCAAACTTATAAATTTACATTGCATAATATTCTCGTACCCCCGATGCCTCGAACCAGTAGATGGCTCGAACTATTTTCTCGGTCCGAAGGTAGTTCGAGGCATCGAAGTTCGACTGTATATGTATATTATGCTTTCAAATTTTGACAGCTTTTTTGTGCTTGAAATATTAAGCTTTAAATTGATATCTTAGCCAACTATGTATGCTTGAATTTTAGTTGCTGATGATGTGAACGTGTCTGGATTAAGACTTCTCTTATCAAATGATGTGAAACAACATCCAGGCCCGGTAATTATATGAATTGACATAGTTGGCTGTTGCCTAACTGAGCATTCATTCTGCATTGACTGAGAAATTAAATTAAAAAATTAATGATAATTTGGGAAACAATGTCCAATACAAGGAAAAAATGATTCTAATCTTATATTGAGCCTGTTAATACAATGAGACATATCCCTTTGCTTTCTATTTAATTCTTAACTGTTTTTGCAAGTGAAATGCAGAAGATATTACTAAAATTATTTTAATGCTTCAACTTCAGGGTTGACATTTTAAATAATCTGTTTGGTTTAAGTTATAAAGATAAAAATGTGTTTATTCTCTATACATGCCCCTATCATAGATATAAGATATATTGCTTTGCACATGTTGGTCTTTCAGAACGGTTTTCAATCACTCATGTTTACATTTAGAGATCAATAGTTCAAGGTTGCTGTGACCTTTAACATTAAGAATTTCAAAACAATTATCCGGATCAATAACTCCAGAATTCTTTGGCATATGGTCTTCAAACTTTATAGGAGAAGTTGTCTATAACTGTTCTGTACGTCCCTTGCTGCAATGTGCATCATTTTTCATACAATATGTAATATACTTTCAATTTATAGACCGTTAACTGCCAGTGGGAGAATTGTTCAGAGGGCTTTTATACTGTGGGCGAGTGTGATGCACATGTTGTTTCACATGTTACAAGGGATAAATGCTGTCGATGGAAGGGATGTCCTCAATACAACATTGACAGCCCAATACATAAACATGAAACCCATGTCATACGTCATGTTTATGATGTAGGTATTCATTTGTACTTTTCTATTTTTTCTATATCCAAATAGTAGTCATTTTTTAGTATAATTTTTATACCCCCGTATCGATAGATCGGAAGGCATATAGTGATCCACCTATCTGTCTAGCCTGGTTAACCCAAATTGCCTGTTTCATCTAGCATTAATATGGCTGGCTACAAAGCTTTCATACTTGCATGGATGTTGTATATGACCACTCTCCACATGCCTGTATCACCTGACTCCATTTTCACCCTCACCTAATTTTGGACTTGAACTTATAAAAATGGCTTCCATGGGGGTAAAAGCGTTTATTGAATGCAGTCTCGTTTTTCACTGCTGTATTAAATTAATCAGATGAAATATTTTGACTAATTGTCTTATGGTGTATCTAGTTTGAGACCCTGTGTTGGTTAGTCACGGATCAGCCAGCCATAGTATAAATAACCAATCTACAATAAAACTGGTTTGAAATTAGTCCATGGAATACCAGTTATTTGAGCTTTGTTATTATTTCAACAATTAAAATTGACCAATATGTTGTAGAATGAAGAATTATTCCCATCATTTGAAGAGTGAATAGCAACTCAACCAGGTGGAAAGTTTGACCAGACAAGGAATTTGCAGTGTTGTCCAAAACATATTGTAAGTATTATGACATGGCTTTAAGTTACATAATAATTTGCAAAACAATATGGCTTTCTCATGAAACAATGTCACTGCAAAGCGTATTGTGTCAGTGTTATTGATACACTCGAAAGTATAAGAAAGAATAAAATGTCAATTTAATATAGTGTGATTGCTGTTGAATAAGTAAGATGACATGTTTAATACTGTTCAAACTTAGTAATCACTTTCATTTTTATTTACAGAGGTCAAAGCTGCAGATCTTATTTTTTTATGAAGATTTTGATATACCAGCCCATTACTACAACACCATCAATCACGGGGAGTATTTATCATTTCAATTTTTTCATTACCCCACTTGAGGTTTTACAAGATGAGAAAATGTTTATTGCAAAGCGTAGGTTACTTGGAGAAGATTGCATGGTCATCATACATAGGTCAAGATATTTCAGGTGAACTTCTGTGTCTACCTTAGACCCACCGTCTTTGGATTCGAACCAACAAGCTCCTACTACTTTTGGTGAACCTACTGTATCTTCCTCAGACTACCAGTCTTCAGATCCTAACCACAGACCTAATGTTATTTCCATAGAACCGACTGCATCTACTTCAGACCCACAATCTTTGGATTCGAACCTCCAATTTCAAAGACGTTTCTTTTCTGTGCCCATCAAAACCAAATATGATTTTGTGCAAACCACTCGTCCAGAACTATCTAGTAGATACTATTCAGGTTCACAGTTAAAACCTCAAAATGTTTTAAAAAGAAAACATGAATCTATTCCCTCACTGAATTGTGATCAAAACAATAGTCCATGGTTCGAAAATTTAATATCAAATCTATCTAATTGTAGTAGGGCTATTTCTTTTCAGCAGGAGATTTTGGACAAAATATATGACAGTGGCATGGTTGACCCGAATAATCCACTTTTTTACTATTGAACAGGAAGCTGCTAAATTATCAACTATCGCATACTGTACTGCTGGAACTTTTATTTGTTTTGTATTCAAATGTATAATTAATGAACTAGATTTGTTTTACATCAGGTATTTAGAATCTGGGTGCTTCTCTGGTTATATGCATCAAAAGCATATGCATATTGTTAGCCAAAAATATGATTTCAATGACAACAACTGTTTTGTTCATTGTGTATATACTTCAGAGGATTTAGAAGAGATGAAACATGTAGGTGACAGCAAAACTGTGAAAAGGACTAGACCTGCTATGTGTTCATTAACGAAAACGCTCGCCAACGTTCGCGAACAATACGTGAGTTCGCGTTAATGAATGATAAGTTCGCCACGAACATGTTAGCCAATCGCGAACGACCTTTACACATAGCTCGCCAAGCGTCGCCTAGCAAACAAAGTTGGCGGATAGATAACTATTTGATTTAATTTATTATAATCTTAGCAATTTAAACATTAGTTGTAGATTGTATGTGTTTTGCATTTGTGATACAGTGTGCACATGGATACCAAAGCTGAATAAATAGAACACGCAAGAAGTATTACTGAGTTCCTAATTTTCAATCTACGGCTGAAAATCTTATAGAACAAGTTAGGCCATCAAATCGTCTATCTCCGCCATCTTGAAATTGTTTGCGGCGAACGATTATAATCGTTCAATAAGTAGTTCGCGTGACGAACTAATTCTCGCGGCGAACATTTTCGTTAATGAACGTAAGGCTGATAAAATTCGTAAATGTGCTATTTCAAATACGTTGCCATTAAATGTTAACAAATTGCAGAACTTAATTTCAGAAACTGAGTGAACTTCAAATGTCAACTTGGAATCATATATAGTGAATATTTGGCCTCACAAACCAGCAACATCCGTTGAAAATCCAGAGACCCCTTATCTGGAAGTCAGCCAATCATTATGTCTCAATCATGTTAAAAACAGTTTGATTGATTTTAGGATAAATAACCTTCCTTTGAAGAGAGTGGCGTCCAGGGATATTTTTGAAAAAGAACTTCCCAATAACAACCCTTCTTTACTTCAGCAGTCAATATTCCTTAATTGTTTGTCTAGTTACATTAAAAGGAAGCAGAGTAAAAAATTATTCAAACGCCCAGGAAGATATGCAGCCAATTTCATCAAGAATCTTTTTCATACATCCTCTCTAAGAAACCATATCCTGGTTTTGTATATTGCAAAGGATTATACTAATCTATACTCTTTTCTTAAAAGTTATTTTCCAGCACTTAATGACCAAGAAACAGAAATTCCAGAAACATCAGTGAGTGAGGAGGGGCCTTGTGCAAAGAAGAAGAAGACATCTAATGGTGTTGCAAGTGTTTCTATTAACAAGTCAGTTCTAGATAGAAAGCTGAAATCAGATCCAACCAACATAGCATCCACCTCAGAAACTGAACATGAATACCATTATTTGATAGTTTCTGCTTTCAACTTTTACAGCATGGGAAATTGTCCATTCAATGTATAAAATCTGGAGAGGTTATGTGCACCATGAATGATTACAGCGAGACTGATGGTTCCTTTAAAGACACAGAATTTGTTTTTACTTATAACATGTCACAGGAAGATGGAAATTACTTTTTTTGTAGCTGCGGTACATTCTCTACTTTATTGAATATAAATGACTCCCGGAGTAATAATGAATTTGTTGTTTCAGGTTCTGCAGGAGAAAACTTTGTGACTTGTATGCACTGTAAGTTTTTAAGTCAGTATGTACTTCCTAATATACGTTCTGAAATTACAGATGGTGAATCTCCTATTAACAATTTTATTCACAAGGCTGTTCAAGACCAAGGAAAGGAGCTAGTTGAACTTGTTAGGACAAATAATACCCGAAAATTTTCAGTTTTTATTGCAGAGGAAGACAAACCAACTTTTGTCCATGTGACATTTAATTCAAGAATTGGAAAAATATATTGTTGCATGCATGAATGGCCAATGTCTATCTAAAACGGGTCATAAAAGAAATATTGTGACATGGGACCGTGTATCAGTCTGCAAACATCTATCTGTTCTTAGAAATAGTTTGGATCATTGGCAAGATTTGAAAACTAATGAAACTTTAAGTATTGACATATCAGAAGATAATAATGTAAATGAAATTGACAACAATGTTATTTCAGAATCAAATACCTCTGAGTCTATAAGTAATTTTGATGAACAAACTGGCCTTTGGAATTTTAAATGCAGAAGCTCTCATCAACCAACAACTAAATGTAGTGATTCCCTTAAATTCAATTTGCTAAAAAGAGACCTTTGGAATGATAACAGTTTTAAAAGAGATGTAGATGGCTGCTTAATTGGTCCTAGTCTGTTTCCAGATATGCCCGACAACACTTGTGACTGTGGCGCTGGTTGGTTGAAGCGGGAAGATGATGATAATTATCATGAGAATGGAAGGACCATTCAGGAAAGTAGCAGGGTTTTAACTATTTACTCCTTTGTTGCCCCTGTGAAATGCCAGATCCATAGTAGAATTATTTGTTATAGTAATGACAATCCATGTTAAATTACTTGGGATGAGGGAAGTTTAGAATCTTTGCATGTGTTAAGTAGGGAAACTGCAGCTGGGGATGAAATTGGGTGGGAGTTTGTTTCCTTGGTAATGAATTCTGGTTGTACATTTTCTTCCTACTGTAAATTGAAAAATGAGTCCTACCAAATTAGGGATACTAGAGCAAAATTTATGGATGCAACCGTTTTCCTCAATTGGTGGTTTAGTTGGGCAGCCAATATGAAAATTGACTTCAGGCAGCCATGTGATGTGTGTGGGTTTGAGCCTAAAAGGTTGTGCTGTGATGGGACAAAAGTAGGGGTAGGCTTTAGGCACGCTAACTTTGTAGAAATTGAGAATGTCCATTCTGAAGCTCCAGAGCATCCTACATTACACCGTAGAATGAATAGATGTTTTTTAAATAATAGTGACCGTAATATTACTGTTTCTTATGGTTAAGAATATACTGATGTTAGATTATTTGGCAAGAGAAAAGTTAGACGAGCTTAAACCACAAAAACTTTTAATGCCTAAAGAACGGAGAAATGCAATAATGTTATTAAAGCAATGTTTGCCCGATCAATTTTCTCCTTCATTTGACAAATTTTTACCTAATGATACACCCTCTGAAATGCATGATGATCAACAAATTGCTTATGCTGTAGTTCTTAAAATGTTAGCAACAACTGCCTCGGTAACCAGCTTTTTACCGCCGAAATATTGTCTAGAGTAACAAAACCTGCTCGAACCTACCATTGATTGCCCCACATTGAACCGTACTATGAAAAATATGAGATATTATGCTCCTGAACTTAAGAGATTTAATTTCGGAATCTTTGTCAGAAAATAATGGTAACCTAGAAGATTATATGAGCTCCTTTTTGATGTTTTTAATAAATGAGTCCTCACAGTTGCCTGTTTATGAAGCAGATCCACCAATACCTCAGCCTGGGTCATATAATCCTGCTAAATATGGTAGAGCCTATTATTTTAATGAATTAGGTATAAAATTAAGAAATGTACGAAAATTCACTATGGATAAAAACAAGTCAAAAATTAATGATGATCATGATGATGCAGCTCAAGACTTCGAGAAATGCCAGAAACTATTTTCTAAAGCACACATTTCTGCTAGGGGAACAACAAGTTTATTTCTATAGTTCTGTGCAGATCATGGTCATTGCTACGGTTTTCACATGACATTAGGGTAGAAAAGACCCATCTGCCGCACTTTATTCATACCTTGAAACTCCACCGACAGAAGTATTTTATGACTATGCATGTGGACTTCAAGAGAATAGCTTGAATCAGGAGAGTGGGTATTATAAGAACGTAAGATTTTTTCATGACATCTTTCATTGTTACTCTCACAAATGCTCATGTGCATTTAGGTCATCCCGTTTGCAAGGATTCGAATCAGTCAACTCAGAAATATGCGAACAGTTCAACAGTTATTTACAAAACATAAAAAGTCTGCCAGGCAAATGACACAAGAACATTTCTGTTTTTACCTTCAGTTCTTTTTGTATCAGTGGAACAGCAGGAAAAGAAATGTTTATCAAAAGAAGATTAAGGTGGCATTAGCAGGATTGAATTAGTCAAGGCTTTATCATTTATTAGCCAATTACTAAATCTATACATGTTAATATTCACTTCCGACATGTTTTGTCATACATATCACTTAGTCGGGATGATGTGTTATTCACTTCCAACATGTTTTGTCATACATATCACTTAGTCGGGATGATGTGTTATTCACTTCCGACATGTTTTGTCATACACATTACTTAGTCGGGATGATGTGTTATTCCCTTCCAAACCTGTTTTGTTATAAATATAACTTAGTTTGGATGATATTCACTTTTAACTGTTGGTCACTATCAGGGGAAAGCTAGGTTATTATTCCTCTCTCGTCTTGTAACACTTATTCAAGGCATGTCTTAATTAATAAAATCAGTCACAACCTGGTCAAATTTGTTCCTTGGTTTTCCTGGATCCAAAGCAAGGTCATTTAAGACCCGATCCTAATGCTCAATAGGTCATTTATTGTGCCCTTGTACTTTATTGAAAGTCATAAACTTTATCTCCATAATATGTGGTCAATTCCAATGTGTCCACAATCCTAAAACTGAACCTTTGGTTGTTTAACATACTGGTATTGAAGCTAAGTCCCTATTTTTGTCTTTGTACAAGACTTTGTCAAAATCTAGGTTATGACATTAAATTATAGAAATACCAGTTTACTCAACAAGTCATATATTTGATACCAGTTCAGAATATTTGTCTTAGAAAGTACCTAGCTGGAATTAGGTCACCTAATGTAGGTTACTTCACTTAGCCAAATCACAGTCCCTTCTTGTTGGTCAAAGGTCAATAACCATTACAAAAAAACATTAGGTAACTGCGCCAACGTCGGGTCCCAAGTCCCGAGTGAAAAAGCAGGAGGGCCTAATTATTAATTTTAGCAAGTCCAAATTGTCTATTTAAGAACAGCTGTTAAAACAATAGGTAACTCACCAACGTCGGGTCCAAAGTCCCGAGTGAAAAAGCAGGAGAGCCTTATGTTTTCTACTTAATAATCAGTTAAATAACTGATTACACAATGAAAGTACTTGTTAAGCAAGGAAATCCATGTTTTACCATACATATACAGTATCTGTAATATAGGTGTACGAGCAGAAAGATGATTTGCTTATCACTTTCTTAATTTGTTTCTTCAGGGATTAATATTATACACTGGGTTGTAAATCTTGGATCACTGCAGATACATGTGCACAGGTGAATATATGTGTATATTTAACAGATATCTCAGCAAAGATATTATTAATAACAATACTGCAGGTTGCACTGTTCCGCATTGTAAATAAGTTGTTTATGCATAAAAAACTGGTAATAAAGTCCATTATATCCAAGGATTTGTTTTGTTTATTTTTTACTCTACTATTATGTGTGTATGGCATCTGCGACCCAGCAAACACGATATTGTGGGTAGACGTTATTATAAAATGCTTTGATGTCAAAGTTTACCCAAACATGGAGGTAGACCCTCTTACAGGCTAATTTCGAGCTGCTTTGATAGATCTAAGGGGCCTGTGCCCGAGTTACAGCATCCAGTGTGTTGGATTGGACGTGTAGGATAGGGTCTCAGGTACAACAAACTGAAGTATGAACCTCATAGGTCATCCAGGGGTGGCAAGGAGACTGGAACCTTGAGGTAGTCCCTCTCATAAAGGCTATTTTAGTGCTATTGGAAAGATCTTAAGGGCATGGGCCCTCGTAACAACATCCAATGTGTCGGTTTGGACCCTGGACCTGTAGGTTGTGGTCTTTGGTACAACATGCAGAAGCTTGAGCCTCATAGGTCATCCAGGGGGGGCAGGGGTCAAACCCAGGGTTAGACTGGCTAAGTAAATTATTAAAATATTTTTTATAACTTGATCGGGACAAAATATTTAAATTTCAACTTCAGATTCAAGGTCAGCATTTCCAAAATATCATAAAAAAGGAGTTTGAGCCCAAAAAAGTTATACCCAAATATGGGTTTTCTCAGCTTAGAGCTGCCAAATATGGAAATATGACCTTCGCATTAATTTCGCAGTTCGTCTCAATAAGATGAACAAAATGATGTATGACAGAACCCCTTTCTGAAAAAAAGATTTTTCATCCAAAAAAAATCATGATGTATATACGAGGGGTGTTTCATAAATAATGCAACTGCCCCGCGCACGTGCGCTGGGTGCTGAATGAGGTAGAACTGTTAATTGTTTTCGAAAAAGCTATCCTTCATTGACAATATCCTAAAATATTACCAAAATCTGTCGGTATATAAAGCCAGGGTATTACTCTATTTAAGGTCCACTCACACCCACTGTGGTAAATTCAGTAATGAAGAGATAGACAAATCATGACGTTGTCCAGTTTTGAATGACCTTTAAATGGTGTTTGCATCGTACGATTTTATTGAAACTAAATAAGTGTCTCGAGTAGTGTCTGATCCATACTATACACTGTTTACGCATGCAAAATCGAACGGGATATCCAGAATAAACTGCATTTTCTAAGAAAAACAAAATCAACCAAAAAACAACCCATTTTTGAAAAATATTTTTTTCAAAATGACTGAATAAGTATTGAGCACATAGGATTATTTCTTTATTTTATACATATTTTGAAAGCTGAAAATATTTTCAACAACATTCTTAATTGCAACATTACACGTTCTGGAGCGGCCATCACTAAATAAATGGACAATCGTATTACAAGAACATGTTTACAACTGATTCTGAGCGTTCAACGAAGCGTAAGGGCAGCAATCGAATCATAATGAGTATCACATGTGATGCTGGCATTTTCTGTGACTTTTGTGTTGCTACCTTACGTCCTTTGACGTTAATTTACAAGCAGTTAGCATGTGATTATTAAACTCATTTTTGGTATACATGTTAGCAACAAGTTGTATTAAACATCAAAATAGCTAATTATTATTCTTCTTTCAAAATGAGTCTCATATTGAGAAATAATACTCAGTGTTGCTAAACTTATTTTACAGAGTATATGTTTTTTCCCAGGCTTCATTTTTTATAACAAATTGTGCTCTAATTAAACAATTAATTTTTTTTTAAAAATCTGAAAATACTTATCTGAAAGATATAGTGTAACCATGTAACCAGGTCACAAACCACATAATACCCACAGGTGGCAGTATATCAGTGTTTGGGAAATTAAAAATAAATATATAAATAAATTTCTGTCACTGAGATTAGTATATATACTAGGAAGGTATAAAGCCTACTATTATGTCTATGTCCAAAGATTGTGGAACATCGCATCTAAAAATAGACTTGGTTCCTAACAATAATTACGATACTGTGAGTGAAGCGGGTATCCAGCGCATAAATAAAATGACCTCGATCGGAGTTAAATAACGAAGGGAACACTGTTTTGCCGCTTCGCAGATATAAGATACAATTGAACGAGATTTTCGGTGGGAATGAATATCTTACAGTTTATATGAATGACTTGTGTAGCGATTTTCCTTCAGCGTCTGTATTTTATGCTGAAACAACGAGATGCGATGTTCCACAATCTTGGGCATGTAGAAAGATAGTGCGCTTTACACCTTGATAGTATATTGGATCAGTGCATGAGGGGATTTCTTAAAAAAAAATTTCATTTTTTAATCTTTCGCGGACCAAGCACTGAAACTGTCACCTGTGCATATACCTGGGAAAATAACGTGGAACCTGGACATATATGTGTCTGGTAGATACACTATGCTGCCCTGTGCATATGTCAAAATGTTATGTGCATTTACCAATGTAATGTACTAAAACTCACACATCACCTGTATGCCAGACATCATATCTGGGTCACACATCACCTGTATGCCAGACAGTATACCTGGGTCACACATCACCTGTATGCCAGACATTATACCTGGGTCACACATCACCTGTATGCCAGACAGTATACCTGGGTCACACATCACCTGTATGCCAGACATTATACCTGGGTCACACATCAGCAGTATGCCAGACATTATACCTGGATCACACATCACCTGTATGCCAGACATCATACCTTGGTCACACATCACCAGTATGCCAGACATTATACCTGGGTCACATATCACCTGGATCACACATCACCTGTATGCAAGACATTATACCTGGATCACACATCACCTGTATGCAAGACATTATACCTGGATCACACATCACCTGTATGCCAGACATCATACCTGGGTCACACATCACCTGTATGCCAGACATCATACCTGGATCACACCTCACCTGTATGCCAGACATCATACCTGGATCACACATCACCTGTATGCCAGACATCATACCTGGGTCACACATCACCTGTATGCCAGACATCATACCTGGATCACACCTCACCTGTATGCCAGACATCATACCTGGATCACACATCACCTGTATGCCAGACATCATACCTGGATCACACATCACCTGTATGCCAGACATCATACCTGGATCACACATCACCTGTATGCCGGACATTATACCTGGGTCACACCTCACCTGTATGCCAGACATCATACCTGGATCACACATTACCTGTATGCCAGACATCATACCTGGATCACACATTACCTGTATGCCAGACATTATACCTGGGTCACACCTCACATGTATGCCAGACATCATACCTGGATCACACATTACCTGTATGCCAGACATCATACCTGGATCACACATTACCTGTATGCCAGACATCATACCTGGATCACACCTCACCTGTATGCCAGACATCATACCTTGATCACACATTACCTGTATGCCAGACATCATACCTGGATCACACATTACCTGTATGCCAGACATCATACCTGGATCACACATCACCTGTATGCCAGACATTATACCTGGATCACACATCACCTGTATGCCAGACATTATACCTGGATCACACATCACCTGTATGCCAGACATCATACCTGGATCACACATTACCTGTATGCCAGACATCAAAACTGGATCACACATCACCTGTATGCCAGACATCATACCTGGATCACACATCACCTGTATGCCAGACATTATACCTGGGTCACACATCACCTGGATCACACATCACCTGTATGCCAGACATTATACCTGGGTGACACATTACCTGTATGCCAGACACCATACCTGGATCACACATCACCTGTATGCCAGACATTATACCTGGGTCACACATCACCTGGATCACACATCACCTGTATGCCAGACATCATACCTGGGTCACACATTACCTGTATGCCAGACACCATACCTGGATCACACATTACCTGTATGCCAGACATCATACCTGGATCACACATTACCTGTATGCCAGACACCATACCTGGGTCACACATTACCTGTATGCCAGACACCATACCTGGATCACACATTACCTGTATGCCAGACACCATACCTGGATCACACATTACCTGTATGCCAGACACCATACCTGGATCACACATTACCTGTATGCCAGACATCATACCTGGATCACACATTACCTGTATGCCAGACACCATACCTGGGTCACACATTACCTGTATGCCAGACACCATACCTGGATCACACATTACCTGTATGCCAGACATCATACCTGGATCACACATTACCTGTATGACAGACACCATACCTGGGTCACACATTACCTGTATGCCAGACACCATACCTGGATCACACATTACCTGTATGCCAGACACCATACCTGGATCACACATTACCTGTATGCCAGACATCATACCTGGGTCACACATTACCTGTATGCCAGACACCATACCTGGGTCACACATTACCTGTATGCCAGACATCATACCTGGGTCACACATTACCTGTATGCCAGACATCATACCTGGGTCACACATTACCTGTATGCCAGACATCATACCTGGGTCACACATTTCAAATGTCGACAAAGTTTCTGCATGTTAAAAAATAACGAACGCGAGACGTTTTAAAACTTTTACTTGGGGAATTGGACGTTTCCCTATACGACAGTAAACTTGGACCAACATCATGGTGCTATACGACAGTAAACTTGGACCAACATCATGGTGCTATACGACAGTAAACTTGGACCAACATCATGGTGCTATACGACAGTAAACTTGGACCAACATCATGGTGCTATACGACAGTAAACTTGGACCAACATCATGGTGCTATACGACAGTAAACTTGGACCAACATCATGGTGCTATACGACAGTAAACTTGGACCAACATCATGGTGCTATACGACAGTAAACTTGGACCAACATCATGGTGCTATACGACAGTAAACTTGGACCAACATCATGGTGCGACATCTTTGGTAATATCAGTTACTACAAGCAGTCTTGAGGAGTATAGATCTACAACATATATCGTTTATGTATTTATACCAAGGACTAAAACATTTAAAACGCATTTCATTTTGAGGTGATCGAAATAAACTCAGTTCAAGCGTGTTGAAACAAACCAGTCCATGACAGTTAAAATTAAAGGTTGATTTTTTAAGTACCTTTTTTCTTTATCAATTCAGTATTAATAAAGCAAACCATGCCCTTTAGATACAAAGGATGTACAGCTGACTTTTGACCGAGTGTACTACATGTACTGTAAATTACAATTGGCAGGGTCAGTTAGTTATTCAGCCAATAAAAGTCAAGTGTCAATTTGATAAAATATGACTTATTTTCACACTACAAGACTTGACTTATATAACTTTTACAAGGTGTTATCATTTGCCGTTTTTTGCCTCACCAAAGTGTAGCTGTTAACTGAAATAATCGCAAATATTCTTCTAGAAAACTATTTTGCTACATATTTTCAAAAAAATATTGCCTTTGCTTGCCGTAAGTTAAGGGTAATTGTCAGACAGTTTTTTTCTCAAAATATTGATGTTGTAGTTACGACCTTCTCATTCTAGGTCAGCGAACTAACAGGCAACTGTACAGTATCATTGATAACGAAATAAAAAAAATCGCATTAGATCTTCATTGTTTGTGTAAACCCACAGTCTTTAAAATATGAATGCCATGATTGCATAATGAAAAACAACGACAACAAAATGCACATCATGGACCGGTTCGTCAATTTGGACATTAAAAGGAAAATTTACAATGTTTGCAAAAAAATGTGTTTGCTACTGTATTGTACATTTTTTGTACATGGAAGGATATATTAAACCAAGTGAGCCTGATAGAGCCATAATTATATAGACAATGCCAGGACCATGTGCTCTTACCACAAGTATGAAAGAAAGAAGTTCTAGTTACAATTTTAAAAAACACCTGATCTTTTATGTTTCAATTTGGCAGTATGTACAGCGCCGGAACCTTTCGATATATCCGTATCAACCGACATCGCGTCTTCGACGGCTACACCTTCAACTATGAACTTATTACAGTATGCCACATCTATAAGCACAGTCTATCTAAACTAGCTGTCGTGGAACTTTGGTTGCGGGGTTTATCATGATTCACAGTTCATGTTAGTAGTATTGCATCAAATTTCGGGTGCGAATCCGTGTTGTTTTGGTTTACCCTGAAAAAATGTGCTGGGACGCTGTACTGTACACAGTATTCGAACCTGCAAGAACGAAATGATCCGAATAAAGTTTCTTTCAAAAGGATCTAGGGCTTTGGTCATTCGAATAAAGATTCTCAAGAACTGTATTTTAAGGTCGGTGTTCAGTATTTGGTGTAACATTGCTTTCGTCCTCTTCGTATAGACGTATACCTTCCTGGTATAATTCTCACACTTGAACACGCAATAACAACTCTACATTGTTATTTGATTATTCTATCAACGATAGGCGTATTCTTATAACTTATTACCAAAATAAACAATAAATGACTTCAATGTTTGTTTGCTATCATGTATCACCACTTTAGCAAGCAAGACCCAGGGTGGCTTTAACATATCGCCCACCTGACAACCTTGGTTCTAGTGTTTAAGCTGCATTTGTATTTCAGTATTTGTCGTTCATCATTATACGTTTATCTAGAATAGCAACCAACAGTGGATATCCTGGATAGCATTATATAGTGGTTGAGCGTCCGCTTTGAGTGCAGGGAGACATCGGGTTCGATCCCAGGCTGTGTCATGCCAAAGACGGAATAAAATGGTACATGAAATTCCTTTGCTATACGTTCAGCGTGTACGTGAAACTGGCTCCTCTTCTCTAATACCCTCGTGGTGATGGTTCACATCAGGAATGAGGTGTCGACAATTGACCTTTAATAAATTAATACATTGTATATAATAAACCACGGGTAAAAGTATCAATGATAACAACAGTACAAAGAGTAAAACAATTTTTTTTGTAAAATTGATATTTTTCAATAAAAAAAAGAACAAATATATATACTAGTATATTACCAAAAAAATCAACGATACTGTTACCTGTGATATAACAAGTGGACATCTAACTAACGATAAATTATTTTCCCTAGATGTTGCATAATTATATATAAAACACGGACATTGGATGTAGGATGTTCTTCAAGTGACAGACGAAGACCGCTTCCAAAACACATTGAGTTAGTTTTAGCCCAGGTACGCAAATTATTAAACACGCACAAAACTAGCTTAAATGATGACTTAAGAGGAACACAATTTATGGTTTGATGTCCGTACTTGTAAATAATTCAAAGATTAGTCAAGTGGCTCGAACCCAACTAACCGGGTATATCTTTTAATCACAAGTATAGACGAATACAAATACACAAGACACACACTGTCGGCTGGCTGCGTACCAATAACGTCCACATTTGAGACGACGAATTTTGTGGTAAGATCGTTTATCACATATCGTGTAATTGTTATTCTAGTAATATTACTGAGCAACATCTCTGGTACATGTACAGTAGTTACATTCCCGGAAGTCAATCGTAACTACTCGGGTCTTTCCGTGGTGTAATTAGTAACGTCCGTCGTTAAGAGATGGTTGCTTTCAATTTCGTACATTTAGAGAGGTGATTTTTTATCATTTCATTTATTTCGACAATATTTGGTTACAATAACGACATTCAATGCATTTAAATCAAATATTTCTTTCTTTCTGTTTGCATTTTTGATATGAACAGTTTAATTTGAATAAGTATGCGGCAATCATCATGTACCACCTTTAAATAATAATCAGGAATGATATTCCGTATTGATCTTGAACTTGATTGATCTTATTTAACTTCGCATATTCCTGGCCGAGTGTTTAATATGGTGTGATCTGATTGGTTGTCCTTATCTAAAGTCAAGTAAGATCAATATTGAATATCACACAGGGCTCTGCTAAATACAGAATGTATTTTGTCACTTTCAGGTATTATTTTCAGACAATCTACACTGATCTTGTATTAGCTTAGCTAACACACTACCTGTGGGATTGATTCGATACAGTGTTTTGTTCATATGTTGAAGAAACAGACTCTATGAGAACCACCAAGTCATCGAGTGTGAACGGTTGTGATGAATATCGAAGTCCTACGCCACAAAATAGACCAAGGTTATCCGAACACCAATCACGTGCAATGAATTATTCGTCATCGCACTCCTCTGTTCACCAAGCGTCCAATACCACTAAACGTATGTCTTTATTCGACATTGTGCAGCGGGTAAAAGTGCGCCGGAAGAATAAGATCATCGAAAAGATAAGGGCACGACCTGTTGACCCACGTCCGTATGACCATTTGAAAATACGACAAGCAAAACGGCCACCGTGCTTACCTAAAATCCGTGAAGTTCCGATGAGAAAACGGTATCGTGACCCGTTACATGAACATCGTTTTCCCGAATATATGCGACATTCGCCTCGTCCTGTGGAGTCTCCTATTTCTAATATGCTTGCACGTTCAAAGAAATCACGAGGTTTATACAATGTGCCGAGAAAAGTACCAGGTCTTCTAAGACATGATCTGTTGCCACCGATCAAAACAGAGCGGAACATAGAAATGGCGCCACGAAGACAAATGGCGCCTGTTGCTGCAAGAACAAATCAACAAACAACATACATGTATACAAGTCACTACGAGAAGACGACAAGTGTAACGTATACAAGAAGGAACGGTACATCAGAAAAGACAGCAATGAAGACTAGGACAGAGAAGAGAGTAACAAAGTATCTACACTTACGTTATTTAAAGTGTGAACGTGGAACATTTAAAGCTAGAACTACCAAAGTAGAGCACGAGACAAGCATTATATAATAAGCTTATACATTTTGTATTCGTAAACAGTTAGGGCCACAGGAAACAATATCATTGAAAAAGAAATTGAAAAAAAAATCTCGAAATTTAGGTTTTATAATTAGAATCTATATAGTACCTAAATTTCGAGAAAAAATCCCATTTTCTTTTAATTTCATTTTTAAAATTTCTTTTTCAATAATACTGTTACCTGTGGGTAGGACTAGATACACCCGAGTCATATCAGGGGACAGCAGATAACAATTACATGTTCAATGATTTTTATTTGTACTGTACAAAGTCATTAGTCATTGAAAAGGTATTGACTCTTGTTTATTTTAAATAACATGATGCTTATTTTAAATAATTGAATTTAATAACGTCTTGAAAATGCTCAAAAATAAGAAAATGTGTCCATTGATTCATGTTTGAATAAACAATAATAATACTGTAATTATATTTAGCTTACAATTTCTCCAGAATTATGTTGAAATAACTTACTTGGTTACCATCCGGTTAACAATTTTGTAAACGAACTTTGATGGAGAACAATGTTTAGTTGTTTCAAACAGTAGTCAGCTATCTCTAAATAAATGTGATTATTTATGATAATGATAGGATTTTGAACAGTTTATGTCAATAATTGATCAAATACTGCATGTTTTTAGTTAAAACCCCTACAGATAATCAAATCGTTGTACACCACTATCTTATTGTAGCAAAGTATTTCTATATACCATGTCTCCTAAGTTTAATATTGCATTTCGTTTCGGCAATATGATACGATATGATGGGAGACTAAATAGCGTTGATAAAAATGTTTTTGTATATTTTATGTACATTGTATATTGTTTTAAACATGTATTAGTCGGGACTGTACAGCACTTTTGAACGTGTGTATACATGAAAAAAGGGCTATATAAATATGGTATAATAAATAAATAAATAAATATCGAACAACGTTTGAAACATGATCTGAACATTATCAAAACAGCAGTAACTTTATTGTAGACGAAATTGTAGGTTTTAATGGAGATTGGTTCATATATATTTATTTATGAATGAAGAATAACATGTTGGAAACAAATGCATGGGCTTTTTCTTTCTTATTTTTTTACCTTGACTTCGAAGAAAAAAAGGTTATTGGTATTGTCGTGACTGTGTCGTCTGCGTGTGTTGTGTGCGTTTGTTAATTCCATTGTCCGGGTCATTTTCTCAAGGACTATCAAATGTATCCACTTAAATCTTAGCGTAGTTCTTCACCATTACAATGAGTCCAGACTGACAAGGCTGATAATCCATGTGACCTATATTAATGGAGTTGTCCGCCCATGTTTCGACTTGGCGCAAAACCCTTTTTGATTTAACTAAGTCTACCTGCATTATTTAAAAAAATCAAATGGCAGACATATTCGATGTCAACGGAATGCCAGGATCGATCGAACAACATCAAATAGCCTTTTCATGAACACCTCAGGGTATGAGACCACACATGTAGATTATGTATGTATACTTATATAGATATAGATAGATACGCATGATGAGACTAAGGTTACCAAATACCACCTGGTTCCGAACAGAAATAACAGCAGTATGTAAATATGGGGAGGGGGCACAAAAGTCAGTCATAGTATACAAATGACCATTATGTACAATGAAGCAATACAACGTCACTTTTGGCTATTGTGCGAAGGCAAAATTTGCTTCACTTCGAAAACGAAAACTAGAATTTCATTGCTGTACTCATTTCTACGTGGGTGAATCAAAAAGTTCGTAGAAAAATATCGTAACTCATAAACCACAGCTTCAATTGCTTTCAAATTTTAATATAATGTGATCATAAGTATAACAAAACAATTTGTCAAATTTCAATCAATTAGTCAAAACTGCATGATTTTTACATTGAAACGCACACATGCTGTAACAGCATACCGGAGCACGTCAACGTCATTTGACGAACGACGTCAAACTTACGCCATTTTTGTCAATACTTACGTTAACGTTTGACTCATTTTCGCTTCTCGAGGGACTAATATATAGGTTTTTTTTGAATAACCATCGTAATAATAGTTTCTTCATTTTAAATTGTTTGTTTAATATCGTGTACGCTGTCCCGTTAGAATAATCTAAGTGTTTTGCTATATCCGCTATTATATAGCGCTGTTCCTCTTCGACGACGTTGCGTTCCAACGTCAACAATATCGGGTGTATTGTATTCGGTTGTCAACTTCTGATATCCTACACGAAATCACTAATTCCACCTATAAATCGATGTCTATTTATTTCAGATTATATACCTGCAAGTTTCAAACCATGTATTGACTCTGATGCCGTACGTAAATTCCAGTTTCACGCATACTTTGATAGCATCCCGCGGTTCCGTCAATTCCGGTAGATCCGTTTTACGCGGTTATTTCTGTATAGTGCGATTACGTAAATGTCATTTAAAACATTATTTATCGGAGATGACGTCTGAAATTTTAACAGACTTTATAAATTATATCATGCAACCAGGCATAACATTTTCACGGATTTTGGAGGTCCTACAATTGAGATATTTAAGAAAATTGAATAAAAAATGTTTCAAATCATCCGTGTGCTCCGGTATACGTAATCGCCCTTATTCAAGATATACATATTTTTAAAACGGTTATCATCAGGTCGCTATGCTTCTGTTTATATGAAGAAAATACCAATATATTAATTCAGCATAAATATGACGAAAATTACTCTGAAAACAAAAAAGTTAGGACAAAATTCTACGAACTTTTTTATTCACCCTCGTATGATACATACATGACGCTAAGGGAAATACTAGTCATTTCCTTGATTGATACCGATAGTGGTATAAGCTATACTTTCCAATCGTCAGTAGTAATCATATTCAAAGGGAGATAAACGAGTACAAAAATGTACATGCAAGCAACATTATAACATTGTATTACCTCCCATCAAACAGAACTTTTTATCGTGTGATTTCTCCACAGCCAATTTACTAAGAATTTACAATAAAATACGAAATACATGTACAGCATGATGTAGTCTGTGTCAGTACTTGTATTACACTGCATGATGTAGTCTGTGTCAGTACTTGTATTATACTGCATGATGTAGTCTGTGTCAGTACTTGTATTACACAGCATGATGTAGTCTGTGTCAGTACTTGTATTATACTGCATGATGTAGTCTGTGTCAGTACTTGTATTATACAGCATGATGTAGTCTGTGTCAGTACTTGTATTACACTGCATGATGTAGTCTGTGTCAGTACTTGTATTACACTGCATGATGTAGTCTGTGTCAGTACTTGTATTACACTGCATGATGTAGTCTGTGTCAGTACTTGTATTATACTGCATGATGTAGTCTGTGTCAGTACTTGTATTACACTGCATGATGTAGTCTGTGTCAGTTCTTGTATTATACTGCATGATGTAGTCTGTGTCAGTACTTGTATTACACTGCATGATGTAGTCTGTGTCAGTACTTGTATTACACTGCATGATGTAGTCTGTGTCAGTACTTGTATTACACTGCATGATGTAGTCTGTGTCAGTACTTGTATTATACTGCATGATGTAGTCTGTGTCAGTACTTGTATTATACTGCATGATGTAGTCTGTGTCAGTACTTGTATTATACTGCATGATGTAGTCTGTGTCAGTACTTGTATTATACTGCATGATGTAGTCTGTGTCAGTACTTGTATTATACTGCATGATGTAGTCTGTGTCAGTACTTGTATTACACTGAATGATGTAGTCTGTGTCAGTACTTGTATTACACTGCATGATGTAGTCTGTGTCAGTACTTGTATTACACTGAATGATGTAGTCTGTGTCAGTACTTGTATTATACTGCATGATGTAGTCTGTGTCAGTACTTGTATTATACTGCATGATGTAGTCTGTGTCAGTACTTGTATTATACTGCATGATGTAGTCTGTGTCAGTACTTGTATTACACTGAATGATGTAGTCTGTGTCAGTACTTGTATTATACTGCATGATGTAGTCTGTGTCAGTACTTGTATTACACTGAATGATGTAGTCTGTGTCAGTACTTGTATTATACTGCATGATGTAGTCTGTGTCAGTACTTGTATTATACTGCATGATGTAGTCTGTGTCAGTACTTGTATTATACTGCATGATGTAGTCTGTGTCAGTACTTGTATTATACTGCATGATGTAGTCTGTGTCAGTACTTGTATTATACAGCATGATGTAGTCTGTGTCAGTACTTGTATTATACTGCATGATGTAGTCTGTGTCAGTACTTGTATTACACTGCATGATGTAGTCTGTGTCAGTACTTGTATTATACAGCATGATGTAGTCTGTGTCAGTACTTGTATTACACTGAATGATGTAGTCTGTGTCAGTACTTGTATTATACAGCATGATGTAGTCTGTGTCAGTACTTGTATTATACTGAATGATGTAGTCTGTGTCAGTACTTGTATTACACTGCATGATGTAGTCTGTGTCAGTACTTGTATTATACAGCATGATGTAGTCTGTGTCAGTACTTGTATTACACTGCATGATGTAGTCTGTGTCAGTACTTGTATTATACTGCATGATGTAGTCTGTGTCAGTACTTGTATTATACTGCATGATGTAGTCTGTGTCAGTACTTGTATTATACAGCATGATGTAGTCTGTGTCAGTACTTGTATTACACTGCATGATGTAGTCTGTGTCAGTACTTGTATTACACTGCATGATGTAGTCTGTGTCAGTACTTGTATTATACTGCATGATGTAGTCTGTGTCAGTACTTGTATTATACTGCATGATGTAGTCTGTGTCAGTACTTGTATTATACTGCATGATGTAGTCTGTGTCAGTACTTGTATTATACTGCATGATGTAGTCTGTGTCAGTACTTGTATTACACTGCATGATGTAGTCTGTGTCAGTACTTGTATTACACTGAATGATGTAGTCTGTGTCAGTACTTGTATTATACTGCATGATGTAGTCTGTGTCAGTACTTGTATTATACTGCATGATGTAGTCTGTGTCAGTACTTGTATTATACTGAATGATGTAGTCTGTGTCAGTACTTGTATTATACTGCATGATGTAGTCTGTGTCAGTACTTGTATTATACTGAATGATGTAGTCTGTGTCAGTACTTGTATTACACTGCATGATGTAGTCTGTGTCAGTACTTGTATTATACTGCATGATGTAGTCTGTGTCAGTACTTGTATTATACTGCATGATGTAGTCTGTGTCAGTACTTGTATTATACTGCATGATGTAGTCTGTGTCAGTACTTGTATTATACTGCATGATGTAGTCTGTGTCAGTACTTGTATTATACTGCATGATGTAGTCTGTGTCAGTACTTGTATTACACTGCATGATGTAGTCTGTGTCAGTACTTGTATTATACTGCATGATGTAGTCTGTGTCAGTACTTGTATTACACTGCATGATGTAGTCTGTGTCAGTACTTGTATTACACTGAATGATGTAGTCTGTGTCAGTTCTTGTATTAAAACGTATATTCAATGATATATGTCTAGGTGTGCACGTCTCTGTTTAGTGTATGGTAAACCATAGTGATAAAGAAATAAATCACATCTGCCACCAGCCCTCCCTAGCCGTCAATAATCCGTACAAAATATTTTCTTCCGCCCCAGTTCCACGAATTTGAACAATTAGATATGAAGAGATATCACAAATAGTTTCACATTTTATTCACTTCTAAAAATATCGATATTCAATCAATGCAATATTCAATGAGCGAAATCCATGCTTCGTAATATCGGTTAACTTAAATTTCCTAAAATTGAACAAAGCACAATTTAAAAACATCAACGTTACTTGATCGAATAAAGTCGATATGTTATTGATTTATTATATTTAATTGGAGGTATAGTGATATGAATTCATACGGTGTAACTTTCACCGTTTCAAGAATGTGAGGACTATTTCAAATAGCAATACAGTGTATGTATGTAGCTCACCGTTTTCATAATTTTGAGAAAAAGGCACTAGTTGTCTGTTTATTTTATTATATCAAGTCTATTGATACTCACACGTGTGTTTCAATAACTGCAAAAATGAAGCCCTGGTATCCAAATCGGTCCAATTTGAATCTTAAGGTTTAATTGGTTGGTTTTCTTAAAGCAAGGTCCAATGCTTAAAGGGATGTTCCTCAGTAGAAAAAAAAGATTGATGTCTCATTATACGTAGTTGATTTGTACAACATTGTTTACTACGAGTAGTGGTCGCGTTTTTAAATATCGTTAGTATATTTCCTCCTATAATTTAAAGCGTATTCTGAAGTTATAAATAATTGTTCACGTCACAATTGCGCCAATCCCATACAATTATAATTCAGACGGAAAATACGCTGGTTAAACGAGAATGAATTGCGCGTGTTATTACACTTTCAACTGTGAATTCAACTAAATATTATTTTATATAATTTTGAAGAACAGTTTTTTACTTTTTTGTTCGGACTCAAACAGAATTTTATTAATCCATGAAGTTTACCATGTATTCGGAAATGCATGACGAGGATACATTTTATCAAGAATTCTCGCACATTGAGGAGAGACAAAATACCGCTAGTACTTTCACCTACTTTGGTAAGCTATAATGTAATTATTATCATTTTACAATATTATTAATTTATTATTAATTACTTATTATGTATAATACCACAGCGAAATGTCTCGCGAGTAAAATCTCGCATGATACCAACGTATAATGGTAAGGTGTTGCTCTAGTGATGTTAAACTGAAGGAACAGCGAAATGCTCCCTCAAAAGTTTATGTTCAATTTTCTCGAAACTTCATTTAGTTAATTGACATGAATAACGTTACTAAGAGTATGTGACAACTTTCTCGATCTTCATCATTAAGATGAGCTAAAATAATTGATAATTGTCAGTCATAATGATTGGTGTGTTGTTTATACTTCTATTCCATGCCAAGGATGTGATCACTCTGCCGATGCTGTGGTATGACGTACACTTACAGAAAATAATAGAATATAGGTTTTTTCATAGTCATTTAGTCCTGAAAATGACTTTTTACAAAACAACAATATATGGCGAGATATAGAGTTAAATAAATATTCCAGTGTATGACGTCAAGCAATGTTACATGTACTTTTAGGAGATGACTTCTCAATGCCACGTTTGGGTCAGCCCTTGAATAACCAGTTTATGACAAGAGAATACTCATCTTCCGATGATGGACAGTACTCTACCAGAACATTGGTAGTCTCACCATTTAGTGTTAATGGCTGTGATGAATATCGAAGTCCGACGCCACATAACATTTTATTGGTATTACCTAAAATTGACGTATTTAAAAAGACACGTGCTCGCGACCGGCAACAACCGACCTTTCCAGTTCCCAAAGTCAACAGACCACCGTCTATCGGTATAAATACTCCGCGTATACGGCTTCCATCATGTGCGAGTACACAGCGCCAGAGTCCTAAAAGTACTTCAAAACGACACGCGTATCGACGTAACCCGCGACGTTTGAGTTTTATGACGTCAACACGTCACGGGCCAGAAGCAGACGTCGGACACTATAATAAACTGCCACCTATAAATAACAATTTTGGCTTTTCCCACTTTAACACAGAGAAGAAAACAGAAAGCTCATTTGAACAACACGTGACAGGAAATCGATTTTATCAAAAAACAAGTTCACGTCATTATGAGCATACGGCATTTGAAACGTACTCTCGTCGAATGTTCTAAGTACACATTGGTCGTGTGGTAAGAGCAGGAAAGGTATTGTTATAGTGTAGTTTGGTCATAATTTAGCCGAATAAGATACAGTTTGATCTACTCTACACAATGAAGCTGACACTGCTAATTATAAATAAATACAGTTTACTTAATCAATACCGAGCCGTGTTCGTTATGTAGCACAACTGGTATTTATACGATTCTACATAATTATAACGCACATGACGTCAAAATTAATGTTACGTCACTTGAAACGTCTGGCAATTTTAAAATATAATTAAAATGACAGAAAACCAATGTTTTCGACAGAGTCATTTAAATGCACGATATGTTTATTTTACTGGCAGTATTGGTTTGATAACAAATGCCAACAATTCAGCAATAAAATCGGCATTATCGGATAAACATGTTGACGTCAAGCATTTTGCAATTGAGTGAGCTTACAAACTGTGTTGGTCTCCCTGTATCAATTTTGCTATTTTTTTTCACTTGTTTATGGTCTATGTCTGACTCTTGTGTGTGTGGCTAGGCGCTGCCGGCTTTGGTGTGTGCCCTACTATTTACTTATCACTACGGCAGGTGTAAAGTGCTATGTGGCGGCTGTAAAAACGCCCCGTACTTCACTTCAGTGTAGTTATCACTTATAATTACCTCCCTTTATGGTTAATTATGCACAAAATTCAAAGTCCGCAGTATATCATTCATCGCGGAGTGAGCAAATAACGCTCGCTTGAAGCATCCATTCTTGGGGATGTGGATGGCTTGTACTATGTCTGACTCTTGCGTGTGTGGCTAGGCGCTGCCGCCGTAGCTGTGGGGCTTTGGTTTGTGTCCTACTATTTGTTTTGTTTTTATCGTGTTTCTAAATCGTAAACAAAACCATTTGAAGACACATGCATATTTTCATCTCCAAGATAAGCACACTCAGCGTTTTTTTTCTACAATTTGTTATGTATGACTGGTTGTGACATCGACATTTTCTGTGGTTGTCCATGGATAAGACAACTAGCATTTTATGATTCCAAACTAGGTGTTACTTCACTCATTTTGTAATCATTTTTGTTTACTAGTTTTTGCGTGAATTGACATAACAAAACTAAAAATAACTATATTAGTCTGTTAATCCATATGTTGTGTATTGTTAAAATAAAGTTATATTAGACACAGTCATGTTGATTTGACTTCATTGGTTGTTCGATAAGTATGTGAATTTAGTTCAAACTATATTTTAAAGAAGACAATAAATCATATTATACATAGTCTATTATACCCATGCGGGATGCCAGAAGTAATGGGAGTAAACTTCCATATGATGTTGTTGGACCGGTGCTACATGTATGTATATCAATATTTTAATGCAGGAGTTCACACGGTACTGTTTGAGAAACATTTTGAACGCCCACACATACTTTATAACCTTCGTATCTCATTAAATTGCAATTTAATTTAGAACTCTCGTACAAATACAGTATATTGTTCCAAACTGTTTCGTCCATCATTTCATGATATTAGCCAGAGAAGATTTTGATGAGATTTGATATTGTTTGACAACAACAATAATAAACACTCGTGTTGTAGATGGACACCGTCTGGTGGTATATTTGTAACAGACGATATCAGAGTAAAAATTGGATATCTCAATTCTTTTTTTTATTCCATGATGACATCTAATCTTGTACCTGTAAGATCTCTCTAGGTTAATGTAAAGTTGTTTTTCTTTCCACCTTTGATTAATTTGGAATATGTTTACACTTGTTAATACATCTCGTCTGCTGACATATTGATTGGCGGTTCATTCGTCGAGCGGTCTCGCGCGCGCGTGCGTGTATCACAAACAGCAGACGAACCATGGATATCAGTTGCAGTTTCAATGGTTTTCGTGCATTTTTGGCGTCGTGTATCACTATTTGTCTACACGGTGTATCATTTTACCGAGAATAAAACGAAAGGAGATAAAAGTCCAATTTGTCAGTAGATACCACGATCAGAATCACTAGGCGAAAACTGAACTACATTGCTTATCGTCGGGTATAGTAGGGCCTTATCGCGGTCCATCTCAGATATTCCTCATCTCAAGATTTTTATAGAATCCATTTGTTCGGCATGAAAGAATTCGAACAGACAATAGCAAATAAAAGTATCTGTTACTTTACGTTCAGTTATCACCAAGAAAAAGACAACTTCCACTTTTTTCAAGAACGTTTTATCAGCATCCGAAATTTCGGCGGTTAATCGTCGACAATCCATTAATATGGAGGCTGGATTCAAGGCCAACTACTAGATTTTCAACGAAGGACACGTTACACAAACACACGCATGATGTTAACTATTATAGTTGATTCAAAGATCTCCGTCACAACCGCGTAAACAAACATTCACCCCAGTCGATTATTTAATGTGTGTCAGGATTAAATTTTACATTCGATAAAACACTTAAAAGATTAAAAAGCTAATAGTCCTATAGCGTAGTGGTTATGCTTGCTGCAATTAGTTATTCAGAAATGGAACATTGTGGCGGTTTTGACAGACATCTTTGAATCGACAATAGTAGCGTTCATAATTTGAGCAACAACTGATGCACCAGTCAATTGAAACCACACCCCGGGGAAGGGCGGGAGTTGTACTATTGTTTTTCAAATACCGGGTACTGAAATCCCTGAAGAAGGTAAACCCCCACCAGTTGTCCAGCCCTTAATTAAACAGGTGAAATAGTCACGACTACATATATGCATGTACTAGTATTTCACGGTATTTGACGCAAAAAAAGTACTGGAAAGGAAAAAAACACAGGACTATTCTCCCGCCCTTCCTTGCCAAAAGACATGATTAATACACGAATTTGATAATATTGTTAATTAGTACATTATTATTCTTTTTTAAGTCATTAAGATACACCTGCACGACTACATGCGCTTCTTAATGTAAGATTAACCGAATTCCATAATATGTACTAAAAACTACCTGGTAACAAAAATCATTATAACAAAACTAAAAATGCTCTAATCAAACAATTCTGTCAATGAATGTAATAATGTTAATAATATTTTTCCTCTTGATTCAAATCAAATTCAGTATTTTTTATAATTCACCATGCTTCTGTAACAAATTTTCAATTCCATTGCATGGTACTCGTATCGCAAGTATTTAAGTAAAATGATATAGATTATTTCGATAACTGTAAGATTATTATACATTTTATGTATCAATTAAGGTAACCGTTGAAAATGCCTTTCAACAAAAGTTGTAGTAGTTTTGCAATTTTTGTGTTGATCAAAGGGCAAAACATCTTAACATAAATCTAACTGATTAATTTATCAATTCTAGCGAGGTTTTAGGCACGGTGATTTTGTCGCTCGAGCGATTTGTTGGAAACGAAATTCATTCAAAAACATTCCATCACGTGTGATACGTGTAGCCAATGGCAAAGCGAGAAGGCAGTCGCAGAATAATTTTCATCCAACCATATGATTGTTCAGTATTTTGTTAACTTGTACGTTTGAAGAGGTAAACTATAGATCAACATTAAGTGCGAAGAATGAATAGAACTCGAAACATTTGGGGAGTCTAACAACAACTTTTGATCATCATGAACTTGGACAATTTGTTGGTTCTGAAATATCACTTAAATCGCGATTAAATATGACTGTGTGTTACGCAGGCGTGTAAAATGTGATTTTGTTTTTTCAATTTTCCCCGAAAACCATAGTTATTACCTTGGATTAAATTAAGTTCAACATGGAAAAGACAGTTGACAACGCCAGCACAGAACAGACGGTGCGTGCACGAGATAAAGCAGACGACAATACGATACCAACATCTACGAACAACAAACGACTTTTGCGCACCCCTAAGTGCGCGCGCTGTCGGAATCACGGTGTAGTGTCATGTTTGAAAGGGCACAAACGCTCGTGCAGATGGCGTGACTGCACGTGCCCAAACTGTCTCCTCGTGGTGGAGCGACAACGGGTGATGGCTGCCCAAGTCGCATTAAGACGGTAATTGTTTTATTAATATGTATTTTACTACTACAATACCATTGCTGTTGGGTGCATGTATGAAGAGTGAAGTTCAGTCGACTTCGATGGTCAGGGCATGTAGTGTAACAAAGGCTGAGCACTGACATAAGACCGAACCATTGTGTGAAAATGTGCGCAAGTACTGGTTTGAACATAAGGAAGCCTCTGTGGAGGGTAATTGGTTCCATTAGAGTTTTCTTGAATGCTTTTATATAGACTTTAATCGCCGTCTGAGCAATTTCCAACCTTTAACAAAATAAAGTTATTTGAAAAACCATATTTAGTACATAGAAAATAATTTCTTGAGGATGTATTCTGCATGACGTTTTAGTTTTTTAATTTTTAGAATATGTAAAATTATGGATATCTTTTAATTCAAATACTTATAGACTGGTTTGTGAAAATGAGTGTTTTACCACAAACAAACCCGAAAAATATCCCTTTCCTAAATCTGCAGATAACAATGTCATATGTCATTATTTTTATAAAAACCGTATATTGATAGTTTTATCTATTCAGTTAATATTGGGCATCGGTTTTCTACAATGTCATTAATCATTTTATTTTACGCTAACTCACTAGCGCAAGAGGATCATTAACGTACAGTAAAAATAGTGTAAATGAAATACTAAAATATTTAAGGATTTAAAATACTATAAAATATAAGGCAAACGATAAGCCAGAATATTCGACCCTGTGTGAGCTTCGAGCCATACGTATCCACACACACGTGTATTACAATGTAATTACTTAATTAGCTCACTATGCATTAGAAATGAATAATTTGAATAGCATGGACACCTGTTTTTTAATGTGTTTTTCGATGACAAATTCTTGATGGTGCGATGCTTGTTCCATTCGGAGACTTGCGAAACCACAAATGAGGACGCTGGACACGTGAACAGCGCTATGTGCATGGTGGTCGCGGTTTAATGAAATCTTTATTTTAGACATGGCTTTTATGATGTTTTTACTGCATGTCCGAAAGTCCGAAAGGCTGTATTTACTTTTATGAGTATATCTATATACATGTATATTGTAATATTAGATATAAAATAATCAAATCAATGTGTCTAAAACCGATTTTAATTCACACATACAAATATAATACCAACATTGTTTTAAGACAACTGGCTCAGATTACATTAGGGGACGTGTTGCTTACATTAACATGTTCAGTTTTAAAATGTTTCCACTTTTAGACACCAAGCTTCAGAAAATGCCGAACTGTTGAAAGACAAAGTTGAAATGGCGTCCAGCATTTTGAATCACCGGAAGTCGATGCAACGCAGCGTCCGTCAACTTCAACAAAGATCACAAACAGGTAACACGTTTATCAAAATATACTAAATCGCCATTTTCAAATAGGATATCACTAAAATGTAACCAGAAAACTCATGGCTCCAATTTGCACTTTGAAAGTCACCAAACCTGTTTAATAAATTCAAAACTATACTATCTTGGGTGACGATTTTATTTTGCATCTATCAAATCTGCCTTTTGAAATACAGTCGTTTGTTAGATTTTGATATACACACATGCTTCAAGAAAATACATCTCATGTAATATATTCATATTGTTCTGTATGCTATGCATGTTTGAGTTTTATTTTCTCGAAACGCAATAAAACACGAGCTTAGTTCCAAAATCATTAGTGAGCAATAAGTGTTTATCAACTATTTATTATTGTTTACAGGTCCCACATTGCCACGGCGACACCTTTCGGTTGTTGGAGGGCTGAAACCCAACGAACTCAGTGACAGACTGCGTAAAAGACGTTGTTTTGCTGACGAGGAGTTGGATCGTACAACAACCTGGGTACAGTCTACGAACCATCGTCCTATCCGACCACCAGCCCGTCCTCACCACTCAGTGAGCACGGTATCTAAAATGGCGCCTTTTCATAATATAAACAGCTTTAACCCAAACGATATGGAACTATTTTGGAGACACTCACTTCGGAAACGCAACGTAAACGCAGCTCAAAATACTCCGAACAATTTTTCGTTTTACCATTGTTTGTCACCTGCTCCCATGTTTATTCAAGGCGCGAATTCAAGTAGTGAAACATATTATGCAAATGACAGTAGTGTAGTAAAAGACAGATGTGAGAAGGACCGGAAGGAAAATGTGACTGAAATGCAAACAGAATTAAATAATCATTCAAATGACCAACCATGTGATACCACATGTACAGTTTTAACAAGTAGTACCCAGGATATTTGTAACAAAAATTCACTGAAATTTTCTATAACTGCAATACTCGGGATAGAGAAATAGCTTAAGGGTGGGGTATATCCGGGGTGTGCAATACTGTAAAGGAATTAAAAATTCTTCACAGTCTGATGAGTAAATAATGACTTTGAGAATGAAAATTTCTTGAATTATGTGTATATACATTTGTGCATAAGTGTTATAAGAGTAAAGCGGGATAAGTACGTCGTCTAAAAGTAGCAGAGAAGGTATTGCACCTGTTCAATGTGTTCTAGATGCGATCAAAACATTGGTTTATTTTGGTCTTGGAGGCACACATGCTTCTTTTTTAATTTCATTTTACCACCCTCATAAACCAGTGGTTTATCAAGTCCCTAGACTTTATTTCAGATGAAAATACGCTGGTTGTACGAAAATGTTTGTACCGAACACAAGCTATCTGTACATGCATGCAATGTATCAGAACCTTTCTTGCAAAATGATATAATTATTCTGCTAAAAATTCGTAAGTGATAGATATTGGTTGCTTTGTGCCTTTGTCTACGATAGTGGTATCATTTGCCAGTTTTGTTTGATTTTAACCAAACTTTCACATGTATACCTTGTATCGCCATTGTCACAAGTACTTGCTGTTTACTAGAACTGGTTGGATCCCCATAGTCCAACTATGGGTTCCATCGTCATGACGTCTGAAACTGGCTTCTTTGGTACATGTTACATAACAATTATTGTATTGCCAGTATAGGCTATCTGGCAATCAAGTTCGAGTCCATCAGGTAACAGATGAGGGCTCTACCAACACAGCCAAGGTATACACCAGTGCTGATACCAAGGGTTGCCAAAAAGACTGTAGTAACTACTAATGATCTGATCAGGTAGTGCAACTGTCTAGAAGGCAACTCTGGATATGAGATAATGCCGGTTGTTCAATTTTTTCTACTAACTCCAGTTTATTTAGTGTTAGTGTATTTTCATGTGAAAGTGTAGTTCAGAGACTCGACTAACCACTTATTTGTGAGGTTGAGTAACATTTGTTCTACAGGTTATGTTGAGTGCAGCCATCCCTGACTGATTTGTTATTACCTTTCTTCACAATATTGATCTTGCTTGATCTATCTAGATATAAACATACCAGGTATTATACATGATTTTCAGGACTTTCATTGACTCTTGAAACTGCATTTTGACTCTTGAATATGGCAAAAATGCCAGTTTTGACTCTTGGAAATTTAAGCTGAAGAGTCAATTCACTACTCTTCTTATACAAATTTCTTGCGATATTTTTTTATGACTCTTGAAAATTGATGGTCGGGAGTCATTTTGACTCTTCACTTTTGAAGGCTAACTAGTGAAAGCCCTGATTTATAGACCTCCCTGAACTGTAAACACCAATAAATCAATAATCAGACTAAATAAAACAATAACAAACATAGCTAATTATATAATTTTATTTATTTACATTGGACAGGAATACATTCATTTGTACCATCTACAGGTATTAATCACTATAATGAGAAAAATATACTCTAAAATATGACCTGTACTTCTACACGTAAACAATTGATAATCTGACATTTGAAGAGAACAGGCCAATATGACCAGGTAGGCCAAGTAACAGGGTCTTAAAAAAGTTTGTTATCAATGTTCAAATTACAATCATTTATTATTCTGACATACGAAAAATGTTAAAATTTCAGGTAAATTTCACAAGGGTTTTACCATTGTTTGAATCTTTCTGGCATTTAATGGAGCTATAAGCGTAAGAAATTAAAATTTAACAATGTGTTCATAGCTCAGATAAAAACAAACATTTTCAACACCCTGTATATAAATTTGGAGAGAATGAGAGAACTACAAATCTCGTCAAAGAAATTGTTTGACCTATCAAATATATTCATATTTATGTGATAAAGTGCAATATTGGTCAGAAAATATTCACGGATGACTTCAAAAAAAATTGCACTTGTCACAATGAATGATCGATAACTTTCTTGAATAACAACTCAGATCATTCAAAACACAATACAACCTTTTATGCAAAATATGATGGTCATTAAAATATTTTTATTCTAAATTATAAAACATAAGCTGGATTTTATGCAATTTTTATCAGCATTTATTTAAATTTCATTTGAAATTCCTCATAAATTTACCATAAAACGATGCCTTACAAAGCTATGGCATTTAAGAGTTTTGAACATATTTATATTATTTCAAAACGGAATGATAAGAAATGTACAAGTTAAAAATACACCATATCATAAATTCAATATAACACAGAAAAATATCACAGTCAAGTATATAAAAAAAATTTCATCAACTGAAGAAATAAAAACATGCAATAACTGATTCCAGTCTTAAATAACATCTGCACTTTTTGTGAACTACAGAACTACAAATGAATGTATGTAGTTAGTTTAGTACAAAATTGTGAATGGCTACCGTATAACCTCTGTAAAGCAACACCCTTTGGGAGCTGCAAATGTTTGCATTTGTATACTGGGGCCTTATTCACCAACGCTGTAAGTCTAAAATATAGACTTAGACTTTAAATCATCAAATGGTCTATTAGCTCTCAAGTTGTTATAAATGTACGGATTTTGATATAAATTGGTATACATGTTCAGTGGGTAACAACCAATCGTCCGATAAAATTTCACATGGTCAAATCTAATTTAAACGAAATGCTTATGATTATAAATAATGACAATTTTAAGTCTAAGTCCGAGTTTTAGACTTAAAACGTTGGTGAATAATGCCCCTGTAGAGGTTGTTGCTCTACATAGATTATATTTTAGTAAATATCAGCTTTGGGAAAATTTGAAGGGTATTGTTGTGCAGAGGTTGTTACTCTACTGAGGGTGGCTTTAGAGGGGGGGGGGGGGGTTGTGTAAGACAGATTCAAAATGATTGTGAAAGTTGCAATTGATAATTGACTGAACTACTTCATACTAAAGATATCTAGTATGATGTGCCGGAAATGAAGAAGTGTCATGATTTACAGCTACATGAAAACAAACTGCATACAAAACAACATACTTATATCATACTTTCACAACAATGATTGTATTAATAAGCCTGCATTGATACGGGTACTACTGTAAAATCATTTTATTTTGATGGGACAAAATTTTGTGGTTTTGGTAAAAAAGACCATTTCGATGGGACATAAATTCTCAGATTTTGCTTTTCAAGTAATAAATACAAGGGTCAAAATTGAATGTGAATCACAAAATCCACGCAATTTAATACCCCATGAAAATTGATGATTTCATAGTATCAAAATCCTGAGTTATACATCCGCTGCCAAGTTTCATGGTATGATACAAAGGGTTTGAAGATGTATGTAAAAAGTGTGACATAAGAACAACAAACAATGTTTAGTCACACAATATGAACTACTGTAAAATCTATATTTTTCATGGGAATTAAAGTTTCATTGGTTTTACTGTTGAACTTCATCACAAAATCTAATCTCAACAATTGAACTGCCACCAAAACAGGGAGCAAAGATTTCCCTACCATCATTTTCAATCAACGAAATTATGACAGCACAAAATTATTTTCCCAAATTTGGCGAAATAAATTCCCACGAAAAGTAGTGATTTTACTATATTTGGAAAAACATTGACCCTATGTATCGTAGAACTTTAGGTAAAAATGTCTACTTTACATGGAGCAAGATGATGAGTACCATTTGCAGGAGACTAAACTAGTTACTACAAAATGAGTTCTAATATCAGAGTAAAAGCTGTTAACTTACAGCCGGGAAATTGACTAATGGCCACACTATGATTATGATAAGAGAAAGCAGAGCAGCAAAATGCCATTTTACACAGAAGTCAGTACCAGGGGCGTCAGGAAAATCAGACACAGTCAACAATTTTGACAGACAAGAGGCCTTCACCCACACTGTTTTCAAATTTGAAACCATTTTTATTAAGAAATTACTTCAAAACAGATTAAATTGACCATAAATTGACTAACGTTTATAAGTAATTTCAGGCGTGTAAAATGATTCACATATGCATAAACACATGAATATGAATAATTATATATGATATATTTAGTATTTGACTTCAAAATCATACCAAATTTATCATAAGAGTTAAACACATTTTAAAATAATTTTCAACTCCATGAAGGTTTGAATACACAAGTTTGTCAAAAATGACATGCTATAATGACCGGCCATAGTCTGTCTTTTTAGGCCTTGTGACATTTCTGTACTGTAAATTTCATTATCAGTTAACTGAAATATTTTTCACATAGTAAGATAGATTTTGATTACTTTTACATACTTTTAATTGATGAAATAATTCACACCAATTAATTTCTTTACACTAATTAACACAAAAAAGATTGTGAAACTCACTATTAAATAAGTCTAATCATCAAAGATGGGGGCATAATTAGATATGAACTAGTGGCACATTGAACTATATGTAATAAATTAAATGTTTCTAAATGATTATGCATGTATTTCATCATTTATGAATGGTCTCTGTACATGATACCGTCCAATCACTCAGCTCATTCTTTGGTAGCAAATGATGGGCAATCTGAAATAGAAGACAATGAAGACCAATCAACAAAGAGTTTTAACAAATGGGAAGAATACCAGTACTTTAATTTGAAGTCCGGAATATGACGCAGATCAGCAAAACCCAAAATAAAGTATTCACAAAAGTAAATTAGTTTACAGTATTATCAAAAACAAAACAAAAATAATCCAGAAATCAACTGTAAAATTATGCTACTTTATTTCATTGAACACAATGAATAAATTTGTGGGACAAACAATTTCATGCTTATCAGCAGTTTATCACGGAATAACGGAGAATCATTCTCCTTGTGAGCATGTGACTTGAATTTTCACTCATGACCACTCGTGCAAATATTGTCAGCTGCTCACTTGGTGAAATAATTAGAGGTTAATACACGACATAGCCGTAAGCTGATAATCGGCCCGGAAAATTAATAATCACCGCGAGGGCTTTAGCCCGAGGGTGATTATTCATGCCGGGCCGATTATCAACTTCCTGCCAGGCTCTGAAGTGTATTAAAGTCTTTAATACAATTGTTGAATTCAAAAACTCCATGGGAGTAACAACAACTCACGTTTAATAATTTTCATGGTGATCTAAAGTCATTTATGATGAAAATCTTTATTATTCATAAAATTGTCAAAGCAATTTCAACGTAACGTCATTTTAGCTCCAACTTGACGTCATTACGACTCAAAGATGACGTCATGTTAACCTGGATAACGTAACGTGCGTCCGTTCAACGGGCCGATTACGATTATGAGAATGCGGTCCGGGCCGAAAGGCGATAATCAATCACGTGATGGTCATAATCAGCCTCATTTTTGTTACTTTATTTAGTAACAAGTGTATTAACATTCAATCTTACACTGAATAGCTTAAATATCCTCTATGGTATGTAATAGTGAGTTTGAGGATCAGGTTGATTTGTTAGACTGCATATAATGTACATCAAGTGTTGAATACTTACAGCTGTTGATTGAGGATTTATTTCCAGTGTGTAGTCTAAATCTGGTCGGTTACTGACAACATTCTTACTCCTCCGACAGTCCACTTGTAGGCTGATACTGCTTCGTGACTGCAATGTATACATAGACCAATATAACCTTACAATTATTTCACCAATCATACAAGTACAATGAAAACTTTAATCTATACAAACCTTGTTCTACACCCTGACTGTCAACTCTATAACCAATCAACATGGCTAGAACAAATTAGACAGGGGGTCACACAATAGATATTACCGGAGTACTATGAAAATATTCTAAATGTTAGACCAATACTCTATGAGATAATTTTTTTATCAATTGCACTGAACTTCAATGGTTCCAGATGAAATCTCATTTAATGAGAATGTTGGCAAAAAGCTGACTTCCATTCATTCTAAAAGATGATTTTACACTGAAATGCTAAGGGGAACTAAATTGTGCCAACTAAAAGGACACTCCAGTCAAATTTAGTAGAATTTTTCCAGCAGCATTTAAGTTTAAAAGGGGGTGTCATTTACATAAATTGTAGACAACAACATGTACAGTGAGTTCACAGAGCAATACTGAGCATGAAGCGACATGAGGTATATCAACTGTTTTATTACTGTTGTGTTTACTTACTCTGTTGTCAATGATGATCGCTGATCGTAATTCATTCTTGTATGTGTACATATACAGATCCTTCATATTGCGTACCTTGGTCTGATCACCCTGAGATATAAAAGAAATAAACACCTTCAAAGATAGTTCAATGCTTTTAAATGTAGTATCACAGTCTTTTCTACAAGATTTAAACAGCAGGAAGGGTTTATAAATGAAATGGATTTTAGCCATTTTACTTCATTGACAAATGCACAACCACATAAATCATACACCGTGTGACAGTCTTAAGCACTAAACTTATCATGCTGACTATCAAAGGCTAGAACATGGAGCAGAGAAGTAAGCGAGACAAGCTTTAAGTTAACAACCTGTTCATCTCTGTTAGGACGAGAAATATTGAAAGCATTGCAGAATGACCAAGTGATTACTTTAAGTTTTAACTTGAAAGATAAAGATGTATAGCATGGCGAATTTGACAAGAACCTGAACTTTTGATTAGCATACTTCAAGTCGATATCTTGTCTGTATTTATAACCTCAATTGTATGTTTTCATAGTCGGGGAGTATCACGAAGACAGTAGAGATGTAATACAAACACAAATTTGAAAGAGCTATATTGCACGATTTGCTTGCAGAAATGGATTTATTCAAAGCAAGAACCTTGTTATATATTCATGCATTAAGGTCAGGTTTGAGTCAAATTTGCCAAGCTAAACAGACTAGACAAAGAAGAGTGACTAACAGCTTTATCCATCATGTATTTGCAGATCTCTGAAGCAAGTTCATCCTTCTCTAGAGATTCTATACCAGTTGGCATAAAACTTGGCTTCTTTCTCCCCATGTCCTCAACATAAACATCTACTCTGTAAGGACAAGCCTGAAAACATACAAACATTCATTCAAATTAAACCGTCAGTAGCAGAATAATGCTCTTGATTAATTTTTTAACAGCTAAGCCCTCTCTCAGACAGATAATCCTCTTTTGCTGATATGAATCCCTGTGATAGTAGCAATCAATTGAATAAATTAACTTTCAACTGGAGGGGGCGGGGTTAGAACCCATGACCCACCTCATTGATGATAGAGGATAGAGCCTAGGAACTGCAAAAGTTTGTTAGCTGAATGAAATTGGCCTCCAGGGTACGAGTTGACTAAAATATAGAGGATCTTGCATGAGTGATCGGCCATTACATACAAGTAATTGTTGAACAGGAGGACAAAGTGACATTACACTTGGTTACACTACTAAAAGCAATTTCACTCGTAGCGTAGCTATCCCTGCTGATGTAAAGTTAAGTCCCTTGAAGTTCAAACTCAGTCCCCCCCTCAGGCCACTACACATACCTCATCCATGATAAGTCCCTTATTCAAGCCCATACTAGTCAATGTAATCCAGAGATCTTCTTCTTCACCTTCCGCGTCCTCGGCTTCCATCTCATTTAACTCTATAAATCCTGCCTTCGTTATCTCTCCATGATCTAACTCAGTTTTCTCTAAAATCATACGACATAAACATTCTGCATTAGTTTTACTACTGTTTATGTATACAAAACATTTGGGAGTTTAGTAACATTATTTGAAATTAGTATTAGGCATATGTTTGTTCAAGGTAAAATTTGAATGAAATTTTAGCTCACAAATTCTTTATAGTAATGCTTATTCGGGTTAAGTGCCATTTCTCAACAAAATTTTAGTTTAATATGGCAGCCAATTTACCTAACCTGATTTCCTCGACTTTACCCTTATAAATCCCAAGTTACCAGCACTAACTTATGCTTCCATGAGGGATCAGCAACCAATCCATATGTAGAGGTAAATCAACATTGTTGTTAAATACTCATGGAAGGATATGACCCACCATCACCAGCAATCGAGATTTATTCACAAGCTGCCCCTATTAATATCAAACATGTGCACATACCTTCTACTACCTCCCATTCATCATCACCGAGCTCCTCTCCACTAGTTCTCAAGTTAAACCAATTAAACTCATCTTTACTCATTGTACCATTACCATCTAAATCACACAGATCAAATATATCTTCCAGTGCTCTCCTGTAACAAAGGTAAGAAAATCTAAATTGAGTAAATATTGTCTTATAAATACTGTAGTGTACAGGCAATCCAAAGCCACACACAAGCGAGTTGTACATAAAAACCAACCATCCACATCCCAGGAAATTGGTGTTTCAAGCAAGCCTATATACTCACGATGCAATGAATGACACACTGCTGACTTTAAATGTATAAGTCCCTTTGATTGACAGTATTTCAGTAATACTGTTACTGTTTTATCAAAGCGCTTAGGGCAATTGTAAACTTATGTTTCTAAATTATTCTTTAAAACCCACACATTGGGACAGCTATAGTTTGTTAGAGTACCTAGATGGATTGTTCCAACAACCCTTTACCACAGTTTGTTGCTGTTTAAGAGCAATGAAGAATTTAAATGCAACTTTATGGCTTCCATTTATAAGTGCTTTGATAAAACAGTTCCACAGAAACTCTGACTGCAAAGTCACATGATCTGACATCTTGTGACCTGGGGAACCAGCAGTAACTGGAAACTAACTATTCTGAATGTCAAGCAAGGGAGATATGACATTACAATTTTTAACAATTTTTAGTATTGCAACCTGGAATTGAACGTGTGATTTCTCGACATCAAAGTGAACACCCTACCACTAGGCTCTCAAGGGAATTCAAAATGAAATACAAGACTGAGCATATATCCAGACTGTGGTTACCCTTAACTGAGTGAAGCTTTGTGTATAGGATTAAATTACTAGTAGGAAAGAACCCTGTGTAGGCGGCTGGTGACTCAGTCAGTGCAGTATTAACCCTATAAGCTAAGGGTCCTGTATTCAAATTACAGTCTGGCTACACATTTTACTACCCTGTTACATGAGTTTGAAGGCAATGTTACCTGAATGCTGTGGTAATTGCAACCTTATCATCTTTCGTTTTCACCAGTTTAGCTTCCCTTAGAGCATGTTGGTGATCTTCTGGTCTCTGTTTGAACCTACATCCTGTAGTATATGGTAGTACTTGATAGGTACCAGCACTTAACTCACACTTTACACCGTATGTCTGTAAATATAAGAATATATATGATCAGATTGCAAACCTATTACTAGTAATTATTTAAAGGTTTGATGCATGTAAACAATCTGGATCATGTAGGGTCAAGCTATTATGCTCATTGACAAATTTCAATCATTTTGGAATTGAAAACAACTGTTAAAGTTAGAGGAAGGACAACACAAATGACACAGCCTCATAGAGACTGGCATATATAAAAAAAATTTTTCAAAATATGGGAAATTTTTGGTCATCTATAAGTCTTGATATTTTATCTGAACATGAAGCTCTATGATTGCACAATACAAAATGTGGCTTGTCCAAACCTACGAATTGCACTTGGAAATTCAGTCATACAATCAATAAGTTTTAGCTAACCATACACATACCCCTTTAGTATCCCTTATTTCCGTAAATGTTACAAGTTGACCATCACTGTCAAACACAAATAAAGCTGTATCTATTGGTTCTTTTTCTGGTAAATTTACTGAAAATAATATAATTATCACATTGGTTTCCATTTGTATGAAATGAGTAACAGGTAACGTTAGAATTGACATTACGCCAGTTGTCAATCAATACCCTTTAAATCAATTTTTATGGTAAGTTATAAGTCATAATCACATAGTCCAATGGATTAACAGGAAAAGCTTCCCCAAGTAACCTTCGACAACTAATCTGTCGGAGCTACCTTTGCTCTGGCGTAATGTCAATTGTGTCCATAGGAAATGGATACCCGCATTATAGCACTGATCATTTAAAATAGAGAAAAGTAGGGGATTGATTGGTTACTCTTATTTAAAGTTACTAAAGTCAGTGAACTGTAACAGTATTTAAGTCATAGTGATCCTAACATTGACCACTGACAAATTTCCTGGAACAGCTTTTATATTTGAGTTTATTTATTTTTATATACAAATGTATGTATTTCTCAAATTCAGAACAAATCTCTCAGTTACAGCGCAATGTATCGGATCACATTTTCCGTATCATACATGTCTGGTTTTCTGAAGCTGCATCATGCATGTCTCACTCTGATATGTTACATGCTGAAAATATGACGCCATTCGTGCCTAACAGACCCTCAAGGTAGGGTGTTACACAAGCAACTCTTGGTAATATGGACCGACATATCAAAACACTGCAGTGATATTTCGCATGTTAACTGTCAATGAATACTTACAATACTTGGGAGCATGTGAGAGGTATTGTAAGAGAGGGAACACTGTATCTATAAACGGTCAGTGAATACTTACAAGATTTCGGGGCATCTGAGCTATCACATGGATGTGCCGACAGATATACAGAGCTATCTTTATTCAGGGTGAGATTGTATACATGTGTAACTATTTCTTCCTCCTCATAAAAGAAACAACCTTTACTGGTATAATGTTGCCAGTCCTGTAACAAACATAATATCAAATAATGTGACAAGAACATTAAACATATTACGGGCAATAGCCACAGCTTCTTGGAGATAGGGGAAATTTTTTTCCCTTTCCCCCAAATTTTTGCTCAAATTTTACCAAATGTTTCCAAACTTTACAAAAATGTTTCCATGTTTGTTCAAACTTTGTATATGCCTTATGAGCAGTGTATCAATTATTATTACAAACAGAAAATACAAAAATAGTTCTGGTTCACTTTGCTCATTTAGGAGTTATCTTCCCCTGAATAAGCAAATTTGGAGATTTTTTTTCTAATTTCAAGGGCAGATAACTCATAAAAATAAAGTAACAACGGTAAGCCATGGAAGAGAATTAGTTTAAAATATATTTGAATTCTCACTCTTAAAAATCTTGCTAATGCGGAGAAAAATACTGGTTTCAAGGGCAGGTAACACATACGAAGTATGATGACATGTGATTATTTTTAGACTTTCCAATTTTTATTAACTTAACACACGAGCCTGGCATAAAAGTCACACTGGTATGCCATTGAAGATAATTGTTTTAATTTAAGCACTCACTCTTAAAGATCTTGCGTCAGGTAGTTCATCCTTGTGTTTGGACGATGATTTAGTTTTTCCGTCTCTCTTCACACGAGGTGAGGGTCTGGGTACATCATCTGAAAGTATGAAACAAAATATTAGTCACTTGGTAGAAATCTACAATCTTAAATGTTAATCTTGTATAATATTTAAACACATCAATCAGCAGTTCCACTAGGTTCACAAAGGTCATGTTGATTATTTTACATTGGATTACCGTAATTATTTTAAATTGCATACAATACATGTTTGAAGAAAATTCAACCTTTCAATAAAAATCCTGTTAAAATAATAGGGTCTGAAACTTATATTTGAGATACTACCAGAGTTTGGGGCATTGTCTCCCAAGGTTTAAACAATTCTTTGAAGCATCATCACCAAAATAAACTCATAATATTGACAAGAAACATGACACACATTCCATCAAAACCACAGGTGGTCAAATATGGTTTGTAGCTCTATGTATACTGAAAAAACGCTTCTAACAAAACATAAAACATTAGGGGCATGCAGCTGATTCTGAAGGCAGTTGTTGTATTTATTGAAAAGTTAAGCAGTCTGATTACCCAGGTAAAATGTGGAAGAATTTTGGTAAACTTATTAGTTTTGATATCAACCCTTTACATACTCCAGTTTCACCAATGTATATACAACAAGAAATAAGCAACATATGCACAGAAAACAATTATTTAAAATTTGAATTGAAAATGAACTGAAATTTACAAAATTTGATATTCATGTTAAATAATTGTTCTACTTGCATGACTGTGTGTAAATATATAAAATATCAACAATATTAAAACACTAAATCTTAAAATATTGAAAGAAGCACCATGTCTGGGAACAAGACAGGTTAATATGTCAGTAAACCACATCACAAAAGCATTAATCAGTATATTGACGGTGCCAAACCAAAACCCTCTAACTGCAAAAAGACAACTTTTCAGGAGACTCCGTTGAAATAATACCGACGATGACACCCTACCTGATCTTGTTGGAACCAAAATCAACTCCAACATGTACAAGAATATGTTCACTTGTACTAAATCAGAGTTTGCACTGTCATATACAGGATTTTCGACTAACCTTTTTGAATCCAATAAAAATACAGTATTTTGTCACCTGACTATTGAAGTAACGCGATTGGCTATTTAGATGGCGACTAGACAGAAATGCGCGGGAAAACTAGCAAATCTCGTGCCAAAATTGAGTTACGGGGTTTTGGTTTGGCACCGTCGATATAATGATATAATGTATCATCCAAATACACAAGTATATCTTTAAGTAATGCAAGTTATGTCAAACAAATTGAGGTCATCATCAAACCATGGGAGAAAATGATCATAATGTAACAGGGTTCGTCTAAAATGGGCTATGCACAAAGAACATATTCCAAACTCAACTGAAATGGTTTTTGACACTGCCTTATATGTAGATGTGACTTATTGCAGTACTCAATTTTCTGGATCATTAATATTTTTAAAACCAGAAATTTATTCCCAATTTCTCTTTAAGCTTCAGCAAGTACATAAATGATTCTGTAAAAGTGCATGGTTAATCAAACAGAGAATTAGCGACATGTCACCAAGCAAACCATTACCTCGGATTAAGCAAAATATTAGCAAGTGTACAAACAGAATACATAATATTGTATTAATTACCATTCTTTATTACCACAATAAGTAAGTTAGTTGTATAGTAAGTATATCTGCCACAGGACAGACAGCAATACTAACACAAAACCCTTCATATACTAAAGTTCTCAGGTACATGTATTTACCACTATTTTAGGAACTGTCAATTTTTAAAAAAATATTGTTTGAAGTCCTATTGGTCAACACTATTTCTGTCTTATGGAAACTAATCAGTCAACACCATAACTATCAGTTACCAAGAACTAACAACCCCTGCTGAGCATCAAACCAGGAAAATATATCAGTACAATTTTAAACATTTGGTTAGTCCAGCCCCAGTTCAAACACTAGGCCTTTGGCACAGATACCATCTACCGTATTTACCCGAGTATAAGTCGCGGCCATGTATTGGACGCATGTAAAAAATGAAAGAAGATTTGAAGAAAAAAAAATTTGAAGAAAATCGAGCAAGAAATGACAAAGTTTGACAAGTTTGAAATTTTCCCAAAAAATCGTCCATCGCCATATTGTTTGTGTTCCGTAATAATGACCAAATTGTGATAACTGTAATAAAATGAAAAAAGATTTAAAGGAAAAAAAATTTGAAGAAAATCGAGCAAGAAATGACAAAGTTTGACAAGTTTAAAGTTTTGACCAAAATCGTCCGCCGACATTTTGTTTGTGTTCCGTAATAATGACCAAATCGTGAATATTGCTAGTGTATTAAAATAAACTGGAAAAAAAACCAATCACTGTATATTTTGTTTGTTTTTTATTTAACGATCGTGGCTTTGTGAAAAAATAATTTATATAAGTATATTAACAAGCTCCAGTATTTAAAGTGTCTTTATTAGGGTATCTCAACATGTCAACACTTTCTCAAACTTCTCAACACAAACTTGCAAACAATTTGACATGTTGACATGTGCAATACCTTCTCAACACCTTTTCAAACGTTAGATGGGTGTTAAATGTCTGGCCAATTAGCGCACACGTGTATGCATCACAGATGATTGTTTGCAAAACTTGCGAGGGCCGTGAAACAGTGTTGATTGCTTCATAATTTTTTTTTGGAATTAATAGATCTAGTCGCTATTATTAATACAATTTCATATACATCAACATAAAACACTCTTCATTAGACTATATCTCTCAATAATAACAAACACAAAATATATATGATAGTAACTTATTTTTTATTTTAAAACGAACGGAACGGGACCGGAACGGGACCGGAACGGGACCGGAACGGTACGGGACTTAGCCATTACGAAACCAGTATGACTTACTCCCCTTTTTGAAAAAAATGGCCGACTTCATTTTTTGCCGATCGAAGTGAACTGTGAGCTGAAAAATGGCTCTACCTTTGTATAGGTCGCATCCAACTTTTGGTTATGATTCTGGCTTGGTAAAGGCGCGTCTTATACTCGGGGAAATACGGTAGTACCCATTAGGCTAGTAAGAGCAATCAACATGAAATTAAAGTCATTGTTTATTTTATATGTTAATATTGGTTTCATTCAGTTTTATAACAAGTTTATAGGTCACATGAAATCAAATTACTCTGCCAGTCCCACGCCCTGCTGTGAGAAGAAGAAGGTTGTACATATGCAGGGTGAAGGGGAAAGGCAGCCGGAAAATTAGGTACTAGGTATAGTGGTAATGGCAATGTTTATGTCCAAGCCATACTGTTATCCTGGGACAAAATTTCTACCAGTTTTAACTGGTTTGTTGTAATGAAAAAATGTTAATCATTGATTATCAAATGTTAGTAAGTTTTTTTATTATTAATTTTCTAAAAGCAAGCAGATTATAAATGGTCACAGTTTGTGCTACCATGACAATAGCATTCTATAAAGATAAATATTCAAGGTGAACAATGATTTACATCTTAAAATAAACAACACTTTCCAGTATATATTTCTGTTAGTATGTTTTTGCTATGGAAAGTCAAAGTGAACAACACTGCATACCAAGGTTCTAAAAAATTCTCCAGTTATAGAATTACATATGAATTCAAATGAAGTATTGTTCAACTAAGTACACATCATAGTAAATCCATTTTCTAAGAATTATTTTTAAATTCTAAATCCTCAAATTTACAACATAACAAACTGATACAAAATTCCACAAACTAGCATACTATGCTCCTGAAAATTTATATTTTACTGTACGTCTTAAATAACTCTAAAAAATCTAGTCCCTATATAACCCTTTACTCAAATGCCATACCCCTACAGTATTCAAATTCTTTGTTAGACTTTTAGCCAAATATTTAGAATGATCTCCCCTGATTTTTCTTAACTCGATTGTCTCCCCTCCATACATATTATTGCAAAAAATTGTGATTCAGAGATATTTTAGTGACAGGGGAGTGAGTTAACATACCCATGGAGTAAAGGGTTAATAGGAGAGCAGACATTACAGATGATATGCAATATATCTTTGACTTTCCATGTTAGACTTGATTGGTATATGAAATAGATATGTATGGTGGTCCCTCGTGCAATTTGTAGCATTAAATGCGCATGGATAAGAGCGCCAAACTAGCCAATCAGCAAGCAGGGTCGGTGATTACCTTCAGACAAGCGTGATACAGATTTTCTCGGAGAAGGGACTGGTACACTATCTTTACCACCTGTAGAAAATTAGAGGACCAGTCTATGAATTTATTAATGTGACTACCAGACCAACTAGAAAGCTCAATATCGTGAGAGTAAAACATACTGGATTACAAAGTAACATTTTTCATTTTCATTTTATAGAAAATTATAACTTTAATAATAGTTTTAATTCTTTTACATAAGTAACAATTAAGAAAAAAACCTAAATACTTAGAAATAATTCAGAAATTAGTTTCTATGATTCAAATTAATGTCTCAGTGCAAAACTATAATGATAACTACATCAATATATAGAAGCATATACCATAGTTTTGCACTGTCAGTCTTCGAAATGGAAAAATGTCATTTTAAAAATCTAAAAAAAAAATAAGCAAGATTTGGACAGTTTTCAATGTGAAATGTTAATCCAAATGTGTTCTCACCTAATTATGATTAGAAAATCTCCAACCTCAAAATTAAAGTTAAGCAAAATGTCAAGTAAATGTCTTAATAAATGCAACATTGTATATTAACTAAAAGCTTGGCAATACATGTAGAGGAAATATATTCTAGAAGCAATCACTATACATAGACAAGATATATTTTTGTAAATAGAAGTCTGAGACATTAAGTTACTGTTGTAAAAATTGCATTCAGTTTTATCAAACATTATTTCAGTTGTTTTCATGCAGCATTTCTAAAAACCTCATGAAATATGATAATATAAATTGCATCTATTTCATAGCATATAAAATTCAAGCTGAAAAGAATGAAATTTGAAGCTATAGCAGTCAAACAGCCAAATTAAAAGCCATATTGGATATGAAATAACAAAGGCAACACACGTGTGATATGTAAAAACATAGAAAACAGGGTGCATCAAAGTCAAGTGGTAGAATGCTAGGAAAAAGTGAAAGGTGAACATTATAGGGCTATTAACAGTATCACTATAGACATGTTACTTTGTTCATTATAAGGTAGAAAATGTGGAGTTTTCAGCAAAGACACTTAGAGTAATCTCTGTCACAGGCTGTTTGTCAACGGAAACTAACACAGAAACTCAAAAAAAAATTGAATTGAATTTGAGGTTATGTATATAGCTATGATAAACACAACTTGAAATTTTCATATTTTTTTTCAGAGAATACTTTTAAAATCTTTAAAAGCCAAAGTAGTGTAGGGACAACCAAATACACAAACATATTGGCAAGCACTAAATGTGCATTTCAGTTCTTGTGACAAAATAATGATAACTTGACACAATATAACATCCCCTCAACCCCCTCACAGCCTTTGACATGATTCCTGACCATCACACAAACTAGAACACTTGTTGAAAGTACCTGATCGTAATGAAGTTTGTGAACCAAAACCGTTTTCATCTGCAAACCAAAAACATTCACACATATTTAGCAAACAAAAATTAATTATTATACACAAAGCGTTACCAAAACGAGAGGCGAGAGCGAACAACTCGGCAAGGAATTTCTGTAAAATTTCCTTACAAGTGATCAATGCAAAACTATGGTACATGCCTCTATAAATTTATGTAGTTACCACAGTTTTGCACTAAGACCTCGCCCAATAATTAGGGAGGGGCTTTAATGTTTAACTATGTTTCATATAAAGTTGTAGATTAGCATTATAATTCAAATTTATTATAACTGGGTGTCAGTCAGTCCAGCGTTCTACTAGCTGCATAGTACAGTCTGGTACCAAGCTTTAAGCTCTATATTCATGGAAGTAAAGCTCTCCAAAATATGAACAAATAAGGACCAAACTGAAGATTCAATTCACTCTCACCTCCTTCACATGCAAGTATTTAGCCAACACTACATGAAACATACACTGGCTTAGAATGAGAAGGCAGTATTTAATGCTACTTACAACCTTATAAGACTCATACATATTTTAAATCTGCATCACAAGGTGCTTCTTATGAGCCTTTTAATGCAAAATCAGAACATGTCATCTTGACCAAAATTAACTTAAACAAGAGGGCCATGATGGCCCAATATCGCTCACCTGATTATAAACCCTGCACAATTTTCACCCAAAGGAATAATTTGAACATCTTGGTAGAAAACCACAAGATGATGCTACATACCAATTATCAAAACTCTAGGCAGTGTAGTTTTAGGCAAGAAGATATTAATATGTTTTCCCTATATAAGTCTATGTAAAACGGTGACCCCCTGAGTGGGGCCAATTTTGACCCCAGGGGCATAATTTGAAAAATCTTGGTAGAGGACCACTAGATGATGCTACATACCAAATATCAAAGCTCTATGCAGTGTAGTTTTAGACAAGAAGATTTTTATATGTTTTCCCTATATAAGTCTATGTAAAATGGTGACCCCCGGGGCTGGGCCAATTTTGACCCCAGGGGCATAATTTGCACAATCTTGGTAGGGGACCACTAGATGATGCTACATACCAAATATATAAGATCTTAGGCATTGTAGTTTTAGACAAGATGATTTTTATATGTTTTCCCTATATAAGTCTAAGTAAAATGGTGACCCCCAGGGCGGGGCCAATTTTGACCCGAGGGGAATAATTTGAACAATCTTTGAAGAGGACCTCTAGCTGAGTCTACATACCAAATATGAAAGCCCTGGGCCAAGCAATTTCGGAGAAGAAGATTTTTTAACGTTTTCTCTATATAACTATGTAAAACTAAGGGCCCCCGGGGCGGGCCAATTTTGACCCCAGGGGCATAATTTGAACAATCTTTGTAGAGGACCTCTAGCTGAGTCTACATACCAAATATGAAAGCCCTGGGCCAAGCGGTTTCGGAGAAGAAGATTTTTAAAGGTTTCCCCTATATAACTCTATGTAAAACTAAGGGCCACCGGGGCAGGACCAATTTTGACCCCAGGGACATAATTTGAACAATCTTTGTAGATGACCTCTAGCTGAGTCTACATACCAAATATGAAAGCCCTGGGCCAAGCGGTTTCGGAGAAGAAGATTTTTTAAGGTTTCCCCTATATAACTCTATGTAAAACTAAGGGCCCCCGGGGCGGGGCCAATTTTGACCCCAGGGACATAATTTTAACAATCTTTGTAGAGGACCCCAAGGTGAGTCTATATACTAAATATGAAAGCTCTAGGCCGTACGGTTTCAGAGAAGAAGATTTTTGAAGTTTCCTTTTTGAAAATCTATTTTTAGCCTGTGTGACCTAGTTATGCGACGGACTGGAATTTTTTTAACAATTTTGGTAGAGGTCCACCCAAGGAACATTCCTGTAAAGTTTTATCAAATTTGGCCAAGCGGTTTAGGAGGAGAAGTCGTTTGAAGAAATTGTTGACGGACGCACGCCGCACGCCGCACGACGCACGCCGCACGACGGACGACGGACATCTCAGTATGACAAAACCTCACCATGACCACATTGTGGTCAGGTGAGCTAAAAAGCTTGTGTTCCATTTAAGTAAAGAGTAGTTTTCAAACATGTTTTTCTTGTTTTCTAAGAAAAGTATTTTTGTTAATACCACCTTATAAGCCAGTGATGTATATATCACTAGTATAAATATACAAGGGAACTGCAAGCCTAAATGGCTTATAATGCTAACATGCAAACAGCTATAGCATAAATAATACACATCCATCCAGTATGGTATAGCATATCATTAGTATACATCAAAAGTTCTAAATTAATCAGTTATAAACAGAATTAACATAACATAATTAGATGATTTCACAAAATTAGCTTTTAACAGAAGAGCAGCCCAAACATCAGCTTATACTATAGCAAGCTCAATACTTCGATCAAGTCACAATAAAACCACCATGGAGTAACCATACTTTTTCAACACAACATGCATTCTTCACTGTGAAGCTTGTGGAAAATCAGTATAAATATTTTCAGATTTTGCAAAGGGTAAACAAATCAACAGTAAATAATATCAAAGAGGACTCATTCCAGAATGATATGCTTTAAGCAAGGAAAGGTCAATTAATGTGAAATCAAAACTCAACAAAGAAAGAATCATCAACGATTTATAACAAGTAATGATATAGCATTTATACAAATTTGTGTAATATATCCCCAATAATTGGTATAGGAAATAACAACCAAACACCAGGCCTGTTAAACTAAAATATATTGTTAACTTTATTACTTCTCGTTCCCAATAATTAGAGGAAAACTGAGTTGAATCTTCCTGAAACAAGCTTACAACTAACACAAGACAAGATGTTAATATTGTTGTGCATATTGCGAGGGAGAATCAGGCCCGATGATTATAAACATTTCTCATTCTCATACTCCAACTCCAAACTCCAAGCTCAAACATGAAAAACAGCTTCTTTAAGAATTTTGCTTCAAAACCAACACCATCTTGTAGCAAATGGTCTAACTAAGAAAATGAACCCCCATTTCATATGTTTCCATTTATTAATAAAGAAGTTACAGCAGTTTTTTTGTAACTAAGAAATGCTCCAATTGGAGTATGGAGTATGAGTTGGAGCATGGAGTACGTACTCCAACGTTTATAATCAAAGGGCCAGAATTAAGTTTGAAAGCTTCAATGCTGTCAAATGTCGAATTTCTAAGGTAAGCTCTGTAATTGTACTCATTGTGTATACAAAATCATAAGACTTCTTTAATTCTAAATTGCAGCATGGCCATATCAATAGATCAAATATTGATGTCAAGTGTCAAATGCAAACTTCCAATTATTTAGAATGAAACAATACACTTAGTCAATACGAGTACAATAGTTCAACAATAATAATAGTAATTAGTAGCAATATTGAGAACCAACCCTTAGTCATAATCAGACATGTTATTGATCAAGGTAAAATATAAAATGAAGTAAACACCATCAAAATATATGTATGTACATGTAGCATAAATACAGATTTATTGTGTTAAACAGTAGAATTATTAACAAATTATGAAGTAGGGTGCTGCTTGTGCTTGTGTGTGTGTATTTGAAACACGGGGAACGATTTGAAAGGCTTGGTTTCAATTTTTAGGAACAGTGTATCAATAGGGACTTCAAGAGAAAATGCATAATGGTAAAACAATGTAATGGAGTTAGAATATAGTACACATCTACAATTTTTTAGAACACTCAGACATCTTAACAACAGAATGTGGAGGAAATGTGGAATATATTAATGTCAGTCACAAATCCACAGAAACACTGTTTTAGTTTTAGTCAATACACAACTTCAATACATGTATTGACATCATAGAAGAAAAAGTTCAAAAAATTTCTTCATACTGGTACTTTCATTAAGCAGAAAAAAATATCAAAGCGAACGCTTTCTAGGACTAAGGTCAAGCAATCTTTAGCATGCACCAGAGGAAATATATATTACAACTGAAATACAAATAGCATGCTTTGCTCCCCAGATATATGAGTTTTAATATCTTTCACCATATGATATACAGCAACTTTCATTCCCAATGCTAATACATGTATAGCATATATACAGTATGTTAACTAAGACAAGCCAAGCAATCCTCAAGCGCAGCCACTAGCAATGTTCTTACTCAGTTTTCCTGTCGATGTTTTCTTGGCATCTTTTCCTTCTTTAGCAGACATTGAGTTCTTTTCACTGCTTTTCTTGTCTTTACTGTCTTCTTCCCCTGTTCCTTGGTTCATGAGATCATATTCTCGAGATAAAACAGACCTAGTACTTCTACTGGATTTAAATATCTCATCCACAAAGCTTGTGGTATCTTGCAAGCCTTCTTCGGGTTTTTCAGAACGTGAGGATGTATTAAATAGATCATCTATAAGACTTCCACGTTTACTACCGGTAGTAGCTGAGCCTTTTCTCCTTCCACTAGAAAACAAGTCATCTAATTCACCAGTCTTTTTTATAGTTCTTGAACTATCCTTACTATCTTTACTTCCGCTATTTCTTCTTCGAGCTCTAGCACTATCTCCAGCCTTGTCTGTATCACTGTCATCTCTCTTCTCATTATCTGCATCAGCATTTTTATGGATTTTATTTCCAGACTTTGATGTAGAAACTTTAAGCTTCTCGTCCCTGTTTTCTTTATCCTTATCAGAATTTGCAAGTGCATGACTAGCTAGAAGAGTATCACTGCTATTACCTTTGGTATGTTTTCCTGTCTTAGATGTACTGGGAGTCTCCCCTTTATCAGCTTCCTTTTTCTCGTCCTTATCAACTGCTCTAGGAGTTTGATCAGTTTTTGTATTAAGATCAAACCTAGGTGTCGGTCTTCCAGTGCTTATTATGTCAAAATCATCATCAAAGCTTATCTCCTCGCCTACTGAACGGGCTGAATCTTTAACAAACAAGAAAATGATACACATACATTGAGTATACAAAACCTAATGTACTGTAGTCTGGGTAAGTGGACGATTTCCTAGGCTCAAAAGGTTTGCCATTTTGATAGTTCAGACATTTGATGCGCAGAAATATTTAAAAAAAAAGTTAAGTTACCAATTTTCTAGGGCTCTTCAGCTGTTGAGCCGTTCAAGCACCCTTTGACATTTTAACTTCCATATTAGTGATTTTGAAAATTTCTTATGTAGAGTTTTGCCTCTTACATTGCCACTTATACAGTTAACAGATTCACAATGTGAGCCAGGTGCCATCCCCTTGGCAACAAAGCCAGACAACAAATGCCTTAATATGTTAAATATACATTACACAAAACTTATTTACTAGAAAGTAAACCATTAGAAATGTTATTAAATAAAGCTAATGGTCACAACAGTGCAATCTCTACAGAACAGTCTTTAACAACAGCTAGTAGTTTTCTTTAGAGAGTTTATCAACTATATAACATCTATTGTAAAATCATTAATTTTTGTGGGGGATTGAATTTTGTGGATTTCGTGATTCACCTTCAACCACGAAATCAAATCCCATCGAACAATGATTTCAACCTCGTATTTATTTCCTGAAATGCAAAATCCACAGATTAATGTCAAAATAGTCTTTTTGCAGTATTTTGCAGCACTAACAGATGATTTTGAATGTGAGCTTTGGTCCACAAATTTACAATCTTAGAAAGTTATCTAAAGATTTGGTTTCTTTATTCAGACTTATGGAAATGTTAGCGATCAAAGGTTCAATTTAAAGGTAAACCCTAAAAGAACAGATTTATAGCCACTGCCATAAGTTGCCCTGAAGAGACTGCACCCATTGTGACTAAAACAAATTAAATCAAGTAAAGTTGTACATAAGTATTACCCTTCAATAAACACTTATTAATAACAACAAATTCTAAAAGCATGTTTATAATGGACAAAATTTCTTTTAAGATAAAATACTGAAATAATTACATAATAATAATAATTTAAGTCTTAAATTTGGTAAAGTCCAACAACAAAACTGTGGAGACCACTACTTTACCAACACTGAAGGTTTTAGATAAACTTATTTGGTTAAAGAGACAAATGTTAATGTGCTAGCTGCCAGCTTCCTGGAATAAAGCTTTTAGGACACATCATTAATTATAAATCACAAAAATAGTTTTAGACCTAAAAATATATTTCAGTTCAGAAAGAAATGTTATATAGCGTTTACTTTCACATTGCGGTCGTATGCATGTATGCACATTGTTGTTGGTAAAGAAGTGGAAACAACAGCATTGTGCATCATAAATAGACTTGGGAAATTATGTTACAAAGACACAGTGTTGATAATATGCACAGAAAAGCCAACAAAAAGCTGCAGGAACAATCCCAGCACCCATGCCTCTGGAGTATAAGGTGATCAGGTGTCAAACCTTGATTACAAACAGGTTAGGGCCTCAGGTGTGATACCTTGATTACATATGAGTAAGGGCAAGCCAGGTGAGAAACATAAATTACATAATATTAAGGACCAGTGAACTAAACCCTTTTGGGTATACCGGAGTTAAATCTGTCCATGCATAAACAGGTTACATAAAACATATACGTACATATACACGTTACTCCCATTCACCAAACAATTATATACCATTGTTATGTGACTTATGTCAAAGCACAAATAAGACATATAAACTCTCAATACAGCAAGAGATGATTGTAAAATATGTATGCCCTGCCCCTGACCCCATAAAACAGACATAGCCTTGCATGTAAAAGAGCATGGCAAACTTCAGACTCAGCAACCTTCACTGTTGACCGGTTTGCCTCAGAATCTTAAACAGTGATTTAGTGATGATCAACCAACTTCCCACAGAAGTATTAAGATCCAATGCCTATCGGTTCTAGAGACAGACAAAATGACAGATTGACCAACATGTGCACAGCACTTTTAATAATAGTATTATCCTTTATACCGAAAATAAAATAAGGTGCAAACAAAAAAAATATTCAAATGCTATTTGGTAAATGTAATACATTACTTACCAATGTTATTGTCTTACAAAAAATATAATAATGTATGTTAAGTTCTACTGAAATAACGGAAAATGTATTAATTTTATAATAAATCTATCCATTTAAACATAGAAAATATTATGATATGAATTTAATCTCAATTTATCCCATGTAATAAACTGATGTTAAAATGCACCACAAAAAATTTAATATCAGCAAATATATGCACACACTGTGAACAAGTGACTTTCCCACACTTATAAACAATTCAGCCCACAGAAATGACCAGGAATCCCCTTAAAGAAATCTCATTGTTTGGGGAAAAACAACCAGTGACCAGGCCTGCAAGTGACGATGACTCAGTTGGAATACCAGCCCGAATTCCACCACAATCCCAGGTAAGCACACAGTTACTGCAAGGTAAACTTGTTGTTTCCAAATCGCCAAACGGGTGCATTATTATACTACCTATGGGCAAGTTTTTCTTGAAGGTAACATGGCTGTCCTTATGTTGTGGCAAGTGGTCTGTGAAGGATGAAATAGATATACCAAACACTTCAAAACTCACACTCATACACAGGGAGGAGGCATTCAAAAAATCACCACACATCATTCTCAGTAAAAAATCAACTAAAATGTTTCAAATAATAAAAATAATAATTTATTGAAATTTATTATAAGCATAAGTTTGCTAATAGTAATAATTAGTATACCCCGGGGGTGTTCAAATAATTAGCAGAAAATGTTACTTATTTTCAAATTTTGAATCACTTAAGATTTAAGTGTATAGAGCTATATCTGACGAAATTTTAAAAAAAGTTTCAAAAACTGAAATACAATTATGCTTTCATATCCATTAGATCAATTTGCCCTTCAGCTTTAACAGAAACTCTCTGTGTGATTAATTGGACATGCAAACTGTCCATTTTCCTATGAAAGTGTTCTAGAACAGCCCGTGAAATTATAAGAATCGTCTTTTTTTTTCGACGATTGAATCAAAGTAGACGGAACCCATCCAAAGTTTTAATTCGCAATTAAGGTAGTCTAGTATCATACTAAAAACAATGCAAGTAATAATTTTGACATTAAATGACTGTTAGAATATAGCTCTATACACATCAAGAGACGTTGCCACTGAAAATTGTGTCTGTTCAAAGTTCAGGGCAAATCCATTTGAAATAATCTAATCTGCAGACTATGAAAGCTGCATGGAAATAAGAGCATTTTTCTATATTCTGCAGTATACTGAACATCCCTTGTATGTATTAATAAACTGAAAATAATACTTATACCTATTACCATATTGTTATTATTAGATAAATCTAAACAGAAAAGGTTAGCATCAGATCACGACAATATAAACATCAAAAGCATCAAATTGTTTTGTTTTATTTTGCGGTAAACACAGTGCTTGTTAAAAGCCAGCCATGTTGTTAGTTCTATATGTATATGTACGACAAATCATGCGTAAACATTCCAAAAAGCACACCCTTACTGTGTCCGTCTTTCTCCTTAGGTGTGCTCGGTTTATTCTCCTTGGGCGCGCTGGGTTTATCATGTTTCAACGATTTTGCCTTCTCGGATCTAGGTGAATCTGGCAAAGGAGGCTTTTCATTTCTAGCACTTGAATCCCGTCTAGGAGTCTCTTTGGCTCCCGAGTCCCTACGAGCAGATTCACGAGGTGTGGTACCCTTTTTAAGGCCTGATTTGCTGTCAGAGTCTGATCTTGCTCGACTACCAGAGCCGGAACGATGTTGACTACCTGAGTCTGTCCTTGACCTAGGTGAGACTCGTGGACTGTCTTTCCTAGGTGAACTTTTTGTCGAATGGTCATCATGTTTTGATATATTGGGTGATTCACCTAGTTTCATAACAGGAATACTATATAAACATCTTGTTATAAATCTACAGTAGTACTGTTCAACACTTCATAATTTTCAGTTAACCAAACTTATTCAAAGAGCCAAGTTACCGAAACACTTTTTTCCTTTTTTACACTACACACATTATTATACTCCCTACAAATTTTATCAGTGAATAGTTACTGAATACAGCAGGGTACAGTTTTATCAAAGCACTTACAGAATTACTAAATATACACACAAACTTAAATTCTTCAACATTCTATAACAACAAATCATGGACATACAAAATAGAAAATGATGGTGTAAAAGAATTTTAGTAACTGATACATAAATATTACAGATCCCTTTACCTCCATTTGCAAATGGTAACTGTAAAGAATTCAAACTAGAGCTATCACATGAGTGATGAATCATACCCCCGCAGCACCGCCTTGACACAGGAAAATTATTTAAAATTATAGTCTAAACAACACATTTGATGGGAATCTGCAGCTATACAGAAAAACACCATGATTGAAGGCTAATGTGAAAAATCCAGTATGAAATGACAAAGTTACAGAGCGGACACAGTTTGCATGACTATATAACCTTTGACCTGTAAGTGTGACCTTGACCTTTGAGGCAGGGACCTGGGTCTTGCGCATGACACACCGTCTTGATGTGGTGAACATTTGTACCAAGCAATTTTAAAATCCAGTAAGAAATGACAAAGTTACAGAGTGGAGACAGTTTGCATGACTATATAACCTTTGACCTGTAAGTGTGACCTTGACCTTTGAGGTGGGACCTGGGTCTTGCCTATGACACACCGTCTTGATGTGGTGAACATTTGTACCAGGCAATTTTAAAATCCAGTAAGAAATGACAAAGTTACAGAGTGGACAGGATTTGCATGACTATATAACCTTTGACCTGTAAGTGTGACCTTGACCTTTGAGATAGGGACTTGGGTCTTGCGCATGACACACTGTCTTGATGTGGTGAACATTTGTACCAAGCAGTTTTAAAATCCAGTAAGAAATGACAACGTTACAGAGCGGACACGGTTTGCATGACTATATAACCTTTGACCTGTAAGTGTGACCTTGACCTATGAGGTAGGGACCTGGGTCTTGCGCATGACACACCGTCTTGATGAGGTAAACATTTGTACCAAGCAATTTTAAAATCCAGTAAGAAATGACAAAGTTACAGAGCGGACACGATGCTAACATACCGACAGACCAACAGACCGACAGACCAACATGGTGACTCCAGTATACCCCCTTCAAACTTTGTTTGCGGGGGTATAATAATTAGAGCACAACCAAGATTTCTTAAGTGCTGTGATATAACATTACCCTGAACTCTATAAACATTGTTAGCATTGTACACATGTGTAACAACAATGTCTACAAAATGGCCATATTGAAATATATCTCAAGTTAAATGAACTACATGTAGCTCTGTCTAAAACCAACTTTTAACTTTTGCACAATTTCAATTAGTGCGCAATGAATGTCAGTATAATATACACAATGGATTTGTTGTTTGCCAAGTATATTATTCTTGGAAGAAACACACAGACAAATATATAATATGATACAATAGAATAAATCCAAGTATCGAAGATATTCAACTTGAAAACCTGGGATAATAAAGTACATCACTAAACATACATTTCAAAAGACTTAGTGTAACCATTTTTAAAAATCTTAAACAGGTAATTAAGTCTCAAAAGGGGAGTGACTAAGGTTACTTTATATAATCTGCTGGAAAAAATACAATTGAAATAAGGGCTGCCTGTGCATGAATTGATACATGTATAAGCATATATAGGGCAAATCTATATATGATTTCTGTAAAACTGCCAAAAACAGTGCAGTTGTTTCATTCACCAGAAGGTACAACAGAGCAACAGTCTAATATATTAGCATATCAATCACTGCTTACCATGACTATTAACCAAATACAGCAACAACACAACCATAGTATCAATCTGACCAAAAATAAAATTTCTTGTTTCTGCTACACCTACCAACCCTATTTTTTTTTTAAAAACTCCCACCATTATTTTTTATTATTTACAATTGAATGTTTGGAGTACAAGAAGTATGTGCAATGAAAGACTAACAACTGAATGTGCATGTCTACTTTGGGAGAAGTACTATCAATGCTATAAGTAATAATCAGTAAGTGTAATAAATAAGTTCAAAATATTTTAGTTAAAATGTATGCATACAACAACTTGTTTTGTGTATGCCCAGTGGAAGCCATTTCCATGAAAAATAGCTCTTAATCATTCAGGTGCTATAATTCTGCTGGTATGTTGGATAGTGTAATGTGGCTTTGATAATGTAATGTGTTAATGATTGTTACCAAGTACGCAACGTTTGAATGCAATGCATAAATAGACTAAAACATATTTGAGTTTCAACATTTTGTAACAGAAAAACGGACGGACGGACGAACGGACAAAAACTAGCCAAGTCAATCAGGAGCCATAATTTTGTTGGAAAGTGCAGCGTAGCTTTGACAATGTGTTGTATTTATGATGGTAAACAAGTATGCCATGTTTGAAAGCAATGCCTTAATGGACTTAAAAAATATTCAAGTTTCAACATTTTTATAACGAACAAAATGATAGGTGCATAACTATATGGCCTTCCCATCAGTAGATGCCGGGACATTAAAAGACAATGTGATGGTTAGTTTATTGAGAAACTAGCAGAGATGATTATTCAGATAAAACAACACACAAACTAAAAAGTTAAATATTACAAAAAATGTTTTTGATAAAAATATGCTTTGTTTTAAGCATTGCGTAAAGTTGAAGAAAGACTCAGAAAGTTATATAGATGATACAAATCGCAAAAATAAATGTAATTAGTAGAAAGATGAGATGTTTGAAAAATATGATGTGAAAGTTATAAGCAAAGCACACAGTAAAAGCACACTGTCTTACTTCGCTCATCTTTATATGCAAATGATTCCATGTCATCCTCTTTCTTGCTAATTTCATTGTAACCTAAAATATTGTGCATCTGTAGTGAATGTTTCAATAATTAACTTTATATCTCAAGAGCTCATAAAGCAGTTTTAAGATTTTGAATCTATTAAATATATCCACATAACTAGCTTAGTTGTCTACCTCTCATAAAGGCCTGAATTTCATATATAGTACCTTACACTTTTCTGATAAGATTGGCTAGAAAATGAACACATCCCATAATTCCCATTTGCAGTTTTTTTGACAAATATCAATAATTGTCTCTTAATAAGATTTTTCCATAATTGGATTGTCTCCCCTGCATACTCATTATTTGAAGGTAATTTTTCATAGACAAGTGGGAAAAAGAATACATGGAAGGACAAAGCATTGCCATGACAACCGAATACAGTATAAATCACCATAGCTTCAAGCAGGTCAGATAGAAAATATCATAGAAATCCTTCGTGCAAATGAATGTGAAGTTAAGTCAAAATACAACCATATATATGGAGTTTACTGTTGTGAATAAAAGCAAACATGCAAGTATTACACAATGAATCCATGTGAAATGAATAAAAAAATTATAAATAAATTATCATGATTTTATAAAAAAAATTACCAACAAAAATTTTGGATTTGAAAAACGATTTCTATGACTCATTAATATTAAATTTATAAGATGGTTGATACAGGTGGGTATACAATACCAAGGACACATAAAATAAGCTCAAACTAAGCCAATTTACACTAATAATCTCAAAATAAGCTTATACTAAGCTTATATTTGTTTGTAATAAACTTAAATTAAGTTTGAAATGTGCTCCTTTTGAATTATTTACAATTATGATATCAAACTAAGCTTATACATTCTTTGTAAACAAGCTTAAGAAGTAAGACATTGCTTTCAACATAACTATGCAACGCGGCTGTCACAGATTTAGGAGAAATCTTCGCAGTATGCAACATGACCAGGTTGAGCCACAAGAACGACAGGAGAGAATCTTGCAGTACGGCGCCAAAGGAGCAGTAGGGGGGAAGAATCTTGCAGGAACTATGTACAATTAGAACCAACTGTTAAAGCAAGCACAAGCTTGTAATAGTACTCGATAGACAAACGCGGCACAACTAGGAGGAGGGATGATAATGAAGCATCAAGGCCACACACAGTGGGTATAACATGTCATACCTGCTGGATCAGTCTCGTTCTCCTCTCTACACACTGACCGAAGGGTAACATTTGACCCCTGATTGTGTTCCTTAATAGACCTAACATCTCCACCAATAGACACCTTAGAGCCAAAATTCTCCTTGGATTTTAAAGAAACTGTTGAACCCTTTTCTGCATCTTGGGTACTTCTTAATGATGCCTGTGACCCCGTACTCTCCTTCCCTTTATTTGATGTTAAAGTAGCCCTTGATCCCATATTTTCTGTACCCTTGTTTGACCTTAATGATGCCACAGACCCTAATTTATCCCTTGGAACATTAGACCTTATTGAGACAGAGGACCCCATATTACCACCCTCTGTTGCGTCCCCTTTTTTCATATCCTCCATGTCATGATCTCTTTTCGACCTTAATGACGTCACCGATCCCATTTTATTCCTTTGAACATTGGACCTTACAGAAACAGAAGATCCCATATTTTCAGCCCCTTTTATTTCCCCAGTTTCATCAGAAATAGCCTTTAAATCATCATTCGATTCATTGACAGGTTCATTATAGTTTCCAGACTTCTTTGCAGCTGGAAAATGCACAAAACTTGATGGTGTCCAAGAGTGTCACAATTCTCAGTTAATTAAAATTAGCAAGCTTTTTTATACATTACTTTAAACACAAATAGTTTCATACCGCCAAGCTCGGTGGAAAATTGGTCAAATAAAATTAAAAATCTTGAATTTGATGTACATGTACGCATATAGATTCTCAGAAAACAATCAAGTTCACTATTTGTTGCATGATCACATAAAAGTTAGGAAAATATATTAACGGTAAAGGTTAGTTTGATTAAATAGGTCATGAAACAAATCCTGACTTTGAGTGAGTGGTAATAGTAAATACAGAACTTAATTCATTAATTAACACTTTTAATACTGGTTAAAACACAAATTAATGCTTTATTTCAATTGTTAAACAGCACTTGGTTAAAATCTTAAACAAATAATCTATAAAACACAATATAAATTGTACGATACTATGTGGTTATAACTGATATTAAAAGCTATATGTACATCAAAAATATACAATGTGGATAGCAATTGAGCAGCTGACATAATTATAATAATAAATATGTCTTCATGCAAATAAAAATATTTTAAAATTCACTTCAAAAAGAATTAATTTAACGGGTATTGCCATAAATCTGCAACAACAAGAACAAACAATTAAATAAAACAAGCTAACAAAATATATAAAATATATCACTTTAAAAACGTCTTTGACAAAAATTAATGTTGTCTTACCTTCATCTCGTAGCCTTTCCACTCGTTTTTTCTTGCGTTCTTTCTTTTCCATAACTTTCATTGAAAACTTTTTTGATTCTTCTGTAGTTTTTATTATCATATTAGTGAACTGTAAAAATAAAGATTTTCAAATGATAAGTTCATATTAGCAAATTGTACTAAATTATTTTGTAGATATATGTTCAATGCAGAGTCAAAGATGTCTTATTAAATCAGCAACTGGTCACAGGCTGCAGCAAACATGATCTTAGGCCAAAACATAATAATATTGTGGTACAACCCTGCTTATTTAAAGTCCTACTCTAAAATAGTTTTCATGTGTAATGTGAATAGAATTTTTCCTATCAGCACGACAGGAAGAGAATTTAAAGCAACAGAATACACACAGGCTATAACAGTATTAAAACATTATCATACCCTTCATTATAACGGATGTAGTCCATTTAACAACAGGCAAAAAAAATATTTCAAGACAGAATTTATATGCATTAAAGTGATGGAGGCACAGTACATTATGTATATACGGGTTGTATAACAATTATACCCACCATTTGCTAACACCATAATAATCATGCATGTGAGTCAGTGTAATAATCAACTAAATAACAGATGTTTGTAAGACACATAAAAAGTCATATGCCCCATAGCAGCCCAATAGTCGAAAATGGTAAAGGTCACAGTGACCTTGACCTTCAATATACTGACATCAAAATGAATGGGGGTCATCTACTGTTGCTGAACAACCTTGATGTAAAGTTTGAAGATTCTAGGGCAAAGCATTCTTGAGTTATAGAACGGAAACCATTTGGTCTACCGAAGCGGAACGACTGTCCATCCACAGACATGAGCAAAGCCACATAATCCATCATCTAAGATGGGGTGCATAATAATAAATCATACCACATCCAAACACAAATATACATTTAAACCTAGTATTAAAGAAACATATATGACCAACATGCAGTGTGTTGTAACACATGCACCCTTACAGGGCCTTACTGAATGCAGTGGTTTACCCACCCACTGCTTGTGTAACATGCTTTCTCTCCTTGACCAACTAAACATAACAAAGCTGACATTCTCACATTGCTAAGCTGGACAATTACATGTTTACAACCATGCAGAAATATAGCCAGAGCTAGACACAAAACTGTTGGAATGCATTTAAGCATTCCGAATTAAAGCTTTACAATAAATCCTTGATATGCAAATAACCAGTACAAAAGGTATATGTAAATGTTAAATCAAAACAGGCTGAATTTTACAGCATAGAATTAAACTGAATGTCTATTTTTTAGTCAAATATGGCTGACAGTTATCCACACAAAAAGAGCAAAATTATCCAAGGACACCAATAATAAGCCATGCTGTAAGTAAGCAACAGGAATTCCCAGTCAAAATAACGATGATGCAAATAATAAGGCAGGGGTTCCCAGTTCAATCTAACCCAATATTAATGTACCATTTATTCTGGTCCCTAATCAACGATGCTGTAATTTCAAGATTGAAAGTCTCAGGAAATACACCTTTTTTTACAGTATCTGATTTTTAAACAAAATGTTTTACTGAGAAAAAAGCTACAACTATATGCCTTCCCTAACAATGGTATTCTGAAATGTCAAAACACTGTTGATTAAGGACAAGGACCCTTTTGACCCCTAAATATATTTTTCCAAGATGCAACAACATCCATGAACATTTAGTGAACAAGCTACAAGCTTCGAGATGCAGCCAGGGGAATGCATGAACGTTATATATTTGTATATACATGCTGGAAATACCTCCTCATAGTAAATCCTATCTCTCCACATCACATGATTACCCGAGATCACATGACTACCCGAGATCACATGACTACCCGGTGATAGCTTTAATAATTTATCAAGTAATGACAATTAAGTCGACATTAATCTATGCTTTCCAGACCAAAGGGGTCCGTTTCATCTTCAACTCCATCATTCACTGTTTAAGGAGATTCTTAAACGATGAATGAGGGAGTTGAAGATATAACAGACCCCTTTGTTCCAGACAGGTGGTTTCAATTTTTCATCAATTAAGTTGACATTAATCTATGCTTTCCAGACAGGCGATTTCAATTTTTCATCAATTCATGACAATAAAGTTCACATCAAATTTAATTAACACTTCATGCATGATAACATTGAATGCAACAATTCATTTCACTTAGAATGAGAAGGTCACAAGTAACCATACAAAAATGCCTTTTGAGAAACCAAGAAAAAAGCTGAAAACTACAAAACAAACTTTTTTGACTTCAGTTTAGTCAACATGGCCTGCTGATTTTCATGAAAATTGACTCATTAGAAGCCCCTTGTGATCCAGATTTCAAATTTGTACGGTCTCTCGCACAAGCAACCTTGTCATTCTAAGCCAAAGGATTGTTATATCAAAATCAGTTTTAATTATTATCTAACAGTTTAAGTAATTCAAAAACAGTTATGCAGAGAACAAAACGTATTACTTTATGTCAGATATTATTGCCATATCTTTGTTTTCACTGTTATTTGCAAATGGAGTTCCTCTTACAATCATAACATGAATATATTCATTCTGGAACATTTAATAATGAATTACTAAATCTGCTAAATAAGTCTAAATAAAGCTCATACAAGTGTAAAGTAATTTACATTAGATAAGCTTTCTATAAGTATTGAAATAGAGTGATTTCATAACACTTTTGTATATCTGAAACATGGTGAATATATCACGTTGTACACAAGTACTTTTTCACACCAAAGAAGAATTACAGACTCGATAATTATAGCAGGATAATTATCCTCGGAGTAACTCATAAAAATACAAAAAAACTGTTTTTACCTCACTATAATCCAATTTGCCATCATTGTTTTCATCTACTTCTGCTATCATTTTTCTTACATCATCCCTTGTCATGTTTTCTCCTTGCTGTAAAACAAACATCATTTGTATCTTAGACTGAATCAGTCAATGACATACATTAATGTACACCTTCCACAAAGGGCCATAACTCTGACAATATTCATCTGACCTACAAACCTTGAAAAAATCAATTGATGAAACAGACTTAACAGTCTTACTCTACAGAATTAGCACTTGTCTGATTGTGCAGGACAAGTAATTGTTGATTACTTTTGCAGTAATTATGAAAGGAGTATATAGGGACAATATTACATTTAACCGATTCGGGCAATTAGTTGCAAATTCTAAATTCACAGACTGCTGAATTATGAACATTTATTACTGAAACTCGGACTTAGATTTTTAACAGTGACATGGTTTTTTCCGTAGTGTAGTCCAGAAACAATTTCAGTTTGACAGAGACCTTTGTTTAAAAGTGGAATACGCCAATTATGCTTACAACAATTTCCTGGTTTAGATTTAATGAAAATGGCACATTGATCATGTATATAACTTCCATTCATTCTAAATCTGAGTAGCTCAGCGGTTAGGGTGTTTGCTGTCTAATCTGGCGACCTGGCTTCAAATCCAAGTGGAGGCACATTTGTGCCTGCCACATTTCGGTAGAAAGCTGACTGGTAAATAAAGGCTATGCTCAGCATTAAAAAAATAATGGTTGAAAAATGGTGGTTGACCTAGACCTTTACCTTATTCATGATTTTATAAAGCTCATCCAATGATATATATCCATCTCCATTTATATCTATCTTTCTGAATGCTTTCATCAAATCATCGGCAGAAGTAACCGGCTCCTTGCGACATATATCAACAAAATCATCAAATGAAAGTTCATCTGTAAATGATCAAAATCATGATAACATTGTTGCATCAAATCAAAGTTAACTCTTAAACTTTCATACATCTCAAAAAGAATGTATACTTCGATACTCATCACGTTAAAAAAAAATACCCATCATTTTAAAGACAAAATACCAATTATCTTAAAGGCAAACAAAATATCCATTACTTTCAGAAAAACTTACCCTTCAAACCTAGATCTTCAGGATCAAAATGTGGCTATTAACTTAATAGCCACATTTTGAGAAATATTCAAGGGTAAAAAGCCTACTCTTGAGTTAAATAGAACCCCTATTAGGATAATTCAAGACTCAACTTAACGATATTAAGATGATTTTCCAATGTAGTATTCTCAGAAGGAACTGAGGTAACGTTAATAATCCTGAGTTACGTCTGAGGGACTGGGTGCACACGCAAGGTATCAAATGTCAGAGCAAAATGGTGAGCCTAATTTCCAAACTTCAAAGAATTCTATATTTATAAATATTATATGTTACCTGTGCCCCTAGGCCAGTATTTATTCATTGCAGCTGTCGTAGGATTTCTTCCTGATTGTTGTAAGACTGAAATAAACAAAAAACTGTTGACTTCTAAGTGTCCATCCAATTTTACAGGGTCGAGCAATTTCATTGAAGATATGTACACCTATATTTAGCAGTGTTGATAGTGAACTTGTATTAATGACACTTAACATCTTGTTGCAGTTGTAAGTAATTGTTACCCATCTGTAGGGGCCTCAAGGTTACAGGATGAGAAAAGCCATTTTAAATAATAATAATATCATAATACAGCCACAGAGTGAATTTAAATTGATGGTTTTAATTGTACAAAATCATACTAGCCTTGACGGTTAACAATTTAAGGAGGACTGTAAGAATAAAACGAACATAATTATGTATAATAAAAAGCATACTGTCCACTTACCATTGTTTAATTTTCTCTTTGATTCAATCTTATCTGAGATGTCATCAAATATGGATAAGAATGCCGCCTTGCATTCCAATGTTAACTCACTGCTTGAGTCCACTAGGCGACTTGATCTTCTTGATGACATATTTACTGTCGGTGTAAAACTTTATATCTGTAATGCAGAAAGCAATATAGATTATTTTTTCTTCTTATTATTTTGCCTATGTCTATGAGAGGGCCCGAGGGGTTGTGCGTAGCCATTCAGTTTAATCCCAAATTAATCGGCCAATTTCGAGGAATGAGACAGTTAGTGAGTATGATATAATTCAGAAGCACTGAAAGCCTTCTCCTTCTTAATATATTTCTTGGTTCTTTTAAAGTGCCCGGTGTATAGCACCAGTGCACACGAGATTCCCTCTGCTCTACAAGGTCACAAACCACTAAATAAATTTGTTCTTTAGCTCAATGTAAAGTTACAATAGTCAGTCCCAGGTTGATACATGTTAAAGTCTATGGCCAGGTGGCAGACATATATCAATGAAAAGAAGGGGCTACCAGCTTTAAGAAAATACAATAAAAACAGGGGGTCACGTATCATATAAGAAAAATTTTGTCCGTCCAACGCTGTGAACATATTTTTACAGGCGCGTGGACCGACCAAATCCGGGTTTTACCCAACCCTACTTTCGCTTTGGTATTTTGGCCAAAATCTCAAAATATGTAAAATAAAACAGTTTCAATACATCACATACATGTATACAATGCCTGTAAACCCAATTAGGTGATTCTAGTTCCACCTTGTCAAAGAATACTACCATTTAAACACAATCACAAGTTTATTTAGGGACTATTTGAGTGTATCCTATTTTGGTTCGCGGAGGCATTTAGTGGTTTGTAACCTTAAGACAACCCTTTTCCCCCATTTTGATTGATTTAAACACTTATTTGACAACTACTATGTATATACAACTCCGAATGATGACTTTCCAGACTGAAATGACATGATTTCTCAAAATTTTGACAAAAGAGAGTAAGCGCCTTTAACGCAATTTCTTGGATTCTGCTGGCCATATTGTATGAATACTGGCAAATTAAACAGTTGCAGTTTTGTATAAACCTTACATTGGGCAATTATTTTATGTTGGGTGCTTAATAATGTGACTATTCCTCATATATATACACAATAACCCAGGTCTGATACCTAAATAAGGTCAAAATTGGTATGAAAATGTCATTTTGTGGAGGAAAAATCTTCTTTTTTTTTCTTAAATTTTCACCCCAAAACACAATTTTTTCACATTTTGAGACAAATTTCACTGAAAAACAGAATAAAACCCACAGAAAAATGTATTTCTAAAGATTTAAAGTCAAAATATTGAAAATATACATTTTAATTTTTTGGGTCATTTCTTAAGGTCACAAACCACTAAATAAATTTGTTCTTTAGCTCAATGTAAAGTTACAATAGTCAGTCCCAGGTTGATACATGTTAAAGTCTATGGCCAGGTGGCAGACATATATCAATGAAAAGAAGGGGCTACCAGCTTTAAGAAAATACAATAAAAACAGGGGGTCACGTATCATATAAGAAAAATTTTGTCCGTCCAACGCTGTGAACATATTTTTACAGGCGCGTGGACCGACCAAATCCGGGTTTTACCCAACCCTACTTTCGCTTTGGTATTTTGGCCAAAATCTCAAAATATGTAAAATAAAACAGTTTCAATACATCACATACATGTATACAATGCCTGTAAACCCAATTAGGTGATTCTAGTTCCACCTTGTCAAAGAATACTACCATTTAAACACAATCACAAGTTTATTTAGGGACTATTTGAGTGTATCCTATTTTGGTTCGCGGAGGCATTTAGTGGTTTGTAACCTTAAGACAACCCTTTTCCCCCATTTTGATTGATTTAAACACTTATTTGACAACTACTATGTATATACAACTCCAAATGATGACTTTCCAGACTGAAATGACATGATTTCTCAAAATTTTGACAAAAGAGAGTAAGCGCCTTTAACGCAATTTCTTGGATTCTGCTGGCCATATTGTATGAATACTGGCAAATTAAACAGTTGCAGTTTTGTATAAACCTTACATTGGGCAATTATTTTATGTTGGGTGCTTAATAATGTGACTATTCCTCATATATATACACAATAACCCAGGTCTGATACCTAAATAAGGTCAAAATTGGTATGAAAATGTCATTTTGTGGAGGAAAAATCTTCTTTTTTTTTCTTAAATTTTCACCCCAAAACACAATTTTTTCACATTTTGAGACAAATTTCACTGAAAAACAGAATAAAACCCACAGAAAAATGTATTTCTAAAGATTTAAAGTCAAAATATTGAAAATATACATTTTAATTTTTTGGGTCATTTCTTAAGGTCACAAACCACTAAATAAATTTGTTCTTTAGCTCAATGTAAAGTTACAATAGTCAGTCCCAGGTTGATACATGTTAATGGTAGGGGAACAATTCCAATTCCAACAAAATGGTTGAACCCTACCATTCATTTTAACAAGCTGAGTCATACCTTAAAATGTTCCTAAATGATTGTGCGTTACGATCCATGACATTTTTTACCATATTCATGGTGGCATTTTGAGAAATCCAAGATGGCGTCCAAGATGGCCGCCAAAAAAGTAAACATCACATTTGATCAAATTACAGCCTCTGGGACATTGGATATGATATTTATTATGGGAATAAGTCGTTTTTACAATAGAATGTATGTTGTTCTTGTCATATAAGGTGATTTTGGTGGAACATTGGGGTGATTTAATTTTTTTCATCATATTTATCACCAAATAAAGGCAAAAAATAGGGGGTAGGTGTAAGATTTTTAACAACCCAGGAAAATTTTGACCGCATATATAGCATTTCTGTTGTTAAGTATATGATATATAATTGGGAGAAATGAAAATGTTTACAAATATACAATATAAAATTACTAAAATGATGACAATTGACAATCAAAGTGGGTGGGGTACGATTTTATTAAAATCTGAAAAGTGGTAATATTTAACCTTTGATACATATTTGAGACACTATAACATAAATTGTTTACGTTTTCTCACTCCTTTAGTTAGGACAGTTGATATATGTTTCATTTATGCATCTTTCAATCAATATTTCAAGCATTTTCTCAATTTTTGTCTTGATTTGGCCCAAAAAATGACAATTTTTTAGGGTAGGGGTAATTTTGTTAATAACGAAACCCTTTCAGCGATGGCATAGACTGGACTTGTTAATGATGAAGAAGGATTTTAGCATTAGTGCACTTGTAACAAAATTTGTAACAATACAAGGTTTGTCAACATTGATGTCAAGGTCATATTAGAGGTCAAATGTCAAATTCTGAAGGAATTTTTGCAATATGTATGCATGCACACAAACAGGTAAAATGTACAGGAATAAATGTCTTATGTTCATATCACTTTCTTAAACAATGTACAAGTACAGCTTATTTCTTTGATAAAAGAAAACATTTCTTAGCCATGACAACCGGAAATATGGTTTCCAATATGGCGGCCATCATCTCCATGTATATATATTATATTATTCATAATCCAGCCAAATTAGCATTAATATGAAGGTAATTGTTCATGTTTTTATTGCCCCCTCTCTGTATGTGCAAGATTATGACACTGGTTGACTTCTTACCACACTTACCAGTCTTCCTTATGGTTAAGGATGACAGATCCCAACAATGGTGAATCCTAATATGGTTTAAAATGGCTGTTGCCAACATTGATAAATTCCAATACTAGTAATAGACAGGGAGACAGTTCTTTACACTTGTGAGTCCGTCGTATTACACAGACTGACAGTTGGTATATTGGTGAATCCCCCATCATACAAAGGAAGATAGTTCCCTACACTGGTGAGTCCCCCATAATACATAGGAAGACAGTTCCCTACACTGGCCTGTCTCCCATAGGACATAGGGTGGTAGTTCCCTACACTGGAGAGTCCCTCATAATACACAGAATAGCAGTTCCCTACACTAATGTGTCTCCCATAGGACATATATGTATGATGATAGTTCCCTACACTGGAGAGTCCCTCATTATACATAGGAAGACAGTTCCCTACACTGGTGTGTCTCCCATAGGACATAGGGTGGTAGTTCCCTACACTGGAGAGTCCCTCATAATACGCAGAATAGCAGTTCCCTACACTGATGTGTCTCCCATAGGACATAGGATGTTAGTTTCCTACACTGGAGAGTCCCTCATAATACATAGAATGGCTGTTCCCAACACTGATGTGTCTCACATAGGACATAGGATGGTAGTTCCCTACACTGATGCGTCTCCCATAGGATATAGGAGGGTATTTCCCTACACTGAAGAGTCCCTCATATTACATAGAACGACAGTTTCCTACACTGGAGGGTCCCTCGTAATACATAGAATGACAGTTTCCAACACTGATGTGTCTCCCATAGGACATAGGATGGAAGTTCCCTACACTGGAGGGTCCCTCATAATACATAGAATGACAGTTTCCTACTCTGGAGGGGCCCTCATAATACACAGAATGGCTGTTCCCAACACTGATGTGTCTCCCATAGGACATAGGATGGTAGTTCCCTACACTGGTGATTCCCCATTGAGCTTATAATGATGGTTCCCGACACTGGAGGGTCATCCATTGTGCATATTGCAAGGCAGTTCCCTACACAGGAGAGTTCCTTATAGGGCCTAGAATTACAGTTGTGAACGCTGTGGAGACCTCCATTAAGCATAAAATAACAGTTTTCAATGCTGTCGAGGCCTCCATTAGGCCTAGAATGACAGTTCCTAACACTTCAGAGTCCTCTATAGGGCTTTGGAAGATAATTCCATGCACTGAATTGTCCTCAATAGGGCCTATAATGACAGTTTCCAACACCAATGGGTCCAATATATTGCCCAGAAGGACAGTTTTCAACGCTGTTGAGACCTCCATTGGGCCTAGAATGAAGTTCCTTACACTGAAGAGTCCACCATAGGGCATTGGAAGACAGTTCCCAGCACTGGAGAATCCTCCACAGGGCATAGAATGACAGTTGCCAACACTGATGGGTTCTCCATATAGACCCTAATGACAGTTTTTAACGCTGTTGAGACCTTCATTAGACCTAATATGACAATAGCCTACACTGGCGAGTCCCCACAGGGCATTGAATGACAAGTACCAACACTTGCGAGTTGCCAATATGGCATACGATAACTTGTTCTTAACTTCTGAGTCCCCCATAGAACCAAGGATGACAACTTTCAATACTAACGAGTCCCTCATAGGACCTTGGAATACTGTTTGCTACACTGGTGAGTCCCCATAGTGACAGTTTTCAACATTGGCAAGTCCCTCATAAGATATACCATGACTCTTTGGAACTTTGAGTCCCCATATATTGTATGATTATTTCCAGCATGCATGAGTCCCACATAACCTAATATAAGTTTAAAGTTCCAACAAATTTGAAGGTGTCTAGAATTTGAACCTTGAAATGGTCATTAATTGATATTGGTTTGAGTAACTTTAAATTAAAACCAAATTCAGTACATACTTTGTAGCATTTAACGGTAATACTGCCACAGCTTATGTAATTATAACATATATTGATGATATGAACCATTAATTTAAGATTCCTGGGTATCATTTATTTCATTCAAATGGCTTTTATCACTAAACTGTAATGTTCTAAATAAAACATACAATTTCTACTGAAGAAATACATTCTAAACAACTTAGTTTATACCATATTGAAAGGCAGGAATGTATATTATGTCAACACAAATATAAAAGAAATATGTATACTTATTTTTTTCCCATTTTAACCCTAAAAAGTCCTTGACCTTGCACTTACTGTAGTTGCTGTTGAAATGCAATATGATGACCACTAGTTAATAAACATTTTCAATCCAAGTATGTGGTTATTATATCTATTTATGAAATTATCACTTTTTCATTTACTATTTAGAGTTTATGCATTTCACCATTCGTGGCAACCGTATTGGACACCATCTTGGACTTTTCACCTTTCCAAACTGCATTTGTAAGGACTTTTTTCTGTTGATCAGCTCATGAATAAATTTCTTTTAAAACGCAAACATGTTTCTGTTGCAATTAGTTTCACTTTCAATACGAATTTGGCTGGATTATAAATTATGTCTTATGTACATTATATTTGTTTGTATATATGTGAAGATGATGGCGGCCATATTGGAAACCATATTTCCCGGATGCAATGGTTACACAATGTAACAATGTTTTCTTATACCAAAGAACCAAGATAGTGTTCGTATTTTGTTATTTTTGTTAAATATATACTTTATTCCTGTCAGTACATTTTACATGTACCTTTTTGTGGTTATATATACATATTGCAAGTTCTGAAAATCCTTCAGAATTTGACATTTGACCTTGACATTAATATTGACAAAGGCCATATTGTTACAAATATTGTAACAAGTTCACTAATGCTAAAATTCATCTTTATAATTTCATAAAGTTAGTTAACAAGTTTAGTTCCTGCCATCGCTGGAAGGGTTTTCATTATTACCAAAATTACCCATACGCCTAAGGAAATTGTCATTTTTTGGAACCAAATCAAGGAAAATATTGCGTAAATGCATCAACTATTAGTTAACAATACATAAATAACACATAATGCCAACTTTCTTAACTGTAGGAGTGTGAACACTAAACCAATTTTTGGTATAGTGTCTCAAATATGTATCAAAAGTAAAATATTACCACTTTTCAGATTTTAAGAAAATCGTACCCCACCCACTTTGATTGTCAATTGTCATCATTAAAGTACCTTTATTTTACGGTATTTGTAAATATTGACATTCCTCCAACTATATAGCATAAACTTAACAACAGAAATGCTATATGTATCGTAAAACAATTCCTTGGTAGTTAAAAATCTTACCCCTACCCCCTATTTTTTGCCTTTATTTGGCGATAAATATGATGAAAAAAAATTAAATGACAGCAAAGTTCCACCAAAATCACCTAATATGACATGAGCAACATACATTCTATTGTAAAAACAACCTATTCCCATAATAAATGCCATATCAAATGTCCCAGAGGCTGTAATTTGACAAAAGGTGATGTTTACTTTTTGGGCGGCCATCTTGGACGCCATCTTGGATTTCTCAGAATGCCACCATGAGTATGGTAAAAAATTACCCTTGTCATAAAGAACAAACATTTAGGAACATTTTAAGGTATGACTCAGCTTGTTAAAATGAATGGTAGGGTAACTCCAAAAATAGAGGCCTAAACTGGCATTTGTTCCTCTACCATAAAGTCTATGGCCAGGTGGCAGACATATATCAATGAAAAGAAGGGGCTACCAGCTTTAAGAAAATACAATAAAAACAGGGGGTCACGTATCATATAAGAAAAATTTTGTCCGTCCAACGCTGTGAACATATTTTTACAGGCGCGTGGACCGACCAAATCCGGGTTTTACCCAACCCTACTTTCGCTTTGGTATTTTGGCCAAAATCTCAAAATATGTAAAATAAAACAGTTTCAATACATCACATACATGTATACAATGCCTGTAAACCCAATTAGGTGATTCTAGTTCCACCTTGTCAAAGAATACTACCATTTAAACACAATCACAAGTTTATTTAGGGACTATTTGAGTGTATCCTATTTTGGTTCGCGGAGGCATTTAGTGGTTTGTAACCTTAAGACAACCCTTTTCCCCCATTTTGATTGATTTAAACACTTATTTGACAACTACTATGTATATACAACTCCAAATGATGACTTTCCAGACTGAAATGACATGATTTCTCAAAATTTTGACAAAAGAGAGTAAGCGCCTTTAACGCAATTTCTTGGATTCTGCTGGCCATATTGTATGAATACTGGCAAATTAAACAGTTGCAGTTTTGTATAAACCTTACATTGGGCAATTATTTTATGTTGGGTGCTTAATAATGTGACTATTCCTCATATATATACACAATAACCCAGGTCTGATACCTAAATAAGGTCAAAATTGGTATGAAAATGTCATTTTGTGGAGGAAAAATCTTCTTTTTTTTTCTTAAATTTTCACCCCAAAACACAATTTTTTCACATTTTGAGACAAATTTCACTGAAAAACAGAATAAAACCCACAGAAAAATGTATTTCTAAAGATTTAAAGTCAAAATATTGAAAATATACATTTTAATTTTTTGGGTCATTTCTTAAGGTCACAAACCACTAAATAAATTTGTTCTTTAGCTCAATGTAAAGTTACAATAGTCAGTCCCAGGTTGATACATGTTAAAGTCTATGGCCAGGTGGCAGACATATATCAATGAAAAGAAGGGGCTACCAGCTTTAAGAAAATACAATAAAAACAGGGGGTCACGTATCATATAAGAAAAATTTTGTCCGTCCAACGCTGTGAACATATTTTTACAGGCGCGTGGACCGACCAAATCCGGGTTTTACCCAACCCTACTTTCGCTTTGGTATTTTGGCCAAAATCTCAAAATATGTAAAATAAAACAGTTTCAATACATCACATACATGTATACAATGCCTGTAAACCCAATTAGGTGATTCTAGTTCCACCTTGTCAAAGAATACTACCATTTAAACACAATCACAAGTTTATTTAGGGACTATTTGAGTGTATCCTATTTTGGTTCGCGGAGGCATTTAGTGGTTTGTAACCTACAAACCAGTTCATTTCTAGTTTGGTTGGAAACATTGAAAAACGTTTCAGAATTTCCCAGTGCTCTGTTGGAGATTCAAACCAGGGACTTCAAGATTGATAGCCGAGCGCCCTAACCACTTGGCTACAGTGCCACCTATTCCTTCATTTAAGATGCACATACAGGTGGCATGCTTGTAGAGTAGATAATATGCTGTCGTCTCATATTTCCGTGCTCCTTAACAGTTTTATTTATGCTCATGCAATCGCGCATGCATGTTTTAAAATTGTCTACACCATTTTTGGAAGACGAAATGTTCACTTAAGTAATAAGAACATGAAAATTAAAAAATGTTCACAAACATTCGTAAAATCATAACTTTTTTATGCCTAGGTCGACGCTCTGAATCCTGCTGACTGTTTCCCATGAAATATGTTCCTCCGTAAAAACGGGTCTATAATGGGACCCAAAGTGATGGAATTTCAAATTTGAAGTTAGATTAAATAAATTTGGAGTAGTTCTAGTCAAAGCGCGCATTCAGTTTGAGTTTTAAAAACTTACTTAGATGATAAAAATAATGCGTAATGAAAACGGGATGCAACAACAATTAAAACCAGTTGAAAAATATCGGTTGGAATAATTACTAGGTGTATCGTTCCTGGTCGTCAAGGTGACAGCTATTAAGTGTCGTTGAAAAAAATACCCTCAATTGATGCAGGATATTTGTGGGATGGTTCATTTTGGTAATTTTGCCAAAATGACTATAGATGTAGAACATGTAAAAGAGTTGAATTAAACTAAGCACGGTTTTCATGAGAAGGCACGAAACTATGAGACAGAGGTATACTCTTGACTTATCTTCTTCTTCTTCCAAACAATTTGCAAAGCCCACTCTGGGCCTCTGGGATATTATGGCAAATTAAGAGACAGAGGTGAGGTACCAGGAATCCAGGTGCATTACCGTAGTTTGTTTCAAATAGACTCCTTGAATCTTTAACATGCCCAATGTAAAGCACAGATACACGTAAGACTACCTCTGGGTTTCCAATTCATCTCGAAATGGGTGGGAAACACTAAATAGCCTTTCAGAAAATGACTAACTTCCCCAAGTGTCCCAATCCCGGGAACCTCTCAATCAGTATGACAATAGTCAAGCACTTCATTCCTTCAACCACTGATCAAGAGGTACCTGGTTCAATCCTCGGCTATGCCATTTGGTCATTTCTGCAATGCTAGTAAGTGTTTCTCAAATTCTCACCCAACTAGAGATGAACTGGTTGGAAAACTAGAGACTGTGTAGGCTAGCTTGCATGTTTTGGTTCCTCAAACAACAACCATGCAAACTTAACGAAATTTTGTTTTATTAACGAGATACATGTCTATTTCGGTCAAGTAAATTCTGCATATATATCATAATGACGAACGGACGACGGCCAATTTTAAAATTTCAATAAAAATATTTTTTCATAACATATTTTATTTTTGCATATACGTTGCTTATGTTAAATAAGATTGATTTAAACCAAAAACTATGCAAAACTACTGTTTATTAACGAAATATAGGCCTATTCCGGTTATTTACATGGATTCCGGTTAAACGGGTGACCGAACCATGCAGGCTTTTGTATTCATGTTTATGTATACTACCTACATATCCTTCCGTTCTGAGGTAAGATTCTATAACTATTACTAAAGTGTCAATTGCGTCTAAGCATTAACTACTTGTACAGTCCATTCAAAGTTAATTGATAACGGAGTAAACATTAGCTCATCCATGAGGTAAACTATGTTTATCTAGGTTTTACTGTGTATAACCGAGTGTGTATAACTAAGTAACCGGAAATACCAGCTTTTCTTTTGAATGGGATAGTTCCCTCACTAGCTTTACTTATAGAATTGACAGTACTACCACTATAACATACGTATTTGCAGACAGGCGATGCCTGTGGCACAGGTCACATCAATGTTTCATCTTCTTACCATGGCATGCACTGTAGATATACACACCTCACAAACGCAAATATGCTTTACAATGCTGCCTCTGTGTGTGATATTATACAAAGCTGCAAGAAAAGGATATAGAAAAAAATTTTGCTCATGCAATGTTTATTTACCATTCCCCACCCACTGAATATTTGCACAGAAAAAAACCGTAACGTGTCTAAACATGCAATTAAAAAACAGACACATGTTTTGGAATATTCGGAATGTACAAATCATTTAAGGTTGAAATGAATTGTGTTATGAAGTTTTTGCAAACCCTTTCGTACCAGAATAATGTCCGGTATTATTAAATCAATCCAATATTTTGGAAACTATGTACGCCATTTGATGACTACTGCACATGCGCACAGAATGTTGAGTAAATATCCGGTAAAATATCAAAGTACTGAAAGCTCGTAATCGCAGCAGTTACTTCCCTTATGCTTTTTTGGATAGTGAAATACTGTATGCAAAGTCATGTATTTCCTGAATATTAAGATAAACTAATTTTAATACCCAGGAACTTACAAAAATAAACCGAATTCATCATCAGTTGTAAAATAAGATTAACAATTTTCTTTAAAAAATAAATAACCAACTGGCCATTGCTGTAGGCTACAGTACAAGATGCATTCTAACTTACCTGTAGATTACTTGTGATGTATTCTTGTAATATGTGTCACTGAAAAATTTATCCTTCTTTTTCTTTTTCTTCTTCTTCTTCTTCTTCTTCTTCTTCTTCTTCTTCTTCTTCTTCTTATTATTATTATTATTATTATCTCTTTTTCTTCTGTTGCTTCTTCTCCAATCTCTTTTTCTTCATTCTTCAGTGATGATTCATAATTGGGACGCGTTTGCAACAATATGGAATGATGTTCGATGATCATCGACCACGCACCATGCAATTAAATAAGACCACCCGTGAATATATACTGACATCCACTTGTCTCAGCCAGACCAAGTATTTTAATATGCTTTCACAGATGACAGTTTTAACCCATCTTAGGAATGTCAAAATACATGCACAGTGTAAATGTTTTAAACAGTTACATTATATGATTATATTGCAAAAAAATATATTTAAAAAAACGTATGATAGTTTCTTTAGTCAGGATATGATCAGTTCATCTTCCCAATTTCATAGATGTTCACCACGCACACACATTAATCAGATTAATAAGACTTCATGATGTTCTCACGTCATGTCAATTTTATCGATTTCAATTTGATAAACATCATTTTGACATTTATGAGAAAAAATGGCTTTTTGCAAGCATCTTTATTCCCATGTTTCTCTGACAGTCATGATGGTCATGAAATACTAGTATATTGAATAAATGTTTAAAATACTAAGTTTCCATTGTTAAATGCCAATGTCATAAGGTAAGCATTTTTCATGTAACGGTAACATATATTATGAGACACCCTTCCTGTACATGTATTTCTAATACGTTTCATGTATTATTATATCGATGGCTTAGAATGAGAAGGTCGTAACTACTACTTACGACCTTATAAGACTCATGCATATTTGAAATCTGCTTCACAAGGCGCTTCTTATGATCCTATTTTCATGAAATTGTCATGTTGATCAAAATGAAGTTTTAAAAACTTGTTTTCCCGTAGGTAAAGAGGAAATTACAGACATTTTTCTCTTGTTTTCTCAATAATTTACATCGATTTTGTAGTTACGACTTTCTCATTCTAAGCCAGCGATATATAGTCATACCTGTAGTTTCGTTAGTTGGTCGTCCTTTCATACTTATGTGCTGTTCAGTTTGACAATCTGGGACAACAACTCGTACATATGTATGTACAAACAGTTCAGTGTTTGCTGCATTATAGTATTGAATCACGCTGCATGAAGTCTTCAATAATGGTGTTGAGGTTTTTTTATCAGTATTTACTAACTGAGCTACATTGTATACAAACAGTGTATATATCCCATTTATGCATAACAGTTAATAGCCTATCTCGATCTTCGAACATTCCTATTTTTAAACTAATTTCAACATGTTACTGAGACTCGCCAATTGATCCAAGTTTGGTTATTTATGCACACACGTATGATATTTTTTTGTTTTGTTCTCACATAAAGTATAAATGAATCGAACATGCAATATATACCACAGTCCTGCATTTCAACATGCAATTTCTCGTTACACGCATGTTTGACATGCTAACAAATTCACATGCGATCGATATTATGGGATTTGTGGACAGATACTAGTATAGCTTGGCCACATTGACATGAGCCTGACCTATTGATTACCAAAATTTAATAGTCGATATATTGTCTACGTTTACAACACCGATTGAATGTTTTCATAATCGGTGAGTATCACGATGACGCTTGAGATGTAATACAAACACAAATCTTAAATACTGATATTGCACGATTTTCTTGCGGAAATTGAATACTCAAAGCAAGAACATTGTAATATATTCTTGCATAAAGGTCAGACTCAAGTCAAAATAGCCAAGCTATAATAAAATTGCAAATACTAGTAACAAAAGTGTCTTGTTATGAATAGTGTTTCAATACTTTTCGATCGACTCTCGTCAAGGGATCAGTATCACTCGAGTAGCTTAACCGCCCATTCATGTTCCACCACGGAAGTAGACTTATCCACATTCCCTGGTTCCACTTATACTTACACGAAACAAGAAAAATCATATTTAAATAAGAAGGTTTCGTTTTAGCACGGACCGTATATACTTATATAGCTTCCTGGTTTTAGGAAGTTTATGTTAGGAATTTCGCGGAACTCTTGAAATCGCGGGTACCTGATCACGCGAAAATTACGAACCCGTGATAAAATGGCTACCCAGAGGAGGAAACAGCTTGGAAACACACATATGGTAGCTAGGGAGCGTCTTTTTACCGCATAGGGTATACATTTAGCCGAATCCTCTTTAGACTTATGTATCCTCGACGGAGGCTTACGAGTATGTACGTGTTAATCTTGTTCGGGTGAAGTCGAGAGGCCTTGCCCAAGAGGGGGCTGACCATCATTCAGGATACCTCAGTACAAATTAACTTGTCATTTAGAAAAAGGTTGCTTGGTGTAAACGTATTGGGTTTCACGAGTTTGACGCTATATTGCATGTTATTATCGACAATAGCTTCCGCATTGCGATCGCTGAAGTTCATTTGTCAGTACGCGTGCGTGACGTTTACAAACTGGTACATTTGTGTCTTGATCTAGAGTCACGCAAGATTTCAGGTGTAAAATTTACAATATGCTATAGCAGCGTATTAAATGCACGGATGCATCTTATCCGGATTTTTGACTTCCAAGCGTTCTTGAAACGGTATCATGGCATCTCAAACTGATGAAGCTTGAATAATATTTGTGGGGGGAAATCGACCGTCTGTTTGAAAATTTCATAGAAAAGGACTAAATGGTGAATTTTATAGTTAAGGACTGTGATACACGAAATAATTAGGCGTTTTGAAAAAATTTAAAACCTTAAATAAGAAAGATTATGTATTTTATAAAAATAAATGAGCAATCATTTGACATTAAAACGTGCATAGAAACTGGATGTTTTAATGAACTTAGTCACGGTAACTAAAATTTGTATTCAGCTTGGACATATCCTATAAGCTTGCATTGTAATAAACGTATTGCAAATCTTAACAATATGTAGTGATAAAACGGGCTCAATAAGTACGATGACAATAGTTTTAATGGACCGCAGTTCGGCAAGTTCTCAGCAAAAATCAATGGCTTTGAACGATCATCTCACCAGTTTACGTATACATATACTTACATTGTATAGAAAACTATAGTATCACATGTAATATCGCGTCAAATTGACGCAAGGGAAATAGTTTCACCTCGATACTGGAGTAGTCAGGATAAAGTTACACCAACTTCACCTGCACATACTAGTAGTTGTGGTGGACTGTTTTATCTATTGTTCATCATTTGTTTATTGCAGTGATAAGTGAAACTTAAGAGGAAATCAATAATGGATTTATCATCTGACAAGAAAGAGGACGTAAAATCAGGTAAGTTGTTACGTAAATAATAGAATGTACCTGCACATTGTTTTCAAAATGTTCGTGCTTTCGTATACGAGGGTCGATGGTCACTTAAAAACTACTGGTCCGTGGCTGACATCAACATCAGCGTCTCTGACTAAATCAAAGTGTATATTTTCTAAAAGATCTATCTCTCAGCTAGACAATCTTAGTATTTTCATCATTTATCTGTATATACATGTCCGATTTCAATTTTGTTCGATTATTTTTAACGGCAACAGTTGTATCTTTCAGAAAATGCCCACTTTTATACACTTTAATTTTAAACATGATATTAGCCACTGATCAGTACTTTTCAATTGAAATTCGTAGAGTACATTCTATCAGCATCTCATAACCTCGAAGTAACAATCATTGGGATAAGAAAAAGTTTATTTTTGACCAGAGATTGTAACTTTGGAGAGGTAAAATTAGTAGTGAATTGTTACCTAATTATCAAAATGCAATGTAATTATGTTAGAAGCAAAGGTTGTTGCCAATATGAAGCTATGCAATGGTGGCACACACGGTTCATTTGTGGAATTTTTGGAGGTTTGGTTCATGCATCTTGACGACTAGAAGTATAAACTATGTACATTTTAAAAGACAGGTTTAATTGTATTCGATATTTAAATAAGCAAATGGAAATGGAAATTTTGAACGTCAAATCCGTAGATTTTAAAACTCTGATTCTAAATTTAAATTCGCCTGTTCCTTTTTGAAGAGTGTGTATGTACCAGCATTATATCAAAACATCGGTTCGGTAAGAATATGTACAGTCATGTTAAATTATGCTTTTAAATGTTTGGGATTTTTTCACCGCTTCACATACATGATATAAATGTTTGTGTTATTGACAATATCTTGCCCGAAGGTAAATTTCGATTTATAAGTTCAATGATCGGGACGCTGTAGTAAGGCGACAGTATCAATTTTGTATGTGATATCGCGTTTTAGTACTAATACATAATTATATTATGTCTTACAACATTTCAGGTAAAGATAACCACACAAGCCCCTATCAAGGAAAGAGGGTCGTGAGTTTTCTCAGATGGATGTGTGTATTCGTCATAATTCTGTCTATATTGAATGTTAATCGTCTTCAATACTGTATCGACAAGAGCTACGCATTTGCTCAAACAACCTGGATTTTTAACTCTGTCTATTTTGAGACTTTCTTGGCAACATTTTGTTACGGGGTAATAATGGCTATATACCCTTGGTTAACGGACAAAATTCGTTGTTTAGATAAGTATAAAATCCATTCGTCCGTGCGCTATGAACGGGTTACTGCTTTAGACATTTTAAAGATGGCCATATTCTACATGGCACCACTTATGTTGATGGACTCTTTCATGGTAAAGAAGTATTACGGTGTTGAACCAAATATTTGGACAGTCAAGCGTCGAACTTACATACAGACGACACGGGCATTACCAACGAACTCACCGACAGTATATGCAGTAGTGTTTCAACTTCTAGCAAGCTTTGTGCTCTATGATGCCTTGTTTTTTGTAATTCATCTAACACTTCACAGGAATATGTTCTTGTATAAGTTCATACATCGTCATCACCATGACCACGATCACGTGCACTCCCATGTGACTAACCAATTAACGCTCATTGAGAGAATAACATTGATACTTTCCGCCAACTTTGCATTAAAAGTATTCAATAGTCATCCGTACACGCGGACACTTTTTGTACCGATTTTTATCGGAATTCTTGTTGACAACCACACTGGATACGACCTTCCATTCGGAATGCATCGGCTGATTCCGTTTGGTTTAGTCGGTGGTTCCGTGAAACATTTTCAGCATCACATGAACGGCAAACGACATTATCAGCCAATTTTCACATATCTTGATAACTTATTAGAAATGTATAGCAATAGAAAAAGGAAAGCTCATATATTTTAACTATGATGTACGATGCAATTACCAAAACTAGAATACCAAGCTAACCAAACACAAAACCTATATGATACGCATGGTTGGACAAGCGAACGAAGTGCTCACGTATTTAATCACGGACAGTATACGGTATACAATATTTTTTCTCGGATGCTGAAATTGGTTATTCTTCGCTCATACCAGGCCTTTAAGGCGATGTATATACTTAGAATAAAACAGTGTTCATGCGTTAGTATTTGTCATAGAGCTTGTGTCATGATCGATCTTGAATATATTGTCCTAAAATCGAGTATTCTGTCACAAAAACGCTTTAATTAGCGCAATGGTGTAAGGGCCATATTGCGGTCATACTAAGTACAATCATCGCATCTCAAGGGGGCGTGGTCACAGGCATTCATGATTCCAATATAGAACATTCAACGTACGTACGAAAACGTATTGGTCTATCGAACACACCTGAACATTTGTATACACCATCAAGTATTAGTGCATTATGATATAGTTATGAAAAACGGATGCGAAAGGAAAATGTAAAATCGGACGCTGAAGGCAACGCTGAACTGTTGTAAACACCCGAACACAGAAATATCACAAATCCCAATAACACAACACATTGTCCAACACATAATTTGACGAGAAAATGAAACCAAGTTTCATCAGTCAAAACGCTGAAAGAACACGCGTACACGAAGACGAAAATAATTGGTGAGCAATTTCGGCCATTCATTTTTTCATATATATAAATTTGTATAAACCACACATCGGTCCATTCTTGTGAAAATCTTCGTGGAAAGGGTTCACGAGTACATTCTTCACCTTTTATTTTAAATGCCCCCATTCTACAATTTTCTGAAACATTCTGTTTTCGAAGCAAATACTACATATAGAAATCAGATTGTCATTACTGATGGTGTACTATGGCTACAGTGCCATTTTGTACGACACACCGTCATGATTTATGGTACGATATGTATCATGAATGGTTATATTTACATGCAAAGTTTGAACTAATACATACGATAATCAATATACAAATGTAGAGCACTTTTCCTGGAACTTTGGAACACCCCTCGTATATATAAAATGTATGCGAATTCATTCTTTAAAAGTGATTGGAATCCTAGTACAATGTACATGAACAACAGCTCCAACTTTATAAACATGATCGATGATACATTGTTATTGTATTGTTATTTATAACTCTGCCATATGCAATTTTAGTGAACAATGCTTACGACGTTACGTGTTTGTTTGTGTGATACTTATTGTACATTTGTACTTTAAAGTGTTTATAATTGTACTATGCATCTACATTATATTTTATAGGCCAGTTTCAGTTTTCAAACCAAAGCAGTATTACATAATTATGTAGTGTATTCTTACAAAGAAGACCAACATCTTCAATTCTCATAAGTAGAGAGCGTCTCTATAATATTTATATTCATTTTTTGGTTCAGAAGAAGAAGGTAAAAAGTAGGCCTACATTAACGTTTTCGATGAGAAAACGAGAAGAAATGTCTCAAAACTACTTTTTGCTTAATACATCGAAAAATAAGTTTTTCAGCTTTAGTTTGTTTCAGGTTTCATGAAAATAGGCTCGTAAAAAGCGCCTTATGATATTTATTTCAAACATATGTATGCGTCGTATAAGGTCGTAAGTGCTACTTCTAAGCCATACCATGAATATTTGTCATGTACTATCTTCTCAACCGTTCTGCTTCAAAAATAGATTTTGCGAGTTGAAGTTTATTTACTAATAAACATATTACATGTACATGCAAACACACTTGTTGTCATAAAATCTTTATTGCTTGCTTTATTGCAATAACAAACTTTCTCGAGGGTTTAAAATGTTTTTCTTATTAGATAAAAGTCAATTCAATGTAATTTCATCAAATAAAGATTTCTCCCGTGAATAAGCTGGTAAATAAATTATGTGAATATCCAGCTTGAAGAATTACCGTATTACGGTTCAACGTAACTGTAAGTTGATTGTAATAGTTTGTCGTCCACTGTTTATGGTATAAGTACGATGAAAATTCAATTACAAGTGGATCTACAACGTACATTCACGTTCAAAGAGCGTATTTTTCGCCCGAAACATAGTTTTGGAACTTGACTAACCACTGATGTATGAGGATGACTACGTATAATTCACTTATATTCCGATTCATGGCCATCACACAATGGCCAGTTACATTTAGATTTTGGCCTGTCGGCGTCATAACCCCCTGATCTTTTTGTACCAAAGAACAATCGTAACTAATCAGGTATATCCGAAATAAATCCATTTTACGTTAGTAACGTCCGATGGGTCCCGATTGCTCAATGACGTCAGAAAAATAAAGACACATGACGTCATAAGATAGACGTCAACGACGTTATTTGCTAAGCAACGTTGATACGACGTTAGGATATTAATAATGAGGTTTGTGTTTGTTTAAGATGTTCGTTTATTTAGGGTTACCAGATTGTGTGGGGAATGTTGCACAATACGTCACGACACGCAGCATCGCAGTGTTCAATTCTACCACATCCACTATATTAGATAAATGGAATCGATTTGACGAGGAAAAGGCTTTGCAAATCATAAACGATGTGGCTGTTTCCCTTAACGACACAAGGCTTAGGAGTCGGCAGTTGTTGCATCCAAAATACAGACAGCAATTTCATGACGAAGTTTTTGTTCAGTTGCTTAAGCGCTGTCTAGAGGCCAAGAGGTATAATCCTGAGATAATACCGCTTCGAAGATATGGAGTTCGGCTAAACAAAGATATTCAAGTTGAAAACATGCTAGCAACGATTGTTTGGACTATGCTCCAGAATTCAACATTGGCAGTTGATTTTCACGTCCTTGATGACAAAATACGTTCATGGAACACTCGAATCGATGAGCAAAAGTTAATTCGAAAAATCGGATACCCTTCCCGGTGGGATATTTTCGAAGCAGACGACAATACCATCGGAGGGCATGCTCGTTTTTCAAAAGATGGAGAAGAAAAGAGTTTATCCGAAAGCTACAGTTCAAACTATCGATCTACGGAAAGTCTGGACGAATTATTAGATTTAGCAGCCGAAGCAATGAGTGATGCTACTTCCGCCCGAAGTTCTGGTGGTGGCGACGGAAAAACACCCAATAGATCGTCATCATACCGGCCATGTGTAAAAGGTGACATCATCCGGGATAAGAAGAATCATGGTATCTTATATTCGATTAGAAAACTGTTCAAACAGGAAAAGAATATGGCTGCAACTAAAGCTGAAAACCATGCAAGATTAGAGCTTGACCGAAATGGTAGAGAACCCGGCAACAGGAGCGATGGCGGGTACACCCAGCACGTGGCAGGCCCATCAGCACAAGCACGTGATGTAAATAGTATTTCGAAAAACAGTGCAGAGCATGCCGACGTAAAATCAGCAAATGAGAAAAATGTGGAAAACGAAGGACTTACAATCCATATTCCGAGCAATGTCGAGAAAATTGTGCTGATCAAAGATGGTCGTAAGATTACCGTAGAATTATAAAAAAATATAAATTTATAAATATACAGCTAGATCTATACAACTTTTTTGTAAATCGAATGTCCTAATGGATAGAAGAATGTTTAATGTAAATAAATATTGTAAAAGTTCTGACAATCTATCTTGTTGACTGCGAACGTGCACGATGTGTCAAAATAAGGGAGACTAATCTTACTTACTGCAATTGCACTACTGTATTTACCTCCCTTCTTTAACTGGTAAAAAGTATACTCTGCGTTTTGTGTTTCTATGTTTTGTTTAAACACATTACACAATTTATATATACAACTTCTTTCATAAAAATTCACACATAATACTCATGGTTAAAGGGTCGAGTCACAAGTTTCAGAACTTAGTTACGTCTCTCCTGTTCAAATAATCTTTCAACAGATATTTTAAAATCAAAGACGTTCATACACGTATGAACGTCTTTGTTTAAAATACATGGTTTCACATAGTTTAATCTATGGATTCAGTCATAAAGACGGTCATTTTAACTAGTTTCCCAGGAATGAATTATCAACCAGCACTAACATTCTCTTCCACAAGCAACTAACAACTTCTCCACAATCCACATGCGGAGGATGTGACTAAAGACAGACTCAAGTAGGTTCATACAATTGTTATGATATTGTATTTTTGTTTTATTCCATTTTTGGCATATGAACATGGTATAAAACTGTATTGATAATATTCTTGATATGGTATGCCTCGTACTACAGCCGACATATTCAGTCTAAGATATTTACGGGGTACATACAATGTTTACTCTGATTTTTATTCAAAGGGAGGTAATTTTGAAAAAGTTTCACATTATTGATGGTTTAGCAACTTGTAATTAGAGTACTTTTAGTAACCATAATACTGCTGTTTGACAAAACATTTAGTATTTTCTCTTTGTGTTCACTATTACATCCACACTGATTCTCAGGAATTATTGAACAGAGTAAGTATTTCAACATGAACATAGGAAAAGTAGGCCAGTCTTTTTATTTTGCAGAGTATATAGAGATCATCATCAGACAAAGACAACAGTAAATAAACAGACATATTCATTCATTACAAGAATCAATGTTTTATTCATTTTAACAATAACAATAAATTCAACATCGTTATCATAAAGTAATGCATATTTCATTAAAAAAATTGTAATTAATTACACTTACATCATAGTTTCACCCTAGGACATATCTATAACTTATCTGCATAATTTTAATGTTTGAATACTCACTCTTAAATATAGAAACAAGGGTCTTTTTATCCAAGCTTAGGACTAACAGATGCAATCTGGTAAACACACAGATTTCTCATATCTCTAATATATTAATGTTATCATGTACGTACAATCCATACAAACACTACATTGATGTAAATTTCAATACTGTTGATAATTTGTAAATTCATGTAAACAAATCAATGACACTTGAAAACAATGTACATAGTGATGATCATTTAGTTTATTTTCAAATATAAGAATAGCAATAACTCTTCTAAATTCTTTACATTATAACTCTAACGCGATATTGGGACCTGTGCCACTTAAAGTAAACAGGCAGATCAGGTACAACAACATACAAGGATATTGGAAAAGGGATTATCTTTTTCAATGTGTATAGCTTGGCTATTGTGACCTGAACCTGACCTTTATGCAAGAATATATTACAAGATTTTTGCTTTGATTATATCAATTTCCGCAAGCAAATTGGCAATATCGGTATTTCAGATTTGTGTTTGTATTACATCTTGAGCGTCTTCGTGATACTCCCCGATTATGAAAACATAAAACTCGGTTTTGTAAACGTAGACAATATATCGACTGTAAAATTATGCTAATCAATAGGTCAGGCTCATGTCAATGTGGCCGAGCTTTACCGTTATTTTAATTTTCTTGGTGAATAGAAGTGAGCAGGTAAAATACACTTCCGCTCTCCCTAAATCGATGTAATGGTCAGTGATTTCTGTTTATATTGACATTGCAGAATATCGCGTTAGACTTATACCTAGTGATGACTTACTATAAAATACATGTAAATAAAGGTAAATCAATAACTCTTGAAAATATGGTTGTTACAGTAGTGATAAACATTTCATTAATTGTTTGATAATTTATCTTCTTATATATAAATTAATAACTTTTAAATATAGATTTGACCCTGGAAATCCCCAAAATGTAAGTGTAGAAACCCCAGGGCCCCTTTTAAGAGAAAACCCTGTCAGTAAAACAAGTTACTATAGTGCGCCAAGGATAACGTGATGTTTACAAACAAACATTGACTGGATTGGTCTACCATTGCAAAATTGGTTATTTAAATATTCACCTACAGTCAATTATATACTAAAATAACACTGATAAATCGTGCACGCTTGAGTTTTCCACCCTTATGGAGCAATCCAATTTTCCCGCATTTCTTGTTATCCTGGACAAACTACACTCAGGGACAAAAGAAACGCAAAACTTTTTCAGGGATCATAATTTCCTAAATAAATGCGATATATTATTTCCGTTTAATGTAAATGCTACATGGGTTACAACCTTGACATCTCGGTACTTTTCTACACAATTAAATGTGTTTTTAAACAGTTTCTACCAGTTTAGTGTAAAACCCATTTTTCGCACATGGAGCATGTGCGAAATCGCAAAGCGGAACATTTCTATTGTCGAATGACAGGGTATTCATAACCCTTATGAAAACTCATCGAATAAAAACATATAAAGAAGTTTAAACATGCCATGTTTGCCTGAACACACTCGGTCTTAAGCAGTCGGACTGCTCCAAATGGGTTCGAGTCCTGCTGATGTTGCCGGGCAATTTCATTACCACCCTTCAATCATTGCAAGGCTACATGAACGATACCAGGTCTCATAAACGGCTAAGGACCACAAACCCACATGGATATTAAGGATAATCGCTTGACGACAGGACGGGGACATAAGCAGGCTATATCACAGGAACCGCTTCCGACCAGCCAGACAAAATGCTGGAATACAAAGGAGCCCATGGGTAGGAAAAAAAGACAACTTATTTGAAAATATAAAGTTCCTTTTTCCAAAATATCGCACGTTCATTTTGATTGATTATTTTTTCATTTTACATTAAAGACGATAACGATACACTTCACAGTCGTTTATATTTAGCCAATAAACGTCACACCTCTTAAATCGTTTACCATCAGTATCATAAACACTGACTTAATTCATCTATTATTAACATATGCACGTGTTTCCTAGTGCATTTTTCCACAACTGAAATCATTAACATGCATGTACAGTTTAGTTGTTCGCAATTGGTAGGTAATAAAAAAATCAATTTGTATAAACGCTGATTTGAAACTTCGTCTATATTTTTCTTGGCTCTACAGCACGTGGGAAGCCTTTATTCGTGAGCGAAACATTATCCCTAAACTATACATCACAAATATTATATCATGGATGAGGCGTGGATGTTTATAGGGCATTCGTGTACGTGGTGCTTACACCTGATAATAAATGTAACAAATATGTGACTTTTGCAATGTTGAACTGTTAGATTAAAACCTATATAAAAATATTATTCAAATACAGAAATAAATGGAATTTTGAAGTATGCCTCATTAATATGTCACCAATGATTGTGTAAAATTTCATTGAATTTGAAAAAAATAATAACTTTGAAAAATACCAGTATATATGTTTTGCGTTTCTTTTGTCCTTGAGTGTATAAGTCCTGTCATCACTTTTACGATTGTTATAAAAGTTTTAAAAAACACAACATGATGTATACCAGTAAGACTGAACAGTCTTTAAACTACAAAACGATGGAAAGTCGAGCGAACCTGTATTGTAGTGTTGAATTCCCTCTAACAAGTACGATACAACCTTGCATAGATTTCTCACAGACTTGTAGTAATTTAAGTAAACCTAGTGTAGCAACAAAGCCGACCCCTCCCCCGTTACCCATACCTAAAGAGAAACCTCCAGTATTCAAGTAACCAATCACTTCCCGGGACCCAACTTGAAAATCATCACATTTCTCCCCACTAAACATTTTCAAAGTTCGATCAAGTTTTACTTTTTTCTTAATCCCCTTTTCTTTTAATTGATGTTTAAGTTTCTGTTTTTCTATCAACGCAGGATCAGCGTGTTGAGGTTCTAGTGGTCCACCATAGTTTTTGTTTTCCTGCAATTTGTTTAAATCTTCTACTGAAGGAATAGAAATCTGAGAGAATTCCCCCGGACACCCTCTCTGAATCATGTCCAGTTTCACAGCAACTATGGTCTGTTTGTGTTCTTTCCTAATAATTTCACTTACGTCACATTTTGCAAGGCCACTATTTCTGTTAGATTGATTTTTACCAACTAATTTACCATCTTGAAAACTGCATGCTTTCTGTAGCTGTCTAAGTAACCTAACATTTCTCAATACATAAAATTCTGAAACTACATCAGAATTAGCCAGAATGTCATCAGTTTGTTCATTAGTTACCATGGTAACCTGATTGATTTCACCATTTACACAATTGTCACTTTTCAGATCATCCCAGAACTTCACCAACCATTGCCATGGAGCACAGAATGGAGAAATAATTCCAAATTTAGTGAAGTTTGGTCTCTTTCCCGGTGGATATCTATTGTATTTGTCCACCCTTTCTTTTTCCAAATCATGCTCATAGGTTTGACCCACTTTTGTATCAGGATAATCATTTGGAAATAGAATTGTTCTTTCTTCGAAGGCATTGCACTCTTGTTCCCTAATTCCACCAACCCTGGCCCCTCGGAATACAAGGGCTTGCCAAAATGGCATGCCCCAACCTTTGGGTAGTACAATATCAAAGCCCCCACCTCTGCCAGCATTTGGCTGTGGACCATCACATTTACCAAGGGATGTAACTCCGGGTCTCTGTATAATAATCGCAGGTATTCTCGACTCGTTGTCACCAAGGTCTAACGGTAATCCTGCAAAAAATATGAAAGAAACCAATGAAATAAAATTAAAATGCACACAAACAGCAAGTTTTATTAAGAATCACACCACATTCAAATTATTTTTATATACAACAGACAGTTTGAAAGACTTTTAAGTATCAAGTAACGTCTGAAGCATGTTATTGATATCATTTTCATATTTTTTATTAATTTAGTTATTTGGTAAATACCTACAGCGCCACAAAGCACTTCCAATTGCAATAGAAGCCGGACTTGAAGACAGCAGGGGGCCATATTCACCAACATTGTAAGACTGAAACTCAGATTTAAAATTTACAACATTTATAATCACTACCATTTCTTTGCAATCACATTTAACTATGTAAAATTTTATCTGGTTATTTGTTGTTACCCACTGATCATTTATTCCCATTTATATCAAAATCAGTGAATGGAACATTTGGCAATATAAAGTCTTGAGTTTTTAGACTTACAACTTTGGTGAATAAGGCCCCAGGCATTTACCCATAGCCACTTACCTGGCACAAGAAGACGTGATTTGAGTTCATGTATTTGATGGTCTGTAGACTTAGTTATAGACACTTCATCTCTCACAGACTTACACCACAATGGTGAGGAGGATACATCCATGGTTAACTTGTCATGGAATGAAGACATATCTTGGCACATGGCTGTAAATAACACAACATTATTTTATCAATCTGACTAAAGTTTGACTTTTCTATAACAGCATTTCGGAGATGACTTTAATCACATTGTTATTTATTGGGTTTACTCTCTATAAATATTATGCTACGTTACTTTCAAGAATGGGTATCAATATACTGTCGTCCGGCAGGTTAGCTATGTTTATCTAGCTTTGACCGGGTATAAGCTATATACATGAGTTGACGGTATTCACAGCTATTCTTTCGAATGGGATAGTTCCCTCATAAGTATTACTTATTGAATCGACTATAATCAGTTGTCAGTTGATCTAACCAGTTATTCAGGAAATAATATAATGTCAACCAGTACCAACTTGCTCAAGAATGCACTGTCACTAATTAGGCAACATGGCTTATACAAGAGACTACTGCAAAATCATTAATACTTGTGAGAGATTTAATTTTGTGGATGATCACCACCACATAATTAAATCCTTTGAATGTTAATTATTTATAGAGTATATGTCTAAGTGGATAAGTAATCCTTGAAATTATGCCCCACGAAATGGCCATTTTCACCAAAAAAACACAAAGTTTTGTCCCAGGGAAATTAATTGATTTTACAGAATGCAAAACTGCCAAATTATTGCTATATTATCCAGGGTGTATATTATATTCATATTTCACATGCCGACCATACCAATAAAACTGTAAACAGATAATTTCACAAAATTTGTCTTTACTTCAACATTGCTAATTTAATCACTTACTCATTACACCCATTACATTTACTTACATTTTTCATCAGCAAACACTTTAGTTCTTGTTGTTGGTTGTGTGAGACGTGGATCTCTGGTTGTCATAGCGACCACACAATGTGAGGGTAATTCCGAGGGGGCCTGACATTGTGATAGACTTTCCATGAATTCTCTCTGTATCACATGCCCTAGTGAGAATTTCTGGTTGCTATAGTAACCCTTCCACCAGGCTTCATCACTATCCTTGCCATTTTGGACTGGTACTATGTTTCCCTGAGTAAAAGCATCTGCCATGACAGCTACAGATTGTGGACCAGTCAATGAAAATCTCAATAATGAACCAGTCAAAGATTTCATAGCCAAATGTTTGTCAATATTGAATGCCACAGTTCTTGATTTGTACTTCTCTAAAGGCAACTCCTTAATTTCTGCCTCTTTTTTTGTTGAATCTATCTTTTTAGATGCAGTCTCAATCGAAAGTTTTTTGTGAATCTCTTTGATAGCAGGCTCCTGTATCTCTTCAGTTAGTCCTAAACAAACCAATAACTCATTCCAAATGTCTTCAAAGCAACCAGGATGGCACCAGACCCACAATTGTCTGTGATTGGTTGATTCAAATTTAGACTTGTCACTGATTGGTTCATCTGGATTCCACATGAAAGAAACTGGTCCAATGGCATTCCACGGATATTTATCATACTTGTATACAACAGTGTGTCCCTCTCTGGTGCCTTTCAAACATGACACAGCAGAAAATGTCTGACCTGAAAAGAAATCTGAAGGATGAGAAAGGACTTGAAAGCAGAATAAGAAGCACGGAATTCTAAACATATGCTAAATGAAGCATGAAATTCTAGACATATGCTAAACAAAGTACAGAATTCTTGACATACTAAGTACGCCAAATGCATCTATTCAACCCCATCAAGTAAACTGAAGACATCCAATACCATATTCATACCCTAAGTTTTGCTTGGTAACAAGTCCGCTTATATCAAAGGCTTGGTAGCAAGAAAGACAGATGGTCACAAAAATGAACTGGAAACCAGAAATGTTTGCCCAGATCCTTCCATATGATAAGGTAATTTTTGCTTCAGTGTCTAAAGACAGTAACTCATAACAGGTAACATTGCAGAAGTCAAGTGCCAGGCTAAATATTACCTTCTGAAATAGGGTACTATTGAGTATTGTTTGGTAAGGCTTAAACAGGTTTAGAAATCATACCAGCGAACAAGGGGAAATTATTCGCAAGAGACAGGACTTGAAATACATTTTAAAATATTTTCAGTGGCCTGATAATCAATCAGACTTGACACTCAGTCACAAGGCTGTGTTCAACTGATCCAGGTGGTGCATTAGGAATTTATAACCTACCTGTATGCTTGTACATTCTGCACACATGCTTTCATTAATTTGATAATATAGAGGATCATACATGATATGAGTTCTCATGACAGACAAATTTTACTAAACAAGACTTAAATGGGACAAAATAGTATGACATGAGGCTTAGCAAAGTATCAAACTGATTTTGTCACCACGTTTAATGATTTTTTATCAAAATAATGATGTATGCTTCATTAGTTCAACAAAACTTTAGGGGCACAATGGACGCAACATCTTGAAGACTGAAGACTTGCATAATATTTCTAGTCAGCTTTAAATGTAGCACTGTTTGGCAGCAGGTTATGTGATACAATGATTATGTAACAATAATTATACATGTACATATAGATACCTGTATCAGGACTAGTGATATGTTTCAATCCATCTAAGAGATGATTTTCTTCACCTTTCAGCTCAATACAACACATAAATGACACATCCTGAAATACAAGTATATGTTATGTGATATATATATAGTAATAAAATAACAAAATTACATATCATATAGGGTTTGTGTACTGGCAAAGAAGATTTGAAACATTTTACGTTCAAATATGAAACAAATTTATACAAAGACAAGAAATGCTTTGAAAATGCACAGACCATAATTTCCACAATTTATTAAAATGAGAACAAGAGCTGTCACTGGACAGCGAGCTCCACTTTTCTCAGGCACATCCTTTGATGGTGTAAAATTTATTTCTTTGATAGTGTAAAATTAATTCTATTTTCTAAGTCAAAAGGGGCATTATTTGGTCAAAATGCTTGATAGGGCTACCTCCTCGTGGGTAATGGTTATGGTCATGATGGTGAACAAGTGTGCCAAGTTTCAAAACAATATGTCAATGGACTTTGGAAATATTTGAGGTGATATATAAACTTTAACATTACCATTACGCCGACGTTCGGGTGACTGCAATAGCTCCCATATTATTCGAAAAGTGGAGCTTAAAATGATACTGTACAATCACAGATTTTGTTTGTTGCCAAAGTGTCCCAACCTTATCGGAACACAAATATACAAAAAAGTTTTATACAATGTAGTAGATTTGGAAATTTGGAATGAAAGGATGTTAAATGGGTTCACCAGATGTCAAAGTTTTTTATGATGCTCTGGTCTTAATAAGTACTATGATTTTGGACTAGAAACTCACCTGCAATAAGCAGTGCTTGCTTGTTGCTCGGTAACACGCCCTTTCACTCTTCATAGTTGGTTTCCATGGTAACTTATACCCCCATTTCTCAATCATATGGAATCGTTTAGCATGCCATATATGGGTCTCCAACCAGATATGCTTTCTCTGACGTCTATTGTAGTCTTCTCGTAAATTTTTAGGTCGTCTCCGATGGAAACGGCTTGTCTTTTTTATTTTGTCTCCAACCTAGGAGAAAGTCAGGATACATACTATGAATGTATACAGTTTAAAGGTTATAACAAGAGGGCCATGGTAGGCATACTACATGTAGAAAATGATATCCCTCAATATCCATAGAAATCTTGGTTACATAACAATAACTGTAGGGCTGACTGGCAAATAAAGGCTATGCTCGGCACGTAAAAACAACTTAACAATGTCTGTAAAGATTTCCTGTTGTTTCAACTTTTCCAGTGCATTTGAACAGTCTTTGCAAAAATATTTTACATTATAACCCAGACAAAATATTTGTAGGTCTAGCAGTTTGAGTGGAGAAGCAATTCTCACTGTTAATACGATTGTACAAATGTAGCAAGAACCTAAGTGCGGCCAGTTTTGACAACCTGTCACAACCAGGTCATAAATTGAAAATTTTGGTAGATGACCAGGATGCTCCATGAAATTGATCAAAGCCTTTTTGGTGTTTATAGCGAGGATTTTTAGGAGCTTTCCATCGTAGGTCACCCAAGTAGCAGAGCTTCTTTTGACCACAGGGGCATACAATTTTACAAGAACTAACTGATAAAGATTGTTGTGTATTATTAATTTATTACCATATTGACTGCCATCCCTCTTATGCTGCGAGGAAGTCTCTTCACATTATGACTCATAGCTCTCCGTCTCATGTGTACTGGTACCTTCTGTGCAATATTCTTCTTGCTATCGGTATCAGCCACCATTTTACTCAGTACCTGTATCTCAACTGCATGACTTTCAGCATAGCGTACAACATCCAACTCTGTAAAATGTAAAACCATGTTAGATGTAAAATCAGCATGTCAATTGAATTGAAAAGTTTATTTCTGAAGAAAAAAACCCATCAAAAATCTATTAACATCCTACAACACTATGAAAAAGTCTAACATAAATGGGAAATTATCTCTGATAATTATAACTTCTATTTTGTCTCGCAGACAGACACCGCATTTCGCGTTTGAGAACGCCTGGGACAGTCAGAGAAGCTATCTATTAAATATTATAAAATCTCATGTTAACCCTCACCCGGTTGGATGGGATTCGACCCCACGACCCCAACGACGACAGCGCCTAGCACTGAAGTGACTGCGACCATATCGATTGCGCCACCAAAGCAACTCCAAAAATATTTGCTCAAATGATGCTGATATGGTTGTTGTCACTACAGTACATGTGAATTTATGAACATACCTCTAGGAGCTTCCGATAAAATATCTTTCATCCTCTTGCTATCACCACCACCATCTCCCTGATTCTTTCTTTTATTTGACATCGTAAAATGTAACAGGTTTAATTGATTGTGTATGCTAGAATAGAATAAAAATAGATATCTATTGTAGGAGTCTTAATTGTAACAAAATATATCACATAAATTTACTAGTATCCGGGTTAGTATAGCGAGTACCGGTATGTAAAACTTTTATACTTCACATGTGTAGACTAGTATAACATTCTTTCAATAGAAAGAAGAATATTTTTGCGTTAACATCGTCAGATGATATGTTGAATCTAACACTCATTTTTCCCGTTTAATATAAATTTATAATTATAAATTGGCAACTTGTGAAATATTCTCTATATCATTTCTTTTTGATAACCTAACTTATTGTACTGTCCTGACAGCTTAGTGGGTGAGCGTCGGCCTCAACTGAGGGTTTAAAACCTGACCCCTCATACCACCAACTTACCATTGTTTCAGTCATGCATAGAAACAGCAACATGCAAATACAGAATTAATAGCAAAATTAGGCGCAATGACTGTTATCATTTAATCTCATCCAACTTTAGGACATACATGTACTGGAGGAGAGGAATTATCCAACAATGTCAAAATGAAAATACTGTTGTGATTCATGAGTACTCATTATTTTAGAACTGCAGGATTATTGCGGGACTTTTGTATTGTACTAAAATAACGGCGAAATATAACTTCTCTGGATAAGGGTAGTTGGGGGGTCAATAGGTTTGGAGTTTTAACATCACATCACTATTCAGCACTTTACCAGGGAAAGTTCATGGCACCACATGATAACTCGTCTACTTATACTGGCATTGATCTTTTGAAATGAAATGGAATTATCATCATCAAAGAGCTTGGACTATACTGGGGTTCGAAAAACGTGAGAGATGTTATTTGCCAACTACAAGTGATAATAACAAGCACCTGTGTAAATATTAATAGTTATGTACCAGACAATATTATGCCCGCCCTGGCCCTGGGGGCGGCGGGGATATAAGGGAAATTAGACATACAAATTTTCTCGAAAGGAGAGAGTTTTAATATCTTCTAGACTCCAAGTCCCAGGGAAAAGACTAAAAGTCATTTCCATCCGGTTCCAAGACCTGAGAATTGCTAATACTATGTGGTTATGTGTCCCGACCCCGGGATTTAGAAATTATGCAGTGTCTCAAGGGAGGGGATTCAGACATGTACCAAAGTATCTAGTCGAAGGGGCTTTGAGGATGATGCTTGCATTACATTGCAGTTCATCGTCAAAGCCACTTGTTCTTTAAAAGCTAACAGGTAAGCGACTAAGATTGAGTCGCGTTCATTTTATTACAAAACGCATGTTTTCAACAAAATAAACATCGTCGCCTTATGAATTGAACCATAATCTACCAACGTACGCCAAAAACAAAATCTATCGAAAGAAATACCATCAATTACGTCGATTGTTTCAACCCTATAGATGGATTTCACAGTTTCTGTTGTAATTGCCATTATTTGAAAAGCGATAATAACAAAAGTGCTCTGGAACAAACCATGTGATTCATTTTGGGGATTCCCGGGGTTTGCCTGTGTTACCACCGATAGTCGTCTGCGACAATAGCATTATTTTTTAGTTCGAATTTAAGTTTGAAGTTTGTTTTTGAAAATAACAAGTTAATTTATTATGTAGATGTCTATTTAGAAGTTTGTTTCAATACAGACACATTTTCAACCATGTTTCATAAAAAAAATCATATTTTCAAAACCGCACATGCGCACATCTGCAACGCATTATATATTTACAATGGCGATGCTGTTAGTGTAAACACGGAAGTGCAATTTAGGTCTTTGATTATTACTTTTATACGTCTGTGCTATTTTTTGGGCGAAAATTCAAACAGTGAACTTCCATTAAGAGCGTTTATCTTAAACAGTTGACTTTTAAAGAGGACAATTCCATAACTAAAAGATCGACGTCAGTATCAATAAACAGTGAGTTGATATATAAAAAATCATTTAGTTATGATGTGACCCTCCAGAACTACAAAGTATCGAAAATGTCCAATTCCACCTTGGTTTCCAGCCCCCATCCGCCCGAATGTTGGCTGATGAATTATATTAAACCCAACGTACACTGAAGAAAGCTATGGATGGAATTTGATGATTGTGTACATGTAGAGAATATTATACAACCACTAGTCAAACAATCTCGACTTAGAGTATCCACTTCTATGCGATGGAGATAAAGGTCAGAAATTAAAAAATCTCCTAGCAGATTGCCCCATAGTGCTAATGATAGACCCTGCGATTGCTTCACGGTATGCTACACTATGTTTCACAAACTTGGGTGCTAAATAGCGGCTCTTATATGTGCATAGCTTTTTGCGACACGATTCTTTGTCGCTGTTTGGTGACCGATTTAGAGCATTTAAATTCAATATACAGTTAAAGCACACCACACATGCCTTCATAAATACCTTTCCTATCGTTCAATACCAAAATTTGCAAGAACACTAACCTCACTGATGCACAAATTAATCCAGTTTCACTTCCACTGCCAAATTACTGAAATTTCCAGAATGTTGACAAACAACAATATGACGAATTTTTATTAGACGAAAAAAGTGGCTAAAACCCGGTATCCGGAACATAAAATCCGGAACGTTAATCAAGAACGACTACTCTGTACAGATTAATTATTTCGTTTAAGACACGTGCGTCTACATTAGATAACCAAAATGGGGTCAACTGAAATTGATTCACGGCGGCTGTCAGAAAAACGTTTTATCTAATATTGGTTGTGTAAAGGTATATTTAATGATGTTTTTGTAGTTTATGAATGAAATAAGCGTTACTATGACCATGTTAGCTGTTAAATACAGAATAGGTGGTTTAGTTTGCAAATTACACTTTGCTATGGAGAGCTATTAATAGAGCTATAAAACTCAGTATAGGAGCATATTCATACCGCGAGTATCTGAGTTTTACTAGTAGAACTAATTGCCCCACATCTATACAACCACGAAATCATATGACAAACGAAACTAAGCATACACTGTTATAATAAAACGCTCTAATATTTACAATAATGGAATCTTACACGAATGGGACAGCAGTAAAACCATACTCAATGTTGGTAAAGTGGTTATTAAATAGAAGAAGCGTAGAATGCACGAAACCCACGACGCAAGACCATGGGCGCAGCCATTTTTGAAGAGCCGTTTGGGAAGGGGCGTAACTCACGAGATTAGAAAGAAATGTCAAAACGTATGAAAATGGCAGCAATTGTCAGAAAGATTGTGCAAACTCCAAAGGCTCCTGGAGCGATCGGACCATACAGGTAATGAGATAATATGTAGGTCTAAAAGTTAGAATAATTTTTACCCGCTGACATTTCTTCTTACACCCGTGCCCTTCAACGTTTTATGAACAGCTTTCGTACTCAAATATTTTCGCCCCTCTGCAAAAATAGTGAAATAATATTCAAATCAGTCTCAGATATATATTTAAATATCATTGTTGTAATAACATCAGTATTTGTATCAATATATAGTATGTATCACCCTGATACTCAATACAAAAATGTAAAAAAGACTTATAAAATGTTTACAACTTCATTGCTTTCACATTTACGATTACTATTTGGAGATGTCTGACAAATCGTGGTGCCTTACCCTAACTTGTTTCGAATAGATTCCTTGGTTATTTAAAGTGCTCGGTGAACAGCACTGATACGCATGAGACTACCTCTGCCTCCGGGTTTCCAACCGGATGGGAAACATCATTTTAAATAATAAATAGCGACCATATGATGCCACCCACATATTTGAGAACTTAATCAAGAGACCTTTAATTATGACTTATGATCTTACTATTTCAGTCAAGCTGTGATAGCAGATAGAACTATGTATGTATCTGGACAGATTGGACTGGATGTGAATACAGGTAAACTTGTGGATGGTGGTGCTCAAGCTGAAGCTGAACAAGTTAGTATACACATATGCTCTTTTTTGCATTAGTTCTTTTTTTTGCATATTCTAAATTAATTTAGTACAGATATTAGTATTACACAAACTGAGTGTTAGAGTCACAAAGTTAGTATATTTATCATACATGTATGCAATGATCATAGAACTCTTAATATGAGACATGTGGTGGAAAATCTGAAATGCAGGAGATTGCAATCAAAAGAGGGAGATTTTTATTGCCCAAGCTTTTGACTATTATTAATGATGTTTATACGCAGTTGTCACTTATTCTACTTGTATGAAAGTATCATGCATGCTTCCTGCATCAAATTAAACTCTTAATGTACAAGGTAAACAACAAATATCAGGCTACAGTATGTCCGAGAAATTTGGGAGATTTTATAAATGTGCTTGCAAGCATTCATGAGTAAAGTGTAAAACATTGAAACTCACATGTCGCAAAGTTCAATAGTATAATCATATTTATGTCTTATGGAAAAATTAGTTAAGATTGCTAAGAATTTGAAAATAATCTCATACAAGGCTGTATTTTTTTCTTGGTCATGATATTTTTGTTTTAACATCAACTTGTTATATTTCAGGCATTGAATAATATGGGTGAGATATTGAAGGCAGCAGGATGCTCATACAACAATGGTATTGTACCTAGCATTTCATTGTTATACAGTTCATTGTAAAAACCCAGTTTAATTATACTGACTTAAATACATTACTGGACTATATCCCCTACCTCATTGCCATATATTTGTATTCTTGGTGACTTAATAATGCTAGTAATACAAGTCTATGCACTGAAAATTTCAGCTGAATTCTTAGCACCAATGAGTACTGAAGTTGAAACAGCTTGTGTTACCATGGAATTCCGGACAAAATCCCTTTGACTTATTGCTGCATTGTTAACGATTATTGTGTGATTGTGTGATTTTGTAAGGAACTTCTCTATGATTATGTTACAATAAAGGTTAATTTTTATTTTATTTAACATGCATACTATCAACTATATCATATATATATAGTCATGATGGGTATTATGTCCACCCTGAAATTTATAGGGTGGGGATTTTGTCCACCCTGTAAAAAACATTGGCGGGATTATGTCCACCCTGTCAAAAATGAGGGGCCGGTATTCTGTCCACCGGGATTTTGTCCTACACTCTGTTACCATATGTAAAGAAAGTATTCGGACAGTTTTTTCTTGTTTTCTTAAAATATCAATTTGTACTTACAACCTTCTCATTTTTAGCCAGTGATAACCATTTTATTCATTAAATGACCAATACTGGCAGGCTCATACAATTGGAGACTTTTAACATAGTTTCCATCAGGAGCAGCCAGTAGACTATTATTTTAAATGTTAACACACACTAAAGAGCTATAATTATATAACTTTTATTTCAGTGGTGAAGTGTACAGTATTACTTGATGATATCAATAACTTCAAGGCTGTTAATGATATATATGTTAAATGTAAGTACTTTACCTGCTAACTGTAAATATGCTTTATTTGCAATTAATTACCATTATTGAAATGAAGGGACATAATGAAAAACATGCAACAGTTTTTTTGACCATGTGACGATTTGACAGACTAGTCAGTGAAGTACATATTTTTAGCTGAACCATCATCACAGAGGGTATTTTAAAACCCACTGTACATGACTTGAATCATGAAGAATGGTAAAATGACTATTTCCGATATATTTCTTTAAAACTTTATCTGGTATTCAAAACCTTTAATGTTCTTTAGGTTGTTAATCTTGTAATCCCATTACATGGTATTCTAAATTTGGATTAAATACTGCAATCCACATGAGACGTTTTGCCTCTGTTACTCCCTATTTAACAATTTTCTGCATTAATAAAATAAAGAATCAGGTTATCATTTGTTTGTTTGTTATTCAGACTTTCAAGAACACAAGCCAGCCAGAGCGGCTTATCAGGCCGCTGCCTTACCTATTGTGAGTTACCTCCCTTCAACCATTATTTATGATCTCAAGCACTCTTTTCATAATAAGTAAAGTTTGTTTAATATTAGGGGTGTAACAGTATGCTCACCTCGCGATATGATACATACCGTCAATTTTTCTAACGGTTCGGTATATTTCGGTATGATACAATATTCTCTAACGGCAGCTTTTAAGCTACAATTTTTAAGTGACAATCAATTTGTTTATTCTATAACAGCAATTATTATGTGGCTATCAACTATTTAAAATGAATTTCAACAATATGAGGCATATATTAATACAATTAAACGAGTGATGCATGGTAATTATTCATAATCAGAGGGCTTTCAGACATTTTTGTTCGCTGAATATTATTTTGCTCATAAAAAGATTATACTGAACCGTTCCGAAATTTGCAACTCTTGTACCGTGAAACGTGGGGGACTGAAGTCCGCAGTCATTTGTGTACCGTGGTATACCGTTACAGCCCTATTTAATATGGGAAAGTTATTTCACATTTATAATTTAGCTTAAATGCTTCATGTACTTAACTCTTTACTCTATCACTATGTCAGTGGACAAACCTCTCCTAAGTCTAGTTACCAAGGGTGATCACTCTTGATATTTGTTCCAAAAAGCAGCTCTTTATATGAACTGTTTCACACATTTTGGCCAATCTGTCAAAAAAGGATGTATTGAGTAAACTCAGTAAAGGGTTTATTTCACATAGTCATGTTTACGTCAAAATATAACGTGAGCCACTTTTCTTACAAAATATTTAATAAATGTACTTGTCTTTTGTTTCAGGGAGCTAAAGTTGAGATTGAGGCAATCGCTATACTTGGTGATATTGTTGACGAGGCTCTGTGATAAATTGTCTAAAAAAATTGTGTACTTTTTTATTAACAAGCAATATCATTTATGTTAAACTTTGTTAAATTATGAAATCCTAAAGAAATTGTTTTATTAGTGAAGAGTGTTCAATATTGTTCAAAGTTCAGAAAAAAATACAGTCAAACTACTGTTACAACATTACCTGTCTGAAAAGACCTCAAATACTTGTATATGATAATTTTCACTGATTGATTATATATATCTTTACACAGGGACCATCTGTTAACAGAAACCACTTTAGTGTTCTTTAAATACAGTTTTCAGTCAGTGATTAAATAATGAATAGATATGTATTTAAGATTTTTTACCTACTACATGTATATCACAAGTTTGGCTGTATTTATTCTCTCTCTCTAATTACTGGTACATTTTTCTCATAAATTAAAATGAAATTATTGTAACAGTATGATAGAGGCAACATAGTTGATCACTCCGAGGATATTACCTGTGAGCCTGGCCTATAAAATCAGAAGTTGTAATTCCTCAGGTTAATTGTTGTTCTTGTCTTAGTTTACATGTCTAGAAGAATGTTTTATTGTCTTCTTAAAATGCAGTTGTTAATGCTCAAATACTTATAAATATGAAATCAAAATAGTATTACTATTTAGGGTATCATTGTCGAAACCGCTTGTAATTAGCGAGACTTATTTTGTTATTGTTTATATTATCGTGGTACCCAGAATTTATTAATTGTTTACAGTTATAAAATAATTAATATTAAACAGTACTTGATTGTTTATATTATGGCTATACCCAAAATTTATTAATTGTTTACAGTTATGAAATAATTAATATTAAACAGTACTTGATTGTTCATATTATGGCTATACCCAGAATTTATTAATTGTTTACAGTTATGAAATAATTAATATTAAACAGTACTTGATTGTTCATATTATGGCTATACCCAGAATTTATTAATTGTTTACAGTTATGAAATAATTAATATTAAACAGTACTTGATTGTTCATATTATGGCTATACCCAGAATATATTAATTGTTTACAGTTATGAAATCATTAATATTAAACAGTACTTGATTGTTCATATTATGGCTATACCCAGAATTTATTAATTGTTTACAGTTATGAAATAATTAATATTAAACAGTACTTGATTGTTCATATTATGGCTATACCCAGAATTTATTAATTGTTTACAGTTATGAAATAATTAATATTAAACAGTACTTGATTGTTCATATTATGGCTGTACCCAGAATTTATTAATTGTTTACAGTTATGAAATAATTAATATTAAACAGTACTTGATTGTTCATATTATGGCTATACCCAGAATATATTAATTGTTGTTAACAGAGAAAATGATGTTATTATGATACAGTACTAGTATGTACAAATATGCAGTTTTGTCGGTACATGTATATATGTTTTATCATTCCATATCAATATGTTTATGATTGAAATATTTTATGAAAGATATTGTGGTTTGTTTATCATTATAGCCCTGGTCATGATTCAGTGAATAGTTAGCTGGATTTGTAATCCAGATAACAGGTGCTTGACTTGTGCATGTGACCCCCATGGCCACACGACAAACCCCAAAAATGTTAAAAAGCAATTATTACTGGTACTTCTACTTCTATATAACTTATTCTACTTTCAATACTAAGTAAAATAGGAATCCGAGTTTTAAAAACGATGTTTTGGGAGTTTGTAGAGAGGCCAAAGGGGGTCATATCCACATGCCAAGCACCTGTGATCTGTATTAAACAGCATTAATTAACAGCAATATTGGCACACGCTTCAATGCATGCTACAATAGTGAGGAAAAATCAGACAAGTCTTGAAAAAAAAGTGGCTAGAGTAAAAAATGAGTCAAACAGTAGCCTAGTCAATCAAGTACCAACACAGTAAGATTAATGGTGCTTGAAAACATGCATTTATACATGGAGTTAGATAGACAAATATACAGTCCATGATTTATATCAATGTGTGGTGAACATCGTGTAGGCCTATCAGCAGTTGGACACAATTTACTCTATTATCTATACAAGAAATAAAAGTGAAAGCTGCATAACCTTTAATAATGGATAGCTCACGGTATGCTGGTATTTATTTTAAATATTGGAACTCTGGTGACTACAGCTCAAACACCTATTATATACTGCTACCAAATAAGGGCAATCACTGGTAACACTTGTGAGTCTGAACCAAAATTCTTGGGTGGACATCTTTACATGTGTTCCTGTTACTATTCAAACGGTAGCTCTGATACTTCAAGTTGCATACATCACAGATATTAACAATGAAAAATCTATAAAATCAACTTTCTTAGGTTATAATACTGTAAATTATAGTTGTCATAATTGTGTAATATAAACAAGGGAGGTAATTGATTTATCAAAATACTTTCTTTGTTTTACAGTTGGCTCCCTTGGACAAATACAATTTTGCATCCCTCGGTTATATTCATTGCAAAATAATTCATTCTTCACATTTCACCCAGTTAGTTTCTATTTTAATGCCTATGGTCTTTGGCTACATTTAATTGAACATACCGGTTTATCATAAACTCGTATATGTAGTATTATGTACCACGTACCCAAATATTTATGCATTTTGGAGCTTATGGCCCCGGGGATGAAATCAAAGTACTGAAAGTACTGACAGGCTGGCGAACTGCTAAGGAACAATAGCTTTTCAAGTAATATAACATCAAGTGGTTTTCTAAGTCGAAAGAGAGGTAAGTGCTGGACTCAACAAAAAAAATATTAAAAAAAAACAAAAAAAAATAAAAAAAAATTTTTTTTTGGAGCCGCCGTGATTCGATCGCTGGACCTTAGCATCAGAAAATTACTATGCGAGTTGTTCATCCACTCGACCACGATCTCGTTGGAGAATACTGACCTAAATAATTTAACATAATAAAATCATTTATGCGCGCGCTATATCGCGTTCGTAACGCGTAGTATACGAACGCGTAGTAATAATTATCAACGCCTTTAAACACCTTTTCTTTTAATTTCATACAATTTCCTTCCATTTCCATATTACAATCGAACAGAATAAATGAAACAAGGAAAGTTGAATGTTCTTATCTTGCAAAACTGATTAACGAGGAGGAACTATTTGCATTGGGTGTATAGATTCTGTGTTGTCAGTTTCGGGAGTAAATTCATCTTAGTGGATTTCATTTTTTAGGATTGTAATAGTCTGGCGCAAATCGCCAGCCTAAAAACGACAGTGTTTTTACCTTTCACATAGCCTGTTTACGAGTCTGGTTTTGCCAAGTACTTACCTAGTATGTCTTGGTCATGTAACCTAGTATTGGCAGGCTTTCGAACAGGGATACGAACCTGGGTTCACCTATGTATTGGGCTGGTCTAGCCATCTGTTCTGGTTCAATGCTGTGCCACAATATGCTAAATTACTGATGTACACCATGTCACAAGAGTGCATGTTGTTGTTATTCTGTTGTCCCATGTTACTTGGTCGTTGTTGTTGTTGTCCACCAGAGAAATATGGCATTCTTAGAAGCAGCAGACATATAACAGCAGCTTTTACTCGATGTTCATTGATTTTTCTATAAAACATGTTTTCCGTATAATGACTTTCTCTTGGTTAATGGATTAGACTCTCTCCTCATTATATTGTCAAATATTAGCATTCTATGTCACGAGATGTTCTATGGCTGTTAAGATGCGCCATCAATGGAATTCTATGTGATGATATATGTTCTATGATTGCTTAGTCACGACATCTATATCATTTTATGTCACAATGTGTATTATGGTTGTTAAGATGCGCCATCAATACGGTATGTACTATTGTTGTTAAGATGCGCCATCAATACGGTATGTTATATGGTTGCTAAGTCACGCCATCGATAGCATAACTGTCACGAGATGTATTATGGTTGTTTAGATGCGCCATCAAGGGCATTATAGGTGATGCTATATGTTCTATGGTTGCTAAGTCACGACATCTATAACATTTTATGTCACGTTGTGTACCATGGTTGCTAAGATGTGCCATCAATGGTATTCTATGTCACGCCATGTAATATCGTTGTTAAGATGTGCCATCAACAGCAAATATGTGTTAGGATAATTTGTATTGTGTTTCTACAATGTGCAACCAATATAAGATGTACTAGGGTAGCATAGATGCGCCGTCGATAGTGTTACATGTGTATATATCACGAGGCGTACTGTGGTAGCCAAGGTTCACTTTCAATAGTAGTCTTTGTCATAACATGTCTTCTAGTACCTTAGATGCGCCGTAAAATCATTCTTTGCTATGGTTGCTAAGATGCGCCATCGATAGAAACCGTGAGCAAGGGACATAGAACATAGGTACTACTGTAAACATTTTGTTGCTTGTACATTTTAGTTAGAAACAGGAGCAGATACATTCATGCACATTATTATTCGAGTCGGAAGTTAATAAATACAGTGTGGTATTCAGACTATTTTCGGGCTACATTTGTATTCCAAATCATGACCACAAGCAGAAATGGACCATCGTCGCTTTGTTACAGTGCTCAACAAACGTTTGACAAACTTTTTCATCATCTGAAACTTTCGCAACAATGAACTTTAAAATTACAATTTTACAATCTACGAACGCACAGTTGATTATTACATGTAGTATCCTCCGAAATTTCTATCTTCTAATCTGGATATTGCGTGCTACTGTCACGAATCGGTATTTGAGAAAACTCACAAAATAGCTTTTCGAATTAAGTTGTCGTAGTAACTATTGATTTTGACGACAGCTAATGGATGTAATATTGTTTACGATACATCCGAGAACCATTATGGAGCTGATAGTTTTTAAAACTATAAATAATATTTGTCTGTTGACTGAGAAAATGTTCTCAACAAATTAAGACCTTTCGGTTGCTTTGTACGAAACGTGATACTCGCTGCCTATCTGTCAGTAAGATGGCGAGTACACTAATCAACCGATATTGTTTTTTTTGTTCGGAACAAACTAGATAATGAGTTGTCACATTAATCATGGTTTGAATTGCTGATATGAGCTATAAATCAATTAACTTACTTTGTCTTTCGTCTTCCAATGTTTTATCCAATAGAAAATCAGAGAAATGACACGTGACCAAAGCTATTTACTAACGACATCATGTGCATGGGCTTGGGAATATGAAATACATTTTATTGTACACGCTTTTAAGTAAATCAAAAATCGCAGTCCGTCCCTGAGATATGTATCTCTTGAATTCCCGTTAGCATTAACGACACTACGTTATAATTATGCTTCTTTCTCGTGGAGTCGAACCCTAAGGGTTAAAAGCATTGCAAGAACACGTTCTACAGTTTACTCGATCTTTAACCAATTTTATTTTTATTGACTGAGAAATTACTTAACTTTATTGAATCAAAATAGTTTTGCCATTTAAAAGTTTTTATTGTAAAATAATTGCTGTAAAGCAAGTACAAGTCAAGAGCCGACGTCATACTCAAACTGTCTCATCGACTCGAGCCCTGTGATTGGTCAGTCTCTATTTAACCCAAAGATTGAAAACTCTTCACAAAACACAGTTGTTACATAAAGTAAAATCATCTTAGATGATATTAACCGACTTAAATCAATGTGAACGAGCCTGTTGACAAATAAACCGTCAACAACAGAACCCCATGGTAATAAGCTTAGACGTTGATGCTTACCAAAATGCATTTTCATGGTTGGTTGCTATAAGTGATCACAGAACGATTACAAGTTGTTTTCATTCACATTTGTTTTGCTGTTGTGACAGAAATAAGACTTCCAGCAGATTTAACCATGTTTCGGATTAGAACCATCGCCGCATGTGTGCAAAGTTGACCAAAACAATTATTGTCTGTTAAGCAATGCACTCATACGGGTCTTCTGCTTATATTTTTCAATTAATATACTAGTAACTCATGATGGCAAATTAAATGCTATAATGCGCTTATTTTCAAATATGCGCTTATTTACCAGATTCTACAGTATGTCCTGAGAACCATATATGAATGCGTATTGTCTGGCCACGTTAAAATGAAACTACTGTATTCAATTGGGTACTTGTATTAGCGAGTCTCGGTTTAATGTGGTTTAATACTAATATGAGCAAATGCCAGAATTCTCCAACTATTCAAAACCATATCATGCATTGTTTCAGTATTTGCTAAGTCCTTATTTTTCCAGTGATAGCTCTAGTGAGTACAGATTCTGTCCATGGGACGAAAAGTTTGCTAGTGTGATCCTTACCCGAGACATTATAAAAAGAGCTACATGTACGCAGGGCTTGTGTCTAATTTAGAAGACCCCCGGGTTATAAAAGCAGTTCCGGTTGTATTTTGTTTTCGTAACTACCCGGGTCTCTCCGTGATGAATCCGGAACGTCCGAGTGGTTCCGATAACTTGGTCCATTGTCAGGATTACCGGCATTCTTCGCAGTTTGGCAAATCAAAGACCTAAATTACACAGATTGGAAACATGTACCAAATATCACGATATCTCGTGGTAGATCTTCCGAGATCTCATGAAATCTCGTCCATTTTTAAAACCTTCCATGAATAATTTTGACAGTGATTCTATGATTATTGTCGTATGTGATTGTAATATTGTTTTAAACAGTACCTATTTCATGTTCACGTGTATAGCAATTCATTTTAATACCCGTATATGGCAGTTTTGAACTAATGAATTTACCTAATATATAACTCTGTGTGACTATGAGAAATGTTCGTTAAAGAGATAATGCATGTATTTAATCAGTTAATTTTAAACAGAATTGTTGTACAAAGTTAAAATATCACATGATTGGCTACATGTATGATGGCCTCACAAAATTACTCACCGGAATAAAAAGAAATAAATTACATGTAAATTGTATAAAATGACATAGAGTTGTGTACATACGCATGTATAGCATTAAAACAGTTTCCGAATTCTAATTCTACCACTTTATAACAGAACCAAAGACGTATTTTACTAAAAGTTAATCGCGGTCAAAGCCTCTGGAATAGTTTACTATAAAACCATTGCAGTTACATTTCTCATATGGCCACGTGAGTGATTTTTAGTGGCAGTTCAAGAGGTGGCACCCGGCATACGATAAACAAGCAAATAAAGCATGTTAAAAGTGAGGGAGCAATGTGTTTGATTGAGAACACAGCGTATTGTGGTTTTGTTTTTTGGACGAATGTATACAAGCCAGATGTCATAATGTGCCAAAGGGCGAGAAGGTGACACACGCATTAAACTCCTTTACTATTGTACTACTTTCAGACTTCCATCCCACGCCTTTCATAGTCTCTCCCTAATTTACTGATTCCCCGTTTTATGTCAGTTCCCATAAAGGCAATGAATACAGAGTTCCCTAATAAGTGTGCGACAGAGCAGGACCCTATTTTTCCACGCTATTTGGCACCTGAAAATCTATTTTTATTTCACAATCTTTGAAGTTATTGTCTCCGACATATGGATGTTCCCTAGCGAGGCCAGAATTCTAAAACGCGAACTTACTAAATCAAATTGGAAAAATGGAAAAATTGGAAAAAAATCTAGGCTGTGCAGGTGTTTTTTATCCCTTGAAAAATTGGATTTCATTCTCTGCAGACAAAAATGCCACGTGACATGGAGCGTGCGGCGGAAGTCGGTCTTTGGGAGGAAACACTGCGGCAGACGAAAATACTCGGTTTTAATTTCCCGTGGTGGAACTGTGTTTGTTTCACAGGTGTGGAGACGCTGACCAAACACGTGCAGCATTTCTACGGTCGAACTTTGTCCCATAATTGTCTCCATGTTCTTTGTTTCTCGTAACCCCCAATGAACTGTTCTTAGAAAAATGTTTTTGATTACTTGAAGTTAACGTTTCTCAGCGTAGGCTGTATTCAGGGAACGAGCCTTAAATTTCTCCCCGATAAGAGTCCTGACTTTCCCGTGTATTCCCGTGTGTCGTATTGAAAGAGGTTCGTTTTATGATGGGAAAATGTGATGAATGTTTTAATAATGGCCGGAGGTTTGTTGCTAAAGCTTAAAACACATGCACGTTGCAGGATAAAACTTTAACTTCAATATTTAATTGGACGAACACACATAGCATTTGTATTGCCAATGTAATATTCACTATGACACGTTTAAAGTTTTAGTACCAAAAAAATCATACTCTGTAAATATATATGCTTGTAGAAAAGAAATAAGAAGAATGCATACAGGCATAGTATCACAATTTGTAATTTAAGAAAATAAAGTAACGTGATAATTACATTTTTTTTTAATATGACCACTATAATTATGCTTTACGCTGATATAACGGCGTAGAGGAATGAAGCAAATGTCAGGATCTGATTTTAATGAGATTGTTTAATATTCGAAAATGCTGTATACAATGAAAAACCACTTTTCATGAGAGGCGAAAATATTTTTTTTAAGAAAACCAAAAATCATTGAATATAGAACTGAATCATATGTATAATTCATACTCAAAACATTTTCTTGAATATAGGAATGAAGTAATACATATCATGGCACTGGTGATATTCGTTTTCTTCTTCGGTCCAAATAAAAACAAAAAGAAATTCGGCATTTTCGTTTCGTGATGATGCCATGGTCCTTCATTGACTGATTAAACCCACATAAGCACATATTAAGGGCGGGAAAACGATCAACAGGAATAACTTATGACAAGAAAAAAACGGCATTTTGATTATTCGGCATTTTCGAATGGCACCGTCGATTATATTTACATGATTTTGTAGTTAATAATTATAAATAACGACTTCTCCAGAATTGGACCATCACAGAGACTTGCTGTTGTAGGGTGAGAGGTTATACTGACAATTGGTTCTTACCTCAAATTGAGATTTTGCTCAAATCAGAGTCCGGCTTTCAGATAAATGGTGTGACGTTCACGCTCTTGAAATGCTTAGAACTGTAATAAATGTCGGTGATACTAATTTCCAGTCCAGCCCACCAGACCATGGATAGCTCGTATTCAAACAATATCTGAGATAACATTAAGCTCATATTGAGATCTGTCAGGGGAATTGGGGATCGGGTATGCTTGGGGCAGGCTCATTTTTTGGTTAGCACAGTCTTTAGAACGTTTGTAAAGCACAGTAGTTAGGGTATTTTGCATGTAGCCTTTATTTGGCCATTCGGTAGCACAGTCTTTAGAGCAAACAGTCCTCATAGCGTCGGTAAGCACGATTTTAAAGCATTGGTAAGCACGATTTTAGAGCATTGGTTAGCACAGTATCTAGATCATTCGTTAGCACAGTATTTAGAGCACTAGGCTTACACCTGGCAATGAGTTGGTGCACAAACGCTGTCATGTTATGTGTGCAGTTCACTCGGGTTCATATTCTGACATCATCCTGATAACCTCAGCCTTTATGCAAATGCAATAATAAATTTACCGGAGACAAACGGGAAAAGCCGAACATTCACGATTGATTACGACATCTGTAGACTGGCAACTCGATACTCCGAGAACGGGTAAATTAACTCACATTTCACCCTACATTGTATCAAATTGTTAGTAATTTATTACCGTTACCTGTGGTGAACACGGCGTATAATAAAAGATATAATTTTATTATGGTAGGAATTATTACAACTTCAATCTTATTTAAATGATAAAATAATATTAAATTATTGATGCATTCCGAAATGGGCCTCAGCTTTTTTTATATAAAACACGTGGCTGATTAAAAACTTGAAAAGCTCTAAACACATGCGTTTTACAAAAATATGATAGTCGGATATTTCCTGCAAACACGATATATTACATTCAAAGTCACGTTGTCTTTCAGCAAAATATTTTTCTTCTAGAAAATTGATTGTTATCAGTTTATTATTCTAATCACGAAGGTTACTCTCTGTTTCGCGGCTTGTAAATATTATATTTATTCCCGTATAAGGCTGAACAGTCCTGGGCTCTCCCGATGACCACCAAAGTACGAACTGCATTTGTATTTGACAACCACTGCACCATGGTCGAATGATTTTAACATACTAAGTACAAATGGATTTTTTTAATCGCATTTTTCGTTTTTAAAATGATAGGTAATTGTATTTGTAACATAACTTTTTTACACACTTAATTATAGTTTTATATCTTTAAGTGTCTGAACTTCTAACGACTCAATCCATTCATGATTTTTTTTAATCAGCACGTGGTAGGTAGGTTGTATGAACAATGCTTTATCACTGAAAGCATTTTCGTCTCAAATGTACGTAAAAGTATTTATTATTTAGCAATACCTCTGAATCAATAAATTTTAGTAAAATGATTAAGTTGCACAAAAAACGCAATAAATTGTATTGTTTCAACCTTTAAAGTTGGTCTTTTAGTGGATTGAGATTCTACTTCTTTACGAGAAATAGGTTAATACTGAGTGACGGTACTCAGTATTGTTTTTGTGGTGTTTCATTATTTCAATTATAATATTAAAACGAATGTCACTGTATATTAGTTTGTACAAAGGAAATATTATATCTTGATGTAACTAGGTAAAAATGCCTATGTTTTAACAGAACGCTGGAGTTACTTGGATCTTGTAAATAAATACTTGGAAAACGAATCGGATCGTTATTGCTAAAAGTTCTAGCTAAAACCAAAGCGTCCCGTTCTGTTCCGTAAAAGGTTTGCTTTTAGCACGGAATTCGATTTGTCTATCCAATACCGCGCTTTTAGTAATAATTCATGAAAATCCATGTTATTTCTGTATGAAAACTGTATCCATTGGGAAAGGGAAAAACAATGGCATATGTATACAATATGTCATATTGAAGTAGCATCGATCAGAACCGAATTGAACAAACAAGAGCTTCATAAATTGTGTAAACCTAGCATCTGGTGACCATGTGGTCTAGGACGAATATGGAAAATATTAATCAAATATTGAAAACGAAATATTAACGACATAAGAGAGTAATTCCGCGAGGGACTACCGGCGTCAAATACAGGCATCTGTTCGCCGCACTGGTGTTACTCTGTGGGCAGACCATGGTTCGATACGAAACATCCGGGGAAAACTCGTAGCGCCATCTGCCGGGCCGGGCTATTCCAAAGTTTTAACGATTCTGTACTATGAGCGAAATTAAAAATTTATTCCAAACGTGTGCGCGTTGATTTATGATAGGGGACTGCAGGATGTACGCATTAAAAATAAATATACTTTCGATTCATAATTCATACAAAAACGTGAAGCTGCCAGTTACGGAATTAGAACGATAATTGCCGCTTACCACCCATTGGCATTTACATAATCGTTAACTTTAAGCTAATTATATTAAATTACTTCCGATGTAAAACATGCCCTTATATTTTATGAAAAACGTAATAAACCTGCATTAGGGCCTACGTCAGTGAGATAAAGAATTACGTAGCAATTTTCCTCGAACAGACTAATACCTTCAAATTTCCGTTTAAGGGAAGATTTGTTCTGGAGAAGATATTAGAAGTTTAAAATCGGGAATCTGTATCCAGAATGAGCCTTTTGTCTGACAGGCATAAGACAATAGATAATTAGTTTAAGATTTTTCGTCACGCCATTTGTCCATTCTTAGACAATAGAGATAATCAGGATTTGCGGCTAACACACATATGGCTTCAACAAAACTGGAGGATTACAGATTTTGAAAAAATTAGTCTCGGTTTCGCATCATTATTCTTTTGTCTCCGGTACTATAGCACGTGTCCAGTGATAAACAGTCCCCCCTTCAATCTGCTGTCCAAATGTCCGCCATCATCAGTTGTATTCCCGAGATGCTTTGCGAGTGCGAGCGACACCTGCTGGCCAAATGTCGACTGAGCTTCCCCGCTCGCTACTCAACAGCAGACGACACGTTGGCAGAAAGTTGGAAATGCACAAACTATCTTGATTGACCCTGTATCTTTATGAAAGCGTGGTAAAAGCTTGGTTTATTAAATATTTCATGCGATATATGGGCTATGAGACTTTGTATGTTGCTTTTTCGTATTATTTCTCATTATTGACGCAAATATCAATATGTCGAATCCCATCGGACGACGCACCTGTTTAAACATACAGAATGCTTCCGATTCATTTCCCAAAGCTATGCCTTGAAAATGTAATACCATAATTGTTTTTATTACATTCTCAATAATTAAATGATTTCCGATAAATATTATTTGTAGAAGCAAAGTGTGGCTCGATATTACTAAGCGATTGTTTTAATGTTTAGTAATACACCACTGTTGATGTCTTTGCTTCTTTGTTGTTACTGTCAAAATGAATTGTTGTCTTTTACTTAAACTACTAATGAAAACGTATTGTCAATTACTGTAAATTTGAGTTCAAACATGTCTGACAGAGTGTATACACAAATTAACAAGAACTAAGATCGTTTGAAATATAAGAAATGTTAGAATTTCAGAATTTTGTCTGGAACTACCTGTCGCAGACTTGCAATCAAGATTCATGCGAACCGTTCGGGTAAAAAAATATCGGCCAACATATATTCCCAACTAAAGTCGTGTATCGTCACGACGTTGGAAAAAGCACAGTATTGAACTACGACAACACTGTTGTCACATATATTGCTAGTTAACCTCTTTGATGACTTGGGTAAAATCTATATAAGACAACTTATAGCACGAACTAATCAATTTATTAGAGTATTACCAACCAAATCAGAGCTAACCAAATCACAGCTCAAATAGTGTCACTTATGATTGAAACCAGGTGCTTTATTCATCAAGGGTGCAAGACTGAAATTCAGACTTAGACTTAAAATTGACAAAGTTTATAATAACTGCCATTTCTTTGCAATTATAACCATGTTGAATTTTATCTGATCATTTGTTATTACCCACTGAACGCTGATACCAATTTATATATCAAAATCTGTACATTAATAACAACTTGACAGCGAATAGAACATATAAAGTCTAAGTCTGAGTTTTAGACTTTTAGCGTTGGTGAATAAGACCCCATGATTCCAAATCGCAAGTTTGAGAACAAAATCAGTGTCACAAAATAAAATCGTTGTTAGAAGTTTATTTCAGAAAAATGTCAGAAATTGGCTGGGTTTTCATTATTTGAAATAGAACTACTCTGCCAGCTACTTAATTTTGAAAATAGTCTTTATTCTTGGGACATACAACTAACTTTTTCGTGTCTGCAAAAATACAATTATAATGTAAAGATTTTATAATTTATTCAATTCGCTTTTATATTATACGATTGAACTATTGAGAATAATATATAGTTAGTGCGCGCGCTTGATTTTGGTTTGTCGTATATGAAGTTGTACATTGTACCGTTTGTACGTTACCCTACATGAAAAACCAAAAAATGTTCATGGCTTGACTTTCCAAGACCGAATCACAATATCTTTCATTTCTGTAGCTGCAATGTAACTAAGAACCCACCAAAAGAGGACCATCGTTTGTTCGGGAGGACGTATTAACAAATAACACAATTATGGAAATTGTTCTGTAAGAATATAATTGGCAATCTGTATAGGATGAGGGTAAAATGGATTGACCAGATGGCTCAGTATTTTTACAAAACTAAATGCTTGCCAAAATAAGAGCCTCAAGGAAAATCAGCCGGGAAGGAGCTCTGTAGGTCTCGAGTATTAAATATTGAATTTATTGTTTGATAACGTATAGTATGTATGTCTAAGTCACCTGCAGAAATATTTGTATTCGTTTGTATACACCCAAAATCATCAAAATTGTGAGATTACCTATCTTAAACAAATATTGTGGATTATATTATGCTAAAACAAAACAACAACACTGTTAGTCAGGTGTGCAGGTACTTTATATACATTGTATATTGTTTTCGTAATGTATGTCATTTAATATAAAATACGAGCACTCATTTAACCCTCTTCAGGCGTAACACATGCTTAATTTTATTCTTAGTCACGGAATAGGTTGAGAAATACACGTGCGGCCTGGTCTAAGTTATTAACCCTTCCCATGCAGCTGGCCGGTCAGGTGGGACAACACTAAACCGTCCACATGTTTTTATTTTTCATCATAATGATTCTATCTATTCGGGAAAAACTGATTAAATATCCGCCCTGTATCTTCCCCTGACATCTGCCTATGTTTCTACATTGAGTAACTAGCACATCTGTGCCTATTCCCACGTAAATATTTTAAATTTTACAAACATTGTATACGTGTAACGTGTATGGGTTTAGTCAACAAAGTATTTTCGAAAATAAAAAGGTGGAGCAATTAAAATATTTGACTAATTAATGTATTTATTAGTAATTCGAATAACATGACATGTCTCTCGAAACAATGATCACATCGACATGGAATTTGTCAATAATTTGTCAACTTGAGTTCGGCAATAGTACATGTCGATGTCGTGTTATATTAATGAATTGCATCCCAAGGAGATTGAAATATGACTCAACCCTGACAGAAGTGTATTACTTCTGGGTTTTCTTTATTTACATTTCATAATTGTACATAAATGAAATTCAGAGTTAAAAGGAAGCTATTTGTTTTTACTTTCATGTTTACAAACAAAACTTCAAATGGTTGATTGAAATAGAAAAGTCTCTGCATGAAGCTTGGTGCCACCGGACTGGACATATAATCCGGTACCATCGACCACAGAATCAGTATCACTTGTAATGTCTTTCACATGTTCAAATCCATTAATGGACAAAACTGATAATACGCGTTCACATGTTCAATGAATTTACGCAGATCGTATCATGCAAACTGAATAGAACATTTGCGTGGAATTATTGAGTCTCATTGAAGATACTAATAAGGAAGATCACTGTGAGCAATGTCTTCGCTATTGTACGGGAATTTAACATCAATCGAAAAAGACAGGACTTTCCAAAGAATTATACCACCGGTGTATATGGTCAAAATAAAATATATTCATGTTTCATATCGGACGTCTCCCTGGTAGGGTGCCACACAGTAACATATCAAAAATGAAGCAAGCATTTACACAAATGTACCATGAGTGTACAAACCTCTATTTCTAGGTACGTGTGTTGCATTTTGCTAATTAAAACATTTGACAGTTTTAAGTATTAATAATTTAGAAAAGGGTCATCAAAAAATGATACACTGAACGCGCTGTTACTGTGACTGTCGTAATAAAATTATGAAATGTATGAGCTTGCCAACTGTGGGTTAAACATTATGTCATGAGTGTCGAGTGTTGGAATATCACCGGACTAATCAGACGTAACCTTCAATAATGCAGTTGAAATTGATTGATAATATTAAAACATCAATTAAACCGGTTGTATCATTTTTATCACGACCTAACACATCAGAAAAGCCGCCGCTTAAAGACCGGTAACAGGTCTGCTAATTACAAAGCTATCCAGCGATATGAACCCGGCTTATTTTCTTTTCTTATCAATAATTCAAAAACACCGAAATCTATTTAACATAACCCGATTATTTATTTAGTTGCGTAATCGATTAGAGGCTTTTATTCGCCTTTGATCCAAACGACACTAAATCGAATAATGTTGTGCGAATTTCTGAACGGCTGCAGGTGCGCGAACGTTGGACTAATGCAAAAGGTGTGACACCGCTAAAAGCGTAACACAGTCACTTCGCAACGACGTGTAAAAGCAATTGATCTGGTATCTGTGAAAAGGACACCTTTCTTTATAGATACATTATCGTCCCTGTTTCCCTGGTCATCAAACGACAATAATTTTGTCGCTTTGTCGGTAATTGATTTGTCGATAACCGAATTAGTCGGAAAAATCCGAAAATATTGTGAAAGGGACCGTATGGTTTATTTCCAATTATGCTATCTGTTGGACCCTTTGTCCAATAAACGGTTTGTTTCTTTCAAGTTAAGTACTATTAAACAGCTAGGTTGCCAAGTGAAAACAAATGGTGTCAGAAGCGGGGTTTATATATCAAGTGCTATGACAATAATTTAGTTAGAATGTAGGGTTAACGCATGCTTTTTCGTGCTATTACATCTACAGAGTCCCGAGGGACGGTTGGTGCCCAAGCCCGTCAGGGCGAGGTTACCAACACTCCCGAGGGACTCTGCAGATGTAACAGCACGAAAAAGCATGCGTAAACGCTATTATAGCATAAAAACAACACTTTTTTAGTATGTTTTTCAAAATTACGACATTTTGGCGGGACATTTTGGGCGACGTCGGGAATACAAACGCGACGTCGCTTAGCAAATGTTACGTCACATACAAGTTTTTGTTATGAGCGTCGACTTCCGGTACCGGAAAATACCAAGAAAACAGTGACATTGGGAGGTTTGTTTACGTCTATTAGTTTACTATTACAGTAAATTGATTAGTAGTTACAATTAGAATGTGAATTACAGTTCATATAACGCTGTAAATCATTTATTTTCGTCGGCTGGATCCTCAAATAAGCATGAACACCAACAGCGCGTGTGCGCGAGAATCTTTACAATAACGTACCTTTTTTCCCCGTTTAAGTAGGAGCAAAATCACCATAATGATCAATCAGTACTTTAATTATGTATCATAGTTAAGCACTCAGACATGTTTCGTCAAAAATATTGTATGTACGCGGGTATATCAAAAAGTAATGTCACTGATGCTACACTTCGTATATTAACCAGAATTTAATTACTGCACATTTTGATATCGTTTTTACGCATATCGGCCTATAAACAATGGAGAGGAGTTACTTTACTTTTGGATATACACACGTACAAATGTATATGATAAACTCACTATACTTACACGATCCCTCTGTCTCTAACATACGTTCATTAGAATTAATAACACATTTATATGTTGACACATTTAGGTTTTTTTCGATTTAACCTTTATCATAACCCAATGTTCGTTCAACAGTCTTGCAACTACGGAATGCAGAATTTAATGTAGAATAGAATTATTATTGAAGACCTTCATTTTTTCGTGTTTATATATCTCACCCCACCTCAGCCGTTCGTCCTAAACTATCACACCCAGTGTCTGCTTTGAACTTTGTTGTCTTCCGCAGATCATCAGCATCGCCATGGAGCTCTCTTGAAGAGTTGTGCCTGTGGGCCACGTTGCAGATCGCTCCTGGTTGTGTCTTTTGCATCGTGTTCAGATCGGATTATATAGAAACTGATGCTCTTTTGATACTGTCGTGTCCCATAAAAATAAAATATGATTTTGACTCTAACTTAATTTGAATTAAATTTACATTTACCCAATTTGAAATTCGTCACTACAGTTTACAATTACGCAATGCCGTAAGTTTTGTCGTTACATCAGCAAAAGACACGATGACTTTCTTGATAGCAATGGCCTCATGTTGGATATTTATGTACTTATTAATACCAATTGACAAAAAGAGTATTTAACATTTTCTTTAACTCAGATTTTTCCGAGATATGAATTTTCTATTCCTCCTTACAAGGCTAGCTTCTCGACAACAGCGAAGTGTTCTTTAGTTGAAAGTGTTATGTACACTCGAGCGGGGTATTAAATCAGAGTGTGTCAGCTTCCGAACACGAGTGTCTCGTGAATTGTGAGACAAAGAAAACAGAGGAATGAGATACAGGATTAATGGACATCAATATTGGCTATAAATCTTGGCTGACTTGAAAAATGGACTCACACTGATACACACATGCTTCTTCAAACAATGTGGCACCGTGAAACAACTTCACAATGAATGCCAACACATGTTACTTAATTTTCGTTTAGTTTTGACCAGCGTGCGCTGCTTATGGAATGGTGATGGTCTATGTTTCAGCCTTATGGTCGTTGCCTTGTTAGCTTTTCTGGTGGCAATGGTATTGTAAACGTTACTTTGGCCTAGTCCAGATGGTTATCGTATATTATGGTTGGTGATCTTGTGGTTACACCGGACGGATGATCTGGTGGTCATATTGGTTGTTTAAGATGTCATAAATAGTCCAAACATGTGGAAAAGTTCCTCACATTTTCAAAAATACAACATGCTTTTATGGCATATGACTGTGTCAGAGGCAAGACAATTAATTCCCCCATTGTACCAAATACAGAAATAGTAGAAATACATTACACTGTCTAGTTTTTTTTGCTGCTAACATCATACGCTTTATGTTTGTAAGATAACTGATAGTAACTGAATGGGCCTTTTGGGATGGTTTCCAAAGAAGTACTGTAGAATGCCTGAACAGTTACATGTACACGTACTTCTTAAATTGAGTTCATGACAGAGGCAGTCCAACATATTTGATGTAACTGAACCCCATCCAGTGAGATTACGTCTGGAAAGCCTGAGAAACATTTATTATTTATACAATGGTACCATATTTATTTGATCAACCTAAGACGTTCCACAACTTTTATTAAATATTGATGTTAGTGCATAAATCTGAAGTCTAGTCGCTTGAAGTGTTTTACAGTTTTACTTATATTGTGAGAAAATCCGGAGAAAAGCAATCAGAATTGGTATAACCATCAATTTTCATTCCCTTCATGCTGGCTTCGGTGCCAATATTAGTATTCTCAGAGATGGGTAACGATTTTCGGAGAGAAAGAAAATCAAGGCATTCCAAAACATCGCCTTAAAAGGCAGACATGTCTAATTTACGGCACTCACTCATGTAGTCATTACAATGATACGGTCGGCAAGCACTGTGAAGGGGGAGAATAGAAAGCTAGCGATCGATCGGGCTGATGGAAGAAAGCAATCACGCCGTTCTAATGGTTATACCGCGTAATTCCGATACACACTTGTCATGTAACAAACTGAAAACTATTGCTTTTTCTGGAAAACATACCGAATATGTTCGCTTAAAAGTCGACCATTCTCTTTTTAGGCTGGCGATTTCGCGCCAGACTATTACAATCCTAAAAAATGAAATCCACTAAGATGAATTTACTCTCGAAACTGACAACACAGAATCTATACACTCAATGCAAATAGTTCCTCCTCATTAATCAGTTTTGCAAGATAAGAACATTCAACTTTCCTTGTTTCATTTATCTGTTCGATTGTAATATATTAGTTTCTTCTTGAAATGGAAGGAAATTGTATGGAATTAAAAGAAAAGGTGTTTAAAGGCGTTGATAATTATTACTACGCGTTACGAACGCGATATAGCGCGCGCATCAATGATTTTATTATGTTAAATTATTTAGGTCAACATTCTCCAACGAGATCGTGGTCGAGTGGTTGAGCAACTCGCTTAGTAAGTTTCTGATGCTAAGGTCCAGCGATCGAAGCACGGCGGCTCCAAATTTTTTATATTTTTATTTTTTGTTAAGTCCAGCACTTACCTATCTTTCGACTTAGAAAATCACTTGATGTTATATTACTTGAAAAGCTATTGTTCCTTAGCAGTTCGCCAGCCTGTCAGTACTTTGATTGGTGTATGTGTTTACAAAACAACAGTGCCGGTAAGTTCGCGGCGCTCTGAGAAAGACCCATTGGCAGAAACATAGTTAAACACGCATTTACGTACTTGTAGCTACTAGACTAGCTACTAACTGAGTTTGAACCCTGTCTATAGTGACAAGATTGAAATGCATTTTACTTGTTCCTTATTAATAAGGGACCACTTGCAGTACGTGCCTGCTTTCAATACCCAACTAAATTTGCTTTCATCATGTTTGATTCTACATAATGAGCAACTGTACTGAAATGTACGGTGTTCCGGTTACCAAACACACGAAGAATGTCAAATGAGTAGGAAATGTTTTTGTTAATTTTCCATCTGCGATTTTTTTGGTAATGATGCGTTATGGAACATTGTTTAGAATGGATTGTCAAACTCCATGAATTTTATAATTACTCTCATATTTCATACTGCAATCAAATATTCAAGAATTTTAATTTACAAAAATTCCAATAACATGCACTCATTTAACATCAACAAAGTCCCAGCAAAATTATTATCATCTTAGAGAACTTAATCGTTACAAAATGATGACATACTAGGTTCATTGCGATCAACATCACTTTGGACAAATAACCTGCTCGTTTCTCCATGTTTTCTTCGACTTCCGGTATGATGTTAATACATATACTCATATATTGTACTTCCATTAATCTTGCTTCCGTGGTTTAGGTGCTCGCCTTCGGGTGGGAGTCAAACATTCAAATAACGACGGTAATCGTTCTGATATGACTGGTTGAAGAAACGCCAGCACGTGTAAATATGGTTCCAAATGTCGAATACCCAAATTTGGAGAAGTTGCTGGGAATACATTCGGCGGCCTATATTTGCAGACAAAACTATTTCCCGACATTTCGAGAGGACGAGAATGTACGGTAGGATAATTTCAATTCCAGTAAAAACCTCTATGAATACGAATGGGACGCATTGATTTGTGTCTTCTGAATAAGTCATAGTTTCGCGCCTAACGTTGATTAGATTCAGACAAGCTTTAGGCATTCCTAGGGGAGGTTAAGTCTTGCGGAAATTTCATTAATTCTCGGAATCTCGGCTCAGATTTTCATCGAAAGCCATGGGGACAACATACGATGATGTATAAAATACCAAACACCAATTCATTGTTGTGAAATACAGGAAGCTTTTACAGGAATGAGTTTTTATGGTTCTCAGAAGGGGAATATCAACAAGATACTGAGTTTTCACAATACAATATACCGCCCATTACACCGTAACATTCCTATATAACAATATAACATTTCCTATACTCGAAATGTCAGCAACAATACAATGCATATGGACATATTGTATGGCATGTATACTTTATCAGTTGCTTTGTCTGTTGTTCTTGTAATGTGTGGTCGTCGTTATTGTTTTTGTGTATGTCGTGTTGGACTACGTAGCATTACAATATAGCATTTCCTATTGGAAACACGCATATTTTTATACATGTACGAGAACTAGTATTTACCAATTATAAAGCATATCACAAAATACAGTGTTTTGACGTCCCAACATTTTCATCCATTCACTATAAAAGACAAAAGGTACTATGTACCTCCTTCATACACCTTCAGACCGGGTCTAAATATGTATGTACTACATTAAATCATCACTACTTGGGGATGTCAAAACTTTGTATTTTGTGATCTAATTTGATTAGATTTCATAGGCATGTGGTAATACCAATAATATTGTAATGTATATAGAAATAAAGCAACATGAAGTTTATCACATAGCTCGAGTGTACGTTACAAAAAACATTGTCAGTTTGGTCGGCTGCGTTCATTCTGCTTGTGCCTCTCTGCAAATTCGTTGCCCAGCACAAGGCTGTGTCTTTTCTTTCAGAACGGCATGTATACTAGTGTACTGTTTTATTGCTAATGTGTGTACTGTAGAACTTGAGCTATTCACTGGTAAAACGACTATCGCGCAGAACATGTAGTGAAACACACTGTACTTGCAATTTAAGAAATGGTGATTACGTAATTCCTTATTTCGACTATGTACTATTTTCAAAATATTGCATTGTAATGTTAACTACGTGTATTTTTTCCATTGGGCTTTCTAGCTTGTTTCGTACTTTTCTTTCGTAGTTATTGAACTAATATTTGTGTGGAAAGTAAACAGGTTATAAATACCGTATTCATCATATGGTACACACCTGTACACTGCTCTCAGCGACTCTCAACGACACTTAGCGAGGATTTAAGAAAGTCAATGGTCATTCAGTTATATGTCAAAAATGTTCAAGTACCATAATAAAAATACCCAATATATCAATCGAAAAACACAGACTGTGTTGGAGTACACTTTCATTTTTTTAAATGATCATGTTCCTAGTTCAAATGGTATCCTGTTTACGGTTATAAATTTCGGATGGCAAGAGCGTTTGGCTGTTTATGAAGAGGTTTGTACGAGCACCCAGTAGTTGGGCTATGTGAATATGTTATGGTTTGTGGTCTTTTTAATACCGCTATACATTCCGGGTGGTTTGAACGTTATGATATACTTGAAGAGGTTTGTGCGAGCACCGAGTAGTAAGTGTGTTTGCGTTTTGTACTTTGTGATCATTTAACCGTGTGTTAGCAATTGGGTAGTTTGTGGTGCTTTAGCCACTTCATTGCTTATGAATATGTTGTTGACATGATATAGCTCACTGAAGCTGATACATCAATGTATGATGTTTTGTTATATACAAAAACATCACTAAATTAGGAATGTCGCTTTAATACACTCTTAACTTGACTTTAGTCAAGAATGTTGCCCAGGACTTTTTATCGAAGTCCTGTGCCATGTTTCTTAATTCCAAGTACATGTGTATGTGTATATTTTTCTTTTCATGTAAAATAGTATACATTTAGCAGTCTGAATTTAAGTAGTATATATGATCCATATATGTACTGACATGTTTTGACAATTGCAGGACTTAGTCTAACTTTTTCAAAAATGATGTACATTTGTAAATGCAAATGCCATCACTTCAGTGGAACTTAAATCCATAAAATGAAAATATGTTTCGTACATGATACTTTAGCATCACCAGCCAAATGACATTTGCATTGAATCACAAAGTAGAAAAAAAAATGTTGGTGATTCAATCAAACAAAATATACACAAATGTATGTAAATTAATAAATTTCCATATTTAGTATAAGCTTTAATATCCAAATACAAATACATGTAGATCGTAATAGTCAATGATTGACACAAACTGCTCATTGGTTATTTACAATATGTAGCAAACATGAAACACGAAACATAATTTCTAGATTTGTGTTCTTAAATTACCAAATATGTATACGTAGCGTTTACTTTCTGAGACTGCTTGGCAGCCATGAAATGCCAACATACTTAGAACATGTCGTAGTAAGAAACTGGTCTATGTTTGATATAAATATTGCCACAGATATATTTGTTTAGCGTCAATCCGTTGGAGTATGTTTAATGTTGGATTTAAGTCTAACATAATATACATTTATTTGCTTTGATGTGAAAATCGGTAAGTTTTGTCACAAATAAATGTCATATTAGCATACGCCATAGCCAGACCCACTTAAATATGGCCTTTACGGAGTTTGAGAAAATGAGCAATTTGTGTGTACGCCGTATGTAATTATTTCTCAGAAAATGTCGAAATAATGGACGTACATTCCAAATATGGTAATCAAACACGCAAACTTAACGGTTGCCATGACAACATGCTATATAATACTATCATTGAGACAACAAAATTCGATACAATTCATCCGGTAATCAACGTCATTATACTGTGTAATCATTTTCATTATTTTACATCTGACATTTTCTCTCATTTAATGATCACGGCATCGAGCTACTAGTACATGTACTCGTGCCAGTAATTTTCTGATGCAGAATGTCATCAGACTGGTGAGAAACTGGTCTAATAGAGTGCGTACAACATCATAGTTTCAATCTGGAAAAAAAACCATGAGATAGAAGCGGTTAGAATAACAGTACAATCATGTTGTATAACACTCCATACGACCGAGTCGACGTTTGTTTGTTGTGCAACGTATTTGAGTAGACATTTTCTTCAAAGAATTTTAGTAATACACAAGTGCGACCAGTTGATATAATCAGTTTTTCTGGACTGGTGCCGCCGTCTGACAATCCGTAATCCGTAACCCAAACCAATCCGTAGTCGAAACCCAAACCAGTCCGTATTCGAAAACCAAACCAACCCGTAGTCGAAAACCAAACCAACCGGAGTCGTAACCCAAACCAATCCGTAGTCGAAACCCAAACCAACCGTATTCGAAACCCAAACCTAACCGTAGTCGAAAACCAAACCAACCGGAGTCGAAACCCAAATCTAACCGTATTCGAAACCCAAACCTAACCGTAGTCGAAAACCAAACCATCCGGAGTCGAAAACCAAACCAACCCGTAGTCGAAAACCAAATCAACCCGAAGTCGAAAACCAAACCAACCAGAAGTCGAAAATCAGACCTACCCGAAGTCGAAAACCAAACATACCCGAAGTCGAAAATCAAACCAACCCGAAGTCGAAAACCAAACCAACCCGTAGTCGAAACCCAAACCAACCGGAGTCGAAACCCAAACCAACCCGTAGTCGAAACCCAAACCAACCGTATTCGAAACCCAAACCAAACCGTAGTCGAAAACCAAACCAACCGGAGTCGAAACCCAAACCAATCCGTAGTCAAAAACCAAATCAACCCAAAGTCGAAAACCAAACCAACCAGAAGTCGAAAATCAGACCAACCCGAAGTCGAAAACCAAACCAACCAGAAGTCGAAAATCAAACCAACCCGAAGTCGAAAACCAAACCAACCCGACCGGCAGTGGAATCTTGGCCAACCCCGGCAGTATAACAAGAACTTGTACATGTGCATGGAAATGTAACTTGCACCAACCACAACCAGGCTATCGAAGCTGGAGCCCTCTACCACCAGAACCGGACAAGCTCTAACTCGATATCTCAACACAGTTTAAAGGACTACTATAAATGGACTGAAAACAATATTAACTCGTACATGTATTAAAACAATAAACTACAACTTTTTGTATTTTGGCATTTGAACTGCATACTGTACAAGTTTTTCTACATCAATTTCATTTTAGCATGCGCCGACCCTCTGCAAATGTACCAACATTCTGTATTTCCTTAGGTTTCTATTTACCTAGTACAAAAACAAATGTATGTGTAGCGGAACAGTTGCACCTTTTTGTTGGTGTATACTTCATAAGTTGATCATTTAACCATATATGTTTTATAGCACCAGTCCTGTTTATTCTGGACCATCCTTCGTATTTTCTTATCAGCATGTAGGGCTTGTAAGATACTAGCTATAAAACCAATCACGAAGCCTGTTTGATCAACTTCAAATCACTTCAAAGCCTTACAAATATTTTGTATTACATTCAATCGATGCGGAAGTCCTAGAAATCATTGCAGAAGAAGACAAACAAGTGAAACAAGTCTTCGCCAAATTATTCATTCATACTTTCATAGACAAGAGAAAGAGATTTTATAGGGAAAGGCACTTAGGTTCCGCTGGAGAAGATATTAGGAGGCTACCATCGATTATACTGGATGCGTCTTAATTAATCATTATTGTACAACGTTGTATTATAAACTAAGCCTCCATTGCATGTCTATGATTATAATGATTAGTTATGTAGGCTAAAGCTTGATTAGAAACTGTTCCATCAGATCTAAATAGAGACGTTCTATCTGATTTTGTTCCAACGTTTGGTTAATTGGTCTGTCAAACATAGATGAAGGACCCAAACAAACTATTTTAAGTCTACACGTGAGTGGTAGGTGTTGCCACGGAACACTTGGAATAGAACAGCTTGACAGCCAGTACGAATATACCTATTCTGAGAGGTGGTTGGGCTAGAAGACATGTGTATGCTAGCACTTTGTTATCCACAAAACACAATTGTATGTCACATACTCTTTATGTATCTTTTTACTTGAAGTTTACATGTTCGTCATTCATGTTGATGTTTCAGCGCATGTACTCATAGATCTACTATCTACAATCCCGTTTCCTGACAATATGAGTGCTACAGTCCAGTTAGGGTAAGAATACAATGGTGCGGTGGAACAATCCACTATCACGGTGTAAAAACAAGTATAAATGCTTATACCAATAGTTCAATACCAAACTAAACTCTACCTGCTTAAGCAATGGTTTTAATCTGTTGGGTACACATGGGCGATGACGTCACTGTCACAATATCCTAACTGGACTATACCACTGTCATATAAGAGGAGTGCGAGACGTATCAGGTTCAATCCCAAGACGTGATATGCTAAAGTTATTAACGCGGTACAAGTTTGTATATCCTTACTTGGCGCTCAGCATATTGGGTTCCAGCTAGATGTTGGTACACATGGTGCCATGATTATCATGTTTTTGTTCCAGGATAGATTCTATATGGCTGGCTTTAATTTCACCTTGGCTGTCAGAATTTGTACTAGTGGTCTTGGGTTGCATGTGGTCTTCAAATCATGTACTACAGCGGCCTTATTCAGTAAGTCTAAAACTCAGATTTAACCATGTATACCCATTTACATGGATATAATATTTGGTGCATTTATAACAACATGACAGCGAATAGAACATTAAAAAAATGACAATATAAAGTCTAAGTCTGAATTTCAGACTTACAATGTTGGTGAATTAGGCCCCTGTATGTTGTAGAATCCTGACAATGTTCCTATATTTCTGTATGACGGCAATTGTTGCAACAGACGCGGTACGTATAAAACGCATGTTCATGTCAGATCTGTACTCTCGTGTTATTCATAAAACACCCACCATTCTAGGCAATGTGATAGATGAAAACCTCGTCAAGATGTTTCTCAATGTGACTCCAGGGATTTTATAACATGATTGGTTTATTCTAGAAAATGAGAAACCCTGACTTATAACTGATGGGTATTAATACGCAGTCTGGTTTTATATGACAGCTATTAGTTTGCAGGTGCAGTTCGGCTTGTGTATCGATTCTGAGCTCTGAGCGCTTCCATGGGTTCTGTATAGTGTCCATAGTAAGGCTGTTCCGTGGAGACCTTTCTATTGGTGCTCTGCATGAAGTAAGAACATTTGACTGATGGCTAGTAGAGTGTTAGATGACCGATGGATAAAGGGTGATATTGTGATATTGACCAGCGTGTCATGTTAGATGGATGACCAGTATAGCACTGATGGAATCGATAAAATATTTATTATCAGCATCAGCGCGTAAATTATTTCTGACATTAGTTTGTTCATGGCATTCCATCAAGCATGTGGCTGTGTGTATGATAGGATTTCTCAATGGGAGAACTCGATATGAGTGACATAAGTGAGATACTTTGTATCAATCATTGTCAATTCAATTCAAGTCAGTATAATTTATAAGCAAATCGACACTACTGTGCCTTCTTTGGTCAAATACACAAATGCACAAACATATAGAAACATATAAAACCATCAAAACGTACATGAATAAAGTACTGTCAAATAGAGTCCAGGGCAAATTAGCGTATTGGTCCTAGACTGATTCCACATTCCCACTATTGTAGACGGTGATGGAAAATGAAACATGTGGTACCAGTTTATATTGGTTCATGTATTTGGAATCCTTTTACTATACGCTTATGTCAAAATTAGAAATTTCCAAGGCATGTGAACCATTTCCAGTGAAACCAGTACAATTGTATTTGGTTTTGGTCCGCGTAGGCTTTGAGTGGTTTTCAGCTTCCTTACAGCCATTGTCACAGAAGAAGGCAACACGAACAAACCGGATGTAGAACCCGTGTGATAATACAGCACTCTACCAATCGAGCTAGCTTGGTGACTGAGTGGTGCACTGGAGAAGATGCTATGGAATGTCATAGAGTTTACGTCGTATATGAGTTCACACGAAAGTAAGGAGTTACAGGAAAGAACATAATTGCTTATAAATATATGTACCTTATACTTGGAAAACTTATTTTCGTGGTATCAACACTGTTGGTCAATACGTAGCTATGGAGGACTTGCATTCTTTCTACTCTCAAGAAAAATATACAAATTTCATTTCCAAAAATTCGATGTTCGAAAGTCGATGGCAAAACACGTGAGAATTCTTTTCTTTTTTTTCAATATTTTTGTTCTCACTGACATCCATATTTTAAAATTGAGAATTTTTTATTCAACGGTTGATCAGCATGAGCTCCATGTTTTTCTTTTGTTGTAAAGCAAAGGGGAGAATAAAATTCAACCCGCATTACATGTGCACTTGCCCGCACTGGGTCCATATTGACTGTATAATGTAATGTAGGGATATAACGAGTGATTTTACCTAAGTTGACCTTCATTATACTCATTCTGTTCAATCTCGGATAAAAATCAAGTCGCATTATAGCCGACATGGGTATCAGGAATTAATTGTCCATTGTCATACACTGACATCTGACATCTGCCCGCAATCAGACGACAATCGATCACGTGACCCTCCATATTTGCATATTGGCACGCGCCAGAGTTCCAGGCAGTCTTGGAACTAAGTGCGTTCTTTGGAATCATTTCCTACGCGGCTTCCTGCGTCCAACGATTTTTCGCAAACTTGATCGAGTTCGTTTCCGCTTATTTCAATGTCTATCGTGACACCTGCAAAATTGTATTTATTTCATGAATTGTGGTCTGTCATCGACTTAATACATTTATTGATTTCTACCTGTCGTTGGTATAGCAAAGTAGGTACCGCCATTGATGGCCAAAGAATTCAAAGAAATGGTGAGTCAGTGCAATCTCCAGCTTTGATGTTGTGAGTGCTACAATGTCATGATATAAGTTGTCTAAAGTGCCGTTATGGTGTTCGGTGTATCTGATGTAAAAGAAAGCTGTTAACGTCAATTATCATGTTGGGGGAAAATATTGACTATATTCAGTAAAGAGTCGTGCGTGGTAATTGATCTAATATACATGTACATACTAGAACCTATCACTCATAGCATGTGAAATGTCGATAAAATACAAGTATACGAATACGAACAGTTCGAGGGTAGAATTTATTAAAACAAGGAGGCACATGCAGACTGGATACATTAAATTTTATAAATCACATTAGTTATTTTGTTTATCAAATATTTTGTACTATAATTTTTCTGTCCAATTTGGTTATCATGAAATACAATGTACTCGATTAAGTGAATTTGTGCTGCATTAAAGTAGAATTCTTTATTGTCCTATTGTGACATGTCGTTTCGTACACAGATTATCAAATTACGCTCTATCAATAGGCTACACCCGCCATAGTGGTATTCGAACCCATTCTATACGAATCCCGAGGCAAGACAGCATGCATGTGGCATAAGACGACATACATGCGACATAAGACCACATACATGTGATATAAGACAACACGCATGTGATATAAGACAACATACATGTGACATAAGACAACATACATGTGACATAAGACAACATACATGTGACATAAGACAACATACATGTGACATAAGACAACATACATGAGACATAAGACAACACGCATGTGATATAAGACAACATACATGAGACATAAGACAACATACATGTGACATGAGACCACATACATGTGACATAAGACAACATACATGTGACATAAGACAACATACATGTGACATAAGACAACATACATGTGACATAAGACAACATACATGTGACATAAGACAACATACATGTGACATGAGACAACATACATGTGACATAAGACAACATACATGTGACATGAGACAATAACATGTGACATAAGACAACATACATGTGACATAAGACAACATACATGTGACATGAGACAACATACATGTGACATAAGACCAGCATTAGATGACGAAACACAGCGGTCGTTACATTTCAACTGCATGAAATCACGACTGCAAAGATTATGATTTCAACTTTTAAAATGAATGTCACCGATGGACTTTTATACTGACCCGTCTTTTGTTTCAGAATATTACCGTGGCCTTTTTTATCGCAAAGATGTTGCGATTCAGAGGATGGGTGGCTGCAAGAAGTTTTACTACACATATTCACGTAGTTATTTATTGTACAGGGTTGTCCCAGAATAGCGTTTAATTCTTGATTTATTTACTTCGACATAATGATAAAGCTATAAAATTTTGTATGTGTATTTTCTACAACTAATCACACGTATTTGGCGAATTTATTTTACAACAGCATACGTCGTATTCGATAAATGGATGCATTTGTAACCAATGGTAACGGTATACGGCCGAGCACGAAAAAAGTATGTGTCACAAAAATGAATTTTAATATTTACTGGCAATAATGCTTAAGTAGTTGTAGCCGCATCGCACCAAAGTATATATAAGAATAATTGGCATGTTTTGGCGAGTTTTTATACAGTGATTCATAATGATGACGTTATATTTGGCGGGTTAATGATGTAATATAGCAACGTTGTTAGCGTTACAATATGAAAAAATCACGACGTCAGACGACGTTACGGAGCGACTGCCATTTCCTAAGCTTTGTGTTATACCGTATATAACATATATTAATAGTATCTGGAGAAACGATAAATGATGTAAAATCCACAGCACAATACTTCAGGGTAATTCGGTTGATGTTTTTAAGATTCTCCGACGATTTATTTGGCACAAAATGGACGTGGAACGAAGGTCACCAGACGGTCCGAGCAGCATAAAGACTAACGTCAGATCGCTTTCTACACTATCCGCACAAACTGTCCGCGCAAGCAGTCCATTTTGAAAGAAAAAAAATGAATTTTTGACAGTATGTAAAGAGATATATTTTCAAATAGTTGATGACAATTTCGCCATATAACTTTTAAAGTGTGAAGCCCACGAAAGGAAGTTCTTTGGAAAATGACGTAGAGTGACGTCGTTGGCGAATGTTGACGTTGACGTTCTGTGGACCGTAAAGCGTCACCTGGTGCTCGTCAAATGTACACACTTTGGATGTTTTTGGATGATATATAATGAAACTTGGCTAATATGTCAAGAAATAATTTCTCTAAAAGTTAATCATAATTTGGGCTTAGAGTTCTTGATAGTTTTCAAGATATAACAGGATTATACGGTATTCTGGGACAACCCACGTATAAGCTTTGTTGTTGCTGATGCTGAAGTTGTTGTTATTATTGTTACTGCTACTGATGCTGCTGATGATACTGCTGCTGATGCTGCTGATGATGCTGATGATGCTGCTGCTGATGATGATGCTGCTGATGATGCTGCTGATGATGCTGCTGATGTTTTTATTTATTGCTTTCGTTAAGGGTTGTTGTTGCTGCTGCTGTTGTTGTTGCTGTTGTTGCTGTTGTTGTCATAGAAGAGATTGGTGCCAAGATATGAATGAGATCTCTAACTTCACGGCCGACTCTCCAGGACGTCACATGACTGCTCGAGGGCCGGACTGCGTGAAGTGCAGGGAAATGTGTGCTCTTAATAGATGTTTCATTACATTTGGAAAAATAGCTCATTAATAGAATTATTCATATAAAGCTAAAGTGTGACTTACAAAGAGATGAAATCATTAAAAGCATAATTGGACAGGCGTAATAATATCGCACACGACCCCGTCTCACGTGCGGTTCTGTGTCAAGATCCCATCATCTGCGCGATGATACACGATCCGTTCTCTCCGAAAGGAAGCCATATAACCGATCCACCTGCATCGCTAACGCGGCCATCATCTCAGTTTCGCGCCCTTTTGTTCACGTATGTTCGGCACGTGCATGGCCATGTTACTGAAAATAGTCCTCACATGCGCAGGTGTCAAGCTCCGTTGAAAGAAAATAGTGCCGGGTCGTAACTTGCAAACCCGGGGTCTCACCAAATATGAGATACGCATGACGACTCGCTTTAATAATCGTTCATTTTAATTTCCGCGGACTATTTCAATTATTTTTTTTAAAAAATAAGGGTTAATGGTGATCGTTTTGATAATGATGAAAATCATTTGTACCGTGATCCAATATCAACAACCGTCAGAAGGTTAAACGCTTATAATTAAAACGGGTAGCCGTTAGAGATACAGTTTGATCGTTTATCGGGTACATCGGAGATAGTCGGGTAGCGTGTTCGATAAACTCCCCAATCACAAAATTATTACCAGGTGCGCTTCTGCAAACAAACAGACCGATCAATGGATGAAATAATAAACATGAAGTTACGCAGTTAATTGTTTAAATAGATTTTTACTTGTTTTAGGACATTATAGGGACGTTCGGTGTCCCGTGACGTTTTACCTTTATTAAAACCGTGTGACTGCATGAACATAGATACATCGCTGGTTTAGAATTAGAATACCATAATAACATATAAATATTGTGAGAAAACAAGAAAAAATGTCTGAAATTTTTTGGACCTCAGTTTCATTCAACATGATAAGTTCCGACTTTGATGAAAATATGCTCAAACGAAGCACATTTGTGATGCAGACTTCAAATGTGTACGAGTTTTATAAAAAAAAAGTTAAGCCTACTACATGTAGTATTAGATTCCAAGGTACTAGAATGGCTAATAAAATGTCATTACGCGAAGACATGGTGTGTGGCTGCATTAAAGAGGTCATCATCTGAATCGGCAAAGCAAAACAAACATTTGCAATGTTTAAACGGTGTGTTTTATTCATTCTTTGGAAATCTGAGAGTAGTTTTGAGAGACCGTTTTCGTCATTGAACAAAAAAACGAATACTTTCAGAATAAATCCCTAGCCGCATAGAGAAAAGGATTACTTGAAATACACAACCAGACAGGGAAGGCAGTATTCGACACATTAAACTATTTGATTTTAGACTTCCTCAAATGATGAACTGCGAGTGTATATTTGGTCACGTCTATCGCATGGCTCTCCAACACGGTGTCTAGAGCAGCTCTTCAGTGGACGCCTCGAGATAGACGAGGTCGAGGCCGACCCAAAAAGACCAGAATTGTTCAGAAATACACCTGGAGAATCGAGACCTGAAAACGGAGATTCTCCCTTAGTAACTGCAGAACGGGCCAGATGGAAGTCCCTTGTAGTACCTTCAAACACCAGACGGCGCTAAGAGGATTTGGGTTTCGTACGGCACCTTTAAAATTAGGTCGATAATAAAGTCAGGGATGCTGTTGTTTTATTCAGCACCGATAAGCGCTTTTAAGAGTTTTACCGTGACTCTTCCGATATTAGTATGATTTTTATCCGCTGCCGACATTTGTTAAGCGACTGTTGGGAGAAACAAAAGTTCTATAAAATTATTGCGACCATTAACTACCGACATAAAATCAGTCAGAACATAAATATTCAAATCTCATCCATAGAATCACGGTATCTAAATCAAAGGCAATTGGACGGGTTACATATGAGCCGAAACAAATGTTCCGCAATACTCGGATAAAAGCCAACCCGTTCGGTCCGTATCCACACTGTCAAGATGGCATTTATTCAGGCTCGATTACTGATTTCACAATCTTGTTTCTCAACACAAACCGCAAGCCAGCATAAATCTGCGCTCGGAGCTGCAATATTTCCCATTCATGACAGAGAGTCAAACCCATACTATTCTAAAACTAGCGGTGCACATGGAACGAAAGTTAGGCACTTCTGTTTCTAAAGGTTTCGCCGAGCTACGGAAGGTGATCCCCTTGTTTAGAAAACAAACTTAGCAAATGAAGAAACGTTCCGCTATATTACTGGACAGATTGCAGGTCATGTAAGTAAGACTATGTTGTTTTAAACCAGGTTCTAGCTGTGCTTCGGTAATGTTCGGACGAGCTTCGTCAAAGTTCGGACGAGCTTCGATAATGCTCGGACGAGCTTTGGTAATGTTCGGGCGAGCTTCGTCTTCGACATACGAGCTCTGGTAGTCCATACGAACTCGGATGATGAGATTGACTTGATAATTATGAAGAATTCATTTTGCAACCACACTGGCTCCTGTAGATGAGATCCACGCAAGCTTCTAAAATGGAATACTTTTGGAAATGAGATTGATTTTTTTAATACTTGCAGGTGATTTACATAAAATCACTACAAATGACTGTAAAATATAGTCTAACAATATAAAAAATTTCGGATATTTTTTTATTGATTTGAGTTTCTTCCCTTAGTATTTAATTCACTTTGTTGCTAGACTTTCTCGGATAATGTATAGTCTTAGATGCATAAAGGAACACATACTATAAGATTCGAAAAATAACTACCTTTTATATTATAATATATAGATAATATAGCTAAGAGACGCATGGTGCCATTGCGGAGGGGATTCTCTAAAAACAAGGCCTTTCAGTACGCAGGCCTGGCCCCATGTTTACAAAGAACAATTTTTCAGGACCAGGCTCAATTTCAAAGCCTAGAGTGCTATTTTTATGCCCCAGTATCGATAGATCGGGAGGCATATAGTGATTCACCTGTCCGTTCGTCCGTCCGTCCGTTCGTCCGTTCGTCCGTCCGGCCTGGTTAACCCAAATTGACCGTTTCTTCTAGCATCAATATGGCTTGCTACAAAGCTTTCAAACTTGCATTGATGTTGTATATGACCACTCTCCACACGCCTGTATCACCTGACTCCATTTTGACCTTCACCTTGACCTAATTTTGGACTTAGACTTATTGAAAGGCCAAATTCTTGGTTAACCTAAATTGACCGTTTCTTCTAGCATTAATATGGCTTGCTACAAAGCTTTTAAACTTGCATGGATGTTGTATATGACCACTCTCCAAACGCCTGTATCATCTGACTCCATTTTGACCTTCACCGTGGCTTAATTTTGGACTTAGACTTATTGAAATGGCTCCCACAGGGGGCATAAGCGTTTATTGAACGCAGTCTTGTTCAATATGAATAAATGAGGAAATTGCAAGATTCTAAACCTGGAATCAGGCACATGTCAGAAAAAAACCAAGTCTGGTCCTGGAATTGTAATCATGAAGCTTGCAGACCAAGCTTTGGTTTCTTAACTTTCTTTGGTCAATGTGTGACGATATTTGGACAACCCTTGGGCGTATCTATTTATCGGATCAGTACAAGACCTATTGGGACATCCCTCCTAAATACAAGAGTATACAAAGACTATACTTTAGAAAAAGAATCGCTTTCATGAACCTGATAATTTACGGGTATTTTACTCGACCGTCATAAATTGACCATAAGAAAGATGCGTTAATATTGTGCAATACACAATATGTGCCAACACTTTATTTTAATACCAATCTTATTTTCCAAACGTAAGTTTCAATTGATAACCAAACACGCGGAAAGTTTTGCCACCTTTTTTCTTACCAATGACTTGTTCCCAAATAACTTTATCTTATCATGTTAATGCAATGTCTAAGCTATAAATACATGCAGGTGCATGGGTCCAGATTTTGTAAGTATAAATTTATATACAAGGTGGTTAATTTGTTATCATAATTAGCTTCTGACAGAATAATCGTATTACGTCGTATTTGTACGAATTATTGTATTTATAATGAACACAGGATTAATATAGTGACAACAATATGGTGAATCTTTTGTTGACAACACTAGTGTCATCTTTAGTCCGTTTGTACACTGGCTCAACAATTCGACGAGAAGGTGCACAGAGCGTTAGCGCCACCTGGCAAGGCTTTAGTGGATTATTTCACGACTAATCCAGGATAAGTATATGGCAAACAAGCCTAGTAAATAAAAGATTTTTCAATTGTAGATGTACAGGTACATCTTCTATTGTTTGTCTAATTATGTATACAAAGTTACGTCATTAGATTGTACAATATTGGACGCACCTGGGTCAACAATTAAAGATACGACATTGAAGAATCGAATCGTGATTTAATGAAAACTACATTGAAATTCGTTTGAAGTAGGGTATCGTGAAATATTTCATTTACTGTACTATGGTTGAATTAAACAACTGCATAGTTCGTTTTCAGATAACATGAACTAATCTTGCAATTTAAAACTTTAGCAACCTTACTGAGAAAACAAGATGTCGTTCTTAGTGTAGGCTTAATTAAACATGGCTCTACTTGCAGAACACAGAAATCGCTGTCTTAGAATGAGAAGATCGTATAAATTCTACGCTCGATCTTATGTGACTGACACATATTTTAAATCTGCATCACGAGGCGCTTCTTATGAGCCTTTTTTTCAATAAAAATCGGAACTTGTCATATTGACCAACCTGAAGTTTAAACAGCTTGTTGCTGGGTAAAAATATACTAAATTAAAATAAATGCAGATTTTCTGCATTCTGCTTCATATACGAAAGTTCCTTAATTTAGCCTTTACTTGTCACTTAGCTTTCAGCTTAAATATGGCTGACAAATGAGTTTTTTCATCCGGTTTTGAACCTGGGTGGCCGGATTCGGCGGCCAACGCGCTAATCACTGAGCTACGTAGTCACTGGACGAACAGGAAATATTGTAATATCGTTTCCAGTTCGAATATCAGAACTCGATAGCAAATAGCTTTTGATGGTCGATACTAATATTTATCACATTATTGTTATAATTACTAATGCAATATAACAATATGTACACTAACACTACCGCGTACAGGTGTGCTAGGTATGTGATCGTAATGCCAGTAAGCAGACGACTTCTTATTACTTATTCATCGCACCTTTCTGAAAGACCGCCAAAGACCCATTGTTAGTAAAAAATCAATCACTCATTATTGGCATCGATTTTGATGTGAAAACGCCGTCTGCTGTAAAATGTCATAGATCAGAACGGATGGTGTTCATAGTGACCAGCTGTCATGCGCAGTGGTCATCCAGCATCGTCTGCTCACGTGATGGTATGAGTGCATGGATGTCATGTGTCAGATATTCACCAAATCAATGATAACACATGTCAGTTAGTTCTCGCAGATGTTCGTGGAAAATCCGGGCCAGAACTAGTGTGGTTTGTTTCCACACCCAAACACAATACTGGCATGCTTTGGTGCCATAAGGCCGACAGATTACTTCTATTTGGTACAAGGAATCCTTGTCACCCTTTTGAAAATGTGCCTACCGTCCAGAAGGCTGCAGAATGTCGCCATATTTCTATGATAATTAAAGTTGTTGTTTTTTGTAATTTTACGCTAATTTTAACATCATCAGTTTAGTCAACCAGTATATGGAGCGATCACTTGACCCAGAGACTCATACTAGTAAGTGACTGATTGACCGAATCGGTTTTCGTTAACCGAACCAGTTTTCGTTGGTCGAACTAGTTTTCGTTGGCTGAACCGGTGTCCTGGAATTGTCAATACATAAGTTAGTACACTACCGATTATAAGATCAAATTTTCTTTCAAACTTTTATTTCAACCATGTACAATATAATCATCATAGGAAATAACAAAGACCTAAATTAGATCTTTGGAAATAAGTTCGGACTTCCAGTGGTGTCTGGTCACAGTTGTAATACTTGCTTATCGTAATAATCATTTTGTCTGTGGTGAGCAGCATAAACACTTGGAGTTGCTACGCTGGTACTGTATTTATGACTGCTGATGTAATGCTGCCTCAATTGAGAAGTATGCAGAAAATGTAAATAAATTTGAAAATTGAAAGTTGTATTGATGTAAATGAAATAACTGTTGCTATTGTTTTGTTGTTATCGATTTATTGTTGCTAATGAAGTTAATGTTGAATTTACTGTTACAGTTGTTGATGCTACTGTTAATACTAATGGTGTAATTGTCGATGTTAATGTTGTTATTATTGGTGTTTTTGTTATAACTGATGTTATTATTTTATTTTTTAGGATTTTTAAAAAATGTCTGTGTTGATGCTATTACACGGTTACTATTTTAATGTTGTTGCTATATTTTTGTAGCTGCTAATTGGTATAGATTATATCACTGATTTTAAAGCAATAACTGCTGCTGTGTTTTGTTCTTTTAGTGACCATTGTCTCTACTGTTGCTGCTTTTGTTCACCTTACCCGGATCAATAGAAACATGAATAGACAGAACCATTTTCAAAGTAACTTTCGTTTTATCACATAATATGGTATACTTTTTACAAATATTAGTTACTATATTCGTTTTAAATATGTACACGTACATCTACCAAAAAGCAAAAAGCAGCTTCATTCATTTATCTGTCTATTATGTCAAAGTGTGCAACTCGGTCGATATTTTAAGGGAGGTAACTCTATCGACTTTATCGTGAACGTCGTTCAGAAACGAGCGATTTAGACCATGTTGGCTAATGGATGTGTTCATTTATTCGTGGTCAGCTTACACGAGAAAATAAAATTATGTCCACAATTTCAACTTTATAATTCTTGTGTAACTTCATGTCCCGAAAATATCATTCTGTAGAGACAATGCAAATTTGACAACACAATGATGTTTTGCAAATATCTGGGCAAAAACCTAATGCGAATTAAAATGTCGCCATGGTGTGTGAAAATAATTGGACAATCAGTCGAAATTGCAAAATTTCCACAAAAATTACATTATTGCGACAATTTTCACGGAAAAGAACACGTGCGTGCATTATTTTAAAAGCTTGAAAGCTATTTTCCCTGTGTAGTCATAATTGAATAAATTGAACAATAAAATGAGACAGGAAACGTACATCCTTGTGTGAATAGTGTTTGATAAGGAGTTATTAATTTAATTATTTATAAGTTCCGTGTATGATTCAAAGTCGATTGTAAACATAGAAATCGTGTGTTTTCTGTAAGAACACAAACTATAAATATGGTCATTGGGTCAGACACAATAATCTTCAGAAAATATCATCATTATGAAACAATGTATGTCATAACAAAATGACATTGGTATAAAAGTTACCGAGTAAAAAGTGTGCAATAACGTCACAGACATAGTGCAATAACTGCAACAAGGCACTGGGAAAGAGTGCGATAACTGCAATACTGCACTGATGCGGCTATTCTACCACCTGACCCATCACCCCCTCACTGGAAGTATGATACAAAACAGATCATCCCTGACTGCATCAGATAACCTTAAGTGTTTTAGTTGTCTATCTGTTATGTGTCACTGATGGTGGGTGTGTCTGTGAGAGTACAAGGTTCGCGCAGGATAACCTTTCTAACTAATCCTCTTTGGACTGGCTTGTCCTTGGGGTCATCACTAAATAACACCTAAACTTTCTCTATCTGCAACCGGGTGTTCCCCATTTCGATAACTAAACATACTTTCGTAAAAAGTATTTAGAGGCAATCCAGTATATTCTATAACAAATGTATATGTATGCATATCTCGGAGTGTATAGACTATGTTGCTTGTTTCAATAAATAAAATTTTGTTCTGTTCTATTCTATTCACTGACTCGAGTGTCCACATGCAGCCACGAAATACTAGTAACGTTAGTTGACATTCCCTGCATCATTCATTTATAATATATGTTTGTTGGTGATAAATCGATATTATCTTGTTAAAAGGAAATAAAAGTGGTTAAGGAAATAAAATAGGTTTTATGTTGATTTTTGAAATGATAGATCTGGAAAATATGTTTGACCAAAACTGTATTTCTGCGGTATATGTACTTGTGGATTATGTTAATGTCCCAAACATGTTTTAGATTTTGTCCTGATATCTTCCTCTGATATATACATGTGCTGTTACAATGTTATGGCATATCCTTGCAATTGATACTGATGTATGTGATAATCTGAAGAGTTCAGACTGTCCCGAACATTTTTATCTGCCTGTACTAAAGTAAAACACTTCTTTTGACTTCTGGGGTCCACCTTGAATTGATCAAACAAAATGTTTGCCGTTTATGATATACTTAAGGTCTATGTGTAAAACGGTGTTACTTTTTGTAGATGATAATTAAAAACATGATTGCATACAAAAGAAGTTTATAAACATTGAATATGTTGAAAGCATAAATATAAATTATTACTTAAAACAGTGGTTATCTTGTACAAAAAATAAGTCGATCCCAAGGTGGTTTTTTTATACAAAATTGAAGTACAAGGCTGTAGCATTGTGTATATTCCAGTATGTTGGATGTATGATAAGCCATGTTTTCTGTATACAACATGATCCTGTATGATGAAGATAACAGAATATTTGCATCAACACAATCATGTATTCATCAGAATCCAGAGTTTGTATTATTTGTGTACGTGTTATTTTTTTAAATGCTCCTTCACGTTTCTTATATTATTATTTTTTACGATGTTCATTCTAGGTGATGAGAAGTCGTGTATAAGCACTTAGCCACGTATGTCTCCATTATGTTGTGTGGTTAAGACTTGAGCCTGAGAACATACAGTAACGTTATTACATTTTTTTGTTATTATTTTCAACAATTTGAAGCCCGAAAATGCTGAAATTAGCAGTGTTGGAAGAATCTTACTCCTTATATAATTTTGTGTTCGACTTGTGACTTGTTTGCATATAATGTAGGATGTTGCTTTACTAGTTGTGTCTGTATATTCAATTTCAATTCATGTACATGTAACGTTAGCCTCGACAGTGTGCTTGTTTTGTCTCACAAAATATGACTCTTGGTGTCCTTCAAAAATGTGACAACTTCACATCACGCAGGTTTTAGCATTGTTGGTGAAAAAATGTGCTTGGTGAATTTTGTGTGTTAATCAGCAACGTAGATCATTACTGAATAAGTGAAGTTTCAACCTCTTATTAATGAGCTATTATTCCATGAGGTGTGTTGATGAGACATCATTTTGTTATTTTCACGGTAGATTTCTCGAAGTAAAATTATTTCAATGTGTTTTTGTGCGTGTATGATTATGTATCCATCTTTGCAGTAGCTAAACTCCTTGTAGAAAATCCTCTTGTTCATGCTTGTAATATCCTAAAAGTCCCGCAACTTGTAAGGGCATTTCACAACTTGCAATGGCATATCTGCATTAACAGAAATTCAACATATTGATCGCTGTATGCATGTCATACCAATACATCGGCTTGAGTGAAATTTAAAAACAACTTATTTTCAAAGTAAGATATTTTTCATATATTCTGAAATTATTTCCAGATTATTGGTATCAGTATTAAATCTATACTGAATTCAGTTAGTATTTTTAATACTGAAAACTTTCACCCAAACCAATATATACGTCATAATAAACCAGCCAAATAATATATACTATCACTATGTATACAAGAATAAGAAAATATACAAAAACAATTGATTAAGTTTTATGAATTTTATTACAAAAGAACTGTAAAATAAAAAAATAACAAAGAATAAACTTTAAAACAAAAATAACGTGCACTAAATCTAATCTGAACTCTTTTTTAAGTCCACACATGGCGGTGCTCAACACCTCCGTCTATATAGCTCTGACATATATCATCTAGGACCAGCCCAGCATTTGTCCCCTAGTCCACACCCATCTCTATGTCTCCCTTAATTCACTCCTGACAACGATAAGGACTGTTATGTTGATGTGATATTTTTGATTTTCCAGAATAATCACGAATGACTCGGCATTTGTACAATTGTTTGTAGCTGCTTTAGTCCAGAAAACTTCTGTATCATTATAATGTTTTTTTTCCTTCAAGTCCGTCAGTTGGGCGAAGTGATACGATCTCCAAAAGTCAAAGTAACATATGTAACGTATATTACAATATGGTAACGTATTTTACAATATAGTAACGTATTTTACAAAGATGTTTTCAAGTAACGTATGTTACAACAACAACAAGTAGACACAAGTCCCTGAAGAGGTTATCCTCCCTTTTCTACACCACGCAGCCTGCAGTTGATAGCAAATTGTCAGCCATCAAGTATGTCTTCCGTCCGTCACGGAAACTGCTCCAAATTGTATCGAACTGTAGTGTCCGTAACGTGTAATTTACGTTACCTCGAACTGTGGTATAAACCAAGTTGTAAGGCCGTTGTAGGTGAGAGGATCACAGTACAACATCCTGAAACAACACGAAAAATAAACAAACATAAGTAAACATTTCATAGGAAAATATAATATATCTGAATAATGAATAGACAACGAAATGGAAATCCTATCTCATAATAAACTTCATCGACTATATATAACAATAGAAAAGATAATCGATAGATCATTATTAACCACCTGATGTGGCGTCAAATTAGTGTCAGTATCTATTTACTGACAAGTGTTCAAATTACATACCCGAATCTAATCAACGGTGACATACTGCGTTCTCACAAAAATAGAATGATCTTAGCAAATGATAAAAGCGTACGTTACAATTAAGAACACCTGTACAAAATATATAAACACATACAGGTTCGTCTCAGACATAGTGGCGCCGACTAGGTATGAGAAGTATTTTACAATCGAGATAAAGCAGTTATGTTTTCAAGCAAAAAATCGACGAGAGGAAAAGATACGCCTTATTGAAGTTTTGAATATGATCATTGTTTCAACTGGTTATCTCGATAAAAACTACTTTGATCAATTATTAATTGTTTGAAAGGAATTTTTGACATTTTGACTTTTTACAGTAGATCTATTGACTGTTATTATTTTAACTGCAATGCACATCTTTCATATCAGATTTAATAACTAATAGATCTACTGAATTCCGTTTGAAATTGTTAATTAGATTTTGTATGATATAGTTCAACTTACCAGAATAAAACTCCAAATATTTTGGACACATTTGAAGCTGTTTTATTTGGACACTGGTCTCTCCATCAAGATATCATCGTCCATATTCTGAAATGACAAATAAATAAGCAAATTTATTATACGCTCAAGTTCTAGTTCCACGTGCATGACAGTAGCAATAATAACATTCGAAAATAACACAAGATGAGACTATTAAAGATCCAATTACATTGAGCAGTCTTCCGATGGTTTACTTTACAAGTTTATGATTTGCAATAAAACCATATAAGGAAACAGAACTCTTTTATACAAATGGTAAGTGAACAATCGTCAAAACATAAAATAGATATAGAAATTTTTCTTATAGTAATGGTAAGTTATGTTTGTAAAAAATGTAAATATGGCACAACACAAGTAGGTAACGTAAAATGAAACTCACCTCAGAATTAGGGGCAGCTTTCTCCATTAAGGGTTCCCGTGGGGTCGTGTTGAAGACAATTGGCTGGGGAACGTCTAATGAGAGTTCTAGGTCGTAGATGTAGTCAATGACATGTTGAAGTAACTGTGTCTTGGAGATCTTCTTGTCGTGAGGAACGCTAGGTACGAGTTCCTTCAGCTTCATGAAACAAGCCGCCATTTCTCCGTCATCAAGCTTAGGTTTGTTAATCCTAAACATATCGCTCTTCAAGCCAAGTTCGGTGGCTCTGGTAAGTCCTTGTGTAACAGCCTTCATCTTTATAATTCAATTCAACAGTGTAAATATCCAAGTGAAATATAGAAATTCTCTAAGTTAGTCCGTTCGCTTACGAGTGTAGCAATGTACTGATGAAAACGATAGACCGTGAGAATATTTTATACAGCAAGCTCGTAAAATTCTATACTGAGCGTAGCTCCGCCCACTGGCGCCTCGCTGAGTGGTTATCATTTTCTGGCTGACACTAATCGGTACGCGGCGGCCAATTAGATTGGAGTATTGTTAAATTCAATGGGCGTTAGACTCCGCCTATCAATAATTCAATTACACGGTATTACAGATAATTATCGATTATGTCACGAATCATTTGGCATGTTTATGAATACAAAATAAGCGTGTTTTCTGCTGTCTATCACCTTTCATTTTTTTGGCATGATTGTTTAAATATTTGTTTGAATTAAATTGTTACAAGACCCTTTTCAGTCGTTTTATCGTTTTCTTCGCATAGTCATACACCAATCATCTTTAATCGCATTTGATGTAAACAAATCAAGGCTGGTTTATATAATGTTTAACGAATTTTCTCATCGTCTGCTAAGATATTATTTATATAACAAAACATATTTTTGTCTATAAAACTTTTCCTTCTTATCGATGATAAAAATGCGAGGCATTTATAACCAGCTGTAACTAACTATATTTTCCTTGATACATTTAGTTTTATGTATTAATATATCATGTCGATGTATAAGTATTTTAGTATATTGCACACCTGCACAGACGTACCGACACTTTACAATTCATCGTATGTATAGCTCAGCTGAGCTCTAGACAAGTCGGCGCCACTAGATGTGACGTCACCCATTCATTAAACTGTATACTACTGCCTCGCTAGGCGCCTCACGGGCGGTCGCTACAGTTACCGGCTTGTCAATCAAAATCTACTTCAAAGCCGCCGTGTTCAAGTGCTTGATAAATTGCATTAAAATTCGTCACCTCTTACCTAGGGATACTTCACACCCCATACACCTGTGTAATAGTATAATTCACATTTAGTTTCACGAACATGTTTTATGATGTAGCCGGCGCCGTATGTCTTAAGAGATTAACTTATGTAAACACTCGTCATGAGAAAAGATTTCCCTATTATGGAATGTGCATTCCGACAGTAGAGTTAAATGGCCTGCTTTGACTGTGCATCCTTAAGATTTACTATCCTGGCGTGACATTTTCGATGACAGTTCTTTTTCTTCCCTCTTAAAGTTTTCAATTGCGCGATATCTAAATCTCAAACGGTGAGAAATTCGTTTGTCTTTAATAAAAAAGCGGATTGTTTATCGCTTAAAAACAACAATGTTTTAAATTATTTCGTGCAGACGAAAATGCTGAGTTCGGTGATAAAAATAGATTACGTCTAAAATACGCCTCGCTGGCGATGATATATTGATCCACCGGTGGAATTTTATTAGAATGTAATTATAATTATTATGTTATCATTATTAAGATGAAATTAACACCGTTATTTTACGCCTTTTTGTCTGCCTTCGTAAAAGCCGGAACAGAGACCCCATTTCCGGAAGTTGTAGATATGCAGCACGTACTCGAGTTTCTTCGACCTAGCCATGGTGCTGAATGTATTGTACAATACTTTTGGTACACAGACTAGATGTGTACATTTTGTAGTTCCAAAATTAGAGATGTAGTCTGAATTATGTAATGTAATGTGATCTTTTACAAAAAGAGAACAGCAAAACCTCAATAGTGAGGGCACCAGCCAACAGTTGAACTTTTGTAGTTTGCAAGCTTTGTCACGTTGAACACAGGCATGATTCTCACCCTCTGTGGGAAGGGCCTGGTGGGGGTATAGTGTATTGGACATGGAGGCCGGCAAACGATGTAGGTTTTGCTCTATAATAACCAGAGCCTGATCTTCCCGAACACCTCAAATGTTGCAATGTGTCATTTTAAAGCATTTCCCTGAGAAGCTGGACTCAAACTTTGCATTACAAGCACTATTCTTAGTTTATTACAGTAAAAATAAAAAGTTTAGACTTCATATTCGTCTCAAATTCAGATACTGGTTTGAGCAAAATCTCAATTATTGATAATTTCTACTTGAGATGCTTTGAGAGATTGGGGCCAGGGATCTTCAGTTGAATCCCTATTGTTTTCAATGGCAAAGATTACTATGACCCTGAACATGGATGACTATTTGCATGTCATGGGGGACATAGGAACTTACGAATATCTCTCGTTGAGTTGGTTTTGATATTCTTAAAATACGAACATCTCTTGTTAGGGGGTAGTTTTAATATTGGTGTCCATCTCTGAACTATATTAGAATATATAAAGTAATAAGCGTAAACATCTGACATGGACCTGAATAGTGAACAATGTGGTCTTAATTTTAAAGTGGTCTTTACCGTTGGAATACAAGTCGCGAATGCATACCAACATGTTTCGTCTTGACACTTTTCTTAATAAAAGTACTGCATTTTTAATCAGATAAGCTCCATGAGCTCCTAGATAACAAGTTTTATGGAGGGGAGAGGTTATTGTCATTATTATTCTGAAGAAATAATTGTAACAAAATATTTGAATTTAGATTGAGGTGTTACCGCACATGTCATGACGTAATCACGGACCCGTGTTGCTAGGAACCTCCGTTTCTCTTTAATTAGAGACACTTCACTATTTTAAAATATTTTCAACAAATACTGAGTGTAAGAAATAGTACCTACTCAAAAGTATGCTAATTATTTCGTAATAATCAACAAAAACATTTGGTTGAAAAGGAAATACGGTAGGCGGGGTGAAAGGGGGCACAGCTATAAAACCCATAATGATAGCTAACCTCATACATAGGAAAAACGTTATTGTTCAAAATATTAGCCACCTGTTCATAGATTAGTGTTTTGTATACCATCTGAGTATTTGAATAATTCTCTGACTGTTGTCTCATGAACAATAAGAAAGGTTTCGTGTTATTTAGTATACAGTAAAAAACGAGTATCACACAGGTGTTAGAATATAAATTATTTGTACGTATAAGCACACCTACTTTGTAGTACGAAAACATTCGATATAGCCAGGATAGGCAAAAATATATTATTCATCACACGGATTGTTTTAAGCCCAGATGTATGATTAATAAATAAAGCTTTGTTGACGATTTATTTTAGCTTCTGAAAAAAAAAAATACAAAAAAAAACGTTTATGTTTTTAATATTTGTATTTTTTTTGTATCTGTAAGTTGGAATCAAGTAAAACAAGCTTAAGTTTTTGTGTATGCACACCCTTTCTCACAGATCTCGCATCTAGTGATCAAAGCACGATTGTCACCCAGCCACCGAGGCTGCTCAATGCTGTTCAAGTTGACACCAACGTAACGTCCAAAGGTGAAAGCCGTTAAAAACGTGACACATCGGAATGTTATACCGTTATAACAAAGCACAGAAATAAACTGTGTTATTCACCACTGCTATTTTGTTTTTCGCTATCGTAATCATATTGCTGCCATACCTGCTGATCCTGCCGATGCTACTGTTGCTGTTGGTATACTCTAACTTACTGGTGTTGGACCTTCACCGTTGCACTAGAATCAAAGAGCCAGTTGGCGCCATACTGTTGCTATTGTTTTGCAACGATCATTAACAGATCCATAATTAGCCTAAAATTGTTCATTTTATAAGTTAATAAAATAGAAAATGCAAATATGTCAATCATGTTGATGTATCTAAATATTTGTTGATTTGGCGATGGTTTTAATTTATTTCATATGCCAATTAATAATTTGAGTGTACTTGGTCAATCGATTAAAAAGCATATTATGATAAAGTGATTACTAAAACATTTTAAAGTTACATCCCGAACTTCTAAATTCAACTCAATGGTTGTACGTACTTATTTTTTACTTCCATTCTTACGGATCAATACATGTAAGGGATACGACCCTAGATCACTATGTGATAGAACTGTCACATGTAAGATTGGACCGAATCTTGCAGTGTCACGCTGAACTAACCCTTGTGGTGCCACGCTGGAAGGAACAGTATGGTGCCATAACTAACTGTGCGCAAGTACGTGGTGTCACGCTTGTAAGAACCATGTAGTGTATTGGGCGTCTTGGCGCCTCGCTGAAAGGAACAGTGTGGTGGCATGACTGGCTGGACTCCCGCTGGACGGAATCATGTAGTGTATTGGGCGTCTTGGTGCCTCGCTGAAAGGAACAGTGTGGTGGCATGGCTGGCTGGACTCCCGCTGGACGGAACCATGTAGTGTATTGGGCGTCTTGGCGCCTCGCTGAAAGGAACAGTGTGGTGGCATGACTGGCTGGACTCCCGCTGGACGGAATCATGTAGTGTATTGGGCGTCTTGGTGCCTCGCTGAAAGGAACAGTGTGGTGCCATGACTGACTGGACTCCCGCTGGACGGAATCATGTAGTGTATTGGGCGTCTTGGTGCCTCACTGAAAGGAACAGTGTGGTGGCATGGCTGGCTGGACTCCCGCTGGACGGAACCATGTAGTGTATTGGGCGTCTTGGTGCCTCGCTGAAAGGAACAGTGTGGTGGCATGATTGGCTGGACTCCCGCTGGACGGAATCATGTAGTGTATTGGGCGTCTTGGTGCCTCGTTGAAAGGAACAGTGTGGTACCATGACTGACTGGACTCCCGCTGATTCATGTAGTGTATTGGACGTCTTGGTGCCTCGCTGAAAGGAACAGTGTGGTGGCATGACTGGCTGGACTCCCGCTGAACCATGTAGTGTATTGGACGTCTTGGTGCCTCGTTGAAAGGAACAGTGTGGTGGCATGACTGACTGGACTCCCGCTGAACCATGTAGTGTATTGGACGTCTTGGTGCCTCGCTGAAAGGAACAGTGTGGTGGCATGACTGACTGGACTCCCGCTGAACCATGTAGTGTATTGGACGTCTTGGTGCCTCGTTGAAAGGAACAGTGTGGTGACATGGCTGGCTGGACTCCCGCTGATTCATGTAGTGTATTGGACGACCTGGTGCCTCGTTGAAAGGAACAGTGTGGTGCCATGACTGACTGGACTCCCGCTGATTCATGTAGTGTATTGGGCGTCTTGGTGCCTCGTTGAAAGGAACAGTGTGGTGGCATGGCTGGCTGGACTCCCGCTGAACCATGTAGTGTATTGGACGTCTTGGTGCCTCGTTGAAAGGAACAGTGTGGTGGCATGGCTGGCTGGACTCCCGCTGAACCATGTAGTGTATTGGGCGTCTTGGTGCCTGGCTGAAAGGAACAGTGTGGTGTCATGGCTGGCTGGACTCCCGCTGAACCATGTAGTGTATTGGGCGTCTTGGTGCCTCACTGAAAGGAACAGTGTGGTGGCATGACTGGCTGGACTCCCGCTGGACGGAATTATGTAGTGTATTGGGCGTCTTGGTGCCTCGTTGAAAGGAACAGTGTGGTGGCATGGCTGGCTGGACTCCCGCTGAACCATGTAGTGTATTGGACGTCTTGGTGCCTGGCTGAAAGGAACAGTGTGGTGGCATGGCTGGCTGGACTCCCGCTGAACCATGTAGTGTATTGGGCGTCTTGGTGCCTCGTTGAAAGGAACAGTGTGGTGGCATGGCTGGCTGGACTCCCGCTGAACCATGTAGTGTATTGGACGTCTTGGTGCCTGGCTGAAAGGAACAGTGTGGTGGCATGGCTGGCTGGACTCCCGCTGAACCATGTAGTGTATTGGGCGTCTTGGTGCCTCACTGAAAGGAACAGTGTGGTGGCATGATTGGCTTGACTCCCGCTGAACCATGTAGTGTATTGGGCGTCTTGGTGCCTGGCTGAAAGGACCAGTGTGGTGGGATGGCTGGGTGGACTCCCGCTGAACCATGTAGTGTATTGGGCGTCTTGGTGCCTCGCTGGAAGGAACAGTGTGGTGGCATGACTGGCTGGACTCCCGCTGAACCATGTAGTGTATTGGACGTCTTGGTGCCTCGTTGAAAGGAACAGTGTGGTGGCATGACTGACTGGACTCCCGCTGAACCATGTAGTGTATTGGACGTCTTGGTGCCTCACTGAAAGGAACAGTGTGGTGGCATGGCTGGCTGGACTCCCGCTGAACCATGTAGTGTATTGGGCGTCTTGGTGCCTCGTTGAAAGGAACAGTGTGGTGGCATGACTGGCTGGACTCCCGCTGGACGGAACCATGTAGTGTATTGGGCGTCTTGGTGCCTCACTGAAAGGAACAGTGTGGTGCCATGACTGACTGGACTCCCGCTGGACGGAATCATGTAGTAGTGTATTGGACGTCTTGGTGCCTTACTGAAAGGAACAGTGTGGTGCCATGACTGGCTGGACTCCCGCTGATTCATGTAGTGTATTGGACGTCTTGGTGCCTTACTGAAAGGAACAGTGTGGTGCCATGACTGGCTGGACTCCCGCTGATTCATGTAGTGCATTGGACGTCTTGGTGCCTTACTGAAAGGAACAGTGTGGTGCCATGACTGGCTGGACTCCCGCTGATTCATGTAGTGTATTGGACGTCTTGGTGCCTTACTGAAAGGAACAGTGTGGTGGCATGACTGACTGGACTCCCGCTGAACCATGTAGTGTATTGGACGTCTTGGTGCCTCGTTGAAAGGAACAGTGTGGTGGCATGACTGACTGGACTCCCGCTGAACCATGTAGTGTATTGGACGTCTTGGTGCCTCGCTGAAAGGAACAGTGTGGTGCCATGACTGACTGGACTCCCGCTAAACCATGTAGTGTATTGGACGTCTTGGTGCCTCGTTGAAAGGAACAGTGTGGTGGCATGGCTGGCTGGACTCCCGCTGAACCATGTAGTGTATTGGACGTCTTGGTGCCTCGTTGAAAGGAACAGTGTGGTGGCATGGCTGGCTGGACTCCCGCTGAACCATGTAGTGTATTGGGCGTCTTGGTGCCTGGCTGAAAGGAACAGTGTGGTGCCATGGCTGGCTGGACTCCCGCTGAACCATGTAGTGTTTTGGGCGTCTTGGTGCCTCACTGAAAGGAACAGTGTGGTGGCATGACTGGCTGGACTCCCGCTGGACGGAATCATGTAGTGTATTGGGCGTCTTGGTGCCTCGTTGAAAGGAACAGTGTGGTGGCATGGCTGGCTGGACTCCCGCTGAACCATGTAGTGTATTGGACGTCTTGGTGCCTGGCTGAAAGGAACAGTGTGGTGGCATGGCTGGCTGGACTCCCGCTGAACCATGTAGTGTATTGGGCGTCTTGGTGCCTCGTTGAAAGGAACAGTGTGGTGGCATGGCTGGCTGGACTCCCGCTGAACCATGTAGTGTATTGGACGTCTTGGTGCCTGGCTGAAAGGAACAGTGTGGTGGCATGGCTGGCTGGACTCCCGCTGAACCATGTAGTGTATTGGGCGTCTTGGTGCCTCACTGAAAGGAACAGTGTGGTGGCATGATTGGCTGGACTCCCGCTGAACCATGTAGTGTATTGGGCGTCTTGGTGCCTGGCTGAAAGGACCAGTGTGGTGGGATGGCTGGGTGGACTCCCGCTGAACCATGTAGTGTATTGGGCGTCTTGGTGCCTCGCTGGAAGGAACAGTGTGGTGGCATGACTGGCTGGACTCCCGCTGAACCATGTAGTGTATTGGACGTCTTGGTGCCTCGTTGAAAGGAACAGTGTGGTGGCATGACTGACTGGACTCCCGCTGAACCATGTAGTGTATTGGACGTCTTGGTGCCTCACTGAAAGGAACAGTGTGGTGGCATGGCTGGCTGGACTCCCGCTGAACCATGTAGTGTATTGGGCGTCTTGGTGCCTCGTTGAAAGGAACAGTGTGGTGGCATGACTGGCTGGACTCCCGCTGGACGGAACCATGTAGTGTATTGGGCGTCTTGGTGCCTCACTGAAAGGAACAGTGTGGTGCCATGACTGACTGGACTCCCGCTGGACGGAATCATGTAGTAGTGTATTGGACGTCTTGGTGCCTTCCTGAAAGGAACAGTGTGGTGCCATGACTGGCTGGACTCCCGCTGATTCATGTAGTGTATTGGACGTCTTGGTGCCTTACTGAAAGGAACAGTGTGGTGCCATGACTGGCTGGACTCCCGCTGATTCATGTAGTGTATTGGACGTCTTGGTGCCTTACTGAAAGGAACAGTGTGGTGCCATGACTGGCTGGACTCCCGCTGATTCATGTAGTGTATTGGACGTCTTGGTGCCTTACTGAAAGGAACAGTGTGGTGGCATGACTGACTGGACTCCCGCTGAACCATGTAGTGTATTGGGCGTCTTGGTGCCTCACTGAAAGGAACAGTGTGGTGGCATGGCTGGCTGGACTCCCGCTGAACCATGTAGTGTATTGAACTGAATTCTGATGTCTAGTTTATCATGACACGCAGGTTTTTGGTCAACCTGTCAACACGTACGGAACTAATGCCAACGTCTACCAATATTCGCTCAAATTAAGTTCACGCTGAAACCATTTGAAAATGTTCTAGCCGCGTATTGGACTCGATACCCCCGCAAGTACTTCAGCGTAAGACGTGTTGAGAGCATATGTGCCTCTGGTTTGGACAAAAGGATCGAAAGGGGGACAGCTGAGCCCTGAATAATACAGATGTGGACAGTCAGATGGGCACAGATTGCATATTGATCGTAAAATCGTCACAACAGCAATGTGCCATACGCCCGTTCATAGGATCGGAATACTGGGTAGAATTGGTCAACATATGGACCGTAGCTTCCCATATTGACGGCGGGGAAAATCAACACGGTTCTAAATGTTTTGTGTCATACAAACTAATATACACTGGTCACCTGTCGAGGGCTCGACCTGGCATCAGACACAGGCTGCCTAACACAAGCTGGTGGCGGTGATTAAAAAATCTGGGGATTTTGTATTGACCTTTTCTATACCTTTGCCATATGATAATGCGGATGGCGGGGTATGCCTACAGCTGTGGTTTCAACCGTTTGCGATAATTTCAGGGTCATGTTATCCTAAATTTCTGCAATATTATACTAATTAAGGTAACCAACTATTCATTACGTTTACCAGCGTAAATACTATCGATATCGTACCCGTAACCGTGAAACCATGAACCCTGGACCAGTAAGAAAATGTAACAATATTACATCAACGTACTCGATAGTGATATAGATGCATTTCATGGTTTTCATGACATGTGTTTTTGTTTGTCGAGGTTCTTAGAACCAGAACACATTGCAATGTCTTTGATTTTTGCCGTTTTTTTCTTTATTAAAAGATTATTTTCTCACGGACTGTTTCAATGGTAAACAAACTCTTGTATCAAAGTCATTGGTCAACAGTACAAGGTGGTCCGAATTATGTCTTGTTTGTGTTAGGTATTTACCTATAAATCTTAGGAGAAGTGATAAAACAAACAAAAAGTCATTGCACTTTGCCTATGGCAAACAGCAATTACCAGCGATAACCTAATGGTCAGTGCAGGTGCACATATTTGACCAGTCCACTGAGACTATTTTCCCACGGCGTTTTTGTGGAGAGTTGATAGAGGAGAGTTGAGAGGGTGGATGAAGGGAAATGATCCTTTCTGTCCATACACTTGTGACGTATTTGTATACCGTTCTGTAGTAGGGTTAACAAATCATGTAATTTGTTTGTCAACTGTCAAAATCTTAAATCAACTGTATAGACATTTTGAAGGAAATGACCAATTCTCGTTCAATAAGTGATCAAACCCCTGATTGTATTCCTCGATCATTTAAGGGGCAGTATTTGAATAGCCCCCTTGATCAAGATGTCGCAACAGTCAATGTAAGCTAATTAATCAAGTATTTGCCCCAGGAAAGGAAAACGTAATTATTAACACTGAACAATCTTGGACACCATCAATGTCAAATCTTAAACATAGATTTTATGCAAATGTTATTAAATGACACTTATTTTTGGCTTTTGTACAATTTTCAATACATACACATTAAAAACAAATAACAAAATTCCTATTTGGCCCTTCGAATGATTTAATTTATGTTGTATCACCTGCGAGGTCCCCGGGACAATTGGGAGTGGAAAATTCGATTGCGTTGTTGATTTTCGTTCGATTTGTGTCAATAAATGCCACATTTATTTGATTTTATAGATCGACACGTTTTTGCCCCTAAGTAAATTATTCGTGTACATACGAATTTATCGTTTTTGTACGACATGCCTAGTCAGTCTATGCTTTTATGCCAGAATTTTCATCACTAGCGATGAAGAGTGTACAGTTATGTCCTGGGCAGTAAACCACTTATCAAGTACTTGCTAAGTATTAGGGGTCAGCCTCGTACAGCATGTGAGCTATTAATCTCCCAGCATACATTAAGGTTTCATCAAAGATCTTATCAAACATCTGTGTCATATTATTCTTCACGAGATATATTATAGTATTAAATGACCAGACCATTGCACAAAAGCATCTTTTTACTTTGAAAATCAATGTACATGCATGCTTCTACAGATGCATTGAGTGTACTTAAATTAAATCTACTATATAATGCTGATACTTTATATCATAATAAAATTGGTAATAAGTTTCTAATCTATAGATTGAAGTTGCATAATAAATATAACACTCTGGAAATGTGATCATGAACAATCAACGCTATTGAATGTGTCTCCGTAGCTCAGTGGTTAGTTCGCTTGCCGTCTATTCTGGCGACCGGGTTAAAATCCGGGTGGAGGCACATACATTTATGACTGCCATATTTCAGCAGAAAGCTGACTGACAAATAAAGCAGCTATGCTCAGCATCGGCTCGGCATTAACTTAATACATTACTCTGGCCTATTCCGATAATTTAAATAAACCAATTATGTATTTTGACATTCATGATATTTAACACTTACTTTGTATTTAATTTCACTTTTCGAATAGGTAAATCATAGACCATGGTGCACAAACAATTACTAACATTTTTTTAACTGTACTCATACATTTATTTTTATTGTGTTTAGTAAAAAAATAAATTGTTAACTTTGATTTTTTCGTAGTTATGAACCAGTGTTAGTAAAAGCTGACTATGCTCATTTATAATATTGATTATATTTAAAATTCAGAAATTGTAATTAACTTCAGACAAAATTAGTTAAGTTTTACCTAATATGCTTTTTGAATACATGTCCTGATTTTTTTTTAATTTTAAAACAATCGTTTTAAATCTCAAAACATTTGTTTTAAGGTCTTATCATACATGCATAGTATTCCTCACTCTAAGTTACAAATACAAAATGAACATTGGATTCTCCTGAATAAGATGTACTGGCAACATCTGGACCTTATTATTGAGTAACAAACCATGAAGGAACTTTGGGTCAATTACTGAGGAAACTGGACATCAAGCTGATATCAAGCTGAGGTGCTAGTAGGGCTGAATGGGTCAAGGTCCCCCCGGGTACTACTTCACCGTACCCCGGGTACTTTGAAGTATACTTCACCGTACCCCGGGTACTTAGTAGTATACTTCACCGTACCCCAGTATGCTTACAGGTACCCCATTTTTACTCATGATTTTTTTTATATTGATATGATTTTAATCGCTGGACATAACATTTATACATGAAAGGAAGGTAGGAAGATATCATTTCGGTATACTTCGACCCATAATATTTATTTTTTTATCGTCGAATTTCGAAAAAGATTTCATTGTCGTAAAAATAGATCACATGATGGTCACGTGACTACGCTCGAATCAAACACTGACGTTTTTTTTGGCGCACTTTATATCTTTCAACAGATTATATGCAAATATTGTGTAAATTCGTTTCCACCAGTCTGAATATACGTACTCTTGAATAAAATTCATTTTTTGCTTCTTTGATTTTTATAAACAATATTTTTTTCGACGCAGAGATGGCCGCCGGTTTACGTTATTCTTTTATTTGTTATTTTACGACATCGATTTTTGGCGCGCGATAAACCCGGGTACGGTTGAGTATATCGGGGTACGGTGAAGTATTACCTACGGAATCGGGGTACGGTGAAGTATACTTCAAAGTACCCCGGGTACGGTGAAGTAGTACCCGGGGGGACCTTGACCCATTCAGCGCTAGTAGGCTGTACCGTTATCCCGAAAAGCAAAAATTAGTAGAAACCTGGCATAAAAGCATAGACTGTAGTGGTAATTAGCACACGAATAGCACACACATCTTTGACACGGAAACCCGTACAAGGAAATGTACGGGGCAAGTACATGTAGGTGAAATGCACTGATGGGTCTACTTATATAATTTTGTTATGTTTTAAAAAAGATACATTGAGTTGTTACCACCATATAAAGTCTCATAGGCGAAACGTTGTGAAGTAATAAGGTTAACGATATATTTTAGTTTAACGCGTGTTTGGTGGTTATCTTCACTAGTTATGTTTTACAGATATCATTTCACAATTTCTAACTTGGTATGACAGGATTCCGGAAACCTTTCTTCTTTTTTCATAAAGTATGCAGCATTTTTTTACCACATAGCCTGGTGTCTTATTCACAAACGTTATAAGTCTAAAAGTCAGACTTAGACTTTATATTGCCAAATGTCCAATTCGCTCTCACGTAGTTATAAATGTATCAATTTTGATATAAATGGGTGTACATGTTCAGTGGGTAGCAACAAATTATCAATTAAAATTTAACATGTTAAAATATAATTGTAAAGAAATGGCAGTGCTTATAAATGATGTCAATTTTAAGCCTGAGTCTGAGTTTTAGACTTATAGCGTTGGTGAATAAGGTCCCTGGTGGCAGCACTTTGTGTGAGGAAGGTCGTGGGTCCTCTCCATAACAAAGACAACCAAAGGAAAAAAAACAGCGAGTACATTCAATGCTCTGCATTAAGAGGTAATTTATTTAACAATCGACCTCAAATAAAGACGGAACAAAACATACATAAATTTAAAATAGAAATAAATAATTTCATATGCTATAGATACATTGTTGCTCGAAGTAATCAGATATACTCAAGACTGGTAGCTTCTAGAGTCTGGAGGATATTATGGAATTTTGGTAGATCAATCCATTAGCCAAACTTAAATAAATAGTATGCAGCCATTTTCTGCTCTTAAGACTTGTCGGACTAAAAACCTTGACCTTACATCCAAACCAATATATGTTTGAATTTAACGTTAACCAAGATCGTTACTCATACATCTATATGTCAATGAACTGATTTATGATCGCGGCCTACTACAAATCAACAAGCTCATGTGTCGTAAAACAAAATGTACTTGTCACTTTAACTATTTTATGACTTTGTCCTAACTCTATCATTTAGATACCTAATGGCTCATATAAACTCACAAGAGGGGATTGTGTACATACTATCACGTGATAGTCACACTTCAATATTGAGACCACTCTAAGGACCCTTGAAAACAGACCTCACTAACGAGGTGGCCTTATTATTGAGGTAAAAAATAGAGAAAAAACAATGGACATCGAACTTAACATTTTGCCTAAATTTTGATGCTGTCCTACCACATATAACAAAAAAATTTTATTATGATCTTGATAGGAGTTCATCGTTTCAAATTATTTTATCTGCAACAGAGAATAATACGAAGTTACTAACGTACATGTCAAGACACTTTTCAGTCCATTACAGTCCTCAATTTAGTCTCTCTTAATTCCCATCAATGAAACCGTGTGTCTGTGTTCTAGCAGGTTGCAGGTTAGATCTAGGCGTTTTAATGAGGCTGGCTCCCTTGCTTGGCGAGCTATATAAAACGGTCGTTCCAAAATGTCTTATAAAACTAAGCGTCTGAATGTACAGGACTGTTGTGGTCTTTATAAAACAACAACTTTTAAGGAACAATACTAGATCTAGTTTACCATTGCCACACATGGGGATCGGTATCGACTCCCCGACCCCTCATTTACGAACCTAAGAATTTCCAATATGTCCACATACATATAAAGATAAAGAACTGGTAGTCTCTGTATGACTGAAATACTGTTGAAAATTGGGTGAGGGGGCATATTTTCGTAAATATTTTACTCAGCTGGAATATGTACGAGTGTCCGAAACAAAACGAAGGACGATAATTCATGATGACGTCACCACCATGATCAGATATATACATGTAGATGGTGTGTCTTATTTCGGGAAAGATGCGTGACTAAAGGAGGAAGGGTCGGACTGAGAAGATTTGTCACCATACTTAGAATTCTCATACGATCTGTTCTAGTGTACTCTCGGCCATCTGTGCCACTTACATCATCAACAAAGAACAATTACCGGCACCACTTATGTCGTTGAAAAAATCACAATCGTTATCATAACTGAGTGATGAATTTCTCCGTACATATACTCACGAGGCAATAGTCCCCTACTTGAGGATGCACTCATACACTTAGATACATATTCTGTTTCACGCTATTAACCTCTTTAGATAATCATTTCGTCAAATCACAGATGTTTTGTCATATAAGGCCTATTGTCGCGGCAAGGATGGGTAATTTCGGAGGTATTAAAAGCGGCTCAATTAACGATCTAAATGAAGAATGCTTTATACGCGGCACTTATGGTTTGTTTATCTATAATGAACAAGCAAATAGGTTCAAAGTTCGGTTACACTTTACCCGGAAAGTGCTGTTAAGTTTTACACCGAAAAAAGCGGAACTTGCTTAAAGCCGAAATCGACACGCGCTTGTTGTTGCAACATAAGAATAAGCAATTTTCATAAATTTTCCGATGTCGTATTTGACCTTTTCAGTGATACTGGTATTTCAGTGTATATACATGTACTTTGTATCAACGCAGTGGCCAGTGAGAAACCAGCTGGTTCAAGTCAAAGATTTCCAGATCTGATGCATATCACCAAACAGACTGAGTACTACCCGCGCTTCGAAATAAGCCACTGACATGGCACGATAGGCTGGAAACATCGAGTACTTTATTTTGGCGCCGATTTTGACGAAATTCAGCTGTAGTGCCTATCAGCCATTATCTCTCTGGGATTTGAACGGCATTATAACAATCACTGGACAAAGAAAGTAAAGCGCGAGGCACGAGTATCACGTGTTATGTATAACCAAACAGCTGTAGGCTTCATTAGGGATCGTCTGTTTCTATTTGTTTCCAATTGATCTAGTAATGAGCTCGTACATATGCAGGTGATGTTTTTCCTACCGAACAAATGCACTCCTAATTTTCTGGATTTTATAGCGCGGGAATTCCCGCGTGCTACGGCACATGCTAAAAGCCAGCCACGCATTGTTGTAGCCGTATTTTAGCATTGTTTTTTCCGAGCACATGTTACCACGAACTATTTTTCTGTCTTATCTTTTCAACGCCATCAGACGATTTATAGAAATGTATCGGAATTTTCCTTTGTGCGTTGATTAATTCTGAAATTATCCGAAAGCGAAAATCGATTTCATATGAAAACATATGTTTCGTCCCAAATGTTTACGACCGCTAAATGATTTGTTCGTTTGTTAAAGCATTTAACTCGGTAAAACATTCCCTTTCGGAAACGATTTGCAGACGACACATTTTGCCGCGTGTTTTCTATCCATCTGTTTCGGGCAACTGTTTGGGAAATTACTATGGGTAGGTTATAGAAGGGTGCCTCATGGTAGCACACGGAACAGCTGTAAGGAAACAGATGATACCTATTGATAACTCCCTGTCAGATATTGAAATCTGGTTCGATCCCATGTCTTGTATGTGTCATGACTTTATTACTTCGCAAATATCTGAAAGGTCAGACCACTTACTCACCGGACATCCTGTTGTTAATAAACAGACGTCGCAAAATGGCGGAATAATAATTTCAAATAGCATATTTCATGCTAAGTACGGGTTAATGATAAGTTTAAGTTTGAAAACAAGCAATTTATCAAGTGGAAATTAAGGTTTTGCTTTTTTTAAATTTATGAAAATTATCATCCAGTGGTATTTATAGGAATTCGTCCCAAAAAAATAAAGCAGACCTATTGACTTTTATAGTTTTATTTTCAGTTCCTTAATTCCGAGATACGCACATGCAATAAAAAATGTCTAAAAAGAAGAAACCGATAGTTTCCCAGAAATTATAATTTTATACAGACATGTCTAACTTTGTTGCGAGAGTTTCTAAATGTTGAGTTTGTTGATTGGACGACTTATCACTCTGTCCAACGTATTACTACTGCGGACAGGAATCCGACTTTAATCTACTCCAAGAAACATCCAAGTAGGAACTTCAAAAGGCCTTCATTGAGATAGATACCCGGAAGCCATTTTGCCCCACGTGAGTAGTAGTTAGTACCCCCACTTGGGCGACGATTCTGTGTTCACCCAATCCTAGTTTAATGTGACTACGGTTCATACAACTGTTTCTTTCAGTTTAATTATGTTTTATACATGCCAAGGTCACTTTGTAAGCAAAAAACATTTAACGGCTTCTATCACAGGGCTAACGGTATAAGTATTCAAATAACAATCTTGACATATCTAGACTTTTGTTTAACGCCATTGAAGGATTCACACATAGATTTTTTTGTACAATTAAATTGAAAATAAAATCGGTTTTAAACATGTCGTCTGTAAAAATTTAGACATTAAATTTGCATTTCTTTTGTAGACTTGTTATTCTTTCCCCCGATACTAAGAAAAGCAGCCATCATGAAATCTTATCTACCATTCGCAACTAGCGTAATCATTTACGACGTAAAATACCGGTGCTCACCGTTTTATTTGCATTTAAATGATATTTACTTCTTTTTCTTCCTCATTACTCAAGTTATCAAAGTATATCATCTTCATTTCAGACGAGAAAATCAGAATTAATCCGAATGACAAAATTTTAACTATGCGAGGGTCTGATAACGCCCACCTGTAGCGGCGTTGTTGAAAGATGAAGACGATAACGATATTGTTAAATTGATAGTCGTGATCGGTACGGACGTAGATAAAACCCCGCTTCTCGTTGCAGATGTTGCCGTTCGATAAAGTCCGGCCGGACATTGATTATCAACAGATAGCCAATTTTAATTGAATAATTGACCTTTATACTATGCATGACTGTGATTTATGATCAAAGTGTTTAGTGGTTGACACTTCGAACCACAATCATGACTTCTTCCATTGCCCCTGGGGTGTTCTCGTCGATGGAGATCACAGATCAAGACACTTGGAGGCAAATATCGCTCATTTAAATCAATACATTTGTAAAACATAGTGGAAGTAAAATATTTGTATTTTAATCATTAAATGGATGTGAGGGTGAGAAAAATAGTAAAGTTAACAAATATTGTATCGTCACCGAAGGAAAATACACGTACGTCTCAATACGCCAATGACACTGTAAAAATAGAGGACCCTGCTCCAGTAAGATACTTTGGGAGATATTTGGTCATTGAAGAGAATTTCAATAAATATGCAAACACATGAAATAACAAACAAGTACACCTACGGTACTTTATATTATGGCTGTCTAAATTGAGGACTTTCAGCATACTAAAGTCATTGCCTAACGCAAAAATGGATTGTGCACCATATCCCACCAAAATTCGGTAACAGTATGAAACGTCATGCCTATTGTACATGTACATGTCAGCTTATCCAACCAACTTTTAAAAGTTGGTGAATGACATATCAACACCGAGCAGACTTAGTGGCTCGCATCACGTGTGGTAGAAATACTGAATGGATTTGGTGACATTTTCCAGGAAGAATAGTGTCGGCATCCGTACGTTTCTGGTCTGTGCATTCGGTACGGTACGTGCTGTACTTACTTTTAGCACTACAATGTCAACAAACATGGCGTCAGAATGGTGTCCGCGAAAGTTTGTTTCTGTGATGGCATTTAAATTCAAATATCATAATAAAATATGACAATTTTCAAGCAACCTTCGTTCATTATACAGTATAAAACAAACATAAGTAATGATGGCTCAACCAGGAAAGGAAAAGGCAACGACAGAGCCTTCGGACAATAGACAGGGTAGTTGCAAAAGAAAAGCCGCAATGGAGACGCAGCATCAAGGCCTTATCCATAAATGAATGTGAAGAGGATAAGTACCCAAAGTAAATATTGGAATCACTTTTGTAGTTGAGTCAAATTGGGACTTTCCACTTATGGTTTTGACTCGGGTTTTGTCGGTTTTGAGCGAGGATTTTCTTGTTTTCAATCAAGTTCCTTAACTCGAAAATCGTTACTCGAAGCTTGAAGCTCAAAGGATTTCGACATACTAACTCGGACATGTTTGGGCAACTCTGAATATATTATCAATCACTGTTACGTATACCCTTAAATGTTTGAAACCAAAACCTACTGAATAATTTGTTAATTCAATAAAATGTATGAGAGAAGCATAAATTGTTCATTTGATATGACATTGGGTCATGTGATACCTTGTCCCGGTACAAACACGTCGAGACGACCTTGAGCCGACAGGTACGAGATTATTCAATGAAATAAAATCTTGTTTCACTCAATGACACACATTCTAAATGATCAATCATCTCGCGTAATGATACTAGTGGTAGTGATTAGTATTATATAAATTAGTTGAAAATGAGACCTTCAAAATTATGCAAATTCATTCAAAAAATATTTGAGCTTCGAATTCTGTGCGAATAGTGGCGAGGTATAACTAGGTTTCTTGTTAAATTATATCATTATACCGTCGTATACGGAAACATGTTACGATTGTCTGCTCTGCTTGCTCTGTCTGCTCTGCTCTGCTCTGCTAGGCAGCAGTAGGAAGCAACCACTGACTAGATTACTGGAATAATATCGTTATCTGAATAAAACTACTTATCTACACATTGGCTTCCGAAATATCTCAGTATCCGGAACATGCTGTGTAAATAAGCAATGATGTATGATATTGGTAAACTAGTTAGACGTTCTAATGTCCGGTTACATTAGCAATGGTTGAACTATATACACCACTTACGATGGATATAATTAGTTGCAATATTTGTATTGATTAACATAATCTCTATTGCAAGATGGTAGAATAACATTTTGAGACGAACTGGACCCTCGAAAATTACCACCTCCCCTTCCCCAATTGGAGATAGAACAAAACTCAGAAAACCATCTATGTTAGAGCACAGACCAATGGTCAAGACTATTAAATATAATATAGACTAAATATAACTAAAATTAAATTGTAGTTCAACAATGGTCAACCATATATATTATAGTTTTGCACATTGTATGCTAAAATACATGTACTACGAACTAGTATATTTTACATGTTTTAAAATACAGTGAAACTTCGTTATCTCGAGGAGTGATCGGGAGAGGTAAAATGCTCGAAATAATCCGGGTACTCAAAATAACCAAAAGGACATGTATTGACGATAAAAATGGATCCTTGTTTAAAACTTGCACGAGATAGGCCGGGTGCTTGTGATATCGCTGTTCTTCATAACGAAGTTTTACTGTACATGCGCAAATGCACACTGTAAATCCGAAAAAGAGAATAAAGTACGAAATGTCAACCAAATGACATAATTTAATGAACAATCGAAAATACAATTTGTACTATTCGATGAACATTTGAAAATACCAGCAGGTCTTTAAACCAGTCAAATATTGGTTTGGTCTAAGGTAAAGGAACATAAATTGGCACATGCGCAACTAGTAATAACTCCGAACCAGGAAACCATTATGGCGTCATAACATGTTCGGTATGTGTGTTCCCATAGAAGTCGCATGCACCGGTTCCTTGAAGCAAAATATTTATTAGAATCTCTAGAAGAATGAGAGATATGTATTAAATTCGTTGCCTTATCATTAAATATTATCTGTCTTCTATTTTTTCTTTTTCATGTTTTAACTTAGACCTCCTTTTCTTTATGGATTTCATTAGAAAGCTATCGGAACTCGGCGCCACAAAACCCTTCCACTCTTCTGACTGCATCTGTGTATCATAATATATATATAACAAACATACGCTAATAGATAAAATGATAAAACACAAGTTTGAAGCCACCTGCGTACATTTTGTTCGGCGCCACATCGTCTAGGCGAAGTCTGAGGAGATGTAAAAACTAAACGGGGAACTTATTACGCCAGGTGATCATCGGCTTGTAAAATTGCACTTTGTAGCACTTCAAAACACCCTAGTGCGGTGGCCGCAATACTGCGCATGATTAATAGCAAAATACCAACACATGTACCAAACGCCTTGCAAACTAAGCACACCATCTGACCATACAGTGTAATATATCGGTATACACTTACGTTAACATGACCTTCAACAACTGCAGCTGTATCGGCGAGGCTTTTATGAATTCCTTTGGCTCGGGAAATAGTTACGAGAAGCACGTGCATTTCTAACAAGAACCATCCGATATCCTTTGTGAGAGTTGGCAAGGTCGCCAAAACAATATAGAAATAAATCTACATATTTTCGTACTAATACTACCGTACTTCCAACCTAGTGAATACATAAAGCAATTATTCAGCTGCCTGCCACCAGTGCCTTGTTATTGCCAAAATGAAACTGTTGTGGCATTCCTGGTTGTGGTAGAGGGGAAACACCGCAGTTGTTTTACTTGTATGCACCGCGGCGGTCAGTAAACCAAACCATGACCGACAAGGACAAGGTCTGTCGCAAGCAGTGTGGGCATATAACAAGATATTGACTTATAAATGTACATGTATATGTTTGGCGATTCCACAATAAAATATTTCAATTTAAAGTTTAACACATCGGTCTTAAGTAATTTATCTTTGGCCAATTTCAACTAGATGCTGAAGCCGAGAATGAGTGCCCATCCACGCAACCTAACATTTCTGTGCGAAGGGTCCAAGTTTTTGCCCCGAAATTGCATTTGTCAGTGTTATTCCGTAGTTTTCCTCTGCCACAAATATGCATATTTGCAATGACAATTCCATAATCGGCCTTTGTCATAAATATACATATTTTCAATGGCAATTCCATAATCGGCATTTGTCATAAATATACATATTTTCAATGGCAATTCCATAATCTGCCTTTGTCATAAATATGCATATTTTCAATGGCAATTCCATAATCTGCCTTGTCATAAATATACATATTTGCAATGACAATTCCATAATCTGCCTTGTCATAAATATACATAATTGCAATGACAATTCCATAATTTGCCTTGTCATAAATATACATATTTTCAATGACAATTCCATAATCTGCCTTGTCATAAATATACATATTTTCAATGGCAATTCCATAATCTGCCTTTGCCATACATGGAAATATTTTCAATGACAATTCAAGAGTCTTTCGAGAAACACATTCACATGTTGTCAATAGCAATTTCGTAGTACACGTATTCCTTTGCCATAAATAAACATATTTTCAATGACAATTCCATAGTATTCCTTTGCCACAATTTGTTTTCAATGGCAATTCCATAATTTTCCATGTATAGCACCGATACACGCGAGGCTGCCTCTGGGTTGCTAACCAGTTCATCTATAGTTGGGTGGGAAACACAGAAAAGCGTTTCAGAAATAATCAAGTGCCCCAGCCGAGGATCGATCCCGGGACCTCTCGAGCAGCAGGCAGTCAGGCTATCCGCTCGACCATCGTACCACGTTAATGTTAATTGTGATGGGGAATCGGGAAGGTTTGGACAGTCTATGAATCAACGTCATAAGGGAACATCATAGATGTACATGTAGTATGCAAGAAAAACAAAACACATGTTGTAAGATGTCAATCATATAAATCATATATGGTGTAACTTATTCGAATGAAGAGTAGTATGTATAACGCAAACTGCGTATTGGCATCTTTAACGATTGTGGCACAGCTGGTTTTCCCTGATGACGAAGGTTTTTGGCCGCGGTAGGAGAATTTCAAACAAACATTCACAAAAACATTTAACAATTACATACAGCTGTGAGACAATGGCCGACCAATCAGTTCGTTAAATATAAGTATGTCTTATGTTTTGACAAGAACTTGAACAACAGCCCAGAAATATTGTTATACAATGTATACATATGTCGTACTAGTACCTTGAGGGGGCGCCATCTGTAAAAATCGCAAACTTAAAGATGGTACTTTACATTGTACTATGCATCATGATCGGTTTTTAGATATTTGGTATTCTATTTCGTACAACAACATTGTAAATGTCAGAAATGATAAAATATATATTTGGGTGGGTTTCTCTGTTTGGTAGACACCTGTGCCGGATTTCGCTCGGCGCCGTACCGTCTGCTAGAAGGCTGCTGAAAAGGTTTAGAAGTCGAGTGAAGTCTGAATAATAGCAGTTATGAAGGAGCCTACCAGGTGTGCTCAGCAATGAGTACCACGGCACTTCCAACACCACGTGTTTTTGGTAATAATAATGAATTCTTATGTGTGCGTACACATATTTTTTCAGGGAATAATTGTATCCAGGCGTAACTATGTTAGATTAAGAAGAGAGGAATCAATCCTCGCTCGAGCTTAGTTCAGATTTTTTTCCTGATGTATATCATATGTATTAAATAACTTTTCCAGAAATACTGCCACATCTGAATTTTGAGCAGCCTTATTGGGGTACAAAGAATGGCTTGACGTGTTTGAAAGATGTTATGGTACAATACTTCAAGGGGCAAACTTACTTCTAGTATACGAACACGGTGAACTAAGCTGAACTGTTTGTGAGGAGTAGCGGTAAAGACCACGAAGACGCATGCCCTGGGTAGGTATAAACTGGAACGGTTCGATGGGTGATCAAACAGTTCAGATACTCGTAAATGATTTATTTCTGAAATCTTAGTACCAATATTGCAGAGTTTTTCTTAGAACATTGTATCAGAATAAAGTTCAATAATCACATCATACATTTTCATGTTTTTTTTGTTTGAGCAAAGACCTAAGTTTTGTAGGTCTTTGATTTGAGATAATAAATAATTACCGGATCTAGAAATACGCATGCTGCTAAAACCGGAAGTTGGTCATTGTGTAGTGAGTGTTGTTTTTGTTTAATCAGGTGATGGATAAATAATAACAATTTGCGTGTTCAAAACATGCAAATCCTTTTTCACATGACAAAAAACAATCGTGACATCACGACTCTTCAATAACCAATCAGAAAGAAAAATATTTTATATTTTGCAGGTTGTTGGTTGTAGGAAAGTTGTATGAAAGTAAATGTATGAATACAAATCACGTGACAATGTGTGGCTGTGATTTATAGTAAGTACATGTAGAATACAAGCACTATATCAAAGTGACACCAAATGTTTTATGGATATATGTATTATATAAGATTGTATCAAACAGGCCAGTATATATAATGTACATAAACATGAAAAGGTTGTTAAGCGCTATTATTGGTCATCATGTAGCTCCTAGTATATATCATGATATGTTATTACTAACTAACGACATCGTGGCGGTCAGTTCAGGACACCTGTTTTATTTATTGGCCAAGTCACGAATGGAGGAGCATCTCCCGGCGAACGGCGTCCGTAAATCAAACTGAGTAACCATTTATATCACCGACAAAGATGTTCTAATAAATAAACAACAATAAAAATAACTAAATATGTCAATGGATAATCGTAAATAACTACGCTACATCTACATGAAGTATTACATGTGACCAGGAAGTACATTTTTTCATCATGTATAGCTGGTCCCGAACATCAATATATAAATTCAGAGACAACACATACCATGTTAACCTGGCATTGATACATATTACCACTCCTGCACAGACTGCTGCAACTACATTTATATGGAGACTAGCAAGATGACAAAAATCGAAACTGCAGCCATTCAACCTATTTGTGACAATTCGGCCCGGATTGAACTCCCGAGGCAACACTCCTGTTCAACAAGTGAACCGCAATAAAAACAAGTAAATGGTTAAATACTTTGTATTTGCAATACAAAGTAAGAAATAATGAGTGGAATATTATTAGTTAATTACATGTATTCTACATGTTTTCTACAATTATATAATTATGAAACCAAACGGCGTTGAAGTTTCTATGGTGTTCAATTTTCTCAGAAACTATAATATAAGTGTAATACAAATGCTCAAGGTAGTTGTGTAGTGGTTTTTCTGATTTCTGTGCTCGGCTGGTTAGGTTGAGTGCTACCTTCCCTGTCGGATTTTCTCATACCTTTTATAACTGAACTTATATACCTCAAGTAATGTACCATGTATGCTTATTCCATGTACAAAATGTAAATAATATGCATTTAGTGCATAAAATAAAGCCAATGCCAAGTATAGTTTTCAGCTAGTACGATCCGGTTCACTTTGCCAAGCACGTGTCGGAATGCGCATGAAAAATATTGTCAACGTGGCAAAGAAGACATACGTGATGCATGGGTTGCATTGTTGAACGATTTACAAGCTTACAACCAGTGGTATGTACAACATTGGCACTCGTATTGACAATACGTGACATCATATTAAATGTGTTGGCAAGAAGCATTTCGAATTGTCCTATTCTTTGTTTTAAAACTTCCCATAATTATAGACTATTGTTTGAATAGTTCTATGCATGTTTTGACTGTATTTGTAGAGTACGGATGGGGGATGTTGGCACTGATTAAATACAATGCAAGAGAAAGGTCGCTTCTAAGCATCTGCTGTGTCGTCAAATACCGTATACTAGTAGCGTTAACTGCTGAAGTCATCAAGAGCATTACAAAAGTTATGACTTGTGTCTCCACATCGATTGGTCAGTCGCCAAAAGTAAGTACCATAGAAAGAGAAAGAGAGTAAAAGAAGGTACGTAGAGTGTTGGGGTGCATGACGTGACATGGTCTTACAGTCACTACTGTACTATGCTGTACCTATAAGTACAACTACTATATAACCGGGGATCGGGTCGATCGGTCAAGTGATGGAACGGACGCGAACCGGACACATGGTGAAAACCAAACTGTGACACTAGTACATGTATTTTAAAATGCTTCTGTGTATGGCACCCAATCTAAAAATCTTAAATTAAAACTCCATGCACGTCATACGAGGTCTAAACTCGAACTTCTCAAATCTTATATTTGGCATCACTTTCAATTTAAGGGGTAGTTTATCATGAGTGATTAGTTACATATTGTAAGGACCTGTCTTTCTGTCCATACAGAATAACTTTATACTTTTTAAAACGGTCGACCAATGTTTATTTAACGGCAAACTTCACATGAGGATCTCATGAACGGTTCGCTGTATACAAGTTGACGCCGGATGCCAAGTTGAAATAAAAATAAAGGTTAACACTAAGGAAAATATAACAGTAAGCTGTTAAAATACACCTAGAGCGTTCCCAACGGCAATTAACCCTTTTATGACAGTATTGACGCCTGGTGAAGATGCCATTTACAATCGCCCCAGCCATTTCACTATCAAAATTTCCTCAACCTTTTTACAAAAGCCCTAGCAAACGATTTGACAATAAATGCACGATTGCATACTCATGATACTTCAATGTTTACGATGTAGAAAATCAAACCATGTTAAGACACGTTTCTTTCCCACAAGATTTTACCCTTAAATAGCCAAAATATAAAAAATGCCGGAAATTTGTCGACAATCTCAATGCTACAGACATCGTGGCGACAAACCAAAATGCCGCAAACATAGCTAAGTTTACTTCAATCAAAACGCATTTCTGTCGGCTCAATGAGCTATGTGACAATAAGCAAGTTTAAAGTCCGTTAAAGATACAATTGAACTGTTTGTGGTTTTTCTCAGAGATAACGTTGAATTGCCACTCGACAACTTGTTTTAGATTATAGTAAGGCTAATGATGATAATAGGCTGTTGGTAGTTTAAGGGGTTGAATTACAGGGCCCTTTGGGCGGAGAGATTGGGCAGACATATTGGCGGGGATTGTTTGTCGCTCGATTTGGTAGGAGGTATGCGTGGGGGTTACTATATTTGGGAATAAATGAACCTGGTGACTCAATTTTATGCAATATTAAATTAGGCAATGGTTCAATGTACAACAAACGTCGTTCGATACAGCTTAGTGATTTCAATCAAAGCATTAGACACACGAAGCCCAAATTGAAACAAACGCCAATACGGGTATAATGTATCATGTAACATCGTGTATTCTTTCATTGCATTCTCTACAGAGAGCCATACAGATAAACACCCTATCTTAGAGGAGGCAGAGCCATACAGATAAACACCCTATCTTAGAGGAGGCAGAGCCATACAGATAAACACCCTATCTTAGAGGAGGCAGAGCCATACAGATAAACACCCTATCTTAGAGGAGGCAGAGCCATACAGATAAACACCCTATCTTAGAGGAGGCAGAGCCATACAGATAAACACCCTATCTTAGAGGGGGCAGAGCCATACAGATAAACACCCTATCTTAGAGGAGGCAGAGCCATACAGATAAACACCCTATCTTAGAGGAGGCAGAGCCATACAGATAAACACCCTATCTTAGAGGAGGCAGAGCCATACAGATAAACACCCTATCTTAGAGGGGGCAGAGCCATACAGATAAACACCCTATCTTAGAGGAGGCGGTTCCTGCTATAAGAAGGTCAAATCATTCGTGAAATTTAAACGTTATCAATTACTTATTGTGTATCATTCGTAACAGAATAGAAACTACATTACGCCATTCTACATTATTCGTACTATGATCAATTTATGATTTTGGGAGAAATTAGTCGCTGGGTTTCGCAAAGATCCGGTTATGTCTAACGTTTGAAACGTGAGAAACGTGGACATATTGTCGCTATTTAAGAAGAAAATGCAACATGTCAAATTGTCAATGTAATATCTGCAGACAAAACGTCGACACTTTCAAGTGCACGGTGCTTCACACTAATGCTCAATTCTTGCCTGATAAGGACATGCGAGTCGTTAATGCAACTGCTGTAATAACAACAAATAAATGCTATCGTGGGAACATAATGTACTTTGAAAGATTGTATACTAGTTAGTATGCAAAGATGCATTATGGACTTCAATAAACATTTTTTTGTAATATAAGTGGTCACGTGATCAATTAGGAGAACTCATCAATACTACATATTTTCAGTTGGTCTCATTTCTCGGTGCAAATGTACTGTGGTTTAACAACGCTTCCATTGCAACAGTCGCAAAACATATTTCCCTTCAACAACAGTCTCAAACGTAAAAACATTCCCTGGCAACAGTCTCAAAATATCTTACCATTCCATAGCAACAGTCTCAAATTACCAAACCTTGCCATAGCAACATTCTCAAAATATCTTACTATTCCATTGCAACATTCTTAAAACGCCAAAACTTGCCATAGCAACATTCTCAAAACACCAAACTCTTCCATAGCACTAGTCTCAAACACCAAAGCTTTCCATAGCAATAGTTTCAAAACATCAAAGGTTTCCATAGCAATAGTCTCAAACATCAAAGCTTTCCATAGCAATAGTTTCAAAACATCAAAGCTTTCCATAGCAATAGTCTCAAAACACCAAACCCTTCCAAAGCAAAAGTCAAAACACCAAACCCTTCCATAGCAACAGTCTCAAAACACCAAACCATTCCAAAGCAAAAGTCTCAAAACTCAAAACCCTCCATAGCAACAGTCTCAAAACACTAAACCCTTCCATACATGTAGCAACAGTCTCAAAACGCCAAACCCTTCCATAGCAATAGTCTATAAACACAAAACCTTCCACAACAATAGTATCAAAACACCAAATCCTTCCATAACAAAAGTCTCTAAAACACCAAATCTTTCCATAGCAAAGGTCTCAAAACACCAAACCCTTCCATAGCAACAGTCTCAAAACACAAACCCTTCCAAAGCAAGTCTCAAAACACAAACCCTTCCAAAACAACAGCCTCAAATACTCTTTTAATACAACACTTGCAATATCCCCAAATAGTTTTGCCGATGACTGCGCTTCGTATCACTGTTGCTAATTGTTTTTGAAACAAGCTATGTTGGCTCACGTCACGGTAAGCAAGCTACGTCGCTTAATAAATATTCATACGCACTAACAAGTGTATAAACGCCGCCATAGCAATAAATTGAAGTCTAATGAGCATTAAATTGCACACTGATTCCACCGTAATTGGTGCCGGTTAAACGTGTGATGCATAGATAGATGATAAGATTACAACATGGTATTAATTCATATACATAAACTGTATAAAATGACAACGAAATGTATATAAAACATACTCAGATTTTATTACATAGTTAGGTTTAATGTTCAGTAGTTAATTGTTGCTAAACCTGTTGTTAAATGGGAGATCCGGTTTCTATTAGTGTTAATACAATCGATTTATACGGTTAACTTATATATTAAAGGGACATGCGCTGGAACTGAAGCGTCTCGAATAGCAATCAAATTGGTGTTATTCTAATGTCTAAATCAATTCATGAAATCCCTGTAAAACATTTACAAAGTATCCCCCTAGTTTACTCAAAGTACACATTTCAAGATTTACCAAACCTGCCGATTTCAGCCTCAGAAGAAATTATTCGCCATTTTCACAACTCGACCCTTTCGGAAAAATGCCAGCAAACTGAAATGGTAAGTATTGCTCATGTTTTGTTCACTTGAAAGGCATGCTCAGTTAAACTCTCAGACGTATCGGAATACCACCGTGCGCGTTATGGTGTCATTTTTGAACGAACAGTCTTCTTCGACTTTTCTGTTATATTTGTATTACAAGTGACAAACGCATTTTGGGTGTAAGAAAAAAAGACACATCAGTTCCTGGCCATGCCCCTTTAACAGTGCAGACATTTTGAGTCAATGTTGTTAAATAGTCAAAGACACAATTAAGGAACAATACAGTGTACCACAGACACTTTGGAGCAATACAGTGTGTCATAGACACCTACAGGAGCAATACAATGTGTCGCAGGCACTTTGGCGCAATGCATTGAGTCGCAGACACGTCGGAGTAATGTATAGTGAAAACAACACTCAGGTCAATGCATAGTGTCAAAGACACATACAGGAGCAATAAAATTGTATCAAATACCTATTTGAACATTGTAATGTGCCACAGACACTTCGGGTCAATTCATCGTTTCGCTGACATCTAGGAGCCGCAGACACAACTGTAGAAATAAATAGTGTTGCAGTCATTTAGGCATAATGCATTTTTGATATGTGACACAGACCAATAGTAACCAACCATGTTAGATTGAAGTACCGAACATATTATCGAGTGAAGGTACTCGCAGGTACATGATGTCCCATTTGTGTTTTATGGTGATCTTTTATCTGTTTCGTGAAATATTGGTTCCTCTGGCAAGGGTCAGATTTGATGGCTTACCGTACTGAGTAAGGACAAGAGAGTCACGGAGATGTATACATGGTCTTGGTTTCCTAGAACAATTAACAATGCATTGGCCATAACACCCCTTTGGCTGCTCGAACTTAAATCATGCACAGGCAATGCAACATGTCAGGGAGAGGGGAGCAAATCAAAGGAAAAGGTTGTGTCTAAATCATTCCGGTAAATATTTAAACAGCATGCTATGACATTTTAACGAACATTATGTGAATATTACAATTGGATGAAAATTCTCTCACATTAAAATTTGAAACCTGCTATTCAATCTGAGTGATCCCGTGGTCTCGTCAGGCGAGGAACACCTGCAAGAATCCCTGACGGTGTTTATCAACACGTGTTCAAGCGTCCACTCGCATGTCACAGGTCAAGTCCTGCCAGCGGCCATCTTGTGACGGTCCGGTCAAATAAACTGATCAATTATCGTTGCCGTCTAAACAATCGCAGCTCTCATGTCAAATTTTATATGGACGTTTCAGTCAGATAATTTATGAATACAAATTGATGGATCTATCGTATTTTATTGCAAACTGAAAATAAAGGTGAGTGCTTGACCAGTGGGTATACAAATACACCAAATCTTATTTCCGCAATATAATTGTGAACAATATTCATCCACCTGTATAGGAAGATAAGGAATCGGTTCACTAATTAAAACATCTGATCGGACGGTCAAGTAAATTAATGGATTTATTGATTACATGTTCACAGATGTTCGGTTATAAACCTCGGCGATTATCTTAAAATTAACATTATACATTAATCCGGCGATTTCGTTCGCTGGTCTTGAAGAATAAGTCCGTAACTGATAAACTAATTAATTACCGGTAATTGATTAGCAAATTAGTCAACTAATTTGATAAACAAATCACAGCAATTTTGCATTCTTCGATCCACCGTAGAATAGAGGGGTAGTTCGCACCCTGAACATATATAGTGCCATACTGATAATGTGACAAAAATGTTGTCTGAATACATGTATCTGCTAATGAATAACCATTGTTTTTAGATTTTCGAACGTGCAATTGTATAAAAGAAGGTACAGTGTATATTTAAACTTGAAAGTTGTCTAAACTACGCATACTGATTGTTGGAGGCACACCAACATACTATATGTAGTCGAGCAGGATTCGTCCTTCTGTTCCTTTGCCTATTGCCGATTCCCATAGGGATCCCGTAACCAATTTAGCGATTGGGATAACAAAATCCATGGTTAGATTTTTAAAAATATTTCAAAAATGCTTTCTTAGTATTTTAGTAATAATTGCAAAAGAAATAAAAAAAATATATGTGTTTTAAGACCCCACTGCCTTAAACCAAACTTCACTTGTTGAACTAGCATTTTGTGATTTTTTTGCACATTTCAAACAAGTGTCTTCTCAAAAAATGCAATCATAATTAAAGTTGAAATCGATGCATGCTTTATCGTAATTAAGAAAACATGGCATTTGAGATCTGAAGTAAGTTTTGGATAATAAAATAAACTTGGACCTGAATGGTGTAAAATCTGTTAATACAGTCCTGAGGCTTGGTCGGGGGTCCCAAACAGCCGCCGAGTTTTGTTTTTTTTCGTAAAGCGCAACTTGCAAAGATGTTTCACAGCCCATCCAGATGTTGTTGGGTCGGCATTGCAATGCAATAGTTTCTCTAATGCTTGTTAAAATGTTTGAATGAATAATATGTATGTGTGTATGTTCACTATTCAGAGGAAATGGATTATGCAATGGTATTTCCGGGTATACGGTTGGTCAGCGCATAGGACCGATGTATAGCCGTATACTACATGTAGTGTTTTTGGTTGTGCATTCTGTGGAAGCTAGGGACATTGATTCCCATCACAACCCCACACAATGTTGCTGTATTATGTATAATTGCATGACGTACCCGGCATTTCATACACTTGCGTGTGGGTTCCAAATTTGCAGTTTTGATCCAACTATTGCCATGGGAACATGGAATTCACACCCATGTCTACGTATAAAAAACTTTGGACATATATCGCGATAGTTCAATAAATGAGTCAGACCTGCATGTTAATTTAAATGTTTAATTTTCCTTCCTGGTGCTTTTCATGTCAATTTAATTTCATTGCAGCAATTATTTTTCGAGATATTTTCTTATTAGAAAAGAAATTCGGACAGAAATTGCCATGTGTTAAAATATTCTAATTTAGTCATGTTTTCCCTCCCATACGACCATACAAATAAACACCTGACAGCTGATCATTATAATGACCAGGATTTTTTTATCGAAAATTAACTTTCATGTTTCGTAAATTGACAAGTCTGTATTAGTTTTATTGTCAAATACATTCCGACAACTATTTATAGTTTATTTGTTTGAAGAAGCACAACAAGGATAACGGAAACTAAACGTGTCAAAAAATAATTAATAGTTTACTATTTAAGGGATCTTATTAATTGTGCACGAAAGAGAAACATTTCAATTTTATTAAATATTTCCGCGACCAAATTGTAAAACGTGACGGTTTGACACTCATATAATTTCCTACTACAGAAAATACGCAAAACTCAATTATATTAAAAAGAAATAATTCTACAAAATATTTTTTTAATCTGCATGCTTATTATAATGATTTTTTATGATAAATCCTGTATATTTCGCAGACAGGGTTTATTTTAACTAAAATCAAGCTATGATTCCACCTTCGTTTATTGGATCGTAACTAGTCTCATTTTAAAACATTTATAAAAACGCCACGACTTCTCTTCTTGAAATTTTTAATTCCACAAGTCTGTGAAAATATAAAACCCTTCGAAAATCATAACTTCCAACTGTATCAGTCCATCTTAAACTTCTATACAGGTGTAATAATACGGTCTTGCATTCAAACAGCGTTACTCGTTTGTATCAAATTGAAACATTCCTTAACTGTGGTAGGATAATTCAAGATTTCAAACCGTCTCAACAGCTGTGCTACATTAAAACTTCGCTCAGGTGTCCCCCAGACTGTCTGGCGACAGGCAGATTATTAGCCGAGTTGCACTTCAAAAATATACATAAAATATACATACACTGTACTGGCGTTTGATAAGTAAGACTTGGTTTATAAATATATCACATTTTATTTCAGGCAGACGGAGGGGAACTACTTCGAAAATATTAGTTTTGCGAGACTGATTTATACGTAGTTAAATCTCAGCGGCTTAAAATTTTATGTCTTTAGATTTAAAAGAAACAAAAAGGCGGTAGTAAGTATCCATATTCTAGTTTTTTGTCGCGTTTTACGGATGTCTAGAGTGAGAAAATGAGCACTGTTTAAAGTCTGTTTTATACGTCTGAGGGTATGATTTATAGCCCAACTTGTGCCGTGAGGAGATGAGAAGAGAGGCTTTCTGTGTGAAGGAAGTAATAAAATCAATACGGAAGATGTAAGGGTGTCACCAGGGACCTTAAAGGCTTGCATACAAAAGCCACAAGAGCTGAGTGATAAGTTGAATGTCTACTCTAATCTCAATGAATATATTTTTGCATCATCACTGTAAATTTTCCCTCCATCATCCCACATTTACAAGCTGGTGCTAACTGCTCCTTCTTGGACTATTGTTTACCGGGCCATTCTTGTTGGTATTTATTTTATTCAACGATATACATCTATAATTGTATGCAGTGCAAAGTGCAAACCCTTTAGGGGTAGTGTATTTCGGCTGCAACATTGCATTCGGGGTCAAAATTGATCGCATTCAAGATGTTGTTCGTGGTGTGGTGCACTTACATCCAATGTGTGCCATAGATTCAGTCAGGAACAATGTAATTCTAACTCGAAATAGACTTTCCTGATTCAGTATAGTTAATTATTAGTTATACAGGTACTACTACTACGTGAAAAGAAAGTATTCAGGTAGAAGTATTTCTACGATTTGACCAGCGGAACAACATAATTGTTTCTGGACACGGTTTTATCAAAGTGTTTACGTAAATCTTAAACTTACGTCCGAATATAAATTCTTTATTATACGTTTACAACTATAAAATATGACAAATGGAGCTGTAATATTAATCAATATTCAGTAAATGAACTTCTAAAAACAATGCCTGTCCCTAATTTGCAGTTGTTAAATAATTATACAGAATTTAAATTTGAACGTAAGTTTACGATTTCCGTAAGTACGTTGATAAAACAGTACACAGGAGCACAATCGCGGCGACATAACTATACCGTACCATGACCGTTCTGTACGGGAAGGATGGTCACTGTACCATCCTTTTGGAGACATGACTAGATACGATTTACCACATAATAAAAATGATTTCGTTTTGTTTATTAGTTTAATATGACATTGTTATCTTAGTAACACTTTAACACACCACCTCACAGTACAATTACAAGCTACAAACAATACTCAAAACAAGGAAACATACCTCTGAGCGTCGAACTAAAAAGTACATTTTTAGCTTTCCAAACTCTGTCTTAGAAAAAATGGTCAATAATGAGAATAATGAGTGAATAGTGTGTTCATTTGTTTCGTGTTAAAAATAAACTATAGACGTTTTCGACATTGATTTTTCAATTACATACTTCGGACAGTTAATCTTCTGACAGTTTTCCTGGAATACCGTATTACCAAACAGTTCTAACTTGCCCTTACACAAGCAACAACTTAAAAGATGACCGTAGCTAATGTCACATGAAAACATAATCTGCTGAACACAGGAACCGTTAACAAACTGGCTGGGTGACAGGCTACTTTCAGCCGCTGTTGCAAAAACTAGATTCGTTAGCTGAGCAGGCTCGTCAAAATTGTAATATAAAATGTCGCACACAAAGTACGCATTCACACCAAAAGAATACGAAGACAATTTATATGTACTAAAGTGTAAAACAAAAAAGACAACCGTATGGTTAATGACAAACAAAAAAAGGAAAACCGCCATTAAACGATTAGTGGGAAAATTTCGCACACAAAGTACGCATTCACACCAAAAGAATACGAAGACAATTTATATGTACTAAAGTGTAAAACAAAAAAGACAACCGTATGGTTAATGACAAACAAAAAAAGGAAAACCGCCATAAAACGATTAGTGGGAAAATTTAACTTGTTTTATTGTATATAAATTGCTCATTGAATGCGTATACACCCTCCCTCAATGCACTTTGTGTGTCCAAATAACTGGAAAAAAACAATGAAAGTAGATCTACTAAATCTACAACTATATTCTTGATCTCAAACGCTAAGACAGATATAAGTGCATAGTAATTTATTGTCTCTAGAAGTATTTGTAACATATAATATACTATAGACACATCTTATGACACGTGCGGTACGAATAATCATGCGGAATACATCAGTGCCATCTGATCATGATGAACGAGTAACGTCAATCCTTCACTCACGTTTAAATGCCAATTTATTGTGACGAAATTGTTTCATATAAATGCTTAAATATATGGTAATGATTTTGCATAATTTGAATTGGACAAGTGTTTTTGTGGGAGGATTTTTTCTGTTATTTAGAACAATAAATTGTTGACTGTCGTTTTCATTTCGTCGGAAAGTTGGAGAAGTTTTTCACGAAGAACGAAATGTCCGTCGCGTCGTTCAAGCCGTAAAGCGACATTTTTACGACATGAATGGTAAATCAGGAGACGATTATATTGTGTAGCCTCTATCTGCGACATGACAGCAACCTTAGGTGACCCTAGGTTAGACATTCGGTGGCCTTCAATACAGAGATCATGTAATGTTAGATACGTCTATTCAAGCGGCACCCATTGCGACATCTATAACGGCAACGGCGTTCCACTTATCATGTTGTATCAATGTACCAATGTCTAAGAAAATGTGAAAGGAAAATGTTCAAATTGAAAGTAACCCTATGACTTTATTTAACCTGCTATTTTACTAAGTACAATTAAGCGTTGAAAACTGTTAGATGCCATGATAAATTATGTCGTGTAATTCAATCAAATTAGACCTATTGAAACATTGGTATAGCAAATAAAAGTGTTGTTTTATATTTTTCACTAGGACTGAAATAAACCAAACATCTTAATTTGACAGCCACATACATCGAAAAGTGGTTCGCAAAATATTTTCTCAACTGATGTTCGAGTCTTGTAGGGTATGGATGCTTATGAGCTTGCTATTTACATGGTGACTATTATCCTACGATTGATCCTGTAGAAAATCTATAATTACGGGTTTGTTTCCGATTAAGAAAGTCATTTTAGCATAGGTCCTTGATGCTGATGAAACCCTGAAAGGGCTGTCCTATCAATTCCCTTGCATTGACTTTGAGACAAGCATGTGGCATAGGTCTGACTATTCCCATACATCAGGGATTAGTCAAATTCACTTTTCCTTGACATGTCAGACGGAAAATACGCTGGTGGTCGAGACTGGGATCCGATATGGTACCCGATACACATGGTCATTTATCATAGTGTCGGGTAGGGATGGACACCAGAACAAGGACGAGGCGATCTATCAAGAGGTGACAGTCGCCGTAAACACGGAAACTATGAGAATGTCAATGTCTTATAAATACATGTATATAATTATGTATGTGGTTTTCTCATCGGCATTGCATTAAACGACATGTACTCGTGTAAATAATAAGTAAGTAAGTAAATTGTTTATTAATATTTTATAATTACTATAATAAAATATAATTATGTCATTTGAATCTGATAAAATAGTTGGATATTCATTATTGGAGTTTTGTACGCACGTTTAGACTCTGGTCAGTGTTGCTGATTTGTCGCTCATTACTAAAAAAAGTTATCATATTCGAGAGAATTTGAATGTTTAAAAACTTTCATTTCCTCAGTTAAACACCGAACACCTTATTCGATAAATGTATGGTCCATTACTTTGTAATTTATCTAATTAATAAGCCAATTAATATCACACCGTCTTATATTTGCAAATTTACGAACATGTTCTAATAAAAAAAATGTTTGATATGGAATTTTGATTTTTGAAAATACAGCTTGCACTTTCTCTCACTCAGACGAAAGCTGGTGATTAGTTCAAGTGAAGAATTTATGAAGCTCCGGGATGGCATCAGGTTACAAACAGTGTGAAAGATGTACACCTGCAGAAATGCAACGGAGTGGCTGACCGTGAGACGCATCTGATAAATGATCGAGTGAAACACTGATTAGATTAAACCATCAGAATCATGAGAATCTGAAACCAGTCTTCAATTTATGCAAATCAACGAAACGCCAATCAAAGCCATCAAACAGCCGGCTAGAGATAACCCACTACTTCACTGACCAATATTATGAAATATTACTTTCATTTAATTAGCAGTGAGAGGTGCCCGGTCAGGGGTCAGCAATATTAAACTTCTATTGAACTTCGCACCTGCAAAATTAAAGGTTCCGATGTGGAATCCATGAAATAGAGAAAAGGGTGGAAAGAATAACTGGGACATTGTCCCCCATAACGTTGAAACATTATACCAAAAGTAGCAGGGAATACGAATTGGTGGTCGTCTCAGCCCCCATTGAATTCGATCCGTCAATAACGTTCATTAGATTTTATTTGAACTTTTTGAATTTATGTTTCCCCGATGTTTTTCGCACCTGAGAAGATTTGTTTCTTCAAGTATAACTGTATTGTTCAAAGAAGGAAATGTTAAACCTATAACTGAAACAAGAAACCATAGTTTTCTTATTCAAAAGTGTAATTAAATAACAGTACCTCACTCTAGTTACCATAACGTGCACGTCAAATGAGGTTTGCAAAAAAAACACCGCATCATCAGCAATGCTAAAGATGATTACTGTGCGGTTATTAAACACAAAAGTCGGTCCTATATTTCTGGGATATTAATCTACCAATATGGACCACCCGAATCAGAACTTTTGATCTTTGCATTTTTTTTATTTGAACTTCAACTGTAAACGGTACAGTATAGTGATGCGTTGATTGACGCGATAACTGACAAATGAAATGTAACTGCACGTAGGCATCAGTGCAAACTTCACAGGCCTAGCAAACAAGTTCAATATTTACTTGGGTTCGTTGATTTGTGTAACTTGAAGTAGAGTTAGATGGACAAGTATATGAGGATGAGACATAAAATAATTTAAAACAATGTAAGCAGTAACGTTATAAGACATTGACCTCGTGAGCTATTTAGCAGACTTTTTAGCGTCTTGATTTAATCATGTTGTATATCACCCGTAACAAGGAAAGACATCGGACATTACCCAAGTCGTGATGACCGGCAGTAGCTTGGATAACATACGTTATACTTCACTTCACCGCTGTTACCTAACGACAAAAAGCACATAGTAATAAATAAGCTGCAAATGTCAACATTTGTAAGTCACTAATGGGTACATAACTGTCTTTAGTAGCTCTACATAAATCCATCAGTCCTTTTAGGACCCAGGGTGCGTTTCATCACCATTCCTACCTGCTCATACCGCAGAAACCCTCTTAGGATGGTCTTAAGATTCGCCTTAGGTACGTTTCACCAAACGGTCCAAAGAGGAATTTTTACTTATGTGCTATTCTTCAAAAGGAGGCAAAATAAATGGAACTGAAATTAACTTCCGTGTTTTCTATCAGGTTCGCGCTTTACTAGTTGTACTACTTCCAGTAATGGGTACATAACTGTCTTCAGTAGTTTTACATTGTATCCATCGACAGACCTTTTATATGTAAGTGCAGTATGTCTAAATGTGCGGTCGTGGACAGACAGACGGACAAGATCATAATTGTGACATGACACGTTGTTTGTCTCAATGTTTGTTTAATTTACGAGCTATTTATCGCTTCTTACGACATAACAGCCGGACATAAATATGTCAGCTCTTCAATACACAGGGATGATAGCAACGCGATCGTTATTACTTATATGACAAAATATATAGTGACAAATTGTGCGTTTTTTATCAGTCATTTAAAAAAAAGAAAACTACACATAAACCATCGATTCGCTTTTTATGGATTCCGTGTCTTGTTGACAGCCTCAACAGGTGTAAACAGCTTGACATAAAACACGCCGATTGACAATCAATTCAATAAAATCCACAAAATACTGTCAAATTAGCATCGCTCTTCAATCATGAACACTACACAGGTGGCTAACATTCCCATGGGTCTCTATTGCTGCGTCTTTATATGACAGAACATTAGTATGGTGAGCAGGTGCGCTTATTGACTCCTTTCAACCACCCGTGGAAAGAGTTCGTTAAAATGCCCACGGGTGTTGCACTTTCCGTCATTTTCACCCCGATGTATGTATGATTTTAGGGCTGCATCTGATGGTAAGTTTCAGGTGCATCATCTTTCTGTACTCATCTAGATTAGATCTGGTCAGTTCTGTGATACTAGTAACGAGTATATCAGATATAACATATATAACGATGATTGCAATGGAATGGGATTCCATTACCAGCAGCATATGTTACTATGTAGTTTACGAATACATTCAAATATGTGTGAGTGGCCTATCTTCTCAGAATACATCTATAATGTCTTATTAAAGCGGTCATTCATTATTGAATATACATCGATAGCCTAGTTGTTGAGCATTCGCGTCAGCGTCTGAGCGCGAGAGGTTTCGGGTTCAATCTCAACACACGGCATACAAAATAATCGTAATTGATGTTGGTACATCTTCCTTGCTTGACGTTTAACGTGGTTAGTTAACGTGCTAGTAACAGATGTAACTGTATTTGTTAACGCACAAACTTGTGATATAATGACTACTTCTTTACTGATTAATAAATTAAGTTTGTTACTTTTTAAAATTAATTGCTAGTTGATAAATATTTGACCCTGCTTGTGAAGACCACACGTCAACAAAATTATTCCTTCTTTATTATCGTAAGTGCCAAGTGGTCGTTTCCGGGGATATTTTAAAAAAAAAGAACGAATGTCTCCCTATTTGTCACCGTAATCGTTTTGCATTTTGTTTTTGCATTACGAAGAAGTTGATAAAATTATTTCTAAATATATCGTATCACTTCCAGGAACATTGCGAGGTAAGAGAAAACTTCGAGTGTTACTGATATACAGTAGTGTTATTCGTATAGGCACTTGTGTGGTGTGCAGTTATCGTATTTCAATAGGGTGGGGTTACTTTCTAACACAGAATAGGGACAATCACTACTGCATTTCATTCGTGGTCTTCAAAACCAGATCAATACGAATCATGGTAAAAAATCTAAGATCAGCTGAGGGCCTTCTCCAAATTTGTATTTTATATACTCACTAAAATAATTTTATTTTTGTACCTTTTTGGCTAAAAACGCGTATAGTTGTGTCGCGTATTAAACTTCAATTGTAACTTGTTTCCAAGTCGAATGTCTTAATTTTTATCTGCGGTGACAACTTTTTTCGGAAATTCTCATACATTAGTTTCTATGTCATCCATTTCCGCCTTTGACAGTCCCGTTAATAAAGCTATAAATTCACCTGCATAAAAGAGGCAATCTATGTAAAGATATTAATTTCAATGATTAATTCAGCGTATTTTATTTACCTGTTAAATCAAGTCTCAGCGCGGTACGTGTTAGTTGTGATACACTATGTTTACATTAACTATCTAGGCGAATCGAGAGACGCCGGTTTGTCTAGAGCCCACCTGTTTAACCGACGAAAGGTAACAAACGCGCACGTATATAGTATGGTGAGAAAAATGTCGTACTAGTCAAATGGTTAAACATGACATTCACTCAGCAATCAACAGGACGTAAAAATAGCAAAAAATATAATTTTTACTATCTTTAAGATTTGGGAAAGATTTTAGATATTTGCTTAGCAAGATGATTTCGGATAAAAATAAAGCCTGAATTGATACGTATGATAACTATGATTATGTTTAATTGTCGTCTGAAGCCGAGATTACATGTAATATGCGTGCTAAGCTGACATCAGAATATAAATATAGTTATATTGATGAGAATATAATGCTATGGGTATTAATTAATTTATTCATTTATTAGAATGAGTAATTAAATTGACTCTGGTCGGAGAACAAAAATGCTGAGTTAAGCGATGTTAAAATATTTAATAAAGAGTTAAATTACTGCGCATTAATGTGCAGTAGTGTTACGAAAACGTTATGAATATGTCCATAAAATATATTTTGAAATGATAACACTATGCCATGGCACTAAATCCAGCAGACAAGAACGGTAAATGTGCTGATTGGACTGAGAGCAACTTGTTTGCCCGATACAGCAAGTAAACAGACCATCTCAACACTAGCTCAATTTCAACTCAAATGTATCTTTTACTCAAAAGGAAACCGTTTTTGATTGAATTTATTAAAGTAAAATTTCAAGATATCTCTCCAACATAACCACTGTGATTATTTGAGCAAAGTCTCAATATTGTATCTGAGTAATTATTTGATATGCATTTTGAATTTGGGTCTGGATCTTTGTCACAATATAATAGTCATATGATAAGTTTGGGGGGAGGGTAATCTCATGATCAACACGTAAGAATTAGGGTGCTGAGTATTTTCACTAAGTTCATCGAGTTGAAATGTCATTTAAGTCATTCAAGACCTCACATGGAATACACTAGTTCCTCATTACATTTTAAGATCTTGGTAATTCATTTGTAAATCATTTTTTACATAAAAAGGTCTCGACTTGAGATAACCCTGATACAATAGCTCTGATTACTATCTGACGGCTCTTTTCATAGGAGGTAATAATGCATGGTCTATTTGACAGTTACATTTATGGTCAATGGCGACACTTTGGCTGGCCGCACGTCTTACTTGTAATCTTATTTATAGGGTTTAAGGAAACGAGATGGCTAAATATGGCAAGCATTACCCATTAAAATGCACTTTGGGTGTAAAAAATGGGAACTAGAGTTTTTGCGGGTTACCATGTAATTTTAAAACTCGTATAACGAGCACCGACGATGTTTCCAGTAACTGTTGTGTAAATAAAAGCGTAAACATTCCATCAGTGATGCTGTTCTGTTCACAAAATGGTACGAAAATCTTTTCGCCGCATAAATTTTACGATTTAATGTTTTTTACATGGTTTTCTTAAACTCTAACAATTTACAATTTCACGGCGTATTAAAAACTTATTAAGCGAGTGTATGACATGGTTTACGGTAGATTTACGAAGATTACGCCCTGAATGGTAGTAAACCGAATTACAAGTCGCTGGCTATATCAACAGCTGATCAATGCGGTTAACAATATTTGTTCATTTTATGAATAAATTTGTTTATATAGAATAGTATATAAGTATGGCGGCGCCGTACTGTCTGGTAGTATACGGGTATATTGAGCGTGCAGGTGGGCAAATAAAAGCGGGTATTACCGTCAACTATTGTCGCACGATACAACACGACCCACCTGGGTACATTATAGTAATATTTTGTTATGATTTTAAACTCTTTACGTGATTGGAATTCCTTCGATTCTCTCGATTATTTGAGAGACCACAATTAGTCTTTTTATGCCATCAGCTTGGACACGTGGGCAGATAGTCATCCCCAAATAATAAGACCACCTTGGGGACTCTTATAAACTAGATTCAGTATTAAATTCGTCTTAATAAAAAATAAAACGGTGAAAATACATCTCGAAATTATCATGGGCCTTTCAGTGGTCCTTCTGTCAAGGTTGGCATTTGGTATTTATTATAGTCTGCGCTTTTTTGCAGTTCTCAAAGTGCACCATGTATGCATCACATATTTATTTTTGTGCAAACGTTCACACTATGATAAGGGTCTACTAAATTTTAGTAATTTTCCATGCAGATAGTTTGATTTCAAAATCGTATATCACTACTAATGCATTTTTTCTGAAAACATAATGTTACAAACGCAACCTTGTTTCAAATATTGATTTTTCGTGCTGATACGCCCAGCCTCAGTGTCACAATGTTTGAGCACCATCGAAAGTTGAAACAGAATGCGGTCAGTAGTCATTATCTACTGAATATTTTATCTATAAACAGAATTTCTTCGTCAGACATACTTTGACTGACAAGGCTATTGGTTTCCTGACCCCTTATCAAATGTGTATTTTAAGAACTTTTCAAAAATAAAATTTATGTGGTTGTTAACTTGATATTTTCATACAAACTAATTTCTTTCAAATGCCACGAGCCTGTGATATGACAAAACTATATTTCACTAACTTTGTTGTGGTCACTTCTGTTGAACATAATTATATCTTAATGTGCGATACCAGACAAGTAATATAGTATGCGGTCGTATGTAGATAAAATGTCGTTCACGTTATTCCTCGATAAGAAACATAATTGAATGATATAATCAATTATCAGATATAGAAATTGTATAATTAAAACAAGCGTATATCTCCGAAGGGCAGACCATATCATTTCATCTGGGACGAAACCGTTATGATTTTAAATACGACATTCGGAACTGCATTTGATACTTAAAAAATGTAAAAAAAAACTAGCTTGCTTGTAGTATGACTTGTATTAAACACTGTTATATATTTAAGCTGCTTCAGGTTACAGGCATAGAAGCCCCCCCCCCCCCCGAGAAATGCAGATAGTCGAACAGAAAAACGTTGCTTGCTAGACGCCTCTGAGAAACTTTTCTGGATCCACACATGGTCGCACCAGCTATTGTTTTAAGAAGGCGTTTCAAGTCCGGAAAACTCACAGATGTATCGTTTTCACGTTAACAGAACGCTTATTGTCGATCCGTGAAGTTTCCGCAGGTGTATATGATTGTATGTTAAATGACGTGGCTCCGTGTCATACACTTTCAATAATGAGCCAATGTTCATTATTGTCGTATAATGGCGAGTGTACGGTGAGTGGTTGACAAACACCTGTGTGAAATATCAGTCAGTCTCTCCCCCTCTTCGTCATAATGTTAAATATTGTCACCTGGGGGCCTCGGTTGTTTGTTCCCTTAAACGTATATTTACGTTGTACCCCAGGTGCTCTGAAGGACGATGAATGAATAATTATACATAACTATATGTAAGCCCCCTCTGACACATGTTTACATACATATAATCATACATTTATTAGTCGTGATGATACGTAAACACTTGTCTATTATTCACGATTATTCACGATTAATTATGACGGCAATGAATATTTATTACTCTTCAAAGTTATATTAATTTATTGCTGTTAAAATTCGTGAGACGAGACTGAATATTGTATAAAAACGTTGGATTAAGCGCAAGGCTTCGTCCACTCATTTCGGATTCTGCCCTTATCAGCACAGCCCTACTTTCAGACCACCCATAATTGCAAGTTTAGGATACAATTTAAAGTGTGACCCATGATGCGACCTTTGTATTAAAACCTCCTCAGTAAGATAAAAGTGTTAAAGGTGGTCTTCTTATTGAGGTATTACAAAATATGTGCACCTGTTTACGACTGGCTTCGTGGTCAATCGAATATTCGACCCCGAAATAGTTAATTTATAAATAGAGTAGCATTCGATATATGTATCCTATATATGTCAGATTGACTGGTCCTTTCAATAGGGATGATATTATAACATATATTATATACGTTTACCATTTCTTTACATTCATATGAACTAGTAAAACATATTATATACTCGTATATTAAAAATGAACAATGTATGAAGGCAAATTGTTTACATAATCGACATTTCTGTCAAACCTGTCATTGTTAGGGGGGAGAGTTTTTTTGTTACATTTTTGGTAAGGTTGAATTACTGTCATTTAGTAACATACTAGTATATTTTTTTAATTTATCTCTAAAAATGCATCACAGGAATGTGAATATGCGATTTTTTACAGCTATATATTTCATGTCACGTTTCCTCCTTTGTACATTTTTTGGAGATATATCATAAGACATGCTTACCGTCCGCATAATTTTTTTTATTATTTTGGAAATTCAAAGCAAGACACGATCGCTAATGGGAGGTATATATAAACAATCAACATGTTTTGTTTCAAGTTAGATTTATGGACTCTCATTTAGTTACAAGGACAGGTGGTATTTTTGTACGTTATGAACGTTATGTCCCCAATGTGCTGATTTATTTTTGACCAGTCCGTCAATAAACAACGAATTCCTTTGAATAATTAGTTTGCAGATGTTAACATCGTTACAAAGTATAATTACATATAGAAGTACAATTAACAAAAATAGATCACTCGAGGCTATCAAGTGCGATTTTTTTGTTTTTGTACTCACCGAAAAATATGCGTTTAATGGGAGGCAACTCTCTAAATATATTGCCGTTGGTGTTTGAGATTTGTCTCCCTTTGATGAAATGTTCATCCAGTAAGGAAACGGACTATGAAAGTTATTGAATAGCGACTTTAATCAGTAATTTTATAAACGAACACATTATTTCCGGAGATTAGTATTTTGCCAAGCCATGTATAAACTCTCATATACACTGCATAATGAATATTTCTATTTTTATTTTTAACAAAACATATTATTTTGTATGAGTTTCTTTTATTCAGTTTATCGCTTCAACACATAAACACAAAATTAATGATTGAATTGTTTACAGAACTGTATACTAGCCAATTTAATGCTATTTTGGGTTGTGGTTCAAGAGCGAATATTTTTTTAAAAAAACATTCCAGGACCCGGATACAGCGGACAGGTTTGTCTATAAATTTTCCACTAGTATACGGTACTCTATATCAACTGGCAATTATTGAAAACTTTTCAATCTTCAATTAAATATACACACTCTGTTCTTAGATATTCTGGACAATACGATTATTTTTTTTGTGTCCAGATGCAGTATAATGGACCTCGTCTTCGTCATCCGTAGTACTAGTAGGACCTGTAGTTGCTTCAAATTCCGTAAATATATTACGATGCGAGCTTTTTAATGTCAAAACTACTTTATTTTACCATAGCCTAGTTTATATTGCATAGAATCTGATCTAAAATATAAATTCCAGATAATTGCACGATATCTTAATTCAAAAATAAAGAGAGAGAAAATCGTACCCGGCGCGAAAAACTTTTTGACTCAAAATGATTGAGTACGAATTAATTATAAAGGGAGACAACTCTATCAAAAACACAGTCGATATAATTATTACACTTAAAATTGATATATTTCTTATACGAACTTGCAAGGTTTTTGTTTGTGACGATTTTAGTGAAAAGTGAAAGGTACTCTTCCTGTTTACGATAATAATTTGGTCTGACATGTGTTCAATTGTGTTTTTTAACGCTAGTCATGTTTTCGTTGCGTTTCGGTTACGTACACAATTCGGATACCCAAACATTACAATGACGTGTCATACATTTGTAATATATGTGAACCAGTATTATACTAGTTCTTCTTTTGCACTTTCATCACCCCTCCCCACTAAATGGGTGCTAAATGCCACAGGTTTGTTATTGTGAGATAAATAAATGTAACCTCTTCATAGTCCATAGTTCTGGGTACCATAACTAAATGATCTTTTTATTGACTGACGTCGATCTTTAGTTATGGAACTGTCCTCTTTAATAGTCAACTGTTTAAGATAAATGCTCGGAATGCAAGTTCACTGTTCGAAATTCGCCGAAAAAATTGCACATTCGTATAAAAGTAATATCAATCAAATGTTTTGTCAAAAAGTTATCAATATATCACCTACTTATAACCATCCCACTCCCAATGTTTCAATTCACTTCTGTGTTTACATTAACCGAGCCGCCATTGTAAATATTTACATGAGTTGCAGGTGCGCGCATGTGCGCTTTCGAAAATACGATTTTTTATGAAACATGGTTGAAAATGTGTCTTTATTGAAACAAACCTCTAAATAGACATCTATGTAATAAATAAACACGTTATTTTCAAAAACAAACTTTAAACTTAAATTTGCACTGAAAATTAATGCTATTTTCGCAGACGACAATCCATGGTAACACCGGGAAACCCCGGGATTTCCCAAAAAGAATCACATGGTTTGCTTCGGAACACTTTTGTTATTATCGCTTTTCAAATAATGGCAATTTGCAACAGAAACTGTGAAATCCATAGGGTTGAAACAATCTACGGAATTGATGGTATTTCTTATGATACATTTTGTTTTTTTGGTGTACGTTGGTAGAATATGGTTCAATTCATAGGAAGACAATGTTTATTTTGTTAAAAACATGCGTTTTGTTATAAAACGAACGCGACTCAATCTGAGTCGTACACCTGTTAGGTTTTAAAGAAGAAACGTCTTGGACGATGAATTGGAATAATCACTGAAATGGAATAATCATCGTTTAAGAAGCTTGGACTACATTGTCCATTGAGATATATATTGCTTTCCTACTTATCATACTTGTTAACCACCATGTCCTCAACCCATACACAGCAGTAAGTTTCACACACACAAGTTTTCATCAATTTATACAAGTAATTATACAAGTTCCCCATGCTTGATAGCTATATTTGTTAGCCATAAGCCTAAGGTTTTCAAACTAAAAGCGGACGCTAAACGAAAACAGGATTTGGTATGGCCTTATCAAGTTATGCAATGTGCGCACTTGGCCTTTTCCGTTAATCATTGTATTTTTGGTAAATGTAAAACCTGTTGACTGGAATTTCGGATTAAACTGAGTGAGTAATCTGAAGAGCAGTAATTTGTATGTAACTGGTTTATTTAAATCAAGGAGGCCGAACCCTGTTGACATTTCTCAGTTTTATTGATGCATGTGTACTAGTAGAACTAAATTGAGAAGAAAGAAACATATATTGACTATTAAACTCTAGGTTATTTTTCAATTTCAAGAGATAACAATTCATGAAAATTCTTTCTTGTAACATCAACAAATTGATGCATGTCATATATTATAAAATATGATATAAATATTTCAGATGTATACATTGATGTCTGGTTTATGGAAGTACATGTTCCAGAAAGATGAATATAATGTGCTGATTCTTGGCCTCGATAATGCTGGAAAAACTGTGAGTTTTAAACTTCATTTTATTTTATGTTTGTGGGGATGAAGTGCATTCTCAATTCAACACAGTATTTATGCTTCTTCCTAAACTGCAAAGTGCAAACCCCCTGTTTGAAGACTATAATCATACATTCTTGATTTTATACAGAATGTCCTGTTTCTGTAGTTCGAAAGAATGACCGAGAACTCGAGTACCGATTTTAGGACTTGTTTTTTATATATCTTCAGACATACTTGGAACAGACAAAAATGAAATTTACAAAGAATTACCAAGGAATGAACCTAAACAAAATTACTACAACAGTTGGTCTCAACAGTAAGTAATTTAAATTCACTGATTATTGGTTAAATTTTGCAATACATACCATTCATATAAATGTTCATATTGAAATGTTCCTTGTTTAATTACTAAATAGCTATGAAAGTATCCCCTACACAATATGTTCTGAAATCAAACTCTATATAAGAGCAAGAAAATCTGAGTGAAGCTTATCTGTTGATTTATGATCCCAAAATCAGTGCTGAATAAAGTACACCATATTGGTATAGCATCTTCCCCAAAATGACATTTCCCCCAAAATTTTTCAGTGGAGCATGCCATCAAAACCTTTGCACAATTATGAATCAACACGAGAGGTGGGCTAGCTATGTACCTGTTCGGTATTGCAGAGTACTGAGGCATAATGCCCTATCCTGGTGTCCGTTGCCTAAGTAATGCGCTACATAGTGCTTTCTATGGGAGGTAATCCATGCGTTCTATATTTAATTGAATGGGTGGTAACTGAATGCAGGTGCTAGGTAGCGATTCGTGTTCGGCAGCGGACATCTGGTAATGAGAAGCAAGTCTGATCTGGGTTCCATTAGCACACATCTCTACACTTAACTACTATTCAAACATAGTTTTATCACTACAATTTCAATAATGGAACTTCAAATGACCATAACTTTGTCAATTGTATGAAATTTTTTCATCAAATAACTTTTATTATGCGCAAAAAAGATCATTATTCCTACTTAAGCAAATCTGGATTTCCAGAGTAATCCGAAATTGTAGGACCCTGTATTTCAAGACCCGTGATTGAAACTCTTTATCTTTATGTTTGTTGTATGGTTTTGTTCTGAATATACATGTAACTAGTTATATCGTTTATTTCTCTTAGTTGGTACCATTACCACTGGTGGTGTTAAACTGAAATTCTGGGATCTTGGTGGCCAGGAAGAACTACAGTCATTGTGGGACAAGGTGTGTATATTATTGGCTTGTGATTTTGTAAGCGTTTAGCTATAGCCTTACACATTCAGGTGAAATAGATGTGTTCATATAGTTAAATGAATCATGATAACAGTAAAAATAACAATTTTTTCATTTAAAATAAAAACAATTTATAAATTTGCTAGAATTGCAGAGATTACCATGCGTTATTATTGATCAACATTGTTAAAAAACTATTTTTTCTGACATTGAAAGCGAATTGGATTATACATATACAAAATGTACTATCTTCCAGTAATTAAACACTTATATTCCAAAATGAAATCCTTTCAATGTTCAACTGAATTATTGATTTATGTCTTGTGTCAGGTCAATTGTATTTGTACTGATTGAATTTACCGGTACCTGTTTGAAAATGTGTACTGATTTTGTACTAACATGTTTTTGGTCTATGTTGTAGTATTACGCCGAATCTCATGCTGTTATTTATATTGTGGATTCATCTGACAAAGAAAGGATTGATGAATCTAAGGAAGCGTTTGGTAAGTGAGAGAGATTATCTGTTAATTAAATCAATGTGGTTTTATATCATTCATAGTTACCTCCCTTTATGGCAAATTATGCACAAAATTCAAAGTCCACGGTGTGTTATTTATTGCGGAGTGAGTTTATAGGCTTGCTTGAATCATGTATTCTTTGCTGATGTCGATGGTTCGTTATATGTCTGTCTCTTGTGTGTGGTGGCTAGGTGATGCTGCCGTAGCTGTGTGACTTTGGATTGTCTGTGTACTACAGTATTTATATGTATGTTCTCATGAAGTCATAATTATGTGAATTTTACTGTCATTGGTACCTTTTGCTGATTTACTTGACTACATGATTAACATGTAAGCATATTTGTGAATTGAAAAGTCAAACATTTGCCTTATTTGTAATTGTTTTTGTTAAATTAAAAGAAGGTAACAACAATTTTAACCTAAAATTTTAACCCCAGATACAAAGAATATGGGGGCTATAATGGAGCCATGCTTGAGGTCAGTCAGTTGGTTTGTCGGTTGGTTGATTTGTGCATATTAATCCTGGTGATTGTGTAATTGGTAGGATTTCAACGAGACTTTATGTGAATTATCTTCAAGTCTATTTGACAAATCATCAGCACAAGTTGGTCGGATATTAATCAAATTTCAATAAAACTTTGCACAGCTTATGGCTTGAAAGGAAACTTTGCAGGATTCATTGCTACTGCACTCGCTTGTGCACATAATCATAATTTGATTGGTTCTCGGCCTTCTGTATCATCACAGGTACCTTTGAAGCTTGCGTGACTGTGCAAAGAGGTATTCATCCCAATCAGTGATATTTCTTGTTGTGTTTGTTTACAGATAAGATGATTGTTAACGAAAGTTTGAATGAAGTTCCTTTATTACTGCTGGCAAACAAACAGGATTTACTGGTGAGAATACATTGTACTGATCTCACAACATGATGGTATTCCACTTCACAGTAAAACTCTACTTACTTAAAAAGACAACCTCAAAATCAAGACCACACATTTTAGGTCCAAATTTACTGTACCTGGTTTATTGAGACTAGCTTTTCCTTTACTTACTTACTTAGTCATCTTCGCCCATGGTTGGGCATTGGGCCATCACCACCAGTCGTCTCTGTCTGGAGCTTTCCGCTATCCCTCTCCCCACGATATCCTGACAGATCACAGCTCAACATCCAGTGTTCTTCTCCAGGTCAGTAAAGGTCGACCTTGCTTTCATTTGCCTTGAGGATACCAGGCAGGTAGTGTTCAAGCCCTCTCTTCGAAAAATATGTCCAATTAATTGCCACTTTCGCTCTTTGATGGTTACCATGACTGGCTTCTGTCTCATCTCCCTCCAGAGCTCTACATTTGAAATCCTTTCTGGCCATTTAATTTTCAAGATACATAGAAGGTAATTGTTGGTGAAGACTTGGAGCTTATGTTCGATTTTCTTGGAATGCTTCCACGTCTCAGACCTGTAGAGTAAGATGGACTTCACATTGGAATTGAAGAAGCCTTTACTTTACTATGTAATTAAACTGGAACATGGTTGCTAACTGACAAACTATTTGATACTGTATTTACTCTTTGGAATTGAATATGCTTGTGTTCCTAATATGGTATTTTATTATTATGTAGGATGTGGTTACAGTTGGTGATATTAAATCTGTGTTCAACAGTAGTCGAGAGTTAATTGGACATAGAGACTGCAGGGTGAATGGAGTCTCAGCTTTAAAAGGGTAAGAAAAGAAAAAATGTGATACTTTTAGAACTTAAGTTGTTATTTCTAGGCCATATCAGTAGGTGAACTACTATAGGTTTTCCCTCTGTCCGTCAATAAATCTGAATCCTGTCTTTAATATATGTCAAGCTATTGTCATGAGTGATCGTCCTAGTTGGCGTGAGCATTGGTTAAGTTTATTGTCAGAATCATTTTCTCAAATCAGAGCAAATAATTCTATTTTGCATTTTTAGCTCACCTGTCACATAGTGACAAGGTGAGCATTTGTGATCACTCGTCCGTCAACAATTGGTTTGTGTACACTCTAGAGGTAACAGTTTTGATCCAATCTTCATGAAACTTGATCAGAATGCTGTTCTCTATGAAATCTAGGCCAAGTTCGAAATTGGGTCATGTTGGGTCAAAAACTAGGTCACTAGGTCAAATCTTAGAAAAATCTTGTGTACACTCTAGATGTCACCAGTTTGTTCCAATCTTCATGAAACTTGGTCAGAATGTTGTTCTCCATAAAATCTAGAACAAGTTCGAAACTGGGTCATGCAGGGTCAAAAACTAGGTCACTAGGTCAAATCTTATTAAAACCTTGTGTACACCCTAGAGGTCACCAATTTGATCCAATCTTCATGAAACTTGGTCAGAATGTAGTTCTCTATGAACTCTAGGCCAAGTTAAAAACTGGGTCATGCCGGGTCAAAAACTAGGTCACTAGGTCAAATCATAGAAAAATCTTGTGTACACTCTAGAGGTCACCGTTTTTGTCCAATCTTCATGGAACTTGGTCAGAATGTTGTTCTCTATTGAGTCTAAGCCAAGTTCAAAACTGGGTCATGTGGGGTCAAAAACTAGGTCACTATGTCAAATCTTAGTATTACCTTGTGTTCACTCCAGAGGTTGTGTTTTTGATCCAATCATCATGAAACTTGATCAGAATGTTGTTCTCTATGAAATCTAGGCCAAGTTTGAAACTGGGTCATGTTGGGTAAAAAACTAGGTCACTAGGTCAAATCTAAGAAAAACCTAGTGTTCACACCAGAGGTCATAGTTTTGATCCAATCTTCATGAAACTTGGTCAGAATGTTGTTTTCTATGAAATCTAGGCCAAGTTTGAAACTGGCTCATGTGGGGTCAAAAACTAGGTCACTAGGTCAAATGCTTAGAAAAACATTGTGTTCACTCCAGGGGTCACTGTTTTGATCCAATCTTCATGAAATATGGTCAGAATGTAGGTTGTACTGATACCTAGACCAATGTGCAACAGGTGAGCGACCTAGGGCCTTTCAGGCCCTCTTGTTTAAGAGTTATTCCCTTTTTCCGAGTTAGAATATTGGATGAGCTTGAGTCCTTTATGCATTTATTATTTAGACATTTTCCAAGTCTCCAATGGGCAAATCGAGAATGGCCATGCCGTTTGTTTGTCTCTTTTCTAAAATGCATCCTATGAAATTTACATTAATACATTTGTTGTAATATTGCTGCGTGGTCTATATTACAGGGATGGTATAAATGATGGTATTGAATGGATGGTAGATTGTATAAAACGTAACAGTTTAGTACGACCTCCAATGCAGAAAGATATCACCTGATGCTTGATGTATGACCTTGACATTGGTGGAAATACATGAGATGTATGACCTTGACATTGGTGGAAATACATGAGATGTATGACCTTGACATTGGTGGAAATATCTGTGATGAAACTTCTGTTGGTCAGGCCTGTTGGTCAGAGCTGTCAGGCATACTCAAAACTGATGAAATAATGAATAATGTGCTCCTGCTACGATGGTTTCATATTTCTATTTCATCATACTGATAAATGACATTTAGACCTTTCTCTGTAATGCTCAACATCAGGTTGTTCATTTACTAGAGAGCATTCAGTCAATATCTTGATTCCTAATGTTTATACATCGGCTATATCGCTGGCTTAGAATGAGAAGGTCATAACTACTACGTACGCCCTTTTAAGACTGATACATATTTAACGTCTGCATCATAAGGCACTTCTTATAAGTTATAAGCCTATTTTCATGAAAATCAAAACCTGTCATGTTGACCAAAATGAATTTGTCAAAGCTTATTTTTCCATATTAAAGTAAAGAATAAATTTCAGACAGTTTTTTCTTGTTTTCTCAAAATATTGATTTTGTACTTACGACCTTCTCATTCTAAGCCAGTGATATAATTGTGCATAAAACATTGATTTTATGATAGGTTTTCATCGTGCAAATGTTCATTGACGATTCCATTGACATCTCCTATGAATGAAAGCTAAAATATTTATGTAAGCTATACATCTAGCTGTTATAAACACAGTAAGAAATTTTCTAAATGAGGGATGTAGAAATGTTTTTGGGTAGCCAGTTTGTGGTAGGTTTGAAATCTGACTTAGAGTAACTAAAAAGAATAACCGAAAATTTTTAACACCTGCACTGAACAGGCGCTCTAATGCTCCCTGTTTAAAAATGACAAAAAGTATCGAGGAGCATGTTCAAATTGCCAGTGGATTTTACCACCTTACAGCTTATTTCTACACTCCTGTAAAATCTGTATGAAATAAAATTAAAATGCTTTTTTGTGTCCATAAAGAAAGTAGGGCAAAATAACTAAGGTAATGTAGCATACAGCCCCAAGTACTTTTACTTAAAATCTGTAAACTTGTTTTAAGACCTCTTTATGAAGTATGGGCTGTGAAAACAATGATTTGCTTTCAATGGATTTCGGTGATTTTCAGTGAAAATAAGTGAAATAATCATTTTGTTATTTTCATTGTTTTAGTGCTGGTTCCAGTATCGTGCAGAAAATGAAACGCAACTTCATACGTTACCTCATTATGATGTCATAATTGTCATGTCGTGGTGTTCTAATTTTAACGTAATTTTCCAATTTAGGTAATAACAGTACCATTTTACAAGAAATGAAGCAAATAACAAACAGAAAATTTGTTGATTTTTGGTGAAAGATCTTCTTTTATTTCACTCGTGAATACAGAAAATTATATATAGCCTGCTTTCCTGTGATTTCGTGAACATAAGACTTGTTTTTTGAGAATGCTCAATTGTTTGTTGATTTATAAACATTTTTCTACAATGAAGCTAATGCCTGAACTCCTCTCAACAAACATGATGAAAAATCATCGTATTTTCCCAGTAGCAGCCATCTTACACAGTGGACTCCAACTCTTCAATCAGAAGACAAGTTTCCTAAAGATTCGTGAATTCTAATTGGCTGGTCAGTAAAAATCATTCTGGAACTCTGTTTTTATTGGTTCACAGCGGAATTCCATTGGGTGTTCTCCTAGCATGTGTATTCACAAAATAGTGGCTGTGTGATGATTCTGACACACATAAATGATGAAATTATAGACCTGGGGTCATCTGCTTCTCTGCCTAAATTAAATTTAGGGGTATTTTATATTTATTCCATTAACATTTGTTTTAAAGTGACATATGCTCATAATATTTATGGAAAATCATTTTTTTAACTTCTTCAAACATTTGTCAATAATTTTGGACCTGCACGTTTAGCAGAAATATGTCAAACAGGGTTCACGAAACCATAGGAATTCACGAAATTATAGGAAAGAAGGATATATATGCCACTCATGAAAATATTTATTTCTGTGATCACTCGGTGAAATAAAATTTGATCTTACACCAAAGTCAACAATTATCCTCCATGTATTACGCCAAATTTGTAGCTAAGATAACAAACTTAATGTTGTGCTGATTATTCCTTACTTCCAGTTTATTTTGTCGCATTTCATACAACTGTTTGTATATTATTATTATACGCCCGTTGAAAAACGGGACGTATTATGTGAACACCCTTGGCATGCCGGCGGGCGGGCGTGCGGGCGGGCGGGTGGCGGTGTCCAGTAATTTGTCTGTACTCTAACGCAAACAGTTTTTGTCCGATCATCTTCAAACTTGCTGACAATGCTTATGGGTGTAATATCTAGGCCAAGTTCGATTATAGGCCAAATCGGTGCAGGTCTTCTTGGGTTATGGTCCTTCTTTTACCAAAAAAATGTGAAATTAGCCTTGTCTGTACTCTAACGCAAACAGTTTTTGTCCGATCATCTTCAAACTTGCTGACAATGCTTATGGGTGTATTATCTAGGCCAAGTTCGATTATAGGCCAAATCGGTGCGGGCCTTCTTGGGTTATGGTCCTTCTTTTACCAAAAAAATGTGAAATTAGCCTTGTCCATACTCTAGCTCAAACAGTTTTCATCGGATCGTCTTCAAACTTGCTGACAATGCTTATGGGTGTATTATTTAGGCCAAGTTCGATTATAGGCCAAATCGGTGCAGGCCTTCTTGGGTTATGGTCCTTCTTTTACCAAAAAAATGTGAAATTGGCATTGTCTGTACTCTAACTCAATCAGTTTTCATCTGATCATCTTCGAACTTACTGACAATGCTTATGAGTGTAATATCTAGGTCAAGTTCGATTGTAGGCCAAATTGGTGAAGGCCTTCTTGGGTTATGGTCCATCTTTTTCCAAAAAAATGTGAAATTAGCCTTGTCCGTACTCTTACTCAAACAGTTTTCATCTGATCATCTTCAAACTTGCTGACAATGCTTATGGGTGTAATATCTAGGCCAAGTTCGATTATAGGCCAAATCGGCGCAGGCCTTTTTGGGATATTTTCCTTCATTTACCCAAAAAATGTGAAATTAGCCTTGTCCGTACTCATACTCAAACAGTTTTCGTCCGATCCTCTTCAAACTTGCTGACAACAATGGTAAACATTATATATAGTTTCTGATTAAAAAGATTAGTTTAAAGATGATTGTTTAAAAATGTTTTGACATAATATGGGCTTTTATTTCATAATCAATATTTTTTGTCACTAGCACAACCAAGACGAGGCGTATTTTGTGACATTTTGGCATCTTGTTTTTGCTATTATAGATACATGTACATTATTGTCTAATGTAATTATTATATTATATTTGTGCTGGTCTCCAGGAAAACTTGCTGTTTTGACAAGAAAATTATTTTGAGATTTTTCATAGTTGTAAAGAATAATTACAAAATGCCTATGAAGCAAACTGCAAAAGAATTTGTGTTCATATTTTGCATTTTGAGGAAGTTACAGTTGTTTTTGTAAATTCCATATTCAGACTTTTTTGTCTAACGTTACGAATATCATTCAAATGTTATTTGACGTTACTGTAATAATTATTTCAGAATTACACCATTTGATCGATTCTTGTCATAAACTGATCAAAATAGCATCGAGTTTTAGAATTAAGTTTTAGTTTTAAAAATATGTATCAAAACTAAAATTGTATGCGTTCACATTGTAGGCAATAAATGTTTAAACAATTTGCTCCTTGTTTTTCTCAAACAGAATAGGTTTCCAAAAATGGAGTATGCAATTTCGACATAAATCTTTGGGAATTTTAAAGCTACAATATTGCACTATATGGGTCAATTAGAATTAGTTGATGTATATTTTTTCTTAATTTGGAGCTTTTTAAAAACTTTTTTATACTATTATTACATTTCAAAATAGCAGGTTTTCCCGGAGAAAGGCTCACTTGTATTACTTAATCAAAGAGTTAAGTTAAGTAATGATTACTTTACTGAGTTGAGATCTACTAAAATATACTGAGCAAAAGTTCCAACTAGACCCATGGTTATTATGGTATATTTTTGCTGGTAATGGAAACATGCAAAAATAAATTACATGATGTGAAAAACAATTCATTTTCCAATTACACGATAAATCTTTCAATAACAGAAAATGTAAGCCCATCACAGAACACAAGCTTTAATAAATTGACCCTCCAAGTTAAAAGTCGCATTGTTCTAAAAGCACGTATATGCGACATTTGGCCAAATGATTTCTGAGCAACGTTTATGCCTGGTTAGGATGTAAAATTGAATGTACCCCTGATCAATGACAGACCGTTCTAATATGAATTTCTGCAATTCTTGAAGATGAACAATCCAACTCTAGCTCAAAGTAATCTACCATTTTTTACCATCTTCAAAATTAACAAAAACATTAAAAAGGAATTCCTATCATTTTGATCATTTAAATGGATTGAAAATATTAGGCATTCAAAAATAACTTTTATGGCTAAAGCCCTGCACAATTTCAGAAAACAAATTCCAATAGTTACTAAGAGACAGAAAAAATAAGAATTTCCAGTTGTCAATATATTAGGTTTTGGAAAACATGCTGGAATGAGTTGTTTCCCTTTGTCCATAAGTGACCATTTTGTGATAAATCCCTGACATAGAGATAAATCATTATTCAAAAATTAAATATATTTTTTGTGATTATAAAGACATAGTTGCTCACATTTTCTTTCATTCTCATGATTCAGTGGTTAGTTAAGTCCCCAGTAATGACAAGTATGCTGGTTGAATGAGAATGAATTTCTTTTTTAAAGATTAAACGGTTTGAAATTAAAGTACAATAGATTAATTAAATAAGGTAGTGAAGAATAATATGCTAGAATGCCTCTTCAAAACCTTATGTGACAATATTGCAAAATATCCTACCGGCAGAAATAAGCAGCAATACAATATCCCTGTATCCTTGAAACGTACAGTGATGGGGCATTGTACTAAATATTGGGCCAATTATTATATTGATTGAAGAAATGTACTTATAATTCATATTTACTGATTTAAGTGTACATGTTTTATGTAAGGATGACTTACATGTATTTATGATATTTTGAAAGGTAATCATCCTTTGTCCTCAATACATGTACATATATCTCTGGCTTAAAATGAGATGGTCCTAACTAGTACATGACATCTGCATCATAAGGCGCTTCTTATGAGCCTATTTTCAGGAGAATCGGAACTTGTCATGTTGACCAAACTGAAGTTGTAAAAGCTGGCTTGACCCTAAGTAAAGAGTAAATATCTGACTGTTTTTTTTTTATTTTCTCAAAATATTGATTTTGTACTTAACACCTTCTCATTCTAAGCCAGTGATATATTGTGTTGAGATCTTGGGTCACTAGTGGTAAGCTCGGGATGACCATTTTCATGTTAGCAGGTCAGCAATGTAGAGCTGCCGTGACTTTTGTTTGGTATTTAATGTTATAATTTATATAGTGTTGTATATATGGATTTGTTTGGTGCAATTTCTTTCTTTACAAGATGTGGTGTTATAAATATTATGCTAATAAATTGTGGGGAAAAATAAACACTGTTGTTGTAAATCATACCAGTACATAAGTATGTTTGTTACCGTAGTCCTGTATTTTCGTGAGTGTCAAATTTTGCAGATTTTAGTTAACTAACAACACATTTTGTTGGGATTGTGAATTTGTGAATTAAAATAATGCAAGGCAGGTATCTGTGTAATTGATTACAAAATTAAACTATTTTAGAGTATGCTTTGATTGATTGTTTTATACAAATATTGCAATTTCTGCCATGTAAATTGATATTATTATACAGAAATCATTAGATCTAAATGTTTTCCCTGGAATCGTCAACCAGTACAGAACATGTTCTCTCGGAAACAACTGATGTTTTCTTCATATGTGGAGGAAAGACTGAAGTCAATATAATGGAACATAGCCAGCCACATGAAATAATTTAAATCTCAATCCTGGCGACAACCTAGTGCACTCCAATTCCAACTGGTTGTGCCAGACAAACTTCCCTTTGCTAAAACTGTTTGTAGTTGTTACTAAGGCTTAAAGTAAACTAGTGATTGTCAAGTTTTGATCTTGATAGATCTAGATCACAGCATTTCTTCATTCAGAAAATCTAAAGCTCAGCAAACCAGGCCCTGTGATTATAAACATTCTTCATTCTCGTACACAAACTCCATACTACATGCTCCAACTTGAAAACATATTATTTTAGAATTTTGCATCAACACAAACACCAACTTATAGCAAATGATCTAATTAAGAAAATGAACCCCCATTTCATATGTTTCCATTCAGTAATAAAGAAACTTCAGCAGTTTTTGTAACTAAGAAATGCTCCAATTGGAGTATGGAGCTTGCTGAGTTACTCCAATGTGTATAATCACCGGGCCAGGAGTTGATCTTACTCAGGTTTCCTTGAGTCTTCTCATAAACAATACAAACAGTTGTCAGATTTTTTCACATTTAATAACAAAGTTGGATGTCCTTCAACAATTCAATAAAATCATATTACTACAACTCATCCAGAAATCACAAGGTAAATTAGTACAAACAAAAATTACATAAAATCACAACAAATATTCAATACTGTGCTGTAAAATAACTCAACGTATCTACGGGTATAGACAAAATCAGACTATATCATAGACGAGAATAAACACATTACTTGATTATCATCTCCATCCCTCCCCTATATTTATTTTTCATGGTATCCAGAACTTTCAATGTCCAAGTGCATTAGACATATTGCTGGCCAGGCTTAGAATGAGAAGGTCATAACTACTACTTACGACCTTATAAGACTGATACATAATTATTTGAAATATGCATCATGAGGCGCTTCTCATGAGCCTATTTTCAGGAAAATCAGAACTTGTCATGCTGACCAAAATGAAGTTGTGAAAGCTTCTTTTTCCAAAAAGTATAAAAGAGTAAATTTCAGACAGTGTTTTTTGCTTGTTTTCTCAAATTATTGATTTTGTACTTACAACCTTCTCATTGTAAGCCAGTGTTATAGTGATAGTCTTTTCTTCATTTGTCCGTCCGTTAAAAAATGTTAACGAAAACTTTCAATGTTGTTGAAACCCAAATATATTTGATATTATATACTTAGTAGACAAATACAGCATGTTCAAAGTCAAATGAGAATGGTTATAAACATAAGCTCATCAGTTGAGTAAACTACCGGTAGGTTTATCTAGGTTAAACTAGGTGTAACTAAGATAACTAACCCCCGCTATTCTTATGAATGGGATAGTTTCCTCATTAGAATAACTTATAGAATAGACAGTACATGTGCATAAAAACATGTACATGTTAACATTCGAACATAGACATTCATAATGTATATATTCCATTGAGCTAGATCATATCTAAATTATGATATGTCATATTTGGTGTAAACACGCCTTCAGAAGTATTTCAGTAAAAACATAGGTGTTTTACCAAACAAATGATGAGGTTTCCAATCAGAATGCATGAGTATAGCTGGAATTGCCTGGTTCTTACTCATCAGCCCTCTGTGCTAAATATATAATGTGTGAGAGGTTCAGGGACAACATTTCATGACAACTGATGTCTGTTGTCTAAGCAGAGAGCTACATAGAACTTTCCATGGGAGGTAATCCATGCCTTCTAAATTTAATTGAACAGGAGGTTACCAAATGAAGGCGCTCTGTCCAAATAAATGAAGTTTTTACAAGAACTGACAAGCAGTGAGAAGAGACATCATAATGACCATTTAGTGCAAGCATATCCTATATTTGTAACAAGAGCAGGTGTAAAAGGTTCTAGTAACCACAAATTCATGTTCAATATGTGATTGTATCATACAAACAACATCATCATATACATTAAGAAATAAATAATGAAATATTCACATGTACATACAAAAGTTTATTTTGATGTGACAATTTTGGCATATTTATGTTTCCAAAAGTTCTGTTAAGATCCTAAAGTATATACATGTACTGCTAGAAACATTTCTATGTTATATTTCACAACTCAAACTCCACATCATATTTTATATTCAATCCACAAATTTATGACCATAAGACTTTTATCCAAAATACATAAAACATTAAATCAGTATGCCATCACTACATAAATACTAAGTAATACTAACAGCTTTATTTTCTGTGGAGAAAGCAATTGGCAACCAATACATTTAGCACTTATATAAAGACCATAGGCCCTTAATTGCTCATCTGAGTGCATTGATATATTTAAGAAGACAAAATCGTTGAAAATTTGGCCAGGCTGCCTTAAATTTTGACCACAGATGACCCAATTATGAAAATGGCTTAAACAGACAAGAAACATGGCCAGTTTTTAAACAGTGACTTCTGGACTGTTTACTGTCTAAATGGTGACAACATGAACAGACATAAAGTGATCACAATAACTCACCTTGAACACATGCTGTGCTAGAGTGGGCTAAGAAGTTGATTGGCACATTGTTTTTATCTCCTTGCAACAAAAAAGATGCATCTAACTATCTTGACATATATAAAACAACAACACATATCTTTAGAACCTGTATGTCCCCATGGCAGCTCAATAGTTGGAACTGGTACATGTGACAGTGACCTTGACCTACTAACCTCAAAATCAATTGGAGTCATCCACTGTTGCTGGCCAACCTCCATCTACAATTTTCTACTAAGGCAAAGCATTCTTGAGTTATTAAGCAGAAACAGACCAACCAACCAACTGACACATGCAAAGTAATATACCCCCTCATCAAAAAAGGGGAGGGGGCATAATCAAAACATAACCAACTGTGCAAACATTTTGTTCCAATCTATGTGAACATGTTGTATAAGGTATAAGTATAAATAAGTACATAGTACAACTACAGTAGTATGTATTTTACCAAGTAAATCCAAAGTTTTACTTATTCTTAACCTGCATGCCCCCAAAGTGTGGGGGTCATACCCCTCACAAAATATAACTAAATATCATTGATTCAGTCCTTCTTAGAGTTGATCGGAGCCCTAATATAACTACCACTAAACTGTCAGATTTCCAATATAACAAAACTACAAGACATAAAAACAATAATCACAGATATTCTATTCTTAATACTACAAAATAATGTTTTTCTATCAAATAATAATACATACGGTTATCTATATACAACCTCAATATTTCCAATTTTAGTTTTCAACATTAGACAAAGTTTGAGGTAGACTACAAATAAGGATAATCTGGAATCACTAGCAAAAAGACAATATATAAACCAATACATAAATTACACACTAATTGCTCAGACATATTTTTTCTTCAACTTAGATGCCTACATACATTTGTTGGAAATGCAGAAGATTTCATTAATATGCAGGATATTTTCTTTGCTTAAACTTTAAACTTAAAGAAATGTAGTTTTTTATGCAAGTTTTACTAATTTAACTTGCTAGGTAATACCATGAAGCAATTGAAACTAATATTTTCATAATATAAACAAAATTGTCAGGTTCAAGTATTCTAAGAAATGCATGAGAATTTATCAAATTGCGTCAAATCAAGTTGCAGGAGTATAGTCTCAAATGCCCGAGACTCACGCATGATGCAGGAGATCTGGCATGTATGTGCCTACATATTTATCTGAAAAACTTGGATTTTTTTGTCTTTATATATATCAGGGCTAGCCAAGTCACATTTTATCAAACTAAACTTTGTGAAATCATCTATCAAGTAAATTTATGTAACTTGTTGGAAACTTTAAACACTGTAAGATGAAATGATGACTGATATTTGATGGGCTAGAGATTCCATCACTCAACATTACCCCCATACACCTTGACAAACATCCAAAATGATCTCCTCTGATCAGAGGTATTGTAAAGTTCATTTTCATAATTGGATTGTCTCCCTTATATAACAATTGGATTGTCTCCCCTTGATATCTATTAATGAAAAAAACTTTGTAATGAACATGGGTTAAGGGCATGAATGGATGTTGTGAAGGAGTAAAAGAAGTCTGTCTAACATACCCTATATTTATAAAGACAACTCCTCAATCTATCTACTCTTTTCTCATGAAATTATTTCCCTTTGCAAACTCAAACATAGGTAATCAAGCCCAGAAAAAAATCTTGCTAAAATTGAAATAAAAAATGCTATTTGATTGATAAATATATTATCTAGTCGGGTAGCCAGACTAGATTAAATGGTTAAAGCACAATTATAAACAATGAGCAAATAAAAGAATAAATAGAAGCTATTTGAGCATTTAAGATAATTTTACGTATAACACTATTGTAAGTACAGGTATGACAAATACTATTCTTAACATTCACATAAGGGACACTGACATTTTATTGGCCACTGATTTTCAATTGTTTGTTGTTTATTCAGGTTTAACGATGGCCGATTCACTCATCTAAACCAGTTTTCCAGGACTACATTCTAAGCAGTACTAACTTACTCCTTCACAAAGAACTGGCAACTCTCCACAAGCGGAGGAAAATAACATTGTTGACAAATTTTCATGAAAGGATATGACTTGCTGTGATCAAGAATCAAACCCAGATCACTGGATTACAAATCCAGTAACACAAGCCAATGAACCATGGCTGTGGTTCACTCATCTACCAGCAAATATTTTCTTTTCAAAGTGATATATGAAAAACTAACACCATTCCAGCGATTTGTTCTTTGAAAATCTATACCATCATACATTGTGGTAGTTCTCCAATTTTTCTTTAGTGGCCTACCGTAATTAGGTCAATAATACTTTATAATACATCTGGATCTGACATTTTTACTTGGGTGAATAACTTACCTTAACACCATAACTACTCAATCTGTGACATAAACCGGGCACAATGAATGAAAATTACTAGAAATGATCCAATCAATTCATCTTCCCCTGGGAATATAAAGAAACAATCACTAAACCCTAATATTATTGGCTTTCTTAGCAATTAAGAGCAGAACTGTAAATATAAAATTCATGTCAGAGCCAGAAAACAGTTAAGAATTGCAGGAATCTTTGTTAGAAACTACAGGATGTGGACACACAAAAAATCAATATGCCTAGAATAACTTCTATTAAATCAAGCAGTTTTTGAAGAATGATAAAAAATTCTTGGATTTTCACTGTTTATTATAGAACTTAATAGACTGCTTACAATGAAGGCTTGAGGCCGAAACTCAGACTTACAAGTATTAACTTAACTGTTCTTTTCATTCAAATGATGTTATAAATGTATTTTAATGATTTTAAGGTAAAGAACCACTAAATGCCTCCGCGGGCCAAGTGGTGATACACTCAAGTAGTCCTTAAAAAAACTTTGGTTTGCCTGTAAATGGAAATATTTCTTGACAAATGTGGAGTTGAATGATGAAATTGAGTTTAAATGGTTGGTAAATATGCATGTGGTGTAGTAAAACTGTAATATTTGTATTATTCCACTATTTTGTTCTTGATACCAAAGTGAAAGTAGACTAGGGTAAAACCCAGAACTCATACATCCGGACATGCGTAAAAACGGATAGACCGTGTTTGAAGGACAAAAACTTTCTTAGAAGATACATGACCGCCCTTTTTTATTGCATTTTTTTGAAGCTTAAATGCCCCTCTTTACAATGATATATGTGGTCCAGGTGGCCATAGACTAAAAAAAGTTGAAAATTGGGGCCTACTATGGCCAGTTTACATTGAGCTATAGAGCAAATCTATTTGGTGGTTTCTAACCTTAATATAAATTGGCATATGCCATTTGTGGGTAACAGCAATTATACAGGACTATGTCATTGATTTAGATCCTATGGGAAAGAAATTCTAGTCAATTTATTTTTAAGCATGAATTTCAATGGTAAAGTTTTTTTTGTGATTTTGGAGCCAGTCCCTTTTGCTTGGAGAGCTAAAATATATCTTTCTACCAAGACAGAAACATAATATACAAACAACAATTTCTACTAAATGTGGAATAATTCAAAATCTAAAACAAAATCAACAACATAATATACATATACTTTAAGCACTAAACACATCGATAACACTACTATGTCATACATAGATTCATTTAAAACAAGCAGTAAAACATGGTAGTATACCATACACTGGACAGTGGGGGAAAGTCAAGTTTCTGTGCAAGTCCTTAAGGAGTTTGCAGTCGATGACATTCAGGGTTGTCATTAGGAGGCGACAGGAGGCCAATTAGACTGCCTCAAATGATATTTGAGCTGCCTCAAATTTACCATCAGCTGCCTTCCATATACAGTGCTCAGGCATATTGGCCTCCTCCTATGTACAAAAAGCCTCCTAGTGAACACCCTGACATTATAATCAACATTCACCTTCCCATCTACGACACAGCAAGTCTTTGTTAATTTATAAATTGTATCAGCACTTTTCACCATATTGTAGAATCTAGAGTGAATAAAAATGGGAATATACTGTTAATTGGATATTAGGGGTCACATTTTGCACAATTATACAGCAACTCCTGCGAGTCAAAATAAATGCAAGTAAGTGTTGAAGCCCACATGGAAGATCGGGAAATGTGTCAGCCTAGTTAAACAAAAGCTTTACTTATATTGATATTAAGTATCAGGTATTGCGAAGTATCTTTTTAGACATTAGTTTAGAGAATACTGAACAACACTGAGGGGAGCGGTAGCCTAGAGGTAGGGTGCATGCTTCGGGATCAAAAGGTCCTGGGTTCAACCCTCGTCTGGACCACTGGTTAATTTCTCTGAGCATGAATAACCAGCATGCTCCACTTCACCAAGGTCTAAATTGGTACCTGTGAGGGCAGTGTCTTTTCCAGGGTGCCACAGATCGATATTGGCTGCAACACCCAAAGGAGCGAAATAGCTTTCCCAGAGAGACTCGAAAGAAGGTTTCATAAGGTAGCCCAAATGCATGGTATACTGCAGTGTATAAAATAAATACAAACAAATGTCTTCAAAAACATCTAGACTTAAGTTGACAAAAACAGAGCTGTATACTAGTCTAGCATACCTTAAAATAGTCTGCACATTCAAGTTTAGGTCAAATTAAATTTGACATATTAGCACATTTTATCAACATACATGAGCATACAAAAAGGTTTGAGAGCCAAGAGTTCTGAACCTCAGCTAAATAAATTAATCCAGTTTGATCAATTTGTACCACTCTCAGTCTAGTAATGTATTTGTAATATGAGCGCAACAAACATTTGTGGAACGGAACAACAGATAAAAAACCAGTAAATCTAAGTAGCCCTAGTTTTATCATAGGGACACAAAAATTCCCTGGAAACTCTTAACAATTAAATGGAAGACATGAATGGCAAATATTAATTCTACATACAAAATCACTATTACTGATAAGTAAAGTAATAATTCATCGTAAAGTAAATATCTTTTGTTAAATTAAATCATGACTGTTTATTTGCCAAAACATCTATGATATGTGAATTAAAACTAATACTGTTAAATGCTTTCACTTCAAAATAAATAATTTTCAGTTTAAATAGCGTAGAAAATGCTCACTTCGTGAAATTGCAAGAAATATATTTTACCAGAGATTTTAAACTACAATGACTTTAAGTCTAATACGAGATGTTCTTACAACATGTATGCCCCATGGTAGCCCAATAGTCTACGATGGTAAAGGTCACATCAACCTTCACCTTTGACCTACTGACCGCAAAATCAATAGGGGACATCTGCTGTTGCCGACCAACCTCCATGTAAAGTTTGACGACTCTAGGGTCAAGTGTTTTTGAGTTATTGAACCGAAACCATCTGGTCTTCCGACAGATCAACCAACAGACATGAGCAAAGCAACATACCCCCTCATCAAAGATGGGGGGCATAATAAAAGGGTTAAAAAAAGAAAATAATCTATCATTTCTGTGTACTTAGTGAAGATAGATGACTTTCCTTTCTACACCAACATAAACACCAACATACATATATACATACTAGCTGGTTAAGGGAATGATATCATTTACAGTTTATCTGATTAGGCAGTCAATGCTGAAATATGTCCAATAACTCATTTGAGTATAAGTATTAGTTTATTTAACAGAAAAATAAATAATCGAAGTATATAGCAATAGCGAAATTCTCTCAATTACTGAATATTACTCACTTGCTATGAGATCAGATCTCTTTTTACTAACAGTGAACCAATCAGATCACTTTTTACTAACAGTGAACCAATTAGATCTCTTTTAACTAACAGTGAACCAATCAGATCACTTTTTACTAACAGTGAACCAATCAGATAACTTTTAACTAACAATGAACCAATCAGATAAAAAAAAATCTCTTCTAACTAACAGGGAACCAATCAGATCTCTTTTAACTTACAATGAACCAATCAGATCTCTTTTAACTAACAGTGATCCAATCAGGTAATTTTTTACTGACAGGGAACCAATCAAATCACTTTTTACTAACAGGGAACCAATCAGATCTCTTTTAACTTACAATGAACCAATTAGATCTCTTTTAACTAACAGTGATCCAATCAGATAATTTTTTACTGACAGCGAGCCAATCAGATCTCTTTTTACAGACATCGAGCAAATCTTTATATTTTAATTCCTTCAAAGAGAAAACACTAAAAATCACAGAATACTAATCAAATATGTACACAAATATGAAACTAAAAATATTCCAACAATATTCAATTAATTTGAGTAACATATTACTGTGTACTAATTGCTATATCACATAACATACATTAATCCAACATTGAAATAATGCACAGATTAACCCTAAAGTCCATAGAACCTTGATTTATTAAATCTACCAACAGTATAAATAACTAGAAGGATTTTGACGCAAAAATTTGTCTTGTATAAAGAGTCATAACTCCTGCAAAAACATCACATTCAAGGTTCCTGACTACATTTTATTTATAAGCTTAACTAGTTGTGGTACCAACTATTCATGTGAAGTTTAATTGAAATCTGACGAGTAGTTTACGAGAACAGAATGCTAAAAACTTTGTAACATCTATCAAGAGAGGCATCCATCACAAAATCAATATGTGATTGACCAAAAATGTATCTGCACTGAATTAAGTTTAAATGCATGGAAATTACCAACACAGACTAAAAACACATGTATGTAAAGTAGTAGCCATGGAGTATAGGGTTAAACTGCATCTGAATGTACAACATTTGCACCTTTCATTGCCTCAATATGGTTGATTTTCTTAACAACAATTACACTAGTAAATAATTCATTCTCAAAACAGAGTAACAGACATGATTTCACCATATTTTGATCATATATCACCATATTTTTACCATATTTGACTATATTTTTACCATATTTGACTATATAATTTGACCATCATTAACTACCTAATCACATAAACTGGTACAGTATTTCAAGTATAACATGCACACACAGCGATGTTATCAGACCGAGTATCTTGTACGGTGAACAGGTCTCTGCATCTATCATCGTTTCACTATTCCGTTGAGATCTTTTGCCAGTAGTTCAAGGTAGGTAACTTGTACAGGTTTATGTGCTAGATGATCACGTGCTTCCATAATGTTGAACCATTGTCTTCGTCTTCCTACAATATAAAACATTACTCACTATGAAAACTATTGAATAGTCAAACGTTGGTTATACAATGGTTATACTACAGCTTGGCTATTTTTATCTGAATCTGACCTTTATGCAAGAATATATTACAAGGTTCTTGCTTCGAATATATCAATTTCCGCAAGCAAATTGTGCGATATCGGTATGTCAAATTTGTTTGTATTAAAGCTCGAGCGTCTTCGTGATACTCCCCGATTATGAAAACATATATTCGGTTTTGTATCGTAGGTAATATATCGACTGTTAAATTATGCAAAACAAAAGGTCAGGCTTGTGTCAAATTAGTCAAGCTATACATAAAAGATATTAACTTGACCTGTCTTGTCTGTGTGTTCCACTTTTCTTCTTTTACTTGTCGGATAACATTACTTACTACTACAATAATCAACAATACTGCTAACACATTTTCTTCATAGAACATAATCAAACTTCTTATACCAGTAATCTATATTTGGGTGTATTACATGTTTTTACACTATTTATAACATTCTGTCGGTGTATTTTCTCAAAATGAAATAAAATATATCACTCCACCACGTTGCCAAAAAATTTAACAATAAACAATAATATATTTATTTTGAAAATCAGACACGTATATAGATATCATTCCGTCCAATTATTTAAATGACATCCCAGATGCCATATACAGTTTGGATTGCGTATGAGGATATCAATTTAAAAACTTATATTGTTTTAGATAGCATGTATTACATATCATTCACATAAACAAAACTGGAAAAAAACAATACATTGAAAATGTCACAATAGTACAAGTAGTACCATTGCTGCAGGAGAAATTTATGAGTCTGGTTTGAATAACATTTTGACAAAATATGTAAGGGAGCTATTAAGTGAAAAAATTGTCAGTCAGGTAAACAATTAAGCTGGAACCAGAATGTAAATATCGGCAGATACTATAGTAGGTGATAATACTGGTCAGTTTGAATCTAAATTTTATTGGTATAAATAGATGCCAAGTGTTTCATGAATTTCAGAAATACTTATATTAAACACTTATCATCACTAGTCTAGATAAGTTATGATACAGGTGCTATCAAGAATGATCATTGTTCACAGCAGAGGTGAAACCTAGTCTGTCTGGTGTTCACATCAGAGGTGAAACCAATCTGTCTAGAGATTCGCCCTCATTTATTTTAATTATCAATTGGAATCTATCGGTAAATGACCTAGAAGCCATGGTCTGAAAACGAACCAAGGTCAACAAGGGGAGAAGATAAATGGCAACATACTGATTTTTCCTTACCATTCAAGAATGAGGTATACCAGTATGAGTTTCATGATTGTTTGGATCGGAAGAGATATTTCTAAAGACATTTTTGTGATTTTCTTTGGTCAGAAAGGCTGATCAACATTCCCGGCCATGTCTCTTAAGTTGAATACCCAGGTCCCTTCCCTCTCCTTCCCAGGTACCATAATTAAGAAGTGTTTTGGTTATACTAGGGTCAATTTTACCATATAGGATAAAACCTGAGCAGTATAGCTTATAGTCAAAGAAATATAAAATTTCTAAATATGTCAAACAAAACTTACCCACTTAAACAACCATTCGCATTTTATCAGAAAAAATTATGGTCAATTATCCAACATTAATTGATAACATAGAAATGTATAGGGCCATTAATTCTTAGATTAAACTATTCTTTCTTAGAAAAGGCGAATACTGTAAACAGTATCAAAGTATTCTATGATTTTAAGAAAATAAAATGTTTGAGAGTCATGAGTAAAGGGGACCTTTTCTGGTGTGTAAAAAGTAAGTCATCTTTGGGTATAGAAATTAGATAAATGGTTGGAACCCCATTAGGCTTTACTATCATTCAACTACAGGGTTGTATTTTATTTAACTGTTATTGGCAATTGCCCACTACTTTATCTTGTTTGAGACTTTATAATGATCAAGTGTTCATTGTCTACTAACAGGACATGGTTTGGTTGTGTGATGGACGGCCGGACAGACGGACGTACTCATGAGACGGTATTTGTGGGGTTTTCTTTTGTTCTTTCTTTTGTTTGGTTGCAACCCACAAGTAGCATTTTGCACCCCACAAGTGACTGAATGAATGGAATCTTAAAATAGCCTATTGTTCCACACCCCACAACTACCGGTGCATTCGTACGGACAGACAGACCAACCAACTTATGGACTGACCAACTGACCTGCAGACATATGCAAAGCAGTACAAAACATCCAATAAATAAAGAATGTCAGATTAGCACAACACTGTGTAGGTGTATCAGACAAAAATATAATAAAGTTATCTCAGCCTAATGATGATTACATATCGCTGGCTTAGAATGAGAAGGTCGTAAGTGCCACTTACAACCTTATAAGACTTCAATATGCATATTTGAATCTTTTTCATTATGCACTTCTTATTAGCCCATTTTCATGAAAATCAGAACTTGTCATGTTGACCAAACTGAAGTTGAAAAAGCTTGTTTTACCATAAGTAAAGAGTGATTGTCAGTCAGTTTTTCTTGTTTTCTCAAAATATTGATTTTCTAGATACGACCTTCTCATTCTAAGCCAGCAATACATTCACAGAATTAGAGTTACATAAATCATGCAACATTTTACCCATAACTGTGCCATCTTCCCATTCATCCAGTAAGTCTGTCACAATAAATGCATATAGCTTGGTTCTGTGCTTCTTCTCGATGTTCTGAAAAATCAAGATAGAACATATTAAAAGGAAGACATCAGAGAGTGTCATATACTGTAAAATCATAAATTTTCGTGGGGGATTAAATTTTGTGGATTTTGTGGTTCACCTTCAACTACAAAATCAAAACCCATCAAACAATAATTTTTTACCTGAAATGCAAATTCCATGAATTAACACCCCATCAAAATGGTCTTTTTTACCATAACCACTGAATTTTGTTCCAACGAAATTACAGTACAGTAAATTGGCTAAATAATATTTTCAAAGATGAGCACTGGTAATTTTTATAACTTGCTATTTTTTAAATTGACGAAACATGAAGATATACCAGTAGTAAAAAGTTTAGATTATGTACAATATTGTGCTCTCCTATCTGTTATTTTGACTCCTCTCAGAATGTTCTGTTACCTGCGTGGAAGAATCAACCTGTAAACAAGTATGGATATTGTGCATATGTAATTAGACTGCTCTGTCCTGTTCAAAGAGCACTTTTACAAAGGCTGTCTGCAGGGACCATTGTTGCTGTACAGTTCACATGGGTCCAAGTCCTTGTTGACTGATTTTGAAGTTTTCAAGTATAAATTGTAACATTGAATATGATATACAGTAAAACCTTTGTTGATAGTCATCTGCATTAAACAAACCACTTGTCTTGATTAAGCAGCCAATATTATATCAAATGTCTATTCATTTGTATACAAAAGGGCCATTTTTATCAACATGACTTGTATTATAAAAACAACTGTTTTAAGCAGCCTCTATAATTGCATCTGTTGACTCAATGCACAAGACATGCTTCCATCACAGATATGTATTTAGAACGGATAGGCAACTCTATAAATAGATTTTTATCTGCCGAACGGTCAAACGCCCATAATGCAATGCGCGCACTCGGCCTTTTCCGTTAATTATCGTTTTTTTGGTATTCGGTACACTGTAAGTCGATAATATGGCGATGATCGGTAACATGAATTTTTATGGCTGCCTCGAAAAAACTTGCCTTATCATTAATAATTTATCGATTTTCAAAATTAAAACAATATTATGAAGATACACAATGCGTGTTTCATGCAATATACAATGCAATTTAAATCAGAGTTACAATTTCGTGTGATTTGGAGCAAGAAATGAGAGACACGGGTGGAAAATGGCGGAGGCTTCGTTACAATTTAGTCTACGAAATATCTTTTAAAAGAATCATCAGGACTAGTTTTATAATATTTTACGAAAGATGTTTCAAGTAAAACACCAAATAAGATTTTAATATTTTTCAATCTGATGATAGAAATTTGTCATAGTTTGAACTGAATTATTTCCTCGCTTCGATATTCCCGCGAAACCGTTGTGTATTCAAACTCCATTTCTGGACATATGCCAATATAATCGACGAAATATACATACACACTAATCAAGGTATGTTTATTCTTTATTTACATAGTAAAATTTTCTCGAGTGATTTTTAAATGTTGATTGGATTGGCAGATTTATTTCTGCAAATTTCTTGCAAAACAATACATATAACAAAGATGGCGGATCGATGAATCTCGCCACTAAAACTCTGTGATCTCGCCAAATATCGCGACAAACGTGAACCCGCGAGACTAAAAGTCGATTTCTACTGGTTTCGACTGGTCCACGTGGTAGAGTTACCTATCCGTTCCAAATACATATCTGTGCTTCCATAAATAAGAAAGTAGATGTTGAAATTCTGCCATATAAAAATTACTTATGTATTGGATGCATGCACAAATGAAGTACAGCTGCTGTAAATAATGTTCCTAGTTTGAGATGATACATAAAATAAATTGGGAATCACATTTGATACACAACCACTTCAAGATGTGAGGGAAAGCACACGTTGAACTTAGCTAAATCAAGAATTCAATATTTCATTTTGACAATAAATTGATGAACAAAATTTGCCAAGATTTCCTACGTTGTAAATTTTTGAACAAATATTTGGGAAATCATGCTGACTAGGAGTTTCAAGTAATTTGCAACTGTTGTACATGTAGTTACATTTAAGCGCAGTTGTTATATATTTCAAACACCTCTATCTCCCTGTGCTAAAGAGTTTTAATATTCAAACAACTGGCTTCTATTTAGACCTCCCCATTGTTCATGAGTTATAAATTTGTACAATATACTCAGCTTACCTCAAATCATCTTAGAGATAGGAATGCCAAATGGAATAACAAATGTGCATCATATTCAATTTCAATCAAAGTAGTCAGTAAAGACTAAATATGGGAACAGCACAACGTTATTTATATCAGTCTTTACTGACAGGTCGTAGCCTGGTCTTTACTGACAGGTCGTAGCCTGGTCTTTACTGACAGGTCGTAGCCAAGTCTTTACTGACAGGTCGTAGCCTGGTCTTTACTGACAGGTCGTAGCCTGGTCTTTACTGACAGGTCGTAGCCAAGTCTTTACTGACAGGTCGTAGCCTGGTCTTTACTGACAGGTCGTAGCCAAGTCTTTACTGACAGGTCGTAGCCTGGTCTTTTACTGACAGGTCGTAGCCTGGTCTTTACTGACAGGTCGTAGCCAAGTCTTTACTGACAGGTCGTAGCCTGGTCTTTACTGACAGGTCATAGCCTCTCAAGAGGTTAAATATTTCGCAAGATAGATAAAGTGTTTTGTCTTTGCAAAAAGGTTTTGCAATAATGGTCTTTATTCGCAGGTGGTTTTTTTTCAGTACATTTTTTATGTCTTAGCGGAGATGCTAGAAATGAAGTTACCACCCAGGAAAGGATCCTCAGTATTATATACAGTACAACCTCTGTTGAGCAACAATCTTTGGAAGCTATAAACAATGATCATTGGTTTTGCTAAACAGAGGTTAAAGTAATAGTACGATGGACAGGTTGTTGCTCTACAAAGGGTCTCTCTGCTCTAAAAAGGATGTACCGTAGTTATATCCAGTGATAGTAAAAACAATTCAGTTCAAACCATTATGTACTTACTTTTGAGAATTTACGTCAGAACCCAAAAACAATTTTGCACAAAATACAGACCAATTCATTCTCTCTTCATCTTCTTACTTTATTACAAGCAAATCCTTCAAACTGGCAACCAATTTGTCAAGTGGTTATAATTAGAAATGCTGTTTGCAGAGAAAGCATGCAGGAATGAAGTACATACCAGAGACTTCCAGAAATGTGTTTGATAGATGTGTTTTGATATGAAACATGTAACATCATTCCATTTATCATTATAATATAGCATGGAGAATTTGACACGATCCTCAACCATGTTTTAGCATTTAATTTAACAATAACAAAGATTTTTGTACAAAACATTTGCCCCTATGGCAGCCTTATTTTGTGGGGAGCGGTGGCCTAGAGGTAGGGCGCACGCTTTAGGATCGTGAAGTCCCGGTTTCGATCCCCCTCCGGAGTCTGGACCACTGGTTAATTTCTCTGAGCAAAACCGACAGCTCCACTCCACCATGGTGTAAAATGGTACCTGTGAGGGCAGTGTTTATTCCTGGGTGCCGCAGATAAATGTTGGCTGCCACACCACAGGAGAGAAATAGTCTCCCCAGGGAGACACGAGTGTAGGTTTCCATATGTAGCCCGATGACCAGGGGAAGTTGAAATGTCAAAGGGTGCTTGAGCGGCCTAACAGCTGAAAGAGCCCTAGAAAATTGGTAACTTAACTTTTTTTTGTCAGAAAATTGTAAAGGTCAGTGAACTTGACCTTTGACCTACTGACTTCAAAATCAATAGGGGTCATCTGCTGATGCTGGCTAACCTCCACATGAAGATCCTAGGGCAAAGCGTTCTTGTTAAGTTATTGAATAGAAAACATTTTGGTCTACCAGCCTACCTACCGTTGACATGTGCAAAGCAATATATATACCCCCTCATAAAAAATGCGGGGGGGGGGCATAATTAGAACCCCGACTATGTGTTTTCATAAGCAGGGAGAATCACGAGGATACTCAAAGTGTTACAAACACATTTAAAGACCAATATTGCACAATTTGCATAGTGAAAATTTATATTTTCAATGAAAGAACCTTGTAATATATTGATGCATAAAGTTCAGGATCATGTCACATTCTCAGGGTGGACATACCACGTGGTGTGTGACGTAATTGTTTGCTAAGACGACAAGAAGAAAACTGCCAACAAAACGAGAAAAACAGCCGTAAGTATTTTATTCGTTGATCAATTTTCACGAGACTAGCCCCACGCTCAAGCACAGAAAGAATAATATGCATGTCACTGAATGATTTGACAGAAAAACCAACAGTTTCTTCCCGAAAGTGGCTCAACGGTTAGAAATGGACAAAATCTGAAAAGCAAAGACGACAAGAATATATTTTTTTATCATCCATAGCTCTTTTGAGCATAATAATGCAAAATGCGTACTGCCGACATGTATAACAATGTATTAGAAACAACCTGTTAACCTAATTAGGCATTATATGGTCCATTTCATGAAATATTTTGTGAAATACATAATTGGTCTGAATTGCTAAGACGACAAGAATGGAAAGACGACAAGAAGATTTAGAACTCAAAATTTAGAACTGATATTAACCCTTAAATCTATAGCATAGATGGCTTACTTCAGTTAACAGTACTGTCAATACATGTATTGTAATAATTAGAACACGCACTAAAGTTAAACCATGCCTACCTGAACATTTTTACTCTTAACTATTTTTGCATTGGCTATCTATATCTTAATCTTTACATAAGAAAACTTGAAATGTCTGCGTGATTTTGCTATTTGTTATAGCATGTACACAGTCTAAAACAGCAACCACTGTATAAAGTTCATTTACTGTTCTGCTGCAGATAAACGATCCTCCGACGTAAAGGATGAAGTATTTGCATACAAAATATATAGTCGATTCAATAAGTGATAAGTTAATGAGGTAACTATCCCATTCGAAAGAATAGCAGCGAATACCGTTAACTCGGGCCTATCTAGTCAAACCTAGATAAACGAAGTATATCTCCTGGACGATAGTATATTTTCAGCGCGTCTCGTTTATCTTTGAAAATACTGTCCATTTCTTGGTTTCTTTCCGTCGCTTTAAATACGTATTGTAAAACCTTTAAATGTAACTTTCGATTTGCGTAATTCGTTATTCAGTTATAGCTTGTTTGCGATAGAAAAAAATCTTGTTTTTGTAACATTTCTGAAAATCTATTCATCAGATTTTTGTAAAAAATTACACAGAACTACAATAACCTACCTACTCACAATCCAAATTCCACATGGAGGTAGGAGCCGGGGGCATGCCTCCCCAATGTCTGGACATGGGGGTATATCTTTTGGCTCCGCCAATAATTCAGACAAAAAGTATAATTTACGGCCTAATATATCTCGTAATAGGCAATTTGCCTTCAGTTCTTGGTGAAAACGTATACAATTCTTTTTGGCTCGCTTCGCTTGCAACGTAACTTCATTATATCAAAATATGTAAGCACCTATTGTTTGCAAAAATACGCCCGTGACATAAATTGTTCTCTAAACGCCCCCCAACCCTCCTACATGCCTATGAGAGTTTGTCAATTATAATGAATATATACCGGTAAAGCCTTTGAAACAAACGTTTTCACAATAAGCTTCAATCTCAAAATCAGGCGATTTAAATTTTGTGCAAGCACTTAATTTGGTTTAATCTAAGAACTTTCCTGTATTTAGTAATAAAACAAGTCCTTCTTTGATAAAAATAAGGTATCTCAGAGGGCCAAGAATGTACCAAATTAATCCATTGTTTAGAAAAACTGCCACAGAACATAAACTCACAGATAGTATATATAGATATAGTAAGAAGTGGGAACGTAAAGAGTACAATTCATGTAACAAGTGTATATTTTGAAAGCAACGGGTTTGACATATGTTGATAGTTTCATATAATGAAGTTACTTTGCCAGCGAAACGACCAAAATAAAATTTTTACCTGCCCCCGTTTTAGTCACCTATTAAAAGACATTTATTCTTTATTATATATTGAAATTACATGTACATGGGGTGGTAATCTGGTATTCCATTGATGATTTATTATCAATTATTTAACCGTTACACTCCGTGATCGTCGGTATTGACATTACTGTTACGAATATGAGACTTAGGAGGCCCGTATGATTCAGGTTATTTGGGTGTGTCGCTTGTAAACAATGTACAGCAATAACATGTGCTTCGTCAGATTCACATAATACGTAAATATACCATTAGGCGTATCACATGGCCTTAAAATTGGCTGATGCAAGTAACAAGTCCTTTAACTTAATATTTTATACAAAACTACAAATATGTTACATGGAAATTATAAACAAAAGTATTTTAACTGTATTCTTATACTGCTGAAATTTCAGTGTATATTAGGTACTATTCGTGAAAACTTTCATACATGTAGGTTTCGTAATAACAGACAAATGTTCAAAACACACGATTTTTTGCTATCGCAAACTAGCTATACAAAATCAAACTTTTGAGAAAACAAGAAAAATGTCTGACACCCACTCTTAATTTATGGTAAAAGAAGCTTTTTCAAAATTAGTTTGGTCAAGATGATAAGTTCCAATTTTTATGGCAATAGGCTCATAAGAAGCGCCTCATGATGTAGATTTGAAATATGCATTAGTCATATAAGGTCGTAAGTGCCAATTACGACCTCCTCATTCTAAACCAGCGATATTGCGGTATCATAATAAAAGCAAGTAATGTAACACGTGGTGAATTCTTCTAGACCTAAATGACCATGAACGGGAATCAATTCACTTACTATACTAATCAGACAATGAATTAAGGAGTTTATACCAGTTTTAAATGATGAGTTAAAAATCTTCTTGTCGTCTTTCCATTCTTGTCGTCTTAGCATTTTCAGACGAATTATTTATTTCACTAAATATTTCATGAAATGGATCATATAATGCCTAATTATGTTAACAGGTTGTTTCTAATACAATGTTATACATGTCGGCAGTACGCATTTTGCATTATTATGCTCAAAAGAGCTATGGATGATAAAATAGATATTTTCTTGTCGTCTTTGCTTTTCAGATTTTGTCCATTTCTAACCGTTGAGCCACTTTCGGGAAAAAACTGTAGATTTTTGTGCCAAATCATTCAGTGGCATGCATATTATCCTTTCTGGGCTTGAGCGTGGGGCTAGTCTCGTGAAAATTGATCAACGAATAAAATACTTACGGCTGTTTTTCTCGTTTTGTTGACAGTTTTCTTCTTGTCGTCTTAGCAAACAATTACGTCACACACCACGTGGTATGTCCACCCTGATTCTACATACGCTATCAATGATTAAACCATACCATCAAATTAACAGACACTGGTTCTGGTACTACTGGTGTGTACTACTGGTGTCGCACAGCAACAATGACAAATTAGGCCGTAACATTAAGCAATTAACTTTAACAAGATAATATTACCACAGAGTGAAGACAGATAAGTTTTCTGAACCAAAATACAATACTGCAAAATCATTTAATTTTGATGGGATGAAATTTCGTGGTTTTGGTAAGAAAGACCATTTTAGTGATGGGTCGTTATTTCTTGGATTTTGCACTTCTGGTAATAAATACAAGGGCCAAAATTATTGTTTGATAGGATTGGATTTCATGGTTGAAAGCGAACCATGAAATTTAATCCCCACAAAAAATAATGCTTTTACAGTATTCTGCCAAGTATTTCTCACTGTACTTGTTTCAACCCAGAATCGAAACAAAAACTTGGATGCGTTCATTATACTTTGCAGCTTTAGAATTTTCACAGTTTCCTGAGGACAAATAGGGATCTGCCATTATAATTCTAATTTCTTTCTCATATTTTGAAGACATTTTTCAATGCTTTTTTTTTGAATCTACTACCATTCTTTCCAAACATACAGTGCCTGCAGATACTAGGGTAAATACAGGAGTTCTTTCTTTATTTATTGTAAAATTTCCATCTTTTTACCAGTCTGAATTATTGACATAATTATTATACAGTAAAATTATTTAACTTTGATGGGACAAACATTTGTGGTTTTGGTAAAAAATACCATTTCGATGGGACCTTAATTTGTGGATTTTATAAAAAAAAAAATAGTGTTCAATGGGATTTGATTTCGTTGTTAAAGGTAGACTACGAAATCCCCAAAATTTAATCCCCCATGAAAATAAATGATTTTACAGTACCTAGCATATCAGTCACATGCTCCTAATAAAACCATGATGAAATATGAAACTAGACTCCTTTAGCAGGGTTCTCAATAAGTTTGAACCTAGCAGGCCAAAATACTAAAACCAACAAGCCGGATAAGGTTCTTTAAGTGCAACGATTTTCTTAAAATTGTATATAAATTGCACATTTTCAGCCAGACCAAAATGATGTTTAAGCAGTCAATTTGGCCTGTAGCCTGTTGTTATTGAGATCCCTGCTTTAGTATAGCTTGGCTATTTTGACCTGAGCCTGACCTTTATGCAAGAATATATTACGAGGTTCTTGCTTTGAATATATCAATTTCCGCTAGCAAATTGTGCGGTATCGGTATTTCAAATGTGTGTTTGTATTACATCTCGAGCGCCTTCGTGATACTCCCCGATTATGAAAACATACACTCGGTGTTGTAAACGTAGGCAATACATCAACTTTTAAATTATGCTAATCAAAAGGTCAGGCTCGTGTCAAATTGGCCAAGCTATAGCTATCATTCAAGGACTGGTTAAAAACAGCCTGATTGCTACACTAGTGTTGAGTGGTAACTTTGATGAATTAATATCGTTGCCTGTGATTTATTTACCTCAAACACTCCAATTTGTCTTCCCAGTAAACCTTTAACTCCTGCCTCTTCTAGTGCTTCTCTGACCGCAGCTAGTGTCGGTTCTTCCTGAGGTTCAACCCCACCACCCGGTACCACCCATCTCTCCTTGTTACTACTGCTGGTAACCAGTAATAACTGAAATAAATAATATTCACACATTCAAAATCAATGAATAGCAACTACAGAACCTGACCTCATAGAGCAACCACCTCTCCATAAGAACTCCATAAAAATTTCCCTATTCCTTAATAATATTTACTTCATAAATTTACCCTCTGTAGAGCAACAACCTCTAAACAACGGTCAATATTTGAAGCTCAGACTAGGTGTTGCTTTACAGAGGTTGTACTGTATACAGCACTCACTCGGTGAGGGGTGGGGGGGGGGTAAGGTTTAAATTGACTGGAGCATTAAGCTGAAAGTTCTAGACGTCAACAAAATACAGCAGCAAATACTAAAAGTATAATCACAATATTCACATACAAATACCAGTTATCCTAAAGAGCAGCTGAAAATCATGACAAATAACAAAATACAGCTGCCACAATACTGAAGCATTCAAACAACTTTCTCCAAGGCCCCAATAAGCAGCTGAAATTGGCAGATCACATTCAAAATATACAACTGCAACTATAGTAATAACTTTGTTGAATCACAAAATCCTGACAATATGCACTGTAACTCCCCATAGTTGTTATCCTGTAAAAGTTTCGTCATAATCTGGTAAGAAATGTAGGAGGAGTTGCACACAGAAGGTTGGACGGACGAACCCCTACCATTACCAAATCCCTTTCGTCTCCAACAGGGGATAATGAAGAGTATAAAGTGGTCCCTCTTTTGGTGACATTTGTCGGAGACAGATAGAGTAAAGTTCAGGGGGGGTCAAGATTATAAAGCCTTTCAAAGGAGGTAGTTGCTAGAAAGGTGCTGTTTCCAGAGAGAATACTGTTCATTTAATGCATCTCCAATGGAAATAAATAAAATATAACATGAGTATTGACAATGAAAACAAACAGCTTCAAAGTTTATGTTATCATCAAGTGTCAAACGTATTTTGGCAACCTTCACCACACTGGCTTACTGTTTACACATGAAATCAATAACTAGAGAATATATTTATCAAATTGATCCATTAGAATACAGTGCATAGCAATGAAGTCTGTCAAGAGTTAGAACAATCAAAGACTGAAATATGTTAGCAATTTTAAGGCAACTGATTTCCGTATCAATTCAATACTCTCACAAATTATTTTGAATTGAATTGAACCATGGAGCTTTATCAGAAGGATATAGCCAGACCAAATAAGTTTATTCAATCCAACCTCTAAAGTACAGTGAGTTCAAAGTTAAATAATAATGGTTATAAACATAACCTCATCCATCAGGTAAACTATATGTATATTTATCTAGGTTTAACTGGGTGGAAATCGATTTAACTATAATTTACGCTATTCTTTCGAATGGGATAGTTCCCTCATTAGTATTTACTATTACTTATTGAATTGACAGTAAGACCCTTTGAGAGATGCACATTCTTGCTTGTCAATTAGAGGTTTTTGCTCAAGAGACGACACAACTCTGAAGCACTCAAGGCCACAGGGCTCAAACTAACAGAAGGACCAGTGAAAATCTTGAAGGACCAGTAACTGTTTTATTTACTAAATTTTACATTTCTTTGCTGGGGGACTAGCGACCAAAAATAGTTAGTGTCAAGCCCTGGGCCATTGCTAAAATAAGCCAAAATTTACATCAAAATGATGATCATTACATAGATGACAATAATACACAATGACATGTATCCAGACCATGAATATTTCAGTGAAATATAATGTGCACATACAACACTCGAGAGACATTCAAAATGTTAATGTCTCATTTTCTACATCTGACGAAAATTGCACTACAAAATGTGCATCATTCCACGATGACGTTTTATGTTTTGTGAAACTATACAACTATTACAGTCTATGATTGTGAAGTTTATCATTTAAAGTACAAAGCATATTTAACCTAGATATTACGTATGCACCTTTAGGTAGAGTAAACAATCAGGACAGTTATGCAAAACATCTTCCCAACTAACTCCCCACAACAGTGATCAAATGTGACACAAGAATCTAGATAGTTCACAAATAAATGGCAGCTAGCCGCCAAGCCAACGCCGAGAAAGAACATATGAACCGATAGAGAATCAGAGATGACAGCTAGCAGCCAAGCAAACACAGAGAAAGAACACATGAACCGATAGAGAATCAAAGATGGCAGCTAGCAGCCAAGCCAACACAGAGAAAGAACACATGAACCGATAGAGAATCAGAGATGACAGCTAGCAGCCAAGCATACACAGAGAAAGAACACATGAACCGATAGAGAATCAAAGATGGCAGCTAGCAGCCAAGCCAACACAGAGAAGGAACACATGAGCTGATAGAGAATCAAAGATGGCAGCTAGCCGCCAAGCCAACACTGAGAAGGAACACATGAACCGATAGAGAATCAAATATGGCAGCTAGCCGCCAAGCCAACACTGAGAAGGAACACATGAACCGATAGAGAATCAAAGATGGCAGCTAGCCACCAAGCCGACGTCGAGAAGGAACACATGAGCTGATAGAGAATCAAAGATGGCAGCTAGCCGCCAAGCCAACACAGAGAAAGAACACATGAGCTGATAGAGAATCAAAGATGGCAGCTAGCCGCCAAGCCAACACAGAGAAGGAACACATGAGCTGATAGAGAATCAAAGATGGCAGCTAGCCGCCAAGCCAACACAGAGAAGGAACACATGAGCTGATAGAGAATCAAAGATGGCAGCTAGCTGCCAAGCCAACACTGAGAAGGAACACATGAGCTGATAGAGAATCAAAGATGGCAGCTAGCCGCCAAGCCGACGTCGAGAAGGAACACATGAGCTGATAGAGAATCAGAGATGGCAGCTAGCCGCCAAGCCAACACAGAGAAGGAACACATGAGCTGATAGAGAATCAAAGATGGCAGCTAGCTGCCAAGCCAACGTCAAGAAGGAACACATGAGCTGATAGAGAATCAAAGATGGCAGCTAGCCGCCAAGCCAACGTCGAGAAGGAACACATGAGCTGATAGAGAATCAGAGATGGCAGCTAGCCACCAAAGTCAACGTCGAGAAGGAACACATGAGCTGATAGAGAATCAGAGATGGCAGCTAGCCGCCAAGCCAACACTGAGAAGGAACACATGAGCTGATAGAGAATCAGAGATGGCAGCTAGCCGCCAAGCCAACACTGAGAAGGAACACATGAGCTGATAGAGATCAGAGATGGCAGCTAGCAGCCAAGCCAACACAGAGAAGGAACACATGAGCTGATAGAGAACCAGTGTGCTTCTTTATTCAAACATTCTTACACCTATTCTACTTCCATACACAAACAGTACTTTGCTGAAATAAATAATTCAGCATCAATCCATTAGGATATGTTTTTCCTTATTTGGTCAATGTGCCAGGTCAGTATCTTTATTTTTCTGTGATAATCAAGCATGAACTACTGTAAACCCATTTACATTTTTTAATATTAACTTTCACATTTTGCCATTCCTGAGCATATTCAGAAAAATTTCACATTTTAGGTCTGCCTTGATGTCCGTATTGATATTTCAAATACATTAACAGCTATTTAATTTTGCGAATTCCAGCCGCTCACAAACTCCGTGAAACTAAATGGTGAAAATATTTCTTGGTTTACAGTATTGCAGGCAGGCATCATGATCCTCCACAGCTGCAATGGTCAGTGAGTGTCTGGTTCAGAGGGTCAGACAGAATTGACAGTATGTAATTGACAATTATCATGTATTTAACCAGCAATCAATGTATTATTCATCAAAGCTTTGAACTTCAGAGAGTATAGCTGATATATGGACAAACCTGTATTAGCAAGGCACCTCCATTATACACAACCACCTGTCATTATATAACTAAACCCCACTCCACAACAAGGCCCCGATCTTGAGAAACATCTCAAGCAGAAATCTCATCTCAAATTGACATTTTGTCCAAATCAGAGCCTGATTTTAAAATAAATCTGAAGTTAAAACTCGTTAAAATTTACTGAAATAACCAAAGTATAACATTTGCTGTTTTTATGCTAATTTCGAGAACATCCTCCCTTATTATCCAAACAAAACATGGCACTACTTGAGATGAGTTATAGCTCAAATTGAGATGTTTCGGGATATTGGGGCCAGATAAACAAAGAGCTGGTCGGCAGTGCCGTCAAGTGCTGGACCCTTTTCTATTCTTGATATCACCCTTGCCCATATGTCATTGAATTTTTGAAAAGTAACAAGGGCAGACAACTCTTTAATATAGTAGGTCCCATGGTTCCCAACCTTGTCACTACGTACTGACCCCTTGTGATAAGGAAAAATAAAAATCCCATGATTAATCGGCTCGTATTATACTTTAACCTTATTAAGTAGACACCTGTTTTGATGTACCAATCATTTTAGTAGATACTTACAGTAGGTTCAACTGTATATAAAAGGGCCTTATAGTTTCATGTAGGTCAGATTGAATGTTTCAGATATATCAGATCATTTAAACTGGAGTTTGTCTTGTATTTTATTATACACATATAGCTTGGCAAATTTGACTTAAGCCTGACCTATTTGATTAGCATAATCTAACAGTCGATACATTGTCTATGTATACAACACCGATTGTATGTTTTCATAATCGGGGAGTATCACAAAGACACTCGAGATGTAATATAAACACAAATCTGAAATACCGATATTGCACGATTTGCTTGCGGAAATTGATATTCTCAAACCAAGAACCTTGTAATATATTCTTGCATAAAGGTCAGGATCAGGTCAAAACAGTCAAGCTATACTAGACTGAATGTTTACAAGCCAATCATTGGTGACAACCAGACAATCTCACCATCAATGACATTAGCAAGTAACTATAGTCTGGCAGATCAAAACAGCTCTTAATCCAATGGCATTTGCAGTCTGGAGTGCTCTACTGTCATTACATAATTATACTTAAGGCAAAACAGAGTTATACTGAAGGTTTGAATTTAATAAAACATAATTATTTGTATTCAAAATCGTCCATGTCTGCAACTGAATTTACTATTCAGTTAATGAACCCTTACATATCATTTTGCTTCTCTAAATTTGTAGTTGATAAAGGATAACAAGGAATCAAAATTTGTGTGTCATGTCGTTTTTTTATTAAACATTAAATATACCAAAGCAAGCCGAATTGGTACATTTTGCTAATATTGCAATTAAGGACAATAAACCAACAATATAATTTCCTTTTCATTGAAAATCATTTTTTTTCTTCTAAATTAACAAATTACAATGTAATCTGTTATGATCTCACTGTTAATTAACTGAATTGACTCTCTTTCAACTTTCTGTTGGACAACATAACGGATCACATGCATCTCATGATAAATGAGCAAATATTATTGTCCACATATTGTTGGCTTTACCAAGTGAAAAACAAAGAAATTATGACACAATACATCAATACATTGCAACCCTAAAATAGAATTCCAGACCCATTTTAAATAGACACAACAATGCTAAAGCATGCAGGCTAATCCACAATGTTAAGCGTTAACATGTAGAATACATAAATAGTTTGGAATATCAACAGCTTGATAAGAGTTATCATTACGAGATAGAGGAATTTGAAACGCTTGAATTACAAACAAACATGCACATTCTCTAACATTATTGATGAACTACTAAAGTACCGCTTGGAAGCTCAACACAAAATATTTTGCCAATAAAGTTCTTCTTTGATAACAAACAGTATAAAATCAAACAGCATTTAGTTCAAATCTCGAAATTTTCATGTCTGTAAAATAAATCAAGTTCAAGGTCTTTTATACATAGCAATGGGTATTCTTTTCTGGCGGAAGAAAATTAAAGACACAGCACAGACTGAAACACAAATAAATTAGGGATATGTCAATGAGACTCAGGGGTGTCAAGGATTTTAAATAGAGAGAGCAACTGTGTATGTTTTTCTGTCAAAGACATGATTGTTAGAAAGCACTTAAATTAAACCCTTAGATAGCAGGGCATGCCTCTATGGATGGACCTGGGTTGCACCTTTAAACATGGTCCTTTAGAGAGCTTGGCAACTTTTTTGGTAACAGATAAAAATGCACATTTAGACATAGCCCTTTTGTGAGCTGAGCAACATACTTGGAACAGTCATGGTTGCACCTTTGGGCATGGTCATTTCGGAGAGGGGAGAAAGTGTTAGGTAACAGATATTGTTGCACCTTTGGACATGGTACTTTTGGAGATGTAAGTGCCTTATTTGATAAGAGAACTGAGCAACTTATTGGGTAACAGACATGGCTGCTTCCTTGAACATGGTTAGAAAGTTCCATACCCCTTCTTATGTATGGTTGACTGTATCACAGAAGGTCATATTTCAGTTATTTTTTTCTGATAAAAGTTGATAACTTGATTGTGCACTTAGGCAGAACCAACACAGACATAAGGAAGCAGTAATACCATGTAATAACATAACAAACTCAGTATAATCATGTGAACAAAACATCAACTAAATTACTGAAAGCCTAGAATTTGTAGGAGAAGAAAATAATAAATTTCATAATGACATGTTTGCATACACCAATAAAGAGGCAAACTCTGAGGTGATTACAATCTTCTGACAGGCAAATAGCTCTCTTATATTTGCTTCTATCCACAATGCTGTCAGGAAGCAGAATGCTTTATTTGTGGCTGCAGGCACATGGAGCTGATTCTACTGTTATAGTATTGATTCTAGCTATATTTTGTTATTGCATATATGGCAAAGACAATTTTGGTTGAATTACTCTGTAGCTTTGACATATAGACAATCGTGGTATAGACATTGGTATTGTGAGGAAAATAGCCGCAGTCAGGAAAATCATATTGATACTTGGGGCACCAGCTTCATGTTGTGTTACGTCACCTGCAGTGCTCAGACAAAAGGATAAAAGGATATTGTTTGTTATTGTTTGGCAAAAATAAAAATGATACAGTTTGTAGACACCTAGAATTGGTGTTAATATGTTGACCAATCAATGCCGGGCTGCCTTTGTCTCTGCTGTGTAAGTCCTTCACTGTAACTATCAAAAATCAAAGCACTGAAAGTACTGATGTGTGGCGAACTGATGTCATTTTGACCATTCAAATAAAGGCTGCACCAACATGCTGTGTCAGAGTTCTGATAAGCCCAGACTCACTTGAATGTTTGTGCTGCTCTCAAGACACCAAGCGTCGGTGTCAAGATGAGTGACTGGGTAGTCTCCATACAACTGATGAACTGGGAATTAAAACACAACAAACGAGATGCCCCCCCCCCCGCTATGGAAACAGGACTAGGTAGAAATATGTTGGGAAAATTAAATAAAGGGAGGTAATTAATAAGATAGAACCAGATTTCAAAAGAAGGAAAATATAAGAAAATGATATCAATGGTAATATCATGACTTTTTTTTGGTTGAATGAAATAATTCAAGAACGGAACCAGATAGAATTATGGTTTCATGTCACAGCACTTCTCTTAGATGCCATATACATATATATTTAAAGTCGATCAATTGAGTTTAGGTGGACATGTGGTCCAGTGGTAAGGGCTATTGACTACTGATATGATTATAATGAAGGTTGTCCGTACTCCCGCCGGATCAAGAGCAGAAATGTTTTTCAGAGTAACATAACTAAACTTACGAACAGACTTTCGGACCATACTCAGCGTAAATTCTATAGCATTCTGTCCGATATGTTAATAAAATCGTATTTAAAACAGGTCAATTATATATTTTGGAATATACTACAAGTTATTTTTTGAAAATCTGACGATTATTTATGTATTGGTTATTATTTAAATATTGCGTATTCTGTTCCGAAATATGAACTCGCGCTAATCAGCGGGTGATATTTATTATAGCTATATTATGTTGTATTTAGCATATTTTTATGCACCAGTCAGTGTGCGACCATGGTCCCATCCCAGGTGATGGGCAGTGGATAGCTGATAGTTTTCAAATACATTATTTCTTATTAAATCCATATCAAGAAGAATGTATTTAACTTCTAAATTCTGAGTATCAAAGTTGTAAACCCTTTTTTATACCAGTAAATTTTATGACCCTAATTTCCTTACTTCTGCAGCTGTCTCCAAATCAACTAACAAGAACCCGATATACAACCTATTCAATTAAAAATAGTTTTAACGGTTTATTTCCTGTCTCATGGTGTGTTCAATCCCTTGTAAAAACATAGATCCCTGTGTTACATGACCCCCAACTGTCCCAAAACAAGTTACTAACGACCTACCAATATACAACCCCTTGAAGTTTACCAGATTGTATGGTCAATTTTCTGCCTCATGCAGCTTCAATAATTGATTACAAATTTCTTGTCAAAATATAGATCTAGCTAGGATTATGTAATGTTACATAATAAGGAGGGGCTAATTAAAAAATGCATAGATAATATTGCACAACGTGGCTTGTGGGAGGAGCTAATTAGATATGCATTAATGGGCTTTATAACTGCACATTAAGTGGGAGGAGATTATTAATTATTTATAATTATTGAAGTATGTTTGCCCAAAGACCTGTAATTTAGGTCTTTGGTTAAGAATTTGGTTTGCCCAACGTGTATATAATTATTAACGGCCTATTAATCCAATTAAAATTTATTTTGTCAAAATCCGATAGTAATTGACGGAACTGCAATTAATTGAATATTGCGCGACAGTACTGTTCTAAACCAGAGATCTATTAATATAGTAGATCCTGTCTAAGCTAATCAAGTTAGTTTATCGATCGTCTGCTAGCGGTTAGATAGACTGTATATACTGTCCTTGAACTAATTCAGCTTCCCGCCACCAGTGAAAACATGTTGTTTCTATTTATAGCATCAATGTTTGTAAACAACATAATTAGGTCATCGTCTACAAATGTTCAGCGGCGGAGTGATTTTAATAGACACATTTCAGTTCATCCGTGTTCCACCAGAAATCTATTGGCTGAATAAACAATACAAACTAGTCACTGACCAATAGCTCGTTGTATATCAATTTGCATATGAATGCCCCGATATGTAAACATGAAACCGTGGGATTACTTTCTCAACCTTCTTGACGGTCCTTGGCGGTTCGCAGGCCTTTGGTAGTAGGAATGTAGTCCATGCGGAATGATTTGCTATAAAATTAAAATATCCTCAAAAAATAAAAGTCTGATGTAATTGTTGGTCTTAATATTAATAAATGTTGGTAATGTAAACAAATCGGGTTCAATGATACGTGTAACCTGTGTAGCATGCTTGTAATATTGTTCAAATCATAGACCTATTTATTGGTGTAGGCATAAAGGCGTTAACTTGATAGTATATATAAAGCTGAAAAAGGCTGAAAGATAGTTATTACATTGTGTGGCTTATCGCCACACAAGGTTACAAACCACTAAATGCCTCCGCGAACCAAAATAGGATACACTCAAATAGTCCCTAAATAAACTTGTGATTGTAGTATGCTTTGACAAGGTGGAACTGGAATCATCTAATTGGGTTAACAGGCTTTGTATACATGTATGTGATGTATTGAAACTGTTTTATTTTACATATTTTGAGATTTTGGCCAAAATACCAAAGCGAAAGTAGGGTAGGGTAAAACCCGGATTTGGTCGGTCCGCGCGCCTGTAAAAATATGTTCACCGCGTTGGACGGACAAAAATTTTCTTATATGATACGTGACCCCCTGTTTTTTTTTTATTTTCTTAAAGCTGGTAGCCCCTTCTTTTCATTGATATATGTCTGCCACCTGGCCATAGACTTTAACATGTATCAACCTGGGACTGACTATTGTAACTTTACATTACAAATTTATTTAGTGGTTTGTGACCACAAACAGTCCTGGGTTAGCTTTGCATGGTGTTGCTATAACATGGGTTTGTTTGTGAGGCTGTTGTGCTGACATGGCCTAATGGTGGTTGGACTATTTAGTGCCATTAACACTCCAAAACCCCCAAATAGAGCACAGATCATCCAAGATCTTGATACAATAGCAAATATGACACTTTCTGGGATTGCTGTATCCGTATGTGCTTGTATGGGACTGGGACTTAACCATACAAAGTAGTAAGCTAGTTGACATCACTTCCTCTTCCTAAAGAAATTACCAACTTGATCTTTACATGCAGGTATGAAAAACCATAACCTGTCATATTCAAGGATCATGATCATATGTATCTTATTTTTATATACTGTAAAATAATTAATTTTTCGTGAGGGATTAAATTTTGAGGATTTTGTTGTTCATCTTCAACCATGAAATTTAATCCCATCAAACAATAATTTTGACCCTCATATTTATTACCTGAAATCTAAGACCTAAATTACACAGATTGGAAACATGTACCAAATCTCACGATATCTCGTGGCAGGTCTTCTGAAATCTCGCAAAATCTCGTCCGTTTTTAATACCTTATATCTCCTGTTCAAATATACTTATAAAAGAACTAATAACACCATGCAATAGATTTATTATTCAGCTTTAAAATAAAATCTTATTTTTTGAAATCAGTCAAGGAATAAAATAGTAGACCCCGAAGAGCCAGACCTACTAAATTGTTCATCAAATTAATGCAAATTCCAAGTTTATCAGAAAATACCTGATTTGCCACATTCAAATCCTAATTTTCTGTATTTTATGAGAGGTAGACAAAAATGAGTTAATTCATGTAGTAGAAGAAACTAAGCTCTTCAACATGATACATTGTGCATTAAAAGCGGATGACTAAAAAAAGTTTTATGCACACTAACTGAATCTGCTGCCTGTTATTTTGCGTTTTCTCTGAATTTTCAGTAAAGTGTCCAATCTGTGTAATTTAGGTCTTTGCCTGAAATGCAAAATCCACAAATTAACGTCCCATTGAAATGGTATTTTTTACCAAAACCATGAGACTTTGTTATCAAAATTAAATGATTTTACAGTAGATGTACATGAGTGTCATGTGAGATAATAGTGCCAATTAGTTTTTGTCTTTTCTCACCAGGCAGTGTAACCAGACAACACTATAACTATTTTCATAACACTCCAACCAGCCTCGAATTTACTGTTATTAAATTGAACCATCATCAGCCAGGAACCAGACAATTACTTCTGTATAGGCCTTATTAAATTTAGTCAGGGGAATTAGAACATGATATATAATAGTAAAACAGCATGGAAACAAGTACCCAGACATACTGTATGGTGTGTTACCCTTGTCTGTTCAGTCAACAACCTACTACAACTGTCTATACATACAATTAGCGTAATTAGTCCCAACAGATTAATTACTGTAGTAGAAAAAGTTGATCAACATGTTTGTATAGGTTTTGTATTTGTTGAGGTTTGGACACATTCCAACCATACCAGTTACCATTGTAATACAATATAATGTTAACTACCAAGAATTGTTGAATTTGGCAGACTTAAAATATCATACAGGGAGACAGTCAACCTATACTTTATAAACAAATGGATAGTTTAATTCCAGTGTGTATAAAGATAGGGAGAACAATAGTTCATTCAGATTAGGCAATACTGAAAAAGAAATTAATTATTAAACAAAGCATGAAAACAATCAAGGTAAAGAACCACTATATGCCTCCGCAGACCAAGTGGTGATACACTCAAGTAGTCCTTAAAGAAACTTTGGTTAGCCTGTAAATGGAGATATTTCTTCACAAATGTGGAGTTGAATGATGAAATTGAGTTTAAATGGTTGGTAAATATGCATGTGGTGCAGTAAAACTGTAATATTTGTATTATTCCGCTATTTTGTTCTTGATACCAAAGTGAAAGTAGACTAGGGTAAAACCCAGAACTTATAAATCCGGACATGCGTAAAAACGGATAGACCGTGTTTGAAGGACAAAAACTTTCTTAGAAGATACATGACCCCCCTTTTTTATTGCATTATTTTGAAGCTTAACTGCCCCTCTTTACAATGATATATGTGGTCCAGGTGGCCATAGACTAAAAAAAGTTGAAAATTGGGGCCTACTATGGCCAATTTACATTGAGCTATAGAGCAAATCTATTTGGTGGTTTCTAACCTAAAGAAGGGCAAAATTCTATTAAATTCATGTTTTCATTTTTTTGCATTCAAATGTATGGAAATGAATCCCAGATAGGGTTTTGACCACTTTTATCTGTTTAAATTGTCTAAAAAAGTGAAAATTTGGATTTTTATCCTGAAAATCTAGAAAATTTCAGATTTTTTTCTTCTAAAATTGACATTTTTATGCCAAAATTGACCTGATTTTAGTGTCAGACAGGGGTAATTATGATTAAATATGAAGAATAGACACATTATTAGGCATCTAAAGCATAATTAGTGTTCAGTGAAACAGTTTTTCACAAATAAAACCCAATTTAAAATCACTATTCATAATATTTCGCAGGCGCTGACCAAATTTCTTCTTAAAGGCGCATATGCGTGTTTGTCATTTTTTCTAGAATTCATGCACAATTTGTCTAGAATTGATTGTTGTGTGCTGCATATACATAGTAGTATTGAAAAAAGTGCAAAAATCACTTTTATAAGTAAAACTAGGCTGTCTTAAGGTAAAGAACCACTAAATGCCTCCGCGGACCAAGTGGTGATACACTCAAGTAGTCCTTAAAAAAACTTTGGTTTGCCTGTAAATGGAGATATTTCTTGACAAATGTGGAGTTGAATGATGAAATTGAGTTTAAATGGTTGGTAAATATGCATGTGGTGCAGTAAAACTGTAATATTTGTATTATTCCGCTATTTTGTTCTTGATACCAAAGTGAAAGTAGACTAGGGTAAAACCCAGAACTTATAAATCCGGACATGCCTAAAAACGGATAGACCGTGTTTGAAGGACAAAAACTTTCTTAGAAGATACATGACCCCCCTTTTTTATTGCATTATTTTGAAGCTTAACTGCCCCTCTTTACAATGATATATGTGGTCCAGGTGGCCATAGACTAAAAAAAGTTGAAAATTGGGGCCTACTATGGCCAATTTACATTGAGCTATAGAGCAAATCTATTTGGTGGTTTCTAACCTAAATATACTTTTGCCAAAGTATTCTACAAAATGCAAACAATACACTATTTTTTTTCATACAGTCAATCTAGTGTAAGTGATAACCTGAATTGCTTCTTCTAATATGCTTAGTCTAAGAAGGGCTTTAAACACAAAAATGAATGTCTCACATAAAGAGCCATAAACTGTAGTAAAAAGATGTGACCAAAAAATCCTGACCATATGCAGAACAATGCTTTAAACATTTAAGACTTTAGGTCTTTGGTACCAAGTATTAACACGAAGAATGATTGAAATTAGATTTGTAGTAGAGAAGAACAAAGTGTTATGACAAACTTGGGTGACAACAATCCAGACAATAGATTTTCCGCACAAAACCGGTACTGATGTCTTTCCCACAATGCTTGCTGATTCTGTATATTGGACCTGAGATTATCATAATTCCTGGATTGTCTAAACATTTGCCATAAATCAGAGTTTATCAAACATTTTCTTTCATGAATAAGTACTCATTGTTGCTAAGCTATGCTTAAGAAAATGTTTAATTTAAACTATAATTAACCTATGCATGATACAAATTGTGCGTTGAAAAAAATGACAAAATTTTAAGCAGTATATTTTAAAGGTCAAGAAATTTCTGCATAAAGACAGTATACATTATACTTGTTTTAGTTTATTCATTGATCTGCACAGGCAGGAAATCTAATCTGACCACAATTTCAATTCTTCCAGGAGACATTATTTCAATCAAGGTCGATTTAAATATTGTCAATGACATTCCAGTGTTGAATAGCAAGGTTCAACAACAGACTTGCTCACCCATGCATGCATACATACTATGTATTTACATTAGTTTAAAACCACATGGTTCTATTAATATAACATGGTTATACCAGATATCTCATATCCAATCAGAATCATTCTATTTATAGCTGTCCTCAGAATGAGGTAAAAAAAATCGATCAACCAATGAAATTGCAGTATATCTAAATCTAACAGTAAGTGAAGGTCAATGAAGCACTCTGTCATCACAAGTGAAGATATCACCAAATGTATATGTCTAATAAACAGAATAATAATATGGGTTGCCAAATTTTGCATTAATGTAACCTTACAACTGTGTCTGTAAGGAATTAATGTTATGCTCATTACAGCATTGTAGATAGACTTAGGAGAAATACCTCATGGGAAGAATTTCAACAGCAGACGACTCAAGTTTGAGGGGTACCATAGAGGGAAATGGATGCGCTTATAATCCACTCTGTTTACCCATATCTAATACTGTCATAGATTTGATAACTGATCGCATATCTAGTATACATATTGAGTATAGTAAATATAGGGTGAATTTGAAATGATCTTTTGAATTAATTCAATAATTATACAAAATGACACACAATAGTAACACCAAAGTTGGGTTAAAAAATTTGGGTCAATGTGCCCGACTTCACTAAACAGGTTGAGCATAATAACAAATATCAATAATCATACTTCAAACTTTATGATTATATAAAAAGTTACATGAACACTTCATGCACATTTTTTGTAGGATTTCTACTGAAAATAACTATTAAGGTGTTTTTGTTGATTCATAAACTACATGTTCATGGATGTGTTTAATTTTTCAGGTTCATGTACATATAATTAAGGACATGCACTCAGGTTCATGATTTTTATGTTCATAAACTAATTTCATGAGCACATGTTCATATATAGTTCATAAAAATTAATATATGGTATTTTATGGTTCATGGACATTCATATATGGAACTGAATGGTTCATGAACATTCATATATGGCATTTATTGTTCATGAACATGTCTAAGGGGCTCATAAACATCCATATTGTGATTCATGAACATCCATGTTTGATTCATGAACATTCATATATAGTTCATGAACATTCATATTATGATTCATGAACATCCATGTTTGATTCATGAACATTTATGTATGGTTCATGAACTGACGGAAATGTGTTAACACTGGGCTCATACATACTGTCATGAAAATGTTTTCAAAATTTCCCTCTTTACCTTTCACAACAATATGCTTGCTGTTTTGGTACTTCAAACGCCAGAATAAACAGCTAGCACACATGGTAGTATATATGTAATTAAATCCAAGTTATGATACAACATGAATTATTGATAATACAGCCAGGATATACAGTTCCCTATCACAGCAATGTTCTGTAAGCCCAAATTATTGATTCAAACTTGAAAATAGTTTTTTATTGTCAGCCTTGTCTTACAAATATATACCACACAAGTTTCACCAGGGTTCAACAATCTTTGATGTATGTACGGAAACATTTATTTAATAATTGATTTTATATTTTTGCACTTCACACTCGGTATAGTTTAATGAATTCATTGTAATTTGTTATGCAATTTACAAAAGTAGTGTACCAAGCAGCCGCGAGAAATTACCTGCATTCATATGTGAAGCATCCAAGATCATTAACTTCTGAAATTTTATATATCATGCAGTGTGTGATATTGAATTCTGCGCAATTAGCAAAACTGATCACCAAATATCCTTTGCAACAGTTCCACAGGGGGAGACGGGCAACAGTGGCTCTCCAAAAACATTGCAACAGTTCCACAGGGGGAGACGGGCAACAGTGGCTCTCCAAATATCCTTTGCAACAGTTCCACAGGGGGAGATGGGCAACAGTGGCTCTCCAAATATCCATTGCAACAGTTCCACAAGGGAGACGGGCAACAGTGGCTCTCCAAATATCCTTTGCAACAGTTACACAAGGGAGACGGGCAACAGTGGCTCTCAAAATATCCTTTGCAACAGTTCCACAGGGGGAGACGGGCAACAGTGGCTCTCCAAATATCCTTTGCAACAGTTCCACAGGGGGAGACGGGCAACAGTGGCTCTCCAAATATCCTTTGCAAAATTCCACAAGGGAGACGGGCAACAGTGGCTCTCCAAATATCCTTTGCAACAGTTACACAAGGGAGACGGGCAACAGTGGCTCTCCAAATATCCTTCGCAACAGTTCCACAAGGGAGACGGGCAACAGTGGCTCTCCAAATATCCTTCGCAACAGTTACACAAGGGAGACGGGCAACAGTGGCTCTCCAAATATCCTTCGTAACAGTTACACAAGGGAGACGGGCAACAGTGGCTCTCCAAATATCCTTCGCAACAGTTACACAAGGGAGACGGGCAACAGTGGCTCTCCAAATATCCTTCGCAACAGTTCCACAAGGGAGACGGGCAACAGTGGCTCTCCAAATATCCTTCGCAACAGTTCCACAAGGGAGACGGGCAACAGTGGCTCTCCAAATATCCTTCGCAACAGTTCCACAAGGGAGACGGGCAACAGTTGCGCAAGGGAGACAGGCAACAATGGCTATTTGTAAGAAAAAGAATGTGGTCTGTTACAAGTTCATAGTGTATTTATAAATGAGTCAACTTAAGGTTATCACAATAAGTCATTCACATTGAATAGTTTTGTTAACAATAAGTTATACAATGATCGTAAATCACAGATGAAATTGCTCACAATACATTTAAGTCATACTAGTTGAATTCAATAGTCTCACAATAAGTGATTCAGTGATTGGAAAGTGATTGGAAATCACAGGTACTTATAATTACTCACAACATGTCGTTCTATTTGAGTTGTATAGTTTCGCAATAAATCATACAGGAATTCGGTTTATATGCAATTAATCAGTATATGGTATACATAATTATATGCTTATAAATATTGAAATAGTGGAAATTTAATAAGGCTACACCAAGGTTCAACTAGCCCCTACTAAGAAAAGTTATTAAAGGAAACGAGACTGTGTTCAGTATTTAATGATTATGCCCTGGTGAAAGCCTTATCCATAACAAGGCAGGGGCCATAATTCTGATGAAATGTTTGATAGGGTCACATGACTTTGATAATGTAATGTGTTAATGATGGTAAACAAGTATGCCAAGTTCGAAAGCTATGCATTGATGGACTTAAAAAATATTTGAGTTCCAACAGTTTGTAACCTACTGACATACAGGAGCATCACTAGATGCCAGGGCATAAAAATATGTCTGGGCATCAAAAAGACAAGCTTGGTCAGGTCAGGCAGAGAAATTCCACACCCCTTTAAATGACCATGTTGTGTCGGATAAACGTTAAGGATAAAGTATGTCTACAACTTGGCTGTAATAGTATCCAGAAACGAGCATCAGACACCTTGGGGACAAGTTTTAATGGAATCTTGACACCCACTGTCACCCAGTGGTTCACAGTGACCATTTTGCCTGATTATGTAAATAATGTTATAGCACTTTACATATTGCTTACAGAACATCAGAGGAATATTGGTCAAGCAACTAAAAGATAAGCTGGTTAACTGTTGCAGCAAAAGACCAAAACATATTTACCGTAAACAAAGAAAATTATTTGCGCAATTTAATTTTGCGGAGTTTGCAAGTGGCAGATATTCGCAAAATTAAGTAGCCGCGAAAGTGTTCAAAACATAAATATTGATATCACAGGAGACTTAAAACAGGAAAGTTAGTATTCTGGAAAGTAAATTGGTTTACAGTACAAAACTGAGAGAGAATTGTTGGGACAATTGGCATCAAACTTCATCCAGGCACATGAACAAAACATTGTGGACAATAATGTTACAGACCAAGCAGCTGTTTCCAGTTTTCATGACAAAAAAGTGAAATTATAGTTTTTAGAAACCACCAGATACAAGCATAAGACAACAAAAGATGTCATAATTTACCAGCTACCGCAGCTTTGTTACAGATATTGCAACTTGTCCTAAATGATAATTTAAGGATCTGAGTAAATTTTAATATGATCATCAGATATTTCATCAGAAATTGATCAAGTGGCTCGCGGCTATTCAAGAATACTAGTATTACGTACGGTACATAAAATGTCACTATTTGACATAATTGCTTTGAAAATCCAGAAAATTTGACAGGCTTAAGGTTCATGAAGCCATCACTCCATAATTATTAATTAATACATTTCGATGCACAATTACATTTTTATACATATATAATTAAACCATTTTGCATGAGCACTTAATCACTAAGGAATTTCTTCCAAGACAAAAAATAAATGTGTTATGCCGAGCATAGCCTTTATTTGCTTTATTTCCACTGAAATATGGTAGGCATATATATATACCGCGGCCCAGATTTGAACCTGGAAAGCCAGATTAGACGGCAAGCGCACTAACCACTGAGCAATGGAGGCACATAATTGAGATGGTGAACGCAATATAACATGTCTTACAAGAGTCTCTTGAGGTTAATAGGTTAGGGGGTCTCTGGAGTAACTGGTTAATAGATCAAGCACTTCGGTTTTTATCCCCAATTTGTTGGTATATTGAGCAGCAATTACATGCACATATAGATACATCCTGTATATCAGTGTTTGTGGGTAGGAAAGATGAATTATTAATCACCTACAGGTGAGATATAAATTATGCATGATACGTATGTACTAAGAACTACTACAGGTGTAAGATTTTTTGCATACAAATGTGCTCTGATGATGAGGCTTATATATTCAGATGTCAGGGAATAAATTGTGTCTTGTACAAGATGTGTCTGAATTCTGCAGTATGTATATGCAGCAACAAAAGATACGCACCATGCAAAGTTTTCCAGTAAATTTAGTTTTTAGATCGTGTTCAAGGCAACAAAAGAAAACATGCCAAGCACTGTTTGCCAGTAAATTTCATTTTTTTAGATAATAAACTATGCATATTAGTCATGAATAAATATAGACTATTATCATGCATTTTATAACACATAAATGTAAGCAGGCTTGACACTTTAATTTTCACTCCAATTATTAAATTATTTTACAGTATTGGAATACTGCAAATCACTTAATGCTTTACCTTCTCCTCATAATTCAATACATTCACAATTTCACAAACAACTTCATTTTGGAGATGAATATGTTGTGTGTTGTTGCAAGGTTGGGTTGTGTACGTGCAAGGAACATTCAAAGGTAACAATCAGTTGTAAACATAATTCCACTACTTAGTTTCCAAATGTTTACATTTTTTCATCAGATGTCTCTGACGATGTCACATGTAAGTTACATAAATTACTCAGCATCTCACAAACAGCTGCTGTGAATGACAAGCAAACAAAAATATGACACTACAGACAGTCAAATGATGAAAGAGATCGAGATTTCTGAACACTCACTCATTTTCTCAACCTCATTGCAGAAGCAGATACAAGGCTTTTTTGTAAAACCCATGAGTCCATGGCACATTCATTGTCACAGAACTGTGGCATCTGTAGTTCAATGGTTAGTGCACTTGTCGCTGATGCCTAATCCAGCGACCACTGTTCAAATCTGGGTGGAAGCACACATATGTCTGCCTGCCATATTCAGCAGAAAGCTGACTGGCAAATAAAGGCAATGCTCGGCATCGGCATGTATGAGTTGATTGCAAAACAAAGAAGCATAAAATTAATACCTATGTAGGCATAAGATCTTCCAACTGGCTTAATTTTTGGTAAAAGTCTTAATCATAATTTCTCCTAACTTCTAAATGTAATCATGTGACCAGGGCAACCATAATCAGATTCTGTGCCAAAAACAATTAAAATATTGGTTGCAAAGCTTTTTGAATGACATTTATTCCCACTTAAATTTTGTTTGTCGGAAATAAAGATAGTTCTTATCTCATCAAGATTGCTATTTACTGTATTATAAATATGTTGATAATCTACAGAAACAAAAAAAATTGTAGCTTAAAAAGTCAGAAAATACATTCTTTTGAGTTATTGGGATCATTTGCTACGTAACTAAGAGCTTGCATAGTACAAGTTTTAAAAGGAACAGAAAATTAACAGAATACAAAAATGTATCATTTATACATCTGAAAATATCACTTTGGTATACTTATACCGTTATACCACAGGGTACAATAGGTATTACTTTCAATGTTGACTAAACTACAAGTAGGACTGCAGGAAATATGAAAGGTAATACCTTCAAAATGCAAATTAATTTTATTACTTTTATACACATTATCACTTGCTGCTTCCCCATAGAGTCAATTATACTGTAAAAGAAATTAAAACCACATATCGCTGGCTTAGAACAAGAAGGTCGTAACTACCAAATCGATATATTGAGAAAACAAGAGAAACCTGTCTGTAATTTACTCTTTACCTATTGGAAAACATTTTTTTGAAACTTCATTTTGGTCAACATGACAATTTCAGATTTTCATGAAAATATGCTCATAAGAAGCGCCTTGTGAAGCAGATTTCAAATATGTATGAGTCTTACAAGGTGGTAAGAGGTAGTTACGACCTTCTGGTTCTAAGCCATCGATATGTGCATTTCATGACATTTGCAAGATCTTTAACCAATTTTAATTTAAGAAGCATGCAGCTCTTTAACTTTGATGTTCATATCTGATATTCAGTGGCTACATTTAATATATCAGTCTTTTTTCTATCCCACAATGATACAACTGTCTATTAATTGTATTTTTATGAGACTTTGCCAATATTGGTCTAACAAAGTTGGAAATGTTATCATAAAATAGTGATTCATTTTTTGCTTATATATTAATGGCATTGACAAGGAATTTGTGTTTTTCCTGTCACAGTTTCTAGGAAAAGGGTCAATATCATGTCTTGAATGGAAACAATTTCTTATTATTTGATACATGATAGGATGGCCTGTAAGCACATTCAATAATAATTTTATACTGAATGTCAAAGTTAAATGTAGAATGCAAATAGCAACAGTTTTATGTATGTACCTGTGAGCACATTAAACCAACGAGTCAGACAAATTCTGCTTTTCAAGCCTCAGGAGTCTCAATCTTCAATCATAGCCACTATGACAAAACATGGCATGAAAGAGCAAATACCTCGGAACTAATTCGAAATTATTCATTATTGAGTTTTGCACTAACACGAAAGAATCATCAAATGATCAACTTAATTCCATGCAATCTGCAGATGCATGTGTGCTGAGAGAGTTACAATTATCTTATATAATTATCCTGCAGAAGAGAAATACAGAAGTTCTATAACAATTAAGTCTGAATATATGCCAAATAACTGCGGTATATGATAAAATTGAGCAGTCAAACTTGAAAGTCAATCAGCTTCTTTATTCCTACATAGATTGACTGGTGTGAAACATCAATATCGTAGAACCAGTATCCTGAAGTCGATGAGATTATTAGAAATCTAATACATAGAGAATCGTCAACAATCAAGTGGTTTTGATGAACAAATATGAGCAACCATGTTATTACTTAGCACAGCTTCCTATATGAGGGCTGTCCAAAACTAGTGACATTTTGCTGATTGTCCAATTTTGCGCATGGTCCAATGAATTTTAAGTCAGTAAGCCTTCGACAAACTATGTTGGACAAATAATAAGGTGGAGTGATCTCTGACTTGGCCTTATGGCAATAGTGAATTAAAATATATTGTTATAGTTGTAACGGCTTCTCTAGTATGCAGTCTATACCAAAATTGTTTAAATAACTTTAAAAGAAAACACTCCGGTGAAGTTTTGTCAAATCCATTCAATGGCCCAGTGTATATAGGTGGAGATAACAAATTCAGGAAATAATCCTCGAACATACAGAGTGTAAGACTGGCGAAGATTGATGGTCTATGTGTTAAATATTTTGGTCAGAATGAACAATCAGGAGATTTTTGGGACAATTCTCGAACTTACACAGTGCAAGACTGGTAAAGATTGATGGTTTATGCATAATATTTTGGTCAGAATCAACAATCAGGAGATTTTTGGGACAATCCTCGACCATACACAGTGCAAGACTTGTGAAGATTGATGGTCTATGTGTAATATTTTGGTCAGAATCATCAATCTGTCATATATATTATTACAGGATTTGTTTACAGTAGCTATCGATTCACCATTCAAAGTTTGGGATATCATGTACCAAAGTTCAGCAACATAGTGCAAACGTCCCATGTGGTCATATTGCTGACCCAAAGATCAACCTGCGCACCTCGGACGATTCTAAGACGAATCATCTCTTGCGCATAAATAGAATGCCGCCATTATTCAAACATTCTTTAATGAAGTGAATGGTTTTATAAACAGGTTAAAATTGGAATTTGTGGCACTGATTAAACATCCTGGACATAAATATACTCTTAACTTAGCATGTTTTCCATATTTATGTTCTTTAGAACGTCATAGCCTACATATGTGATGGGTATGATTTGGTTTATTTTCTTGTAAACCGCATCACACATGTGTGTAACCGCATCACCCGTGAGGAAAGTTTCCACCATTCCTACACTACATACATCCGGGAAAGCTTCTAGATAGTATTAGATCGGAGTTGTTACGATCCACCCAAAGATATTTTTACTGCCATTCCCAGACATCACCAAACTTGCCAAACATGTACCGGACATTCGGTCTGCACAGATTGGAAAAGTACTGGACAGGAAAATTTGATGAGTTGTATTTCCATGTTTAAACTCTGGCAAAATCAATATAATAGTTCTTTTTATGTTAAAATTCAAACCAAACATCACTCCAAATGGCAAACTGACATTTAAAACTAAAATATTACAACAAGATGAGTGCAAGCATTCTCTCAGTTCACTAAAATTCACAATAGATCACATATTTATTACCATCACGGAGACGATCATAGCAGCACAATCAGAGCAACACATCATAACAAGATCAATTTTCAAACCTGAATTTCTCACAAAACTTTTTTCAAGTTAACGAATAGTCTGAGTGATGCAAAATATAGTCATTCTAGTTACGTATTCTTCAATCATGAGTTAAACATAAGTATTAATTGAATCTGAAGACTCAACTAGCCACTGAAATGTCAACGTCTGAGGACGAATATAATTATTTCAATGTACAAATTTAAGATTTTAAACTATTTACCCAAATCGGCAAAAACTGAATGGTTTTCCTATAATACAAATGCCTAACTATTTGCATAATTACTGCAGAAGTTACATGCCAGAATCCACAATGGCCTGACCCGGACAACCGAACATTAATATTAATTTCGCTGACTGTAGTTTGTTTGAATACAATATAAGTGCAACTCCTCCTTATTATGCGATTCAACAAATATCTTGGCATCATAAAATTGCTGATATTGCAATGCATTTAAGAAACTGAGGAAAAACATCATTAAGATCTATATAATATTTCAACTTAAGCACCAGTAATTGGAATTTAAACAGCTGAACTCGATTTAAAATATCGACAGAAATAATATGTGCATTATCTTAAAATAATGTTTATACCAGGTGAACAAGTAATATAAATTATTTAGTGCCAAACTTCTGATTTGGTTTAGAATGTAGGGTTAAAGCAAACTTTTTCGTGCTATATCATCATTCTGCAAATTGATTAGCTAGTAGGTACAAATAAAATCTGAATTACAGTTTGCATGAAGCTGTAAACCATAAATATTCATCAGCTGGGACCTGAAGCAAAACTGGACACCAACAGCCAGTGAATCTTCATGTTTATGCATGGGTCCCGTCCCGATTAGGAACGAGCAAAATGCTGTTTTTATGCTAGTATAATTATCGTTAGTCTGCTTAAATTCTAGCACCTATCGCCACCTAGTGTATGAGTGTATGAGTGTATGTAGTTTTTTATGCTCCGACAAATTTTGAGGCATAATATAAAATATATTAAAAGAGTCACACCGGGAAGATTGGGCATACCCAACTGTGTTGCTTCAATAAAATCTTTATTATTATTATTATTATCATTATTATAATTATTCTGGTTTGCCTGGACTGTTTGTTCTTCCACCTGTCCAAAAATGATAATCAAAACTTTTAAGTTGTTGTAACTCAAAAGTCCATCAGGGCATTGCTTTCAAACTTAGAATACTTGTTAACAATCATAAACACCTTACATTGTCAAATCCATGCAACACTATCCATCATTTTATGGCTAGCTGTTATGGATAAAACTTACACCAGGGCAGAATCTTTTATAATGAAAATAAGAATTCCCATTATTTTAAACTAGGTCAAGTCGTAGTTGTGCCTCCTTAGGTCACATTAACGTTAGGTCACTGTCTTTGGTGTTTTAAACTAGGTCACAGGATTGTTGTGCCTCATTTGGTCGTCGTTTTGGCATCGGGTCGTCCGGTTGTGTCACCATGCAGCGGGGCCTTGGAGATCTTGGTTGAGTCTTGACTGTGTTTCATTCGGCCTCATGCTATAACCCCTATTCTATCATTTCTTTGTGAAATTGGGTCATCCTGCATTTTTTCGGCAGGGACATGCATTTTTTATTGTTTCTTTGGACAATATGTGGGCATTGCTCAGTGTAGTTGTGTTGTGGTGTTTCTGATTTCTGCGCTCGGCTGGTTGGGTTGAGTGCAACCTTCCCTCTCTGATTTCCTCATACCCTTTTAAGGAAAAAATTAACCAAAAAACAATTACATCATGAATTAATTACATTATGAAGTACTGGTACTTAAAAGTATCTTGTTTGTTGTGTATTATATAAATTTCACCCCAAACATATTCCATCCTACATTCTATATGAAGTATACATGAGCGGTAAAGAAATACGATATAACATGAACAAGATCAAACAAGTAAATTTGTTACACACTTCTCTCATTCGATGGCAGATGTGATTAGTTCCAACAAATATTTGTTCAATTTGCCAGACTAACTTGTCCATGTCAATAAATACAAATCAGCCAGTTTGGTATACTTGAAGAAAAAGAGAAATTACATCAATACATGGTACATCCTAGTGATTACATAAAGTTAAGTCTGCTTTCAATATGAGAGGTCCAGAGTTCAAGAGGTCCAGAGTTCATTCATTCCTCATACCAAAGAGGAAATGAAAATAAGTTAATACTGGCACCAAGCCTTTCCACATGGCTTGACATTTAGCATAAGAAGGCCATGATGGAGTGACAGAGGTGTCTCACCTCTGTTTCTAAAATTTGTGATAATGCCCCAGAGTTGGTCCTGCAAATTACATGGAAGAAAGAAAGGAAGGTCCATGGTTTGCTCCATGGTCAACTCTTATCAAAGACAAACAAAGATGTTTGTACAACACATATGTCTCTATTGCAGCCTTATTGATGGATATGGTAAAGGTCACAGTGACCTTGACCTTTGACATACTGACCTCAAAATCATTAGAGGTCATCTATCATTACTAGCCAACCTCAATGTAAAGTTTGAAGCTCCAAGGGCAAAGTTTACTCGTTGAGTTATTGAACGCAAACCATTTTGGTCTACCAACAGACAGACTGTCAGACGCACCATACCCCCTCATCAAAGATGGGGGCATAATAAGAATGGTTACTCAGATACCAGTGTTTAAATGGCTAGACAATCGGCATAAGAGGGCCAAAGGAGCCAAGATGACCAAGTGTATGACTCACCCGAGACTGAAAATATTTTGAAAGAAAGTTATATTTGATATGAATAATTTTTCTCTCCTTTATTGCCGAGTTTAGATTTTTTTAAGGTGAGGTCAACTATTCATATGCCAATAACCCACCGGCAATCTACTGGATGATTGAACAATGAAAACCTGTCAATCACCAATAGATAGCTGGTGGGCACATTTGCTTATAAATACTTCGGTAGAAGATGAACTCTCCTATATACAAATGCTATGAAAGAAAAAAACAACCAATATGCTCTACCTTAAGGCAATAATATATTATTGAATTTTTACTGAAGACATTAGGCAAGTGTTTTGCGCTTTTAATAACTAAAAAGTAAAGAGGATTTGCCAAGAAGTAAAAACGAAATATCGGCACATAACTATGGTAGTTGATAAACCGGTTTCGCACACTCAATTCTGGGTGGCTAATGCGCTATATATAAAGCAATATTCACACTTGAAACACAATCTATAATTACCTGGTAAACAGCAGTTTGCTTATTTCCAGTAATAGTTTTTTAACTGAAATATATTTCTTACTTGAAGATACTTCAATGGTGGTTTGAAATAATATAATGATTGATACCAGTATCTCTGTTTTCAGTATCTCTGTTTTCAGTATCTCTGTTTTCAGTATCTCTATTTTCAGTATCTCTGTTTTCAGTATCTCTGTTTTCAGTATCTCTGTTTTCAGTATCTCTATTTTCAGTATCTCTATTTTCAGTATCTCTGTTTTCAGTATCTCTGTTTTCAGTATCTCTGTTTTCAGTATCTCTGTTTTTAGTATCTCTATTTTCAGTATCTCTGTTTTCAGTATCTCTGTTTTCAGTATCTCTATTTTCAGTATCTCTATTTTCAGTATCTCTGTTTTCGGTATCTCTATTTTCAGTATCTCTGTTTTCAGTATCTCTATTTTCAGTATCTCTGTTTTCAGTAATTCTGTTTTCAGTATCTCTGTTTTCGGTATTTCTGTTTTCAGTATTTCTCCCACCTAACTTGTAGACATGAATTGGTTGGAAACCCAAGAGGTAGTTTCACTTGTACCATTAAAGTACCAAGGAGTCTATCGATATGAGCTAGGGCAGCGTACCTGGATTCTTTGTATCAAACACACTTTATACGTCTCCTAATTCTCTCCAAGCCGAAGATCATTGGTCAAATACTGTAAAATCATTAATTTTCGTGGGGAATTAAATTTGGATTTCGTGGTTCACCTCAACCACAAACTTCAATCCCAACGAACATTGATTTTGACCCTTGTTTTATTACCTGAAATGCAAAATCCACGAATTCTCGTCCCAACGAAATTAAATGATTTTACAGTAGGAAGGTATCAAACCGAATGGCCACAGTTACTAAAATTGCTCGTAAAAAATGCCAGTATAAGAATCATGTTTTAATTTACATTAAATACAATTTGTATATGTATTAAGTCTTGTATGGCCAAGTTGTTAATTCAGAGCAATTGATAAATATTTCTAAGTTTTAAGTTGAAACAAGGGCAGGTAACTCTGGAAATACAAATCACAGAGTCATGTGCCTTGTTGTAATGGATTGCTGTTTTGATAGAGTTAGAGAAATAGACACAGAAAAGAAACTGCAGATGCAGATTATCTGGTCATTTAATATAATAGCTCTTTTTTTCTCTGAAAGTTGAAGCTAAAAACAAATGTTGGACATCTTAACATTCAAGAAGCGCCAAAATTACTCGAGGCCGAAACTACTTTGGTACAATAATTTCCAGAAATTATACACAATTACACTTTCTATGTTTAATTTCTGTGCTTATTAAAGAGGAAATATTATTTCGTTAATCGTAGACAATGTCTATCAACCTCTGGAAACTTTCAGGAAATAAAGTACTATGCATTGACATAATATAGTTATTCCTCTATTTCCCTGTGACAGCATATAACCCAAGCTGCATATTGTTTTTTATTTTAGCCAAATTAAATCAAACATCCAGTGGGCCATATCTTTTTTCATTTTAGCCCTAATCATATTAAACATCTGAACAATTCCAAGTGCACATTTAAAACCAGCAGACAAAGGCTGTAGCAGTTTATTCTTGGAAAGAAAATGTGTTTGAGAGTCAGTTTTCGAGAAATCAATAGACAATATAACTGTTGTACTGGAGTTATCTCAGCAGCCGGTCCCTCCCAGGAAGTAAACAATAAGACAATAGAAGGTTATAATAATAGACACACACAATGGTTTAATTACCATTCAATATGTGCCAAATGTTTAAAGCTGCTTAAACAGTTGGCATGACTCACTCACTCAAATATGTAATAAGAGCAGCAAAATGTCAGCAATTTTTTAACAATTTTATAAATGTTTTCATTCAAGATGTTTTTCAACAATATTTTAAGCCTATTTGACATTGGCTCGTAAATGTTAACATGCAGTTTTCCTTGAATCTGTGACCAGTACTGTACAAACTTGCTCTTCCGCCACAAGCAACTGACAAGACTAGATTCTCCATTTATGGAAGACAAGACCATTGTCAATGGCCTTGAAGAACACAACTTGATCAGGATTCAGACCTGCTTCTGTACCTATCAGCAAAGACTGTCAATATACTTGTATTTAAATATCCAGAATAAATGATGATAAAAATGTGCTTTTTAATGACATATACACAGATGTTTGGTAACCTTAATAACAAGTTATTTCATATTAAAATTGTACCTCATGATTTTCATTTGAAATTTCACACAGTCATGTCTTGTTGTACGGAGTAGACCATAATCACATAGCAGAGCATAGTATACATCACAACATCTCTAGGGCTTAATCCTACATAGAGCAAGAACCTCTCTATAACAATACCTTCAAGAATTCCGAAAGCCAACATTTACTTTAAATTTAACCTCTGTAGAGTGACAACCGGTTTACAATGGGTAATATTTGCAGCTACAAAGTGTGGTGATGCTCTTTTGTGAATGTACTGTATGCTATATGTTGCCAAATAATGTGACACATTCAAATTGTAACCATATACTAATAGACAGTAACGATGCAACTTATCAGACAGTCCCAACATGTGTGCTCAGTTCGTTATTGTGTAATTCGTAATTGTACTTATAGCATAAAATAGCCTCAAGTGCAGACAAGTAGAAAATGAAATACAAAACTTCTATTGGAGAAAAATGCAACAAGAAATTGTAATCAATGCAGTTTTAATATTCCCAAATATCCCAATAATATACTTGAATGGTAACCACTGAATATCTAGCAGTAAGTTGATACAGCTGATGCCACACAATGTTCACAAGGGATTCCCTATATTTGGCAATATCTGTAGATCATTCCAGCATCTTGCTACCAACAGCTGATGTTTAAGACAATTTACATTGCAATTAGTTTGGAATTCCCTGGAAATAGGACTGATGAATACCCTGTCATCTCTTTCAGTAAAGTTAGTCTCAAATTGTATAGATTTAAATTGTACATTGTTGGTGCATTTGATTTGTTAATCACAGATTTGCATTTATAAATGGATCTTATTCCATCTGAAAAACAACAGTGCCACAAGAAGAGCACCATGGTTTACTATGGCGCATTGTCTAAAACTGTCGAAAATCATGCATGTGGAGACGCTGACGCAATACCAGGGTAGTACAATAGCTCTACTAATTCTTTGAATAGTTGAGCTAATAATGGAAACTTACCTATAAAACAATCATTATGCGCAAGGCAAAATGTCTCAATACATAAAGTCTGATAATATGATGTCACAAGGGGATACACTAAATACCTTCTTTCAGAGAACTGCAACAGGCATTCAAGTGCACAGTGGTTATCTAACAAATGGAGAAAATGCGGAGAGTGAGAATATTTCGGAAATAGAAAATACAGCACTATTTTCATACCATGCGCTGTTCTAGTGTTCCTAGTGTATAATTACTGGAATTAACTCTGAAGGTAATGGGTAATTACAGTCACATGTTGACAGAGAAATCTGGCATATAATCTGCAGCCTCCTATGAATGTCACAAAGTCACACAGATTCTTCACTCAGGTGCATCAAATATAAGTCATTGACATATATGAGGGTACATCACAACACAGTTAACACATCTTGCAGTATTTTAGTACTCTTCAACAGTACGGAACAAACACCTATAGTGACTGTAATTTGTAAAATGAGCACCATCGACAATATGGAACAAACACCTATAGACTACGGAACAAACACCTATAGACTGTAAAATGAGCACCATCGATAATATGGAACAAACACCTATAGGCTACGCAACAAACACCTATAGAGACTGTAAAATGAGCATCATTTCCAGGAAAGGTCGAAAAGCATTATAAATTAATTGTTGGATAATCATCCCTATATTTATTTTCCTTAAAAGGAAGACTTGCAGGCATGAAGTGCACTCTTAAATTATAACAGGCGATTCAGAGCTTTAGATAATTTTAGAGCCACAGAATTTGATTGAAAGCATCTCCCACTTTGGTCTACTGAAGAATGGCTTCATAAGACCCTTTAATAATAAAAACATTTTCCAATTTAGTAATGGCATTGTCAATAAAAACAATTAAACACTATTTTGGGAAGACAATTTTTTCACATCTTTAGATATTGATAACAGTGATGCAAGGAGCCAGAATCCTCACATTCATGGCACTTGCAGAGCAAACACACTGCTGGTGTAGGGTATTAATATGTTTACCAGTCGTTTTTATGTGCACCTGCATTTATTGAATTTCCAAAGAACACACAGCATTAACAACCACATGACAATTTTTGAATTTCCTACTACATGACTACCAATTGACCTTACAAAGTGTTAAGAACTTGAGATTGGCACATCCTACTTGTTTGTTGGATGAAAGCTAGCATGTTTGATTCTTTTTTCAACAATTCTTTGGGCATTTAGGGTGACCGAATCATAAGCAACTTCTCCATATATTCAACAATTTAGGAAAATGGACAATGGTTCATGGAGGGGTATGGCCTGCCACACCTGGGTCTTAAACATGTATGGTCTTAAAGCAAGCATGTTAACCACTGGACCACAGCAGCAGCTGTCTGAAAGTTAAAACCATTGGATTATGCAAACAGTTGTCATTTATATTATTATAAATTACAATCCCTAATAAGCATGACTTTTCCTGAGTAGCAAGTCATACTGTTTGACATCCTCTTCAGTAAAACTAAAAAGTACAAATCACTCACTTAGACAATGGCATACTGACATACTTATTGAAATATATAGATATCCTAAGTTAGGAAATATGTTTTTAAGATCTATTTATACATTGTAGTACTCTATCAAGGACATGCATATACTGTAAGTCTGATTTTGAACACATAGTAAACAATTTAAAAAAGGACATAATTATAGTTCCAAATATAACACATATTTTCTAGGGTACATACAGTAGCACATTATTGATAATCAGTAGCTATATGGGGCCTCTTTTTAATCACATTGGCCAGTTACTGTGTTTTATTCCCCTAGATGATCACTGATAGTGGTCTCATGCTGGCACTATGCTGTTCCCTTTATAACGTTTTGGACCAGATATAAAGAAGGGATAATCTAAGTCTTTAAGACTGAGACTTCAAATGTTCTGTCATAAAATTATCAGAACACTCAAACTTTAAGAGTGTCAGAGAACTGTCTACTTATATTAATAATATTATAATAAAGTGCACCACACACACAGTCATCCACACACTAGTTAGGATTAATTTGATAGTTAATTAATAAATTAATTTATAATGCAGCATCATGCATTTATATATAATTTGTGTGTGGAAATTAATCTTGTAAGTTGTATATCACTAAAATGTGGTTGTCTAAATATAAGAGTAGGAAAAGGTTACTCAATGAAGTACAAAAACGTTTTGTCAACAGATTTTTTGTCACTGAGTAATGAAAGATAAATTAGCTACATTTGTTTTTAAAATGTTTGAAGAATTATAAAAAAAAATACTTTTGAAATTACTTCACTAACAAGTTAATTACTTAATAACCAAGTTCACATGCCCATTAATTTCATCTAGAATCGTTTTTGTATCAAATAGTTACCTTTAACACCACAGTTATGTGATAGAAATGATGAACAATACAATTGTGTCGTCTGTCAAAGCTTAATTATGACAGATATAAATAATGAAATAACCAGGTATGGTCATCAATTTCTACAATTTCTACTAAACATAAATAATTACCAAACCATACAAAATCTAATTTTGACTAATACATCTAATAAATAATTATCAATTAAGAAAATTGTTTAGTGTCAAAACGCAAACATTTGTTTACAAAAATCAAATTGCCCCACAGTGAACCCCAAAAACGCCACTAACCTCTTGCTCCGATTCGTCTTTAAAACACAAACACGCTGCTCGCCGACGATATCCGTCTTCGTCATAAGTTCTCACCGAATTAATTTTCTCTTTAACCATATCAAAGCCACTGATATCCTGGCTTTTAAAACAATTCTGTGGTTAATTCTGCGGCATGATTCTTGTGAAATTTTATGAAAATCTTGGTTACCAGACGATGTTTATATTGACAATAAAGCGTCCAACGGAACTGATGAATCATTAAATCAAAGCACTTGAGGTATCACACTCAATCTTGTAAACTTACTGATTACTTTTTAACACAACTTTGTGGAAAACGAGTAAGTATTCAAATTATCATTATCAAATAACATCCATCAAAGAACACAGTAAATCATGACATAATATAATTGAGAATAGCACATTGTAATAAACTATGTTGTTTTTTTTTCGATAACTGAGTAAAGTTTTTCTACCAAACATGTTAATTGTGACATTACTCTGGATTTACAAACTGTTTCAGTACACCTGTGTTGTCTCCCTTCCATCTATAATTATGGTTACAATAGTTTAATAGTTTAATCAAGTTTAATCATTACATAGGTATGATCATTGCCTGAAATATGAGGAGTCATGTGATAATATTGGACTGTTCTTCCGTCTGTACGGGCATTTTGACCTTTGGCAAAAGCTTGTACATGTACATAGAGTTTGTTTAATGAAAATCTTTGAATTAGCCAGAATTCCAGATGCCAACCTCTATAATTGAATATTTTCAGTTGCAATGAAAAATCTTTGAATAAGCCAGATGTCAACCTCTATAATTCAATATTTTCAGTTGCAATGAAAAATCTTTGAATTAGCCAGATGTCAACCTCTATAATTGAATATTTTCAGTTGCAATGATGTTACAGATATGTTTGATACATCATTGCATAGGTATGATCATTGCCTGAAATATGAGGGGTCAGGTGATAATATTGGACTGTTCTTCCATCTGTTCGGGCAATTTGACCTTTGACAAAAGCTTGAACATAGATATTGCTTTTGATAAATCATTGAATTAGCCTGGTGTGAACCTTTTAAAAATGAATATCTTCAGTTGTATTGATGTTACGGATAGGTTTGATACAGAATAGAATAGATTTTATTTGCGTATTTAGTCCTGAAAAGGACTTTTTACAAAACAACAATAATACAACTGATTAAATAGCATGGTGATAAATGGTGAGAAAATATTCATATTATATGATATCAAACATAGAGAAGTCGTTTATGTGTGTAACACGTCAGACAAATTTTGGCCCGGGTTCGGGAGAGACATCTTCATCATAAAATATAACACAACATTATAACATAACATTTAGTTATGTCACTCAGTTATGTTATTATAACTTTACGGATGTGGTATATATGCTCTTCAATTCCACCCTCATGGCGATATACAATGTATATCACCATGGAAGTGGAATTGAAGAGCACACATACCATACATATACATTTATAACAGAATTAGTGCGAAAATTCAATGTAAGAAGAACAAACAAGTATACATGCATGAAAAAGACATACGAGCAAAGACAAGACATACATAATTTATAAATGTTCAACAGGGACTATGAAATGGTGATATTTCTACTACTGATATCATAATAGCTAGAATTATTTCTAACCCGCGTAAATCATCTTGCCGAAAACGAAACACAAGAAGTTTACAAGGTATAACTAGCGAATGAGAAAAAAATACATTAATTTTACTACCATATTATGTAGTTGTCTTCGTTCTATATGGCATGATGAATGAATGTGGCCAGATTTCTTATTTCAGATATATTTTCACTAGTAATTAACTGTACAAATTTGGACATATTGGGATTTCTCAAGTAATAGGGTTTAATAAATTTTCTCCGGATTTCAGTATAAATTGGACATTGAATGATAAAATGATACATCATTGCATATGTATGGTCATTGCCTGAAATATGAGGGGTCTGGTGATGATATTGGACTGTTTTTTACGTTTGCACTGGCATTTTTTACCTTTAACAAAAGCTTGTACATAAAGTTTGTTTTTGAAAAATCACTGCATAAGCCAGATGTCAACATTTAAAGATAAATATTTTCAGTTGTTATGACGTAACAGGTATGTTTGATACATCATTGCATAGACCCGTGTCAAAAGCTTTTATATGGAGGTTTTTTTTAATCATTGAATTAACCAGATGTCAACCCTTAAAATTGAATATCTTCAGTTGTAATGATGTTACAGATATGTTTGATACATCATTGCATAGGTATGATCATTGCCTAAAATATGAGGGGTCATGTGATAATATTGGACTGTTCTTACGTCTGTATGGGCATTTTGACCTGTGAAATCTTATGTCAAAAGTAAAAATGCCCATGATTCTGGGTTCGAAGCGACTGTCTACGAGAAGGGCGTCTTAGATGACAACATTCATACCTATGCCTGTCAGTAGATTTATCGGCATCACAGAGTGGCTGCTAGACCGAAACAAACTTACCGGTTCACCAAAAGACGGGATCGTCAACAACTCTGTCCAGTAAACTATGTATATAGTAGGGGAAAATATGTCCAATTTTGGCCGATTTTGTTACCGGAATGACAATGACTCAATATTTTGCATACACAGACCCAAAACCTTACTTGACCTTTTAAGGATGGGAGCAGCACTGACAAATAGGTATGCTTGGAGAAATCCAAGATGGCGTCCAAGATGGCCACCAAAAAACGAAAATATCAGTGTTTGCCTTTATATAGCCTCTGGGACATTAGAAATGACATTTCTTATGGGAATAAGTCATTTTAACAGTGTATGGTATGTTGTTCTTGTCATATTAGGTAATTTTGGTGGATAATTGTGAACATGGAACGTTATTAAGTTGTTTTTCATCATATTTATCATCAAATTGTGGCAAAAATTAGGAGTAGAGGTAAGATTTTTAACCACCCATGATTATTCTTACCACATTAATAACAATTCTTGTGTTAAGTATATGCTATATAGTTGGGGAATTGCAAATACTAACAAATGTACAAAATAAAAGTACATAAATATTGACAATACACTATAAAAGTGGGTGGGGTACGAATTTCTTAAAATCTACGAAACGCATCAATATTTTACTTAATATACATAATTGAGACACTATACCGTACGGAAAACAGTTTGCTCCATTTAACTGTAAGGAAAGTTGGAGCGTGGTGTCATTTATGCACCTTTCAATTAAATATTGGAATACTTTCTCGAATTTTCCTATTACGTACAGCCCAAAAGTTACAATTTCCTCATGGTCTGGTGACAATTTGGCTAAAAAATCAAAAGGGTCTGTCATGAAAGGCAACAAGAGGTGTTATATACCAAAATGTCCGGACAGTTCTGCTGATACATAAAAGGCGGGAGCCTTCCTTTCGTGGGACGATATAGCGTTTTGCGTAATCCAAAATGGCGTCCAATATGGCCGCCATAATTTACGAATACACATGATAGTATATTATCTAATGTGATTTTTTTTATTTATGTATTCACTGACAGGTATTAGCCTGGATATTATTCATTTGATGATGTACATTAACTGGACATGCTGTACTGACCACTTAAAGGTCAAGGTCAATGCCATTCCAAGGTTAAATTATGAAAAATAACTGAAAAATAGATATTTCCTCTCTAACTTTCTTATTTTAGTAAATGTTTTGTATTTAAGTTGGCATGAAATGTGATTAAATAATTTGTACACATATATTCTTTAATTATTAGTTCATTTTCAATTCAAAATACTAAATCTGACACTATTACGCATGTACACGTTGACTGAAAAGGTATTCTGAGGTAATTGCATCCGTAATTTGAATTTTTAAGTTTTCTAATGTAAGTTGTCATCCTAATAGTACATATATAATTAAGTATTTTATCAACATTGCTCATATCTACTCTATACTTTTCTCATCAGGGGTAGGACCGTAGGGGTAAAGTTGATAATAATGAAACATGTTCCAAAGATGACATGATTTGAATTAAATTAGTAATCATTTGAAACGATGAAGTTGAATATTAGCAAATATGTACTTGTTACAATATTTGTAAAAATAGGCTCCTCTGTCAACCTTGATGTCAATGTCATACAGGGTGTTTCATAATATCTGTCCCCATTACAAATTAATGCCATGACAACATGCTTGATCTTTTCTGATATCTTCATATACCATTGGAAAGCCAACATTTCACTATTTTATTCGGTATATAACATGATAATTTTGCTATCATAGCAACCCAGAAAATAAGATTCTTGCAAAATGTCACTTTTTGATAATTGTTAAAATGAAGTTCAAAATGATTTTTAATTTTTTATCCCAAATTGATAGCATAGCTTGTAAAATATTGAACGATATAACACTGTTTATTACCAACGTAATATATTGATTACAAAGTTTAGATTATATACCACAAGTAAAGTTCAGATAAGTTAGTGGTACAGTTAGTTGTCTTTTCTAGTTGCTAGGCAACGAAAGAACTTAACCACACAGATAATTCTCACTTGTAGCTAAGTAAAAAGTTGACTGGTTTTCGACGAATATTTTTTCCAAATGGATGTGATAAATTCACAAAAAGTCGTATTGAGTCTACAATACCACCATTAAAAGCAATTGATGACTTTAAAAACATGATTTTGAAAGAGAAACAACCAAAGATCAGCAAGTTGGTTACCGGTACTTTGTATTAATTAAAGCGAGAACGTAGCGTTATGCGTTAGATTCTTGCGTCGCCTAGCAACTGGTAATCAAAACAACTGTATCACTCATAAGTGGTTAGATTATCACAAATTGATGAAACTTTCACATAGGTATAATATTTATTTTTTAAACTGGTTATATCATGCAATATTTTAGAATAACATATTATTCAACTTGGGAAACAGATTAAATATGGACGTCATTTTGACTTTTATCGAAAAAATGACTTTTTGGGGGAATCTTAATTCCTATCTTGCATTGATAGTAACATTGTCATGTTAGATACTGAATAAAACGGTACAATGTCGGCAGATATATCAAATGAGATCAAGTATGCTCTCATGGTATTAGTTTGTAATGGGGACAGATATGAAACACCCTGTATTACAGGTCAAATGTCAAATTTGGAATTTCGTAATTTGCATTGTAAGTATGAGCACAATCAAGTAAAATAATGCAGGAATAAATAGTATGTTTTATGTTGATTTGATTACTTTAACAAAAACAAAACAAATGTACCTTGATTCTTTGATAGAAAAATACTTATTGTAACCATGGCAACTGAAAATATGATTTCCAATATTGCTGTCATCATCTTCACTCATGTATATAAAATAAAATTTATAGTTCAGTCAAATTAGCATTAAGGCAAAAGTAGTTGCTGCAACAGTAACTTTTTTGGTCACCCCTCTTATTCTGTGCATAAAGCGGACCTTGGTTTGCTATTTTATACAGTCATTAGTCCTTCCAAGTCCCTACTATGACTGCTGCCAACATAATAGCCCTTAGGGCGGTTGGTGACTACTTCGAAAAGTCTTGAGTCATTCTAATGGCCTGGCCACAAACCAACGTGCGTGTTTTTGCAAGGCTGTGGCCACTACGTTTTTTTTCGAAAAGGAAGGAAGTACGAAGTAAGTACGTCGATGCTCATTGCATGCAAAGCTTTTCCTGACTGTAATAAAAAAACTGTGTGAATCGTGCGTTGCTCACTTGAGAAGTATGTTGCACATGACTACAACGTGCGCACATTGTACACTCGCCTGACGATTGTCAAGTTATTGTGTAAGGAGACAGTACTTGCACGTACTGATCATGTGCGTTGTAGTTAACAGTAGAAGGCACAAATTTTGCAAGAGCGTCGCATGTGTAGGGACAAATACGTAAACAGACCAGAATGTTCCAGATACACGAAAAGTACTGCATTGTTTCTGCGTGCTCAGAAAAACTAACGAAAGCCATACTGACCGTCCACGTACGTATTTCTATGTATCACCTGCGTTTTGCACACAGACACCACATACTTGCACGCATGTCCAGTTATGAGCACCGTTTTAAAGATAATGCCTGTGAGTCCCCCATAATTCAGGTTGCCTCGTTTTCTCAAATGATAAAATGTAGATCTATGATGACTTTTCCCTCCATGGCATGTTCCAAAATACCACTTAGGATCAAAGTTCCCTACACTGGTGAAAGTACTAGGGATGATAGTTCCCTACGCTGGTGATTATTACAAATTACTAGAGATGAAAGTTCCCTACTCTAGCGAGAATTTCATAGGACTATGGATGGCAGCTTCTTACACTGGTGGGTCCCTCACTAAGTACATACCTAGGGTTCATCAGACAGTTGAGATAATAGTGATCATATGGGTGCATATGACCACACAGCAATGAACTTGACAAACAAGTTTATGGGTGCCACTGTAGACTGACCAGTCGTTGTTTAAAAGGGCGTTGAAGTATCTCAAAGTATAGCCATCCCAGACCATGTTTGGTACCCATCATCTCCAAGTATAGCCATTTAAGACCATGTTTGGTATCCAATAACTCTATTTCAGCCTTGCTAGACTATGCTTGGTACCAGTCACCTTCAAGTACAGCAATGCCAGACTATGTTTGGTATCCACCATCGCCATGTACAGCCCTAACATGGCATGTTTGGAACCCACAACCTCTAGGTAGAGCCATCCTAGACATATTTTAGTTCCCGCCATCTCTAATTACATCTATCAATGACCATGTTTGGAACCCACCACTTCCATTTGCAGCGCCCCCCCCCCCCCCCCAGACCCTGTTTGTTACATACAACCTCTATATCCAGCCAGCCCATTTCATGTTTTGTATCCACCATCCCTATTTACAGCAATACTATACCATTTTAGGTAACCATCTCCTATGAGTGCAGTCATCCCAAACCTAATGGTTACCCTACACCCTTCCCAGACATGTCGTTAAAGACTACAAACACACAAGGCCCTTCGTCCTATAACTTCTTATGAAATAATTTACTCTCTGAACCTAAGATAACACACCTACATCAAAATACACAGTACAATGAATTACGAAATGATGTTTTGCGCCGAAAGTATCAAATATGTGGGTATGTTTTGTAGTTTGACCTTGAAATGACCTTGACCTTGTGTGGCCAATGTTTATCTGTAAAAAGTACAATATAAAAATATTTATAATGTTTATACAAAGATTTATTTACTCCATCAGAATTAAAACTGTCAAACTTGAAAACTAAGAATTATAGATGGACGTATCAACTCAAGAAATCGATCTTGATCAACATGCACATAAATGCCACTTGTTGCAAAGTTTTCGAATTAAAAACTGGCCTTGTGGCAGGAAATATGTGTTTTTCCAGACTTTAAACACTTTAAAACCCAACAATAATATATACTATGTTGCAAAATGAAAAGAGGGGAGAAAATATCTCAATTTAATTCAAATTATTTTAGGTAAAATATTGACTTAAGCATTTGATAAAGTTTTGACCTCTAAATGACCTTGACCTCCGCCATTTGACCTTGGTAAAAGGTTCATGTCGGAGGTCCGCATATGTTTATTAATTACAATGCTTATTTAATAGAATATGTATTGTCTACTTATGGGTAACAAACATGAGATTTTGACGAGCAATTAGCTTATAAAATGGCTGTAACATAGGCCGCCATCTGGGTTTCCATGGTAATTAAACTTATTTCAGCACTCTCTTCTGGATTTAAACCTTAGACACCCTTCTACACGAATAAACAAAGAAATTTATAATAGAGGAAATGGTACTCGCTGAAACAAAATCAACTAAAGATAGCTTTCTTTTTACAACGTAAAAACGTGACTTGAACCATTTTCCTGAATTTGCACCTTGTAATGACCTTGACCTTCATGACCTTGGTAGACAGATCAATTTGAACGCTGGCCTAGACATCAGTTTGTAATAATGTTGCTCTTACTTGGACATGCATGAATTATTTACACATATGAACCCGATGATAGTAAAGGCAACGCATACAGTTATTTCATTATAATCAAAGAATTATGAAATTTTCAATTGTGGTGGGGTTACCGAATTCCTTCTTATTTTTTCATTTTTCAGCTCATGACCATAAAATAAATGTTGTTATGCGACTTAGTAATGCCACATTGTGATGATGTACATCAAACTTATTTTTGCCATAAGTGCACCTATAGTTACAGATAACCTTTTGGAGATAAAACACAAATTTTACACATTTTTTGCCTTTTGACCTTCAAATGACCTTGACCCTGAAATTCAATAACCTTGACACACATATCATTTTGGAGCAATATATATATGTTCTTTAACTATTCTACAAATGCATATTGGTATACAAGTGTACATACTTAGTACGAATGATTAGATAAAGTATGGGGGTGTGCTTAAAGTGGCGGGAAATTTGGACGCCATCTTGGTTTGCATGGTAACCTGCGTGATGCCAGCTGTCCATACTCGCTGAAATCAAACTTCAAACACCCCTCTACACAAATAAACCAAAAAAACCTCTGGACCGCTGCACACAAAGAAGTCAGGATACTGGACTACATGAAAAACGTCTGAAATATCCGGAAAAATGTCAAAAGTTGACCTTTGACCTCTGACTGTGACCTTGACATCAAGCGTTTGCAATTGAAGTATATAATTTCATCATTGCTGGGATATTGTGAGGTATCATTCCAAGTTTCATTAAAATATGTTTACTAGTTAAGAATATATTAGGTATTATCGTATACAGTGAGAAATTCAAATATGTAGCCACACGGTTGCCATGGAAACGCTGATTTAAGTGCTTTATAAATTACCCTCAGTGCTGCTCCCATCTTTTTTAACATCACCAAGACATATGCTTACATATCTGAAAGTATCTTTCCATTGTCACTCAGGTAACAAATTTTCGAAAATTTTCCCCTACTATAAGGGAAAACACGGTGAGCAGTTTTGCTTCGTAACACGGCACCTACTGGGTCTCTGGGGTCACGGTATCGAAACTGCCCGTAACCCCTAGCAGTATAACCAGTACAAAACATCACGGCGGTATAACGTACACCGGATATTGCTAGCAAGATGAGTAATATTATCAATTTTCGCGACATTCTAGTGTTGACAAGGGTAAGTTCAGAGATGATTGTTAGTTTTTCTGAGTGTTTTAATGTACAGTTTATACAAAACTATCTTCTCCATTAATTTTCCTAGCCTGTGCAACCGGTAAATTGACAGGAATTTCTTTAGAGGGTGATTAAAAGACCAAACTCGTATCGTTACTCACGCAGAAAGTAAGCTCGATCTGTTGAAATAAGATGTTTTTGTTTATATTTTTCGTTAAAATGCTCAACTTGAATCGAACGAATTGTCATTTTTGTTGCAAAGATTATATTGCAAATGTAGTATCCGAAACTAATCGAAAATGACGGTGCATTGCGAGAATAAATGCAGGTGTTAGTGTACAGAGTATTGCTATATAGATGCTCTCTGGTGTACGGAGTATTGCTGTTTGGTGTACAGAGTATTGCTTTTACTTGCAGTGACTATTTGTCACTCAAATCGAATAAATACAAGGTATAAGCAGCGTTATTTTATAAAAAATAACTTATATCATATATATATATGTACCTTATATATATATTGGACTGTATGGACTGCATGAAGCAATTAATGTAACAGCTAATCCTAGCTTCAAGTCCTCCATGAATTTTAACGGAAACTTCTATAAGTAACCGTGTATTTCACATACAGTAAAGAGTCATAGCTGAGCAATTGCATTTGACAAACACAAAACTACTACAATGTCCAATACTTTGAATAAGCGACGTTGAACGTAAATCATAGCAAAGGAACCTCATTACAGTATCTGAAATAGTTGAGAGATTATAAAATAAACCTTGGTGTGTACATTTTGTATATATGGATATGAATGCCCTTATTTGCCATTTGACCATAAGTATGATTCACAAAGAATTGCATATATCCAAGCTAAATATCACATTTGTACTACTCACAAGAACACTTTATACATACAATTCAGCATTCTATATTGTTAATCGCATTCATCTGCCTGACGGTTGAAACATTTTAACATAATCGTTTAAGAATATTCTTATTGTATCGTATTACCCATAAAACATGACCATATTTGTGAGCAGACGTAATAATACGATAAAACTGTCCATTTACATACTTTATTTACTCATTTTATTATGCCATACTCTCCGTATACTAACGTTGAGCTTATGTGCAATACTCCGTACACTTAACAGCAATACTTCGTACACGCACACGTATCTGTTTTGGGGTGTATCTTAGTTGTTTTTCGAACAATATTTATGAAATTTGGTCACAACATTTTGGAGTACAATATAAACAAAATGGCCAGTTCAAAAAACCTACAATTTGGTATTACAGCCGTTCCAGAAGCTTGTAAAGTCCTGCTGTCAATATTTGCGTGTGAGTAACGGCATAATGCTGGTTCATTTCACCTTTCTGTGAATATCTGATATACGAAAGTGTGCTATAAAATTACCAAAATGCCCGAAGAAGTTAAACTCAATTGGGATGTGCATAAGAAGTCGGTAATTTGGAAAATTTCGTCTCTAAACTCACCCTGGTCTCCATTTCATGTCCTTAGAATTGATAATATTACTCACTTTACGAGCAATATCCGGTGTACGTTATACCGCAGTGAACATGATCCATTTTTAATTCTGTCCTATTCAAGTACTGCGCTCAAGTTGAGCAGCCGTCCATTTCAAGGAAATTTAAGCGAATATCAGCTATAGTTTGATGGTTATATGGTTATGAAAATATCCGAAGATGCCTAAAACAATTTGAGATGCTTGCTTGAATGAGTCGTCGTTTGGAACGTACCGTGGATGAACTTACTCGCGAAAGAGTAAGTATTTTAACTACACTCAACCGCTTTAAAAACGCACCACATATGAAATATCGGTTTTAGTGATGAAAACGTCAATCTATGGTTATTTATTTTCGGATTTATAATCATCAGTCTATACATAACGAGTTGTGTGATTTTCATGCCATTATTACGAATTTAAAATAAATTATGATAGGTAACACCGTTACCCATGGAAGTGAAAGTTATAATTTCAAAAGCAATTATAGTAGCCCGCTACATTGAAGCATGTACGTGGTTTCTCCTCCTAAAAAATAACATTAATTACATAACAGGATAGAATTATGTTCGACGTGATGTTTCTAACCATCCAAGCAAACCTTAACTTGAATAATAAATGTTGTGTGGCTTCGGCTGTCTGGCTATTACCATACGCCATAGTGCGGTCCAGATATGCGCATTATGTGAACCTAAGATGGATTCAAGCCTGATTTAAACTTGAAATATTGGTTATGAGCATCATACTGACAGGACATTTTCGTGATGCTTATATTGCACCTCGAATCGAACACTATGAAGGAGCTTGAAGACAAAAAGTTGGGACATTTGACTCTTAACGGGAGAAAACTCGTTAAAAAGTGTACTAAAAAGATTTTCCTTTTTATTGACAATTATGAAAAAAATAGATATGAAAATGCACTTATGTACTTCTGGCTTGTTTATTGACACCCGACATTCTTTTGACACTATGTGCAGCAATGCGGAACCAATTGCAGTGACGCAACCTGTGTCATGTTTCCTCATAGCTCGGGTTCAATATCTTTAGCTTGTTTCATCCAGGTCGGTCTTTGACTGTGTGATTCGCTAGGAATCGATTTTCTAAGCCCACAATCGTTGTGTGGAGGCAGCTGAACCGCCATACTTAGTCACCGGTGCCCTTTTCAGTAGGAAACGAAGGCAGAATCATCCGAACAAATATTCGAGATATTCGCAGCATAAAAAAAATCATTAGTAAATACTGTTTCTGTTGTGGAAATCTGACAGCCTTCAAAAAGACTTTAAAAACACATCTGTTTAAAAGTGCATATCAGTGAATCAGCGTACAGTTTAAAGTCAATATTGACAACATAAGTCGAGGCGATGGAGCTGCACGTGCAAAACATGCAAAAAAAAAGTTCTTTGGGTAATGAAAACAAAATATTTTTCGTTAATTAGGTCAAGCTTATGAACTGAACAAACCCTGTAAACTATCAATTTTAGCAAAAAAAGGATTTTTAACAATTTTTGATTATTTTCAATAGTGGTGCGTTTTTAAAGCGGCTGAGTACAGTATAGGAACTGAATCAACGAGAAGCTGTATCATATTTGGATTGTTTTTACATTGACATGTTTTAGTACCCATCTTTCGATGGGTTTAAGAAATAAGTCTATAGACTCATTGATTGTTCCACTGCACGGAAATCTTTAGTAAAAGGCGAAAGATTTATACGTGACTGTAGTGAAACCAGAGTTAGTTGATACGAGCAAAGAAAGGTTTATGTATTGCTTCTTAATTAGTTTCATGAACTTTATATGGATTATAAAAATTGCCTGTTATTCGTTCAGAATAATTTAATATCCTTTTAAAGTAAATAATTTTTATCATCTAGTTTTTAATATAGATACTGATACATTTAATTTAAAAAAAAATATTTATTTATGTCAAAGGGAGATAAATACTAAGTTTATTAATTAATACATTAATAGATTATCAATTTTGTTGTGCTTTATTTAAAATAAGAATATAAATCTTAAGTATGACAATATTCTGAAGAGTTTACGTAAAGAATTTATCAAATACTGGATTGGTGAAGAACTTGTTAATTACTATCTAAAAATGTTCCTGGTTTAGTCAATTAACGTTTGAAAGACGTTCGTGCGGTCACTCAAACAGTATGTGGGAGTTGTTAGTATCACCACAGGAACATGATATTTTCATATAAATAGTGTTTTGGGCCATTTATATGAAAATATCAGGTTCCTGTGGTATCACGTTGTTAATGTTTGTTACTATTTGTTCCTATTTTCAGGAACTATTCATAAGAGTATTGCCTTTCTTACTATACTAGGATGTTGCAGTTTTTCCTGAATAAGGCTCAAACATAATATATCAGCTGTTAAATTATGGTAGGGCCTACATAAGGTCCGGGTCATGTCAAATTCTCCGGAAAATACGTGTTAAGCAAGTGCTATAATGCATAGAATAACGGAAACGGACGGGCCGGTTGCCCGCAGAATACAAACAAGGTCCGCATAAAATAATTTATTTCCGCCCTATATACTTACTTTCGTTTTGAAGTCTCGAAATTTCTCGATGAAAATCACGTGATTGAATCTAAGCACTTCGGAAACAAAACTGGGAAATGGCCAAAACATAAGAATTCATTTATTTAAGGTATACACGGCTTTATCAGCTCTTTAACTTGTGTTTTTCATTCACATTAATCCTTAACTTTGTCGTTGATAGTGTATCATTGGCCATTATCAATGAGAAGTGATTTGTTTATTGAAAATATTCTGCTTGTTCTGAGAGTGCGAGTTCCTGCTTATTTTACGTTTTGCACGTAAATCAAAACATGCGTATCGATGCCTGTTTCGTCAACTTCACTGAGTTTTTGACGTGAATTTTGTTTATTCGTAATCGATATTATCAGTACAACTTGTATTACAACTTTATTTTGATGAATCATCATTCCAGATCCAGTCAAACACCGGGAAACCAATTTATGATTTTATCAGTTTATCACTCAAGTTGGCTGAATTGTTATTTATTTTGACACCATGGCATTCATGAATCATAAGAAATTGTACATTCTGTAAAGCCAGTTATAAACCAAATACCAAATTGTTATGTATACATGCACCATGTTGCCTTTTCGCAGACGACACTAAGTTATCACTGGGTCGTTCTTATTCTAGACATTTTTGGGACGTTTTGGCACATTTGTAACAATTATATGATATCTCGGGTAAATGTAAATCTAGTTCTTGAAATTTCACTTGAACAAATCTATGTTCCTAGTATCTGAATTGAAGATTTAAATTGATTTACTTCTTAAACAAGGTGAATTGTGTTTTTAGGGGCCACTGCATCACCTATTGTTTAAGCCTTACAGGTCCTATAACCAAGGCAGTGAGGTAAATGCTGTCTGATTTCTGAACATATTTTGGTCTAGATCAGTAGATGCAGCCTTTAACCATTCCAATAAATTGAATTATTGCTTCTGATTTGACGTAAACTTTCTAAACCGTTTTAAGCAAAATTTATGATGATGAGCACTATATTGCTTCAGTTTATTGCCAAACTTGTGTTAAAATGCGTTCATAGCCTTGTCAACTTGTTTGAAATAGTATGTACAAACAGAAAAATATTTTGAGGAAGCATGCAACATCAAACTCTATCACATTTGGTGCCTAGAACTGGTACCAGAGGATATATTCTTTGTAAAGTGTAAAACTTAAAAGATACTTAATCTATCGTCAAGGCACAAATTAGGGTTCCAGGTCTGGAGAAAAGTTGCTGAAAGAACCCAGCATTATTCAAGTCTGTGTGTCACTTTGGACACTGGGGCACTTTCCTTTGTTTTATCACTTATTTCCTGTCATAAATTGCATTAAAGATGACCATGCAGAGAAATTATAAACCCTTCAGTCTAGGTACATATATGACATAATCGGCAAGTAAAGCCTCGTTGCATCATACATGCCAGATATCCTGCATGAGTTTAGGCAAATTGATCAAATCTCTTACATTTCTGGGAATACTCATTATACTGGAACCTTGACATTTTTGTTTGCATGAAGAAAATGATAAAAAAGTTAATTTATAATTTTATATAGCTTATAAAATATGAAGCATGTGTTTGGTAATGTACAACAAGTAAAAGAGGTGAAAACTGCATATTAACTTCATTTATTTAAGTTTAAAGTTTGAGCAAGAAAAAATTCCTGCATTTCATTGAAATCTCCTGCAATTTCATCACCAATCTCCTGCATAGGCTTCAGGAAAATATGGCATGTATGTTGCATGGTTGCAATAATGATCTTAAGAGATCAAGCTGGTCCATAATTTATGGTGACCAGACCGTCACCAGAGACTTGGCACTCACTCTTTGGATTTTTTTGCTGTCAGTGGCAAATGAAATAAGGTCAATTTTGAATGACAATACAATGTCATATCAGGCCCTTCCCACAGAATATATTTAATAAAGGCAGTGTGAAAGTGCTAAGATATGTACTTATAATTAGGGCCCTGCAAATTTTTTGCAGGTGCCCTATCAGACCGAAATTCGGCCTCACATTCCATTCCCAATTGGTGAAAAAAAATTCCAATTGGTGAAAAAAATCCCAATTAAAAAATTTTTTTATTTTTTTACTCCAGAGCGAAAAAATTTTAATACTAAATATAACATGGTATACCAAATATCTAATTTATTTTGGATTTACCATTGTAGCCTATTGGACGGTATATCGAGTTTGTTTGGTTACAGTACAGTCTGTACTATGCATTGACTGCTCCGGTTCAGTACAGAACGGTACGGCGTCTAACCATCCTCCAATAAAAATGGATATATATCCATGGTTTTAAGATATTTTAAAAGGAAAAAAATCCCAATTTTGCCATTTAACCGCTTATTTTTTCCCAATTTGTAAGAATCCGCGACGCAAAATTCCCAAATTGGGCAGAGGCCTTTTTCCCAAAAAGGTCAGAAAAAGGTCTGCCTATAGTAATCACCCTGTCCGTCCGTCCGTCCGTCCGTCTGTCCGTCCACATTTTTCATGTTTTTTCTTAATAACTTGCAAACCGTTAAAGGTATCGACTTCAAGCTTTAAACATAAGGTCACAGCAACAATACACTATTGTATGCCAAGTTATGTTACTCCAGCTACAATATTGTAAGAATTATGGCCCTTTGCAGTGATTCATTTTGAAATTTGTTTTTATGACTCCATGGGACTCCCAGCTAAATTTAACGAGTCCCATAAAGATTTATAGGTAAAACACCGTAATATATGTTTTGAGGTTATGATTGAAAACATGTAACTTTCTGTTTTTGCTGCTCTTGTCATTGGAATTAGATAGTGTCTATTTAATTACTTGTCTTATAGAGTGTAATTCTCTTTTGCAACAAAATCTCCAAACTGTAGTGCAGTTAGTTTTACAGTCATGAGCTGATCTACTGTACATATTACAGACTTCCCGATAGTCGCCGACGATCTGTCGGACCACTGGTCTGGCGGACTTGGAGAAACTGTCAGACCAGAAGGAAATCTGTCGGACCGATTTTTGTTCGCTAAAATCAACAAAAAAGCATTTTCCTTTTAAGACGACGTACACACAGTAAAAAACGGCTTTCCTCGTTTCCGAGTACTGTCATCGAGAAATCAGCATTAAATTTGTTGTCCGATGGCCAATTACCGATAATTCTTTCGATTTTATCCATATTTTTCCATGTTTTCCACGCGAAATTGGAAGAGACTTCAAAATAGGAGTACAAGACAGCAGAGTTAGAAAAATGGGTCGCGCTTTGCGATTGGCTTACAAATTTATTACCGACCAATCAAAATAAGTCTTACAAAGTACACGCGGAAATGTACCCAATACAAAACGTACCAATGCAAACGTACCGCGACGATTATGAACCATCGGACACGCAGTCCGACGGAAAGGTCTGATGCACCAGACTGAGAGCTAAACTGTCGGACTGGTCCGACGGTCCGGCACTGGACCGACAGCTATTGTGAAGTCTGATATTATCAACAGTCGGGTGAAGAGTAAATTTGGAAAGGGTCTTATTTGTAGGACCTACAGAAAATCATAATTCACAACCAGCAGGGTATGATCATGTAACTTGATGATGCTGAAGTAATTGCAAACTGAGCTAAAATCAACGGATCTTTATCAAAATGTGAACAAATGGTCGGAGCTCTAGACCAGTTAATCGTTAATTTCAGACGACTTTAACATAATATAATTCAGAATCGTCGCTGGCGTGTGTAAAAATCATGTTAATATTCTTTAATTTCAATCAAGCTTCTATCTGTGCACGTCCGAAAAGTAAAACTTTTTGTTTATTCTCCGAAAGTACGACTAGTAAAACGTGCTTACCGATTGGTTTATCCCCATAAAACGACCAATGAAATCGCGTGTTATAAACACAACGCCCGGAAACGGTGTCAACGTAAATTTATTCCTTCTTGCAGACCCGATAATTTTCGAACTTAGCCCATTCGTCCTCAAAATTTTATTGCGTCTGACGGACTCGCAATTAATTGAACTTTGCGTCCCAACAAAAATTTATGCGTCAGGGACGCAGGACGCACATCAAAATGAATCACTGCTTTGTAAAATTACAATTTTCCTCAATTTTCATCCTTTTTTCTACATTACTTCAAAACCGTTACAGATATTCAAATGAAACTTGTTATACATATTGACAGTGACAATACGCACATGTGTAGCAAAGGGCAACAACGCTAGCTTTAATAAATTTTGGCTTGTGCCCCTTTTTCGACTTCAAAACTTTAACATTGGCCAAAGTTCAAAAAGTTTTCAAGATATTCAAATGAAACTTGCAATACTTATTGACAATGATTACAACAGGGCCCTGATCACGACAGTGATGGTTCAAGTTAAAGTTTAATATTGTAAAATGAGGAGATTGATAGGAATTGCTAAAATGTTTTGGAGCAACCACAGTCTGTATTTGTAAATTGTTTAGAATTACTCTTATACCATAAGTTATAGTATCTCATTGACAGTTTGGTTATAATAAATCAAAATCACTGAACAGAAAAACCCTTACTATAGATATAATACGATATTAGTTTCTAACAGGAAGAATACACTTCATCTCTTGTATTATCAGCCGATAAATAGAAATCACATTTAATATGTGTATTGTAAATGTGATTGTACTGATTACATACGCTTGTTGATCAAATGTTGAAGTAATTCACAAGGAAAACGTGTGCCCATTGTGGAACTCTAATCTGTGATTCCCAGTATTCCTAATTTGTAGCTCTACTAACTGAGCTAGCTGGTGTTCTGTCAGAGCTTTTTTAACCAAAATTGTGAAGAAGCCCTAGCCTGTTAGATTTGTGAAACGTAAAGCGTGATTTTTCTTAAAATTATGAAATTCAAGCATTGTTTTGCTTTTGAATTGTGGAAGAGGAAGCGCAATTTTGACTTAAATAAATTTGAGAAAAGCAATTTACAACTTATATTTCTCTTTTTTTGTATTTGTAGAAAGTCGCTAAAGGCTCGACATATTTCATTATTGAATGTTTAAGCTACTCTGGTTCTGTCGATTTCAAATTGTAGAAAACTTTGGGTCTGGGAAAGTAGTTTAATTGGTGAAACTGGCATATGTGGTTTGTGAAACTGGCATTTTGGAATTGTGAAGTAGCGTTATTTCGGCCTCTGTTATATAGTGAAAAAAAGCCTGGTCTGTTTTCAGTCACTTGTAGTGTACAACTGTTACAGTTTCTACTAAGTTTAGCAACTAATTGCACCAGTCAGTTGCATCCACGGCCCCCACACCGGAGGATGGGCCTTGATTTTTACTCCTGGGTTGTCAAAACCCCCGACCTTTTGCTGATGGTAAAATCTCTGGTATTTCCCCGGCCCTGACAACTAAATATTGTCCCCGGGAAATTGGTTTAGAGAAAAAACTCCCAACATTTCCCTGGCAGTGTCGGGAAGTTGGAAGGTAAAAACAGCATTAATGCAATACCCGCCTATAAACAAATACACCAGGAGAGGAGTGACATTACTTTTGGATATACCCAAATATAATTGAATCAGGGATTCAGGGTTCCATTTGACTGGAGAGTAGGAGTTTTTATCCTTGAAATTTCCAAAAAGCCATATTTAAATTGTTGACCCTCGAGCTTTTGGTTTGAAGGGTCTTTCATTTTCTCTTAGAATTATAGAACTTTGTCTGTGAAATGGTGAATATAGTCAAACTTATCGAAATGACCCTTCAATGGCCTTTATATTCAAGTGCTTAAGGAACCCCTTAAAATTGTGATTACAATATCATTGAACTGTATAAATATTTATTCTATTTGTAGGGACACAAATAGAGCCAGATGGGTGACAACAATAAGCCACATCCTAATGGCCAGTTCAGTAGCCAGGATGCTGACTTTGGTGTTTTCCAGTCAATGGGAGATCATATGGGAGCCACACAATTTCCTGCTTATAATGCATGGACTCAATTCAGTGGAATAACCCCATCAACAGGAGAACCAGCATCTTTCGGATGGCATAGTCTAGAAACTCCTCCAAGCTCACCGATGCCGTTACCTGTAGATCTCAATTCTTCTAATTATTACAATCTTAGCAACGTGATGCAAGGATTAGGAAAAAGTAACTCTGCTTTTGACTCAAATGTAACTAATGACAATGACAAGTTAGCCTCCACTCCGGTAGCCCAATCTTTGCTTGAAGCTTTAAGCTCATCCAGTCCTGTCATGTCTCCTATTGATGATGAAGGTTTGTCTCCGATGCATTCTCCATTAGATTATGAACAAGTCAGTCAAGATGGCTATGATATTTACGCTGATGCTTTGAAAACGCTAGGTTCAGGCTATCCATCATACGATCCATTCGGATCCACTGACGTCCTGAATTCCTCTCCTTCAGCCACGCCTCCTCCTCGGGATGCTGATCACCATGGAAACTCTAAGCCTAGTTTTGCTGAGGTTGCAAAGACGTTGAAGTCTAATCAGAGTTCTAATAAAGAAAAGGAAGATCCAGTGGAGCATGGTAAGAGAAGAACATCGGAAACATCCAGGTCATTTAAGGGCAGTAAAAAATTTGTGGCACGACCAATACGTGGACGTAATAATAGCGTTACTGATGACATGTGTCCAACCGTCTCCCCCGATTCCAAGTATGGTCTGGATGATTTTGGTGATGTTGGTGGTAAGAAGACGGAGAAAGATGACCATGACACAGGACTGGATGAAATCTCTATACCCGTTGTTACCCGTAAGAACAGCTCAAGCAGTATAAGCAGTAGTACATCCGGTATAGAGGAGGTTCAAGTACCCAAGTCGGTCAACAGTTACTGTAATTCAGGCGACTCCTCTGGATTCAAGAAAATCAGCAATAAGGATAAGGAAAAGGGTTTGGATAAAGGATCCAACAAACCTTCATCCAAAAATGAGAAACCCTTCTTCGATGCCAGTCGAATCTTTCAATCTGAAACCAAGGATACCAACAAACGATGTGGTCAGTCGAAACTTGCCAACGAGGATACTGGTCCAACAATACTCAACAATGGTAAGCCATCATACGGAGCTTGGTGCTCAGCGGCTGCCCATAAAAAATCAACCCACTATATCAATAACAATCTGCGAGATTCTCAGAAGAAAACCAATCAGAATCCAGCTACAGGATTGAAAGGTCAGACAATTCCACCCGAGAATGTATACCCTCAGAGCCACTCGAGGTCAGAGAAGTCTTCACGTTCCAGAATGGGTTCGGCTAAGAGTCATGCTCCCACTGCCAAACCAGAGATGCCTTTACAGACTTCCTTCGATCATGAGCTCATAGGTAAGTTGTTTAATTATAGTTATTTCTTGGTTTTGTACCTCTTGTGCACTTGGGGCTTTTTTCGTTTTTTTCCACATTTGAGTAATGGATTCTGACTCTGGCTGTTAATTCGGGGAGGATATTTTGGTAACAAGAGAACTGAGCTTGAAGAGCTATTCCTCATTTTGAGGAAATATTGTCTGATTTCAATATAAAAAGTCCAGGTGATTTTGAGTGTCAGAAGCCTTAATAACGACCTCTAAAATATCTCAAGAAATGGCAAAGTTATAGTGTGTTCAATTTAATTTAAAGCATGACCAATTTGACACGAGCCTGACCTTTTGATTAGGATAATTTAACAGTCGATATATTGCCTACGTTTACAACACCGAGTGTATGTTTTCATAATCGGGGAGTATCACAAAGACGCTCGAGATGTAATACAAACACAAATTTGAAATACCGATATCGCACAATTTGCTTTCGGAATTTGATATATTCAAAGCAAGAACCTTGTAATTTATATTCTTGCATAAAGATCAGACTCAGGTCAAAATAGCCAAGCTATACTTAAATATACAAACTTAGTGGAATAATTATTGTAACAAAACTTCGTGGTTGAATGCCTCTTTGTTGGCAAATATGGTTGGCCACATTATGGTTTGTTGAGTAAGCTTTCATGATATTTCATTTGGCTTTATTGACACCCTGTCACTGAATTAGTAGCTACATCTGAAGTGATGTAATTATAAGTAATTTTCTGTAAGGAAGTTGTCAATACTTGATTATGTACTTGCTGTAAACACTTCTCTGCATTGTTTGTGTATTTATATTGACTTAAGGGCTAAGGTAACAAATTTATTCCTAGATGATCATCATGTAAAATAATCATTAGTGTTTGTTCTATGTTATATAGTTTTATACCAATCAATTGATTTCATTTCAATCATACAGTGATGTTACCAATCTCATTTCTAACCTTACAGGAAAACCTCAATAATCAGGCCTATATTTTGACCCTTGAAAACTGGTCTCATCAATGAATTGGTCTCTATATTGAGGTGAAATATTAAAAGTACAATTTTTTTGAAAAAACAGTAAAAATACACATGGAAATGTTTTTCAAAATTTGCAGTCTTGTCCTTTAAGTCTTAGACTAATGATGACAACAATATATTTACTTTGTCGCCGATCCTAGTGCACCGTGTCTTGTAAATTTACATTGATTTTGTCGTTACAAATTGTTAACATGTCTTGGAAAGTCTGTGAAAAACACATTTATCTTGATAGCGCCGCTGATATGAAGGCTATAATGTATTGATCTGTAGTGTTTTTGCTATTCCATAAAACCATCTGATAATAATTCATTTTAAAGAGTCTGTGAAATGTTGATTAAAGATTCTGGCTTGGATATATATATAATCATATGCATAGGTTGCTGATAAAGGATAATTAAATCGGAATAAGTTATTCAAATGCAAAATAATGCATTATGGAGTTACGGCTTATCGTTTATAATTAAAATAAAAGGTGCATAATTAGAATTATTCTATTGAAAATTAAAGTTAAATTCTGTGGTGTACTGTGCTTTAATTGGACATGAGTTAGGCTGTTACATAAGTTATGTGTTAAGCCTGTTATTGATGTGCTTTAATAAAGGAAGTTAAGTTAAAAAAAAAGTTACCAATTTTCTAGGGCTCTTTTCAGCTGCCAGGCCGCTCAAGCACCCTTTGACATTTTAACTCCCCTGGTCATTGGGCTACATATGGAAACCTACACTCGTGTCTCCCTGGGGAGACTATTTCTCTCCTGTGGTGTGGCAGCCAACATCGATCTGCGGCGCCCAGGAATAGACACTGCCCTCACAGGTACCATTTTACACCATGGTGGAGTGGAGCTGTGGGTCTTGCTCAGAGATTTTAACCAGTGGTCCAGAGGGGGATCGAACCCGGGACCTCTCGATCCCGAAGCGCGCGTCCTACCTCTAGGCCACCGCTCCCCACAAGTGTGGGGTGTACATGTGTTAGAGCATGTAGTATTTATAAATAAACTGTTCGCTTCAAGCAAAAAAGAAGCAAAAAAAACCTGTCTAAATATTGTTCTATTTTCAATGATAACATTTTTCCATAGCCTTGTTACATTAAATTGATTAGATTGGAGTGTCCATGAGCTTTAAATAGATCAATGTGTGTGTGTGTGTGTGTGTATATGTGTGTTTGTTTTATCTGGATGAAATTTTAAATTGTGCTTTGTGTTGTCCGATAGACTACTTGTTGAATTTTACAAGCATCATACTTTAGACACCAAATATTCATGGATATTTGATTAAAAGAATGTGTTACTTGGACAATGTTTATGTGAAATGTTCACTCACAGTTCATGTCATCTGCTATGAGTAGAAGTAAGTAAACTTTGGTTTTTCCGAAAATTGTGAATGATACCCGTGATTTTATTTTCCATTCAACTTCAAGGATGGCGTCCAGTTGGTCTGAAATACTTAAATAGATGAGATAACGTTGGGGAGGGGGGGGGGGAACAAGAACTTACATTGTTTATTGAGAGTGAATAGTGTTTGAACCTGATTTTTTGTATCATTCTTGAGACACTATATAAATCAACTTGTATGACTTATTGCGAGCAAAGACCTGTATTTTCTTATCACTGTATGACTTATTGGTAGATTATACAATTCAATTTGTTCAACTTCTTGCGATAACTTGACTTGTTTAAACAGTGTTATTGGGGTCTGTAAGTATAAGTGTCAGGTCTTTTTTCCACTAAACTTTTATCAAGTCAATTTTGACAATGTTCTCGGAGTGATTTGACTTGTCACTTTTTTTCCTGACTTCTGCAGTTGTATTTTATATATATATATTGAGGTTGCTATTGTGCACATGTTGAATTGTTTAGTTAATTATTGAGTGATAATATAACTGTCACTTCAGCTTTAACTGTGAATGTTACAGTGTTGGCATTAGGGAGTGTCTTATCACTGCTAAGTGGTATTGATTTGTCAGTATAAAACATCTGTTCCCACTGCTGCTGCCTGATACTCTTACATATATAGCTAAAAAAATTGCTTAGCTATATATATATATATATATATATAGAACTTTTGGTTTAAAGACAGCAATTAACAAAGTCCCCATGACACTGAAGTGTAAATGTAGCCACAAAATCTTAATTATTATCATACTTTATTAAGACCAACCTTCTGACGTTTACAAACAGCAAGTACAAAGTTGTGTGTGCAACAGCTATGTAGCTATATAGCTACAACTGTTATATAGTTATGACATGGTGTAACAGCTTTTGTGTGAGGGTGTAACAGCTGTGTGAGGGTGTAACAGCTGTGTCAGGGGTGTAACAGCTGTGTCAGGGATGTAACAGCTGTGTCAGGGTGTAACAGCTATGTCAGGGTGTAACAGTTGTGAGAGGGTGTAACAGCTGTGTCTGGATGTAACAGTTGTGTTAGGGTGTAACAGCTATGTCAGGGTGTAACAGCTGCGTCAGGGTGTAACAGCTGTACCAGGGTGGAACAACTATTTTGTAATGCAACAGTTGTGTAATTACAGCTGTACCAGTGTGTAACAGCCATGTCAAAGAATACCCTCTCTTCAAGCTATTGACTTGTACAACTATATGCAATAAACTTTGAAACTTGAAACTATGTAGAATAAAAAATTCAAATATAAACACACTTTGTCAACATGTTATATGAGAAACTAATTCTTGATTGAAAGGTAAACTTACAAAACGAGTAGAGAACCGTTAAGCTACTGAATGTACTATGTTTCTAAAGCTACTGAATGTACTATGTTTCTAAAGCTACTGAATGTACTATGTTTCTAAAGCTACTGAATGTACTATGTTTCTAAAGCTACTGAATGTACTATGTTTCTAAAGCTACTGAATGTACTATGTTTCTAAAGCTACTGAATGTACTATGTTTCTAAAGCTACTGAATGTACTATGTTTCTACTTTCTTCATGCTGACATTTATTACGTCATGTCTGATGTAAAAAAAATATTTTCATCAATCCGGTATTATTGGAAAACTAGTGAATGTCACTATTATTCTCACTGATTCCCAACTATTTTATAATATATAAAAAAATTAAAGGAAAAAACATATTTACTACACATGATTTTGGTGCTGAAAGCCTGATATATGTATGATAACCTTGTGATTGACTGATATCTTAACTTCAGTACATTGATACATCAGTCTCTGTTGAATGGTGGCTGTTTCTTCAATTACTAACTGATATATTATAATTATGGTAAAACTAGGCTGTTGATAGATTTCAAAATGAACTCTAGCAATCAATTCCAGTAACAGTTTCAAACGATGTTTGAATTCTTTAATACTATAGAGAAGGGCACTGTTTTATCAAAGCACTTACAGAAATACTCTGTTACATTTTTAAACCAGATTTTTCAATTTTTAAACCAATTTTTCAATTTTTAAACCTGATTTTTCAATGACAGTTGGGCTGTTTGGGTCAATGTCACCGGTACTAAAAATAAAAAAAATATGCTTGGCTCCCATGAAAATCTGGTTTTTGTGGGATTTCCAAGTCTTGTTAATTTGTTTCTTTGATTTTTACAACTTTGTATTAATAACAGTACCCTATTTTATCTAACTGAATATTTTATATTTCAGATGAATGGCTTAGTTTCTTATTTGATAAAGCCAAACTATGTCTACATCAGCTATGGACTCTTGTATTGATGGTTATACTTCTAATATTCAGCATCATTGTCTATCTGTAAGTACCATTTATCTTAATTGTATATTGTAAAATCATTAATTTCTGTGGGGGATTAAAATTCGTGGATTCCATGGTTCACCTTTATTGAATTTATTTCCTGAAATGCAAAATCCATGAATTAACACTTTTGTGCACAAAGTAAAGTGAAAATATTCCAATAATTGACAAAGTTATGGTTCCCATCGAAATGACGTTTTTTACCAAAACCACAAGATTTTGTCCCATCGAAATTAAATGATTTTACAGTATATATATTAGCCCGACATTACTGACGTAATGTTAGCCAGTCCATGATTAGATTGATCCATGATGCCAATATAATACTAGCACTGTCCAGACATCACACTTATTGTCCTGCTAAATTTGGTTCAAACATATACAGCACACATCATGCAAGGCTCGACACTAACACTGGTCCCCTGGTCCAAGGCCAGTGAAAATCAAGAAGGACCGGTGAAAATCTTGAAGGACCAGTAACTGTTTTATTTATAAATTTTATGTTTCTTTGCTGGGGGACCAGTTAACAAAAAGTAGTTAGTGTCAAGCCCTGATCATGTTGAAAGAAAATGAGCGTTCTTTAAGGTTAATTTAGGTAATGTGATAAATAAAATCTTATATTCATGCTCATTCATAAAATTTTATGAAACTCGTTAACAGGATATCATGTAATTTTTGTTTACTTATGATAAATAAAACTATTAATTAAGCAGTTCTACAATTCGAATTTGCTGCTTTACTGTAAATGAACTTTTGTGTACAAAGTTTAGTGAAAATATTCCAAGAATTGACAAAGTTATGGTCATTTGATGTTTCATTTTCTGAACCTTAACAATAGAATGATGTTTGAAATGTATTATGGCGTGAGGGTTTGTGCTTAGAACACTCCAGGGATTTCCCTGATGCAGGTTTTTTATGTCCCTGATGCAACTTGGTGGCTTGGGACACTCAGTTCTGCATTACTGTGAATCCTTGGGCAGGTCTGTTATTGGGACCCTCAATAGGACCCCCAATTGGATCCCTCTAGTAGACATTTTCAGCTATAACATATTCTTTCTGCTATTTATGGCTCTAACTTTCTAAGCCTTGTGGTGCATTGAGCAATCTGAATTTGCTGTTTTATTTATTAGCTCACCTGTCACAAAGTGACAGAGTGAGCTTTTGTGATCACTCTTCGTCCGTCGTCCGTCCGTCCGTCCGTCTGTCCGTCCGTCAACAATTGGGTTGTGTCCTCTCTAGCGGTCACAATTTTGGCCTAATCTTTATGAAACTTGGTCACAATGATCATCTTAACAAAATCTAGGTCAAGTTCGATATTGGGTCATCTGGGGTCAAAAACTATGTCACTAGGTCAAAACAAAGGAAAACCTTGTGAACACATTAGAGGTCACAATTTGAGCCTAATCTTTATGAAACTTGATCACAATGATCATCTCTGTAAAATCTAGGTCAAGTTCGATATTGGGTCATCTGGGGTCAAAAACTAGGTCACTAGGTCAAATCAAAGGAAAACCTTGTGAACACGTTAGAGGTCACAATTTGAGCCTAATCTTTATGAAACTTGATCACAATGATCATCTCCATAAAAGCTAGGTCAAGTTCGATATTGGGTCATCTGGGGTCAAAAACTAGGTCACTAGGTCAAATCAAAGGAAAACCTTGTGAACACATTAGAGGTCACAATTTGAGCCTAATCTTTATGAAACTTGATCACAATGATCATCTCTGTAAAATCTAGGTCAAGTTCGATATTGGGTCATCTGCGGTCAAAAACTAGGTCACTAGGCCAAATCATTGAAAAACCTTGTGAACACATTAGAGGTCACAATTTGAGCCTAATCTTTATGAAACTTGATCACAATGATCATCTCCATAAAATCTAGGTCAAGTTCGATATTGGGTCATCTGGGGTCAAAAACTAGGTCACAAGCCTTTGAAGGCCAAATCATTGAAAAAGCTTGTGAACACACTAGAGGTCACAATTTGAGCCTAATCTTTATGAATCTTGATCACACTGATCATCACTAAAAAATTTTGGTCAAGTTCGATATTGGGTCATCCGGAGTCAAAAACTAGGTCACGAGGCCAAATCATTGAAAAAGCTTGTGAACACACTAGAGGTCACAATTTTGACCTTATCTTTATGAAACTTGATCACAATGATCATCATTATAAAATTTAGGTCAAGTTCGATATTGGGTCATCTGGGGTCAAAAACTAGGTCACGAGGCCAAATCATTGAAAAATCTTGTGAACACACTAGAGGTCACAATTTTGACTCTATCTTTATGAAACTTGGTCACAATGTTTATCTCTATAAAATCTAGGTCAAGTTAGATACTGTGTCATTTGGGCCAAAATCTAGGTCACTAGGCCAAACAGGTGAGCGATCCAGGGCCCTTTGGACCCTCTTGTTTATAATTTTATACTCACTGTAATAATGAACTTGAAATGCATTAACGTATAGTGAAGGGACCCCTAAAATTTGTCAGGGACTCCCTAAACATAAACCTTTAAAAGGGTCCTGTGAACTTCCTATGTAAAATCCTAGGGAAAACCCTGCATTTGTTGCTAGCTTGAAGTTCATTTTCAGGATTGGGCATTATGCCTCAGTAGAATCCCTGTCTTATGTAATGAATACTCATACAAGATCTTCTACTTTTGTATTTCAGAGTGTCAGGATGTGTTCATATTACAACTTGGCTCTGGGGAAAACTGTGGATGTTCTTGGAAACTAAAGTTTTCAAGGGAAAATTGTTTGGTGGTGATAAATGGAAAAAATCTGCTTCTGATACAGTTAAAAAGATTGGATTGGAAGAAAATATTACTTTGCCATCTACAGGTAACAAAAAATGCTTCAGTTATATATGGTGGCTGATTTACCTAACTAGTTTTCCTAGATTGATTTCTAACCAATTACTCTTCCACAAGGAACATGCAACCTGAAAATCAACATTTGTGTCAAGAGTATGCCTGTTGTGACCCAGAATATGACAAGGAAAGGCAAATTGTAATTTTAATGCCTTTTAAAACCACTGAATCTAGACCTCTTATGCTGTGCAATCATAAGGAACAATTAAACATTAAATGACTTATTTTAAGGGTTACCAAAATATGTGTATGTGTTGCTCTACAAAGGGCTGCTTTGAGAGGTTGTAATGTAGTTACAGTAAAACTTCTTTATCTCGAGGAGTAATCGGGACAGGTAAACTGCTTGAGGTGCACAGGGTGCTCGAAATATCAAAAGACCATGTATTGATAATACAAGCTGATATAATTTTAAAGATTGTTCGAGATAGACAGGATGCTCGTGATATCGATGCTCGTCATGTCGCAGTTTTACTGTATATAAATATTATGTATATTTCCAGGTGATGAAGCCATGCAGAGACTTCTAGCCTGTAAAGGAAAGGACCCGTATAGGTAAGTACGAGATATCTAGCCCTTTACTCAATAAACACCATACCATTCTGATAACAGATGAGCTGGAATATGTACACGTCTCAGGTGCAACATTAGGGACAAATATCAAGAATGATCTCCCGTGATGAGGTTTTTTAATTTATAATTCTGTTTCTGTAATTCATTGAATTGTCTCCCCTTCTTATTCATTATTGGAAATAAAGTTGGGATGGACATGGAACAGGAGTGTGAATTGGTGTGCCTGTGCAGTAAAGGGCCAAATATGCTATGTTGATGTGAAACTATTTATTCTTAAGAGTATTTGTGTATTCAGGATTGATTATTGTATGGTATGTCGTCCAGACTTGACTACCTATTGAATTTTAGTTAAAAGCGGATTTCTCAACTCTTGTGATTTTAGATAATAATCTTACGAGGCCCACTTTACATAACATTTATCAGTTTCAAGGGTATAACAGAAATATGCTGGTCGTTTATCATTTCTGAAATATTTCATGTATGTTTTATCTTCAATTTGGAAATGAAATAATAAACAGATAACAACGAATCTAGTTATGTTAGATACAAGCTAAAATGTTCCTTTTTATGAAGAAATAATCAAATACTGTAAAATCATTTAATTTCGATGGGACAAAATTTAGTGATTTTGGTAAAAAAGATCATTTCGATGGGACATTAATTTGCGGATTTTGAATTTCAGGTAATGAATACAAGGGTCAAAATTATTGTTCGATGGGTTTTGATTTTGTGGTTTTAGGTGAACCACGAAATTTAATCCCCTACGAAAATACATGATTTTACAGTATCATTTTTGGTAAGACTTAAATGAGAAGCGGTGTTAATTGCTTCAGTATTAATAATTGTACATTTTCTTCTATTGCAGTATATTAGGATTAAAATCTACTGCCTTGGATGATGAAATCAAGAAGTATTATCGAAAACAAGCTGTTCTAGTCCACCCTGATAAGGTATATATACTTAACTGTGCCTATACTCACTGTAATATGAATTTTGTTAAGCATAGCCTTTTATTCAGTAGAAATAAAGCAAATAAACTTTATTTGGTTTATTTCTACTGAAACATGGCAGGCATATGTATGTACTCCCACCCTGATTTGAACCCGGGTCCCCAGATTAGACGGCAAGCGCACTAACCACTAAGCTACGGAGGCATATGTCTTTACAAAATCATGTCTCCCTCACTTAATAGTGGTGTGAATACATTTATCGTATTTTATGTGATATTGATTTTGTGCTGTCTATCTGTTTGTCACAATGGTTGTCCTCCCTTTTTATGCCCCCGTATCGATAGATCAGGAGGCATATAGTGATTCACCTGTCCGTCCCGCCGTACGTTCGTTCGGCCGTTCTGCCGTCCGGCCAGGTTAACCGAATTGACAGTTTCTCCTAGCATGAATATGGCTTGCTACAAAGCTTTCAAACTTGCATGGATGTTGTAAATGACCACTCTCCACATGCCTGTATCACCTGACTCCATTTTGACCTTCACCTTGACCTAATTTTGGACTTAGCTTTAAATGGACATGGCTTCCACAGGGGCATAAGCATTTATCAAACGCCGTCTTGTTTCTCCTTAACCAGTGGTTGGATTGTAATGGAGCTTTATCATGAACAGTTGTTACCAAGCCAAGTTGTGCATCTTGTAAAGAAATATAGGGCAGATGAATATTGCCAGTTGTGTCCCTTTGTTGGAGACAGATATTGAAAATATTTGTTCTGACAGTGTCATCTCCAATCTACAGACTAGGTGTTCATCTTGAAACATCTACTATCCAAAATTCTTAGTTTGGCCCAGTTATGTGTACCATTGCTTAATGATCAACTCGACTGGAGTATGTGCATTTGATCTAGTTTCAATTTCCAGTATTCTTCTCAAATAGTAAATTACTTAACAGAGGGGTATGTGCTATTTCATACTATAAATTTGGTTATTCTCATAAATGTATTTTTCAGAATCAACAACCTGGTGCAGAAGAAGCCTTCAAAATACTTGGTCATGCCTTTGAACTGATTGGAGATCCAGTAAGTTCTATTTCTTCATTGTGGCAGTTTTCGGGGAGGGGGTGGTTAATCTGTGTCCAGATAATGTGTAGGGAGTCTATTTCTGTCTTTGGGAGACTGATCAATCACATTTTCTTGACACAGGAATGTCAATTTTCGGAATTAGTCTGGATTTACATATCCTGAAAGGGCCATGATTTCTGATCATATATAGTAAATGTTATTTGATGAAATATCTTGAGAAATGGCAAAGTTATGGTCAATTTAATCTGTTTTGAAGAAACGTCTTAATAAAAACTGATTACATTATTGAAACAATGTGGCCAAAGGCCTCTTGTGGACTGCATGAGAATTTCCTGATTTTAAATTTGGCTCCATTGACACCCCTGTTGACACTTGTAAACCAGTTAAGCAACTGCACCAAAAGCAGTACCGGTATGTCAAATAAAGGAAGCAATATATAAGTATCATTTTTAACAGTTTTGGGCTTTATGTCTGGGATTTAACCTGCAACTTTCAATAGCTATGTAACGCTGAATCATTTTAGTAATTTTCCCTTGAAGCCAGAGGGAAACCAAATGGCCATGCACTTTGACCGTCTCAGTTGAATGCAAAATGAAAATTAGAAATTGGGCTGTGACATTTTGAAAATTTAAAAAATTGAGAATTTTGTTTCAACTAATGCATTTTATATTTTCAGTCAAAACGTGGAGCATATGATCGTCAACTACAAGAAGCCAAAGAGGCAGAGGCCGCTATGGTAATATTTTGTATTTGTATAAAAAATAGAAATTTTGTTTTGCTAAATTATCTAAAAAATATTAATCCTTGCATTTAAAAAAGCTTAGTGTTTGAATATTCTATTGAGGCTGTCCCATATATATTCAAATACTGGTTCAACTAGCATGTTGTCAAGTATTTTACAGGTACTTTATAGACATAATAGTTGTCAGTTACGATATTGTTAGTAAGTTAGTAAAACAGTAACATTACTGCTGGCTGTCATTTAGTACTATTCTCTCCATAAAATAGCTGTAAAATTATTAATTTTTGTTGGGGATTAATTAAATTTCTTGGATTTCATTGTTCACCCTAAACTACGAAATCAAATCCAGTTAATAATTTTGACCCTTGTTTTTGTTACCTGAAATGCAAAATCCGCAAATTAATATTCCATCGAAATGGTCTTTTTTACCAAAACCACATAATTTTGTCCCCTCGAAATTCAATGAATTTTTCAGCAGCTGAACTATTGAAAGTAAAGCCACTGTGCCATAGTGATGTGTTGAATCTTTCTTTATCAGCTATTAATGGCTAGTCAGTTGAGATTTTTCACATCAAATAAAAAAGGCCTAGGACAGGGTCAATTGATAATGAAATTATAGGATTAATTTGTTGACCTAATAACCGAATTTTAAACTATGAAAAAATGTCTTACACATTTCCATTTGTTTTACAGAGGGAATTCAATGATCTTTTGACAAAATTACAAGAAAAGATTCATCAGGCCAGTAATATGATGCGATGTGACAATTGTGGTGGTAAACATAAACGTATCCTCGTAGAACGACCCTGGTATAGCGCTCGTTTCTGTAACAGGTGCTTGATGAGACACTCAGCGAAGGAGGTATGTGAAACTTGAGTTAGGAGTTTTTCATTATATCCCTCAGGGAGACATATTCCTCTGTCCCAAAGTTTGCCTATGTACCAGGATTCTCAATAACAACAGGCTGCAGGCCAAATTGACTGCATAAAAAACCTTTTTGGGCCAGTTGAAAATGTGAAATGTATACATAATTTGAAGAAAACAGTTGCATTAAGGACCTTATCACTGTTATCAGGCTTGTTAGTGAAGCATTTCGGCCTGCTAGGCAAAACTTATTGAGAACTTGATGTACAGTATGTATGTCTTAATCATTGATTGTATCTCATTCTCAATGGAACTTCACATGAATTCTTGGTTCAAGCCTAGTTATAATGTGTCAAGAATTTTAGGATGATTTTCTTGGCCCCTACCAAATATTGGGAGGAGGGTGACATATAGCTTGTTTGCTACCAACAGAGCGAGCTAACTGCTTACAAAAATTGTGCCATATTAGGAAATCTTTACTATATACTCTTTGGATTTATATTGATTTCTGCAATTACTAAATGTTGAAATAAAGGTGAGAAATGAAATGAATATTGTGTGTATTTTTCAGTCTCAAGGTATGTTGTACAAATGTGTATTTTTTGTGTGCATTTTAGGGTGATGTATGGGCTGAAACTTCTATGTTTGGATTTCTATGGCATTACTATGCTTGTATGGAAGGAAAAGTTTATGATATTACTGAATGGGTTGCATGTAAGGTAAGATCTCTTCTTATGATACCACCAGATATGGAATTACTCTCTGTAAACACTGGTTTGATTTTAGTGAAACTTCAGAAGACACTTATGCTAGCATATCTGCATAATATTTTTTATGCCCCTGTATCGATAGATCGGGAGGCATATAATGATGCACCTGTCCGTCCGTTCATTCGTCCAGCCTGGTTAACCCAAATTGACCGTTTCTTCTAGCAGTGATATGGATTGTTACAAACTTGCATGGAGGTTGTATATGACCACTTTCCACATGCCTGTATCACCTGACTCCATTTTGACATTCACCTTGACCTAATTTTGGACTTGGACTTAGGCCAAATTCTTGGTTAACCCAAATTGATCGTTTCTTCTAGCATTAATATTGCTTGCTACAAAGCTTTCAAACACTTATTGAAATGGCTTCCACGGGGGGCCTAAGCGTTTATTGAACGCAGTCTTGTTTTATCAGCGTTGGGCAATATCTTGGGAGTGTTTATATAACATCCATTTGATAGCTTTTGTTAAACATATTAATGATTCCTTGATATTGTCAAGATTTTAAGCCTCACTGGCTCAGTTGATATAAGCGTGCAGTACTGCCAAAGTGTAGCTTGTTTGTTATACCCCCGCAAACAAAGTTTGAAGGGGGTATACTGGAGTCACCATGTTGGTCTGTCGGTATGTTAGCATCGTGTCCGCTCTGTAACTTTGTCATTTCTTACTGGATTTTAAAATTGCTTGGTACAAATGTTCACCACATCAAGACGGTGTGTCATGCGCAAGACCCAGGTCCCTACCTCAAAGGTCGAGGTCACACTTACAGGTCAAAAGTTATCTGTCGGTATGTTAGCATCGTGTCCGCTCTGTAACTGTGTCATTTCTTACTGGATTTTAAAAACCTACAGTGCAAGATATAACCGTGGTAACCATTTTGAGTTTTGTTGATTATAATTATATAACTTTGTTTTGTACTAGTGTGTTACCTATTTTTTTCTTCATCAATTTTCACATTAGCCTTCAATCATGGTGTTTTTCAATCTGTATAGCAGCAGATTTCCATCAAATGTGTTGTTTAGACTATAATTTTAAATAATATTCCTGTGTCAAGGCGGTGCTGCGGGGTATGATTCATCACTCCTGTAATAGCTCTAGTTTTAAACAAAAATTGACTTGACATTATTTGTTTAGTACAATATGGTTCACTTTTATTGTTGGATGTTTGTTATAAAGTTAGAGCTATGTTGAAAAAATATACACAAACAGACTTGTGTTTCATTTGATTCAAAAGTTGCTGTGTTGAATATTTTAAGATACAAAGTGTTTGTACTTGTTCTCCTTCAAACCTTTGGCTCAATATCTATGATCGTCACACATGAATGCTTTGTACCAAGCCTAATTATGCATAGGAATTTTAAGTATAATGATTTTTGCTGGAGTTGTTGCCCCTAGTTATTGAGGTGGTCTTATTACTGTGTGGGTCTTATTACTAAAGTAGTCTCATTATCAAGCTTATGTTTTAGAATAAGACATTGTATATTAACATTTCTCAATGAATTCCTATTACAGAAGGAATTTTTCAAGCACATGCAGGCTAATGCTCACCATGTATTTTACCGTATTGCTACTGAGGGTAATCGAGGAGGCAGTGGAGGAGGTGGAGGTGGTGGGGGAAGCAGCGGACATCGAGGACGATCAAACACAGGACCTGAACCTAATGGTGCAAAGTAAGTCTCTCATATATCTAGGTCACCTTACATATTGCCTGTATGTTATAGCTTGGCTATTTTGACCTGAGCCTGACCTTTATGCGAGAATATATTACAAGGTTCTTGTCAAATCGCATCAAACACCCTTATGACCCCTGTATTTATAACCTGAAATGCAAAATCCACGAATTGACGTCCCATCAAAATAGTCTTATTTACCAAAACCACAAAATTTAGTCCCATCAAAATTAATTGATTTTACAGTATACAATATATATGGTGTGCGGACACACTTTTCAATGTGTTCTATGTAGGACTGATACTTTAAAATTCTGTGGTTGGGGCTATCTGAAGAAAACTATCAGACAAAAATTGTCAGAACTACTAAAATTCTGTTGGATGTGATTATTTTTATGGTCAGTTTGTTTTGTGCACCTGGCTATTTTCCCCTCAAACAACCCCTTACACCAAAAACTACATGTTTCGTTTATTGTTTTACAGCTCAGAAGCTGACTTGGAAGACTTTATCAGCCACCTGTTTCATCAAGCTATGAGCTCCGATGGTACTGCACCATCTCAAAACTGGCAACCACCTCAATCATCTAACGGTCAAACATGGAATTCAGCCGGATCTACTAATCCCACCAACACCGCTGGTGGAAAACGGCAAAAACGAAAGAAGAAAAAGCATTAATATTAAGCATATTAGGATGTTTGAAATTGGCCTTATATCTACTGACACGGATAATGATACAGTCTTCTGATTAACATTGCTTTATTTGATGATGTACATGATGATTGTTTGTGAATAGTGAATGTTACAGTTTGTATGGTCATGCAGGTATATTCTTGCTTAGTCAGACAGCTGGTGTCCGTTGCCTAAGCAAAGCGCTATGTAGCGCTTTCCACAGGAGGTAATCCATGTCTTATATACTTAATTAAACAGGAGGTAACTGAATGAAGGCGCTCGGTAGCATTTTGCTTATGCAATGGACACCAGAGTAGACTTTAATTTGTAGTTATCTTCCATATATATACATGAAGTACAGAAATTGTCTCCCTTACACAATTATTGAGGTTCAAAACGACAGTAGTGTAATATGTTAGTATGCTGGTTTATGTTTAAATTTTCAATCATATTATTTTTGCAAAACATATTATCATCTAGGATTACAACAGAAAAAAAAATATCAGCACATATTTATGAAAGTTCTAGTACTTACCGGGTATGCTTATGATAGTTTTATATCAGAATATGAAGATATAACCTGCAATTTGGTTTTGCCAGAGTAATGAGAGTTATTGTAGGTTTTAATTTTTGTGGAACCGTCTTGTTAACGTTTTGAATCTGATATAGTAAGAACGACCAGTGTTTGGCATTGTTCTGTTATATGTATCTTAATGTGCTAAAATGTTGCTGAATGTGCAGTTTGCAAGTCTTGTTGCTAAATGACTGTTAAACTTACATTTTCAAGAGCAATACATGAAATTCATTTTTATATTTGTGCAAAGTTTGTTACGAGAATCTATTTTGTTTGGTGATACTGTTAAACTGATCAACTCTCATGTTTTGTATGTACCGCCGATTAATTAAGTTATTCGTTTTGTTCCTTGTTTAAAAAAAAGCATATATAGGTATAGTTGAACTTGATGCCTCAAACATCCTGGAATTGGTTTATTTTGTCCTGGTAAAATGATGTACTTATAATACAGTAAATCCCTCAATTTGGTAAAACATTTTACTTGGTCTGAAGGAAATTTGAAGATTAAATGTTCTACTGTATATGTCTGTATTGTTATAATGCATTTACATAGAATTGAATACATGTAATTCATCAAGTTTTATTGAAATACTTTTAGTTTGACAAATTTCTTGATCAGTTGAGCTAAAGTTGCTCAATGTGACACAATCGGGATCATACTGTCTGTAATCATTGCTTGTTATCAACTTTGGAAATCATCGGAACCTCATAAGTCGTCTAGTCTAAATCTAGAGATCGATCCTCGGAATAATTTCATCTAAACACCATTTCTTGAGTTTATAGCTCTAGTCAGCCACTTGGACAATCTGGGATTATTTCCTGTATTGGACAGGTTATATGGTTCCGTAACTTCGGCTATCAATCATGTTATACACATGTGGAGGTCCTGTCAGATGCTAGCGGAAGAGCTAGTTGGTACTGGCTAACTTGCTGTTGATTCGAGAAAACAACTAGTTAAAAAGTGAACTGTCTGTATATGACTGAAAATGGCGTAGACCAAAACAACAATTTGTGTGACCTGCTGCCTTTAATTCATTCTTCACATGCTTCCTTAATTCTCCTATTCCTCTGTAGAAAAAAGGCAGATAAGTAAGGCTAGTTTTTTCCATTTGCTATTACACTGATTTGAGAGCTAATATTCAGGTGAACTTGTTATTTTTGAGAGAATAAGGGATTTGAACTCAGTTTTACATATCAGAAAATCATATTTATAGTATTGTTTGAATTTATCTAACATTTATCTAGATTGTGACTAATGATAACCATTTAATCAATGTTGTTTTTCATATATTCATTGCAGACTTTAGAAATTCTTGTTCAACATATGCTAGGATTGTTTCAACATATTTCATAGATGTTGTGTTTTGTTATATAACTGAACTAATTTCTCATTTTGAACTAATTTGCTTACAAGATAGATTCTGAATTGATATGAGTTGTGCAAGTTATCATTTTACGATACGAAGCCTTGTGTGATTTGCTCTATAGCTACTGTATAAGTAACTAAACTTTGACTGATTGGTGTACATTTATGTCTTACAACTTGTGTGTTAACTTGTGTGTTAACTTGTGTGTTAACTTGTGTGTTAACTTGTGTGTTAACTTGTGTGTTAATTGGGATTAGTATGGTAATACCAGTGGACATAATATATCATAATTGCTTGTGTGTTAATTGGAAGTAGTGCGGTCATCAAATATCATATGTACATGTATCAATTAGGCGATTTCATCTAATTGTCATTTACCGCTCTCGTTCTTTGAGATGCTATGATAGTTATTATTATTTCACTTTTGGTGAATGGATGAGGATATTTGTATATAATCATATTTGAAATCATGTTTGTTATATATATGCTAGTTATCAATAATTCATGTTGTCAATGCAATACCGGTCAGTACGGACTGGTCAATACTGGTCAGTATGGACAGGTTAATTATTTTTGTACTAAATGTTGTATGGCTTTGTTCTATAACGTGTGATTGTTTGGTTACTTAACATATTTCTACAGATCAAGTCGCATATACAGTAAGCTCCGATTTTTTTTGTGCATTGTCAATGGCAATAGTATACAGTGTTACAGTTCATAAGCAATCTTCTTTCTGGCAACTTAACTCTGTAAAGTCATATTAATCAATGTCTTCTCGACCTTTTACTCCAAAGATACACAAGTTCACACCCCTATCTGAAGTAAATCTATTATTTTCCAATAACTCACATGAAGGGGAGACAATCGATTGTTACTTAAATTATCAAGGTAGGTCATTCATGGACAAAAAGCTGCTCATGATCCCTTGTCACTGCTACATACTATAGCTTTATCGCTTATCAAAATAGGAATTCAAGCATATCACCTATCAGAATAATGTGTATGGAGTGATGCTAGAAGGGTTTCAGAATGAATTTGCCGTTAGTTTAATCTCTTGATTCACAGCTGTTCGTCAACATGGTGGGGGCATAGAGGTTATTCTGTACCTTTGTGTATACTTCTTCCATGCTGCTGTTCTTTCTTCTTTCCATGTTGTAAAAATTGTGATAAAGTATAAATTAGCAAAATGTATTTTCGGAAGGCATTAGTATAGTGTAAAGATACGAACATGATCCAAACCTTAATATATTGCCCAGGCTCTTGTATTGAATAACTACATTTCTGTGTGCAAACAGTGCATTTTCAGTGCATTAAATTTGTTTTGTTTTTACATTTTCTGTGCATTAAATTTGATTTTTTTTTTACTTTTTCAGTGCATTAAATTTATTTTGTTTTACGCATCTAGTGCATTTATGATACTTTCCACTTAATAATATGAAAACATACAAGCAGAGTTAAATCTAGACAATAAATCAACTGTTAAATCATGCCAGTAAATGACATGAGGATCATGTTAACATTTCTGCACTATAGTAACTATAAACCTGTACTGCTTTTTAGCTCACCTGAGCACAAAGTGCTCAAGGTGAGTTATTGTGATCACTCACCGTCCGTCGTCCGTCTGTATGTCCGTCCGTCCGTCTGTCCGTCCGTCCGTCCACACTTTCAAACGACATCTCCTCTGAAACCATTTGGCCAATTTTGATGAAATTTTGCCAGGATGTACGTGGTATTGGGGGATTTAGTAATTGTTCAAATTATGGCCCTGGGGTCAAAATTGGCCCCGCCCCGGGGGTCACCGTTTTACATAGACTTATATAGGGAAAACATATAAAAAACTTCTCCTCTAAAACTACAATGCCTAGAGCTTTGATATTTGGTATGTAGCATCATCTAGTGGTCCTTTACCAAGATTGTTCAAATTATGCCTCTGGGGTCAAAATTGGCCCCGCCCCAGGGGTCACCGTTTTACATAGACTTATATAGGGAAAACATATAAAAAACTTCTCCTCTAAAACTACAATGCCTAGAGCTTTGATATTTGGTATGTAGCATCATCTAGTGGTCCCCTACCAAGATTGTTCAAATTATGCCTCTGGGGTCAAAATTGGCCCCGCCCCGGGGGTCACCGTTTTACATAGACTTATATAGGGAAAACATATAAAAAAACTTCTCCTCTAAAACTACAATGCCTAGAGCTTTGATATTTGGTATGTAGCATCATCTAGTGGTCCCCTACCAAGATTGTTCAAATTATGCCCCTGGGGTCAAAATTGGCCCCGCCCCGGGGTCACCCTTTTACGCAGACTTATATAGGGAAAACATATAAAAATCTTCTTCTCTAAAACTACAATGCCTAGAGCTTTGATATTTGGTATGTAGCATCATCTAGTGGTCTTCTACAAAGATTGTTCATATTATGCCCCTGGGGTCAAAATTGGCCCTGCCCAGGGGTCACCAGTTTTACATAGACTTATATAGGGAAGACATATAAAAATCTTCTTCTCTTAAACTACAATGCCTAGAGCTTTGATATTTGGTATGTAGCATCATCTAGTGGTCCCCTACCAAGATTGTTCAAATTATGCCCCTGGGGTCAAAATTGACCCCGCCCCGGGGGTCACCAGTTTCTATATTTATGCTCTACCTTTGTTAGTCTAAATTGTGCATGGCTTCATTTATAATCAGGTGAGCGATATAGGGCCATCATGGCCCTCTTGTTCTTTGTTTGGTTTATGGTAACTTTAAAATTTGATTGAACAAGATTGGGTTTAATTGAAATTTTGTTTCTCGTATGTTTCATTGCTTAGCATTAGAAAACACCAATCTGAGTTGTATGATCCGATTAATAGAATGGTGTTAACTTTTTGGTGTTTCTCTGTAGCATCACTCGGAGTAGGGTTTGATTTTATATGTAGTAAATCTGTCACTAGAGTGTAAATGTGCCAAATATGATCTGTCTTCAATTGAGCCTGCCTGCATTCAAGGTTGGCTTTTGTGATTGTCCGATTTCGGTTTTTTGTCATTCATTATATGTAATGTTTATTGATGTTGCTTAATCAACAATGTAACTGTTGGTGTTAGACCTATACTCCATGTATACTCCAATTCAAACACTTGTCCCATCTCTGCTATCAATGATTTTCCAATATTGAGTATGGAGTGGAGTAGAGGCCACTGCATTACAGGAATGGGCAAGACACATTATTCTATCAAGGGAGGTAATTCTGGATATGTTTCTCAAAAGTTGCTCATGAAATGTGTATGCATTCTAGCTCACCGAAGTATGTTTGGAATAAAGTGGTGAGGTCATTTCCTAGAGGTAACATTTCATGAAATGTGTACAAAATATTTCACTTGAGGAAGTTTGCTAGATAGCTGTTAACACATAAACATAACTTGTATAATTCAATACTGTGGACCATATTGAAAATTGGTCTTGAACCAATTATGTCATCCACTATAAATAAAGCTGTTATTATTAATATTGTCTTGGCCAGTGTGGTTAATCCACAGCCACGTTGTTAAACTTTCTTCATGAAATTTTTCTGACAACTGTCGAACTTGTAACTCTTCTTAATTAGGAATGTAGCACACCTTTTAGGCTTCACTACAGAGCTTTTGTAATACTGACTACAGGGCCTTTGTAAGCCCGTCGTTGAATGTGTGCTTTTGTATAACGTCTTTCTCTATAAATTGATGAACAAATGAATAAGTTAAGGTCTTAGTTGTGCCATTCTGATATTTTTATATATTGATAGTATAAATATAAAGTTTTGGCTAGTTGTTATATTTTTTTATTCTCTTGTTTAAAGGCCACCATTTGCCAATAGTTTGATTGTCATCACTGTTACTGCTTTTTATTGCTGAATGTACATTTAGTGTCTTCTGAATACATTTTATATAGCTTTGAATTCTTCAAGTTAAAAGTCGCACTACATAGCTTTCAATACAACCTTGAACATAGTGTAATTTTTCTGAAAATTCCTGATAATGATTGAAATGTACATAATATGGCGCTTCTTATGAGCCTTTTTGCATGAAAATCGGAACGTGTCATGTTGACCAAACTGAGGTTGAAATGGCTTGCTTTACAATAAGTAAAGAGTGATTGTCAGACAGTTTTTTCTTGTTTTCTCAAAACATTGATTTTGTAGTTGCGACCTTCTCATTTTAAGCCAGCGAATTGTGCTCATTGATACAGGGGAACTACAAACTCAGAATGATCCTGAAATACCGAGTTGCTGTGCTAGAAAGACTGCACTATTTTGCAGAAAATATGCATCCTGTCTAAATCAGTGTTAATATTGAATCTGGTTACTGTATTTCGACCAATTCTATAGTACACATCAGTCAGTCACTATTATAACAAAATCCTTCAATAAACGGCAAATGTTCTCGATGAAATTTTTATTTTATCAAAACTGTTTAGTGTTTTAACTTTCATTGTTACCCCTGTCATATTAGAACTACTGTAATCATGTGTACTAGTAAAATGTATGAGCTACCTTAGTAATATAGGATTTATTTGTAAATGCACGCATTAAACGTAATTTTAGTTATGAGAGAGTTAATGTATGAAACTTATTAACATTTCATGTTAAATGACTAGTAATGTAATTCGTTTGAGTAAAATGTAATAAATATCTTATCATTTGTGTTAAATGAATAAAATGTAATTTATTGAGTTAACTATATATGTAAATTGTAAGTTCACATTGTTTGTGACCCCAGCTTCATCATCATTTATTATCGTACATCCAAAATATTATTCCAGGCATGCAATATATTTTGTCATTATTATATCATTCATTTGACAGTGATGTTCTACATCATTTGACAGTGATGTTCTACATCATGTGACAGTGATGTTCTACATCATTTGACAGTGATGTTCTACATCATTTGACAGTGATGTTCTACATCATTTGACAGTGATGTTCTACATCATGTGACAGTGATGTTCTACATCATTTGACAGTGATGTTCTACATCATGTGACAGTGATGTTCTACATCATGTGACAGTGATGTTCTACATCATGTGACAGTGATGTTCTACATCATTTGACAGTGATGTTCTACATCATTTGACAGTGATGTTCTACATCATGTGACAGTGGTGTTCTACATCATTTGACAGTGATGTTCTACATCATTTGCATGATTTGAGAATTATACACACATTTATATACATGTATATTATACTGGTTTGTATTGGTTAAGTTTGGATTGTCTTGTGCTGATTTATTAATACTTGTTGCTATTCAGCTTTTATTGTTCTTTATTTTTGCCCCACAAGCTTACATGTTTGCTTGAAACCTGTTTAATCATCGTATAATGTTATAATTTTAAAGACTTTTACAAATGTGCATGACTTTTGGAGTCTTAAGCTTTTGAAAGTATTGATTGCTGCTGCTAATATTATGCCGATTTTAATGGCGTTAATAGTTTCTTGCCAGCTGAACGAAGCAGCTTTCATATTTTATGACAAATTTGAATATTTATTTGATGTGCATTGTAATTGAACCCAGTTTGAAGAATCTTCATTCAATTTCGATACACATCCATTTCCATCTTGCTAGCTTGGAAATGTCTCTTGCGAGATGTATCCACTTAGGATGGTTAGACTACTATGTGGCTTCTAATACTTAAATTGAAGTTATGATCAACTCATTTTGTCACAGATTCTTATGACTATAAGATTTTTTGTAACAAAATGGATTACATTAAGATGACCTTATCCATGTAGTGGTTATCTCCCTTTGTAACCTACTGTGAAATTTCTGTTGAAATGTTTTATTGAAAAATGGGAAGGAAGCACCGTGTTTTCTTATAGTTTGTGTATGTGCTGACTGAAAGTTTGTATTTGTTAGTATTACATATACGCTATAGGTTTGAGTTCAGTTAGTTACGTAATGTTTGATTTTGTTAAATGTTATAAATCGTATCAAATAAAGTTTTTTTTCAAATTTGAAAAAAAATGTTGTTTTTCTTTATTTCTCAATACAGTTTGTATGTGTCTATGTATAATCATACATAAAGTACTGTATTGTCAGTAAACATGGGGGAGTGGAACAAATATTCTTGTTGACCAGGGTATGCTTAATTTTAATCATAGTCTGTGAACTTGACTCACCATTTATGCATGAGGATGAGAGCACACTATATAAAATGACAAAGTTCCTGAGAAACAAGTTGTTCCTAACATGCACATTACACTTCTGTTCAAAATGAAATTCCATGGAAATACAAAAAGTGATGCTCACCTTATGACAATCACATGACTGACAAATTGGGAGATACATGTATAAACAAAACACAATAGCATTGATATCTGCTACAGAAGTCACTCTCAACTCTTAATAATCAATTTTCCAGTTGAAACATGGTTTCATAGCTACACCAAGAAATTCAGTAAATGTACTGACAAATCTGTGTCTGGCATCATCCGTCATCTAACTTTTATCCCGACACTGGGAATCTGGATACTGTTTTATCAAAGCATTTACGGAAATCTTAAACTTACGACCAAATTAAATTCTTAATAATACTTATATAAATATAAAATGTGGTAAATGGAGCTGCAATATTAATCAAGATTCAGTTAATGAACTCCTACTAACAATATCTGTTCCCAATTATCAGTTGTTAAAGTATTATACAGAATTTAAATTTGACCGTAAGTTTACAAATTCTGTAGGTATGTTGATAAAACCGTACCCTGTTGCCTAACAGATTTGTTGCCAAGCACTTGATAGCACTACGCTAGGAAACGGCTAGCTTCCAAAAAGTGGACAAAGCAAATTTGCATGCTACCGGCAAGCGCTGGCAGATGGCAGACCATTGCACAGCTAAGTGCTACTCAAAGTGTTCTGTTGCTTGGTGGTGTTAGCCTAGCAAAGTGGTGAGAAACAGTATGTTATCTAGTCATAGTGAAGTGCTGCATCAAACTATTGTAATAACTTTGGTGTGTCATGGAATTGAAGGAACACTCGCTTATTAGGCCCCTACTGGATTACAACCCGAAATCTAGATTCTGCCATAGGGACCGATAAGAAGATTATCCATGTCTAAATTTGTTATGATTCGCACAAAAATTGTGGTTGCAATGGCAACAGAAACATTTGACAACCTGGAAACCATACGTTTCATAAACCATACGACTCAGTATTGCTTGCTTCTTTATTTAACTACACAAGCAGTAGATCTTAAACATGTTCCTACTAAAACAATTAACAAAACAATATAAAAGAATTAAATATTTTATTTGTATAAAACTTGAAGATACTGTTACATGCTTATTGAGTATCAAATCCTTTCAAAGTAAAAACGCACATGAGCAAAACCGAACTGACTGATGGAAGGATTGCATACCTATTGCCCCTCCGGTTGAAAATTATAACTTGTAAGTCTAGAATTACAACTTGTATGCGTAGGGGTAGCTTAAAATAAATGTTTGTAAGTGGTACTAGTTACATACAGGTTTTATTAAACAAGTACATAAAATAATATGACACATGAAACATAATTTTTCCTCAGTGACAAAGTGCAAGATTAGTATTGTTTAAAATGATAAAAGTATGCTTCATAGGTTTCAACTTAAAATTTAGTGGTACAATGAGCATGTAGTCCTGAAGACTTTGCAATTACCATGACATCATGGTCTGATCCATGTATAGATTTGCTAACATCACTTTGGAGTTATTTAAATATTGCCATTTACCTGATAATAAATAATAAAACAAGAGGGCCTGAAAGGCCCTAGGGCGCTCACCTGTTGCACATTGGTCTAGGTATCAGTACAACCTACATTCTGACCATATAAATTTCATGAAGATTGGATCAAAACGGTGACCCCTGGAGTGAACACAATATTTTTCTAAGATTTGACCTAGTGACCTAGTTTTTGACCCCACATGACCAAGTTTCAAACTTGGCCTAGATTTCATAGAGATCCAGTTTCATGATGATTGGATCAAAACCACGACCTCTGGAGTGAACACAAGGTTTTTCTAAGATTTGACCTAGTTACCTAGTTTTTGACCCCACATGACCCAGTTTCAAACTTGGCCTGGATTTTATAGAGAACAACATTCTGACCAAGTTTCATGAAGATTGGATCAAATTGGTGACATCTAGAGTGTACACAAGGTTTTTCTAAGATTTGACCTAGTGACCTAGTTTTTGACCCCACATAACCCAGTTTTGAACTTGGCCTAGAGTCCATAGAGAACAACATTCTGATCAAGTTTCATGAAGGTAGGATCAAAATTGTGACCTCTGGTGTGAAAACTAGTTTTCTAAGATTTGACCTAGTGACCTAGTTTTTGACCCCATATGACCCAGTTTCGAACTTGACCTAGATTTCATGATGAACAACATTCTGACCAAGTTTCATGAAGATTGGATCAAATTGATGACACATAGAGTGTACACAAGGTTTTTCTAAATTGACCTAGTGACCTAGTTTTTGACCCCACATGACCCAGTTTCAAACTTGGCCTAGATTTCATGGAGAACAACATTCTGATCAAGTTTCATGAAGATTGGATCAAATTGATGATATCTAGAGTGTACATAAGGTTTTTCTAAGATTTGACCTATTGACCTAGTTTTTGACCCCATATGACCCAGTTTCAAACTTTGTCTAGATTTCATTGAGAACAACATTCTAACCAAGTTTCATGAAGATTGGATCATAACGGTGACCTCTAGGGTGTACACAAGGTTTTTATAAGATTTGACCTAGTGACCTAGTTTTTGACCCCACATGACCCAGTTTCGAACTTGGCCTAGATTTCATTGAGAACAACATTCTAACCAAGTCTCATGAAGATTGGAACAAATTGGTGACATCTGGAGTGTACACAAGATTTTTCTAAGATTTAACCTAGTGACCTAGTTTTTGACCCCACATGACCCAGTTTCGAACTTGGCCTAGATTTTATAGAGAACAACATTCTGATTAAGTTTCATGAAGATTGGAACAAATTGGTGACATCTGGAGTGTACACAAGATTTTTCTAAGATTTAACCTAGTGACCTAGTTTTTGACCCCACATGACCCAGTTTCGAACTTGGCCTAGATTTTATAGAGAACAACATTCTGATTAAGTTTCATGAAGATTGGAACAAATTGGTGGCAACTGGAGTGTACACAAGATGTTTTTAAGATTTGACCTAGTGACCTAGTTTTTGACCCCACATGACCCAGTTTCGAACTTGGCCTAGATTTTATAGAGAACAACATTCTGATCAAGTTTCATTAAGATTGGATCAAAACTGTTGCCTCTAGAGTGTACACAAGCCAATTGTTGACGGACGACGACGGACGACGAACGACGACGGACAACGGACGGACGGACGACGGACGAAGAGTGATCACAAAAGCTCACCTTGTCACTATGTGACAGGTGAGCTAATAAGACTAGTATCAACCAGGCTAACTGACAGGTTCTGAAGTCACTGGGAAGTAGCAACCAACACTACATTCTCCGGGGTATAGAATTTATCCACATAGACTTTCAGAGAACTCTTCAATCCATTTTCACGGAGGTAACAAACTCTTCCATAGTCAATCAGACGCTTGCATTTTCTTCCAATAATTTCCCTCTCACTCTGTGATAACTTGGATGTCAATCTGTGAAATAAGGAATAACAAAGTTACAATAAACGCTTGGGCTACGGTGGAAGCCTTGTCCATAAAAAACTAGCTATGTCAATCAGGGGCAATAATTCTGTGGAAATGTTGGATAGTAATACATGGCATTGACAATGTAAGGCATTTATGATGATAAACAAGTATGCCACGTTTGAAAGCATTACCTTCATGGATGTATTAACAAATGAACGAATGGACAAGACAATTACTATATGTCCCCGTATAGTTCTGTTGAAATGTTTGATAGTGATACATGTCTTTGACAATGAAATGCATGATGATAACAAGAATGCCAAATTTGAAAGCAATGTCTCAAGAATTTATTTTCTGTCTTGAGTCAGGGTTTGAAACAAATATAAAGTTGAAGTTCTTAAAAATAGCTTAATAGTGCTTCATTTTGTGCTTCCAATTTCATGCAAGGAAATAAACTTAAAAGATCTGTTACTTTATATGGCACTGAACTTAAGTGTTCTCACGGGTTCTACAATTCCGTATTTATCAGGAAATCCACTAAAGGTGATGCAATTTTCTGAAGAAAATGCAAGTTATTTGGTGAAATTTTCAAAGAATTGACACAGTTATGGTCATTTGAAAGTTTATCAGTTGAATTTTAGCCAAATATTAAAGAATGAACTTTGAACCAAGTTTTGATGTGGGTGTATGTACTAACAGACTCATTTTCATGTCATTGGGGATTTATGCCTCAGTAGAATCCCTGGTGCTCACCCCTTATATAGTGCACCCAGGATAATGTGATATTTACAAACATTGCCAACAGTTGAAAAATTTATTTCTTAAGTAAACAGATATGGTCATTTCTGTACTAAAATAACACGGATAAATTGTGCACACTAGGTTGAACCACCTATATCTGGATTATTCCAAATTTTTCCCACTTTTCACGTTATTATGGGTGCACTATACTTCAAATCATTGAAATGAGAGAAACATTTTATTTATATATTCACCTTGTGTCATTCTCTTCATCATTAGGTCCAGTTTTATCAGAGTTTATATGAGTATCACCTTCACTAGCCAGCGTTGCTTCCGAATTAGAGTCATTGTGATCATTGTCTGTATTACCTCCCTTAGTTTGATTGGTCTTCCTGTCAGCCTGATCTGTTCCATGATCTGCTGCAGTAGACGACATATGTTCATCATCACTTATATCACTCAATGAATCAACATTAGACTCAGCTTTCTGTCCCTCGACCTTACGCTGATAACTCCAACCTTTCCACGTACACGTAGCCCAGCTACTCATACTTGAGATCACCTGATAATCTCGTGCAGTCAGATCACATGATTTAAAGAAGTTTTTACCCACATATGGTGTCCAGCTACATCGATGATGACAGCACAAGGCAATCACTGCACCAGATAAGTGACTGAAAACAATTAATATGGAATAGTAACACTCAAATCATACTGTTAAATCATTTAATTTCAATGGGACAAAATTTTATGGTTTTGGTGAAAAATATCATTTATTTTCGTGGGGCGTAATTTCAAGGATATCTACTCCACTAAGTCATATACTATAGAATTATTATTTGTGGGGATTTAATTTCATGGTTGAGACCATCCATGAATTCCACAAAAATGAGCCTCTCTTGAATATTAATGATGTTACAGTAGATAGAAATAAACAATACAGAATAACGACTCGTACATCATACATATAAATAATCAAGAAGTGCATAAAAATTCAAATTTTGATCCAAGGGCAGTAACTCTTTCTTTATCTTGGTTATGTTGAAGCAAAATATAGCTAGTTTGCGATAGAAAAAAATCGTGTTTTTTTTCAATATTTCTCTGTAATTACTACACCTACAAGTAGGAAACTTTGAACGAATAAATTAAACATATCTACCTAATACACACTGAAATTTCAGCAAGATCAGAAATGAGTTAAAAAAGTTTTGTTCATAAGTTCTATGTAACATTTTTGTAGTTTAGTATGAAAAATCAAAATAGAAGACTTGATACTTGCAACAGCAAATTTACGGTCACGTGATACGCATAACGGTATATTTACGTATTTGCAACCTACTTAATTTAACACATGCAAGGCCCGTCTGTGAATATGACAAAGTACATGTTATTGCTGTACATTGTTTACAAGCGACACACCTAAATAAACCAAATCACAAGGGCCTCCCAAGTCTTGTCTTTATAACAGCAATCTCAATCCCGCTGATCACGGATTGTAACGGTTAAATAATTGATAGTAAATCATCAATGGAATACCAGATTACCTCCCTGCATTAAACTGTAAATACGCATGTACTTTCAATATGTAATAAAGAATAAATGTCTTATAATTTGAGACTAAAAATTATGAAATTCAAAATGAGACTAGGTAGGAAGTTATTGTACTTCTGTGTAATTTTTTACCAAAATCTAATGAATAGATTTTCAGAAATCTTCAAAAAACACGATTTTTTTCTATCGCAAACTAGCTATACCACTTTTTCACATGGTGATAAATATTTCATAACTCAATGCAGGTGCCGTTCTATAGACGTTAAAATATCCACAAAATGAACAAGAGGAATCAACAAGAGCTGTCATTGGACAGCGCACTCCACTGTTCTCAGTCACATCCTTTGATAGTGTAAAATTTATTATAAAGTCGAAAAGGGGCATAATTTGGTCAAAATGCTTGATAGAGTTACCTCCTCTTGGGTAAAGGTTGGGGGTCATGATGTTGAACAAGTGTGCCATGTTTCAAACCAATAAGTCAATTGACTTTGAAAATATTTGAGGTGGTATGTAAACTTAAACATTACCATTACGCCGACGTGGAAGCCGTCACCAACGCTCGGGTGACTGCAATAGCTCCCATATTCTTCGAATAGTGGTGCTAAAAAACACTTCATGGACATGATATTTCTCAGAAGTACCGTTTCAAGTGATTAAACCAAACTTACACGTACCTACACTCTGATTTCAACCTTTTCCTTTGTGGTGTATCATCTTCGCCTGGCTGCTGTTTTACATCAGATAATGTCTCTGTCACACATCGTAGAGTCAAATCTGTAGCTGACCCACACAGGTGTTTCCCAAAGGCTACTATACCACGATTATGTTCTTCAATGCTAGGTATCTTGCCTAAAAAGTCATCAGCAATATTGTGTCACACAAAATTTTCAGCTGCCCGCAACACATTTGTCATAAATAGTAAAACCTCATTACTAAAAGAATCTGCGTCTCATTATTGAGTTGCTTTTAAAATTAAGATTCAATTAAAAGCATAACCTCAACATTCTAGACCCTAAACTGAGAATTTGTAACTCCATGAAATAAGTAAGTTACAGATGTATCAAAATTCATGAAATGAAGTTAAAAGATCATGTGAATAATCATCAAGACTACATTACCTAGCCTCAAATGTTCAATGTCAATTCTAATTCTGTCCATAATCTTCTCTTCCTTATGTAAGTTATCCATCTGAAAACACCAACATCATTTGTGTAGTGAAAGTAAAACTGTGAACCAAATAACTTTTTCAAATTACTACCTTTTACATTTTGCTGATTGTTGGCATATTCTCAACTTCAATTGTAACTACAAATTTTCACGTTTTTAAGTCTCCCGCAATGTCGGTATTAATGTTTTGAACAGTTTCGCGGCTACTTAATTTCATAACACTACTACTCGCTAACTATGCCAAATTAAATTGCACAAAATAGTTTCTTGGTTTACCATATTTTTTTTTGAAATATTCAGGGCTTCTTTTAGGTGCTGAAAATACTTTAACTGAGTACTGTATTTTACTTGTTAGTTCTAGTACTACCTTTATTTGAAACATCAGTCACTAAAGTTGATTATTTTACTTGTAAGAAGGTTTAGAATGATCAGTGTAAAATAAATACTAATCTAAAACCAACCTTATTTCTAACGTGACTACGATCAATGAGAACAAATCCAATATCTTTCTTGTTCTCCACAGCCCCGTGTAACCAATGAGATAACTGACCTATAATTATACAATTGACACATAGATCAAGGCATGATAATACACGGTTTATACATCAATATAATTTCTCAAGAAAATACCTGGCAATAAATTCATTACTCAGCCCTCATGTTTTTATTCTCAATTGCAAGAATACTTGACACTGTAAATATGACAAGTGCACATTCTTAAAGTCCCCAACTTATGTACCCATTGATTGGCTGCTTAGGACAAAGTTTACTGTATACTGTAAATCATTCATTTTTGCGGGGGATTCAATTTTGTTGATTTTGTGGTACACCTTCAACCAAGAAATAAAATCCCATCAAACTATAACTTTGATCCTTGTATTTATTATCTAAAATGCAAGACCCACAAATTAACGCCCCATCAAACTGGGTCTTTTTCACCCAAACCACTTAATTTGGCCCCATTGAAATTAAGTGATTTTACAGTAAGTAACAGAAGTGTGACAAAGAGTATGTTTCTACACTGACATGTTATGTTACTATATTTGATTACCTTTACCAGCTCCCATCTCCAGGTAACATTTACTGTCTGTCAGTAAACCTAATGTCTCCATGTGTCCTATCAATGAGGCCTGAAACATACAACATGCTACATATTTAATACAATCTTAAATGTAACCCTTTACTTCATAGATATGTTGATACATTTCTCCGTGAAAATAAAACCTTGTTGGAATAAAGGAAATATGGAGGTTCCTCTTACGTAAGTATCACAGTGTAAGTATAGTATATCAAGTATAACCGTTTATGCAATAAAACATGAAAACCGGTCATAATGACAAATTGTTCATTAAGATTTTATTATAAAATTCCGAAGATATGAACACTTTCAGAAGTCAAATATTTCTATCCTTTATCAATAATTAAACAATTACGGTCCATCCAAATTTGATGATTTATAAACAATTTGCAAGTTACCATACGCTTACATAAGAAAAATTTGTATTGGCAAACAAACAATTAATTCGGCAAATATTTACACATTCCGCAAACAAAACTGTTATTATTGAACAAGTTTGATGCATGGTCTTTACTATGCAATTCACACCTTATAATTATGAAAACGATATTGATATACATGCATAGAAATTTAAACACGTTTTTTACAAATATCGCATAATATTTTTTATACATCTCGTAGTCTATTTATTATTTTACTGAACCGAAACAATGCATTCATTAGTACATCTTGCAAAGCAATTGGGTTATTTTTTATAGCTCATTGACTTGAATGATGAATTGTCTCCCTTTGTTAAATTTGCATAATTTTTAAGAGATTATTTCACAGGGTTTAGATTTCGCGCATTCGATGTTGACCCCAAATATAGCGAACATTTATCACCCGCTAATACCCGGTAATACCTGCTATACAGTAGTCATGCAGCTGACTGCTTCTTTTATTAATGAAATACATGTACTCGTATTCAACTAATTCATAATATGAGATGTTCAATAAGTTAACGAAAAGCACCTGTTGTTTTCTGTGACGTATAGCTGCTGTACCATAACTAGGATTCTCGAGTTCTTTCTGCAAGCATTCATGAGACAATATCTCAGTGGTCAAGTCTCCAATATGTTCTGAAATATTCAAACAAACAGAACAATTTACAAAAGAGTGAAAACTGAAAATAAAACTAATACATTTCAACGAATGTAACGAATATATTTTCGTGATCTTTACTTCACTAATTTCAGTACAAAGTCTTATTTGGTAGATTTATAAGTCTACAGACAAGGGTACCAAAATCAAACAAGTATAATGTATTTTTAAGATCATAAGTGTTCATTTTACTATAATAATTCACAGTCAAAACAGCCAAAACAAAAGTTTATATTTAAGATAGTAAGTGTTATTTTTTACTATAATAATGCACGGTCAAAACAGCCAAAACAAAGGTATATATTTAAGATCATTAGTATCAATTTTCTAACCATTATAAATGTTCAAGGTTAAAGGTACCAAACAAAAGGTTTAAGATGTTTTCTTACCATCATATAGTTGATTCACTTTGTCAATAAGGGTATGTAATTCATCTTGAGGTAAAGTAAGGACGGTTTCCTGTAAGTTGAAGAATACAATGGTATATTACAAGCAAACACATGATCACTCTGAACTGCAAAGACACACAGTCTTACATGGACACAAACCCTACTATATGGTACTTAAGGTTTTCCTCCACCTTTTGCAAATCCTGAAAATGGACACATTCCCAAAGAAAAGGGACTCATTTCCAATGGAAACCATCATCCATTTTCCCTATTAATAAATGTACAAAATATTTCATATTTAAACAACACAACAGTATTACCACACTTAACATTGCTTAGGATGCAAGAAAGAATTAAGCTTCTTGTCATGTGTTAAAAAAGTCGTTGACTCAGTCCTTTTCCTTAACTATAATTATTGAAGGTTCCTTTGTCCCAATTTCAATTTTCTAACAGAAATTTACATATGTACCGAACATAGCGGAATAAAATATTTGAAGTGAGAGATATTCATGAATATTATGATACCTTTGGATCAGGAACATTTTCCCCAGCATTGTCTCCTGAGTTTATACCTTGACTATAATATTCCTGAAAACATGAAGACAACTATAATCATCACTGAAACAAGAGATGTTTGTAAAACATGTATTCCCACATGGCAGCCAAATAATCTGAAATGGTATAGGTAACAGTCACCTTGACCTTTGACTTACTGACCTCAAAATCAATAGGGGTCATCTACTGTTGCAAGCAAACCTCCATGTAAAGTTTGAAGATCCCTATAGGGCAATGTGTTCTGGAGTTATTGAACAGACACTATTTGGTCTACCGACAGGCCAGGGGGAATAATAAGGTATATACCTGAATTATAAGGTAAGTAATATATCATAGCTACGGTGAAACAAGGTTGTATCTCACTATATAGTATTTGGTAAGATACAACATTGTTGCACAAAGAGACATAATGACAATTTGACAAAACAAAAAGTTTAACCATAACTACTATATGCACACTTGTAAGTTGCCTTAGGTAAACTGAGTGGTGGCCAGGCACAATAAAAAATCTCTTGAATTCATTCTGTGACGACTTAATTATATTATTCTTTTAATCTTTAACAATGGAAAGACCACATAAGGTTGCATACTTGAAGATGTCTGTCCACCAGTCTTAGAGCATATTCAATTATATTTAATATGTCAATTAAGATATTTTTTACTAATATACATAATATACAATGTAAGTAGTTTGACAGTTACCGTACTGGTACTACAAAATGTTGTCCAATGAATCAAAGAATAGAAGAATATACTTACAGGCATATCCCGGGGCTTGTCTGGACATTTCTTCATGTGATGTTTCAGTTTTTCAGCATAACATGTACTGAAATATAAGGACAAATTAAAACACAAGGAATATGGGACATTTATGGACTGTTTTGGAAATGCAAGCATGCTACATGGTTACTCACAAATGCTATTACCAGATATGATTGTGTTCTTTTGGCAATGAAACATTCTACCTTTATACATGTGCATATATGTAGCACAATGGGCATCTCGTGCTACTCTCTCTAAATCTCGGGAAATGGACACTGTCAGAATTTAGGTGCTGATAGGGATATTTTAAGTGTACAACTTATGTCATTACAGTCCAGGGAAGTAGCAGATGAGGTTTGCCAGAATGTATCAAAATTACAAGTTATCGTTTTCTTAAAATTTCTCAGATGGATATTTAAAATTTTAAGGTAAACTTCTATGAAAAGATTTTATTCTACTTACTGTTTATTGTTAAAAGGACAAATCACTCTCTTTCTGCCAAGATCAACCTACATAATGTAGACATATGATATATTTGATATGTGGACGTGCTTAGACATATGATATATTTTATATGTGGACGTTTTATGTTTCAGGTAATAAAATACAACACTTAAGATAGACAGCTCAGGCAAGTGAAACAACAAGTCAGTGCTTGGACTGGAAAACTCAACAGGCAAAGACTATGCAATAAACACAGATATATTTATTAATACGTATAAATTAGGGAATATTATTCTATTTGACCCCTAACTCATGCATTGTCATTCAAATAATAACAAAAGGTCTTTTACCCCCGATATTGAAGCATGTTCAGCGCAGTATTTAGCTTCCTTTGCGGGGTGGAATCTACAATATCTGTTCTTCCGATCAATATAGAAGTTACAACTTCCCTCAGGTGGCTCGGGTCTGACAGCAGGGACCTTCTTCTTTTCACTCATCTTTTTAATCTTGCCGGCAATGGGTTTTACTCTAAAATAAAATGACTTCAATAAGAAACAAGAGCACCGCCTACGAGTGTTGGACGCTCTAATTTTTGATAGTAACTGAATAAATATAAGTCACAGGGTTTTCAGCCTTGTCAATAGACTCCTCTTGTGATGGTGATATGTACAATAGGTTTTGAATGTATGCAAATCATTGACATAAACGGTAATCGGGTATTACAAGATTTTGGACCTCCCACACTTGAATCAGACGCTCTACCACTAGGTTATCAAGGAGGCAGACTTCCAACATTCGCCTGACTAGAATACTAGGGGCAGTGGGTTTGAGTCAGTGCAATCGGAACACCTCGTACAATTCTCAAATCCAATCATAAGATAAATGCTGTACGGACCATTCCGATTGGATATGAGTGCTGCATTTTGTTGCACTTTTCACTCTTCATTAACGTTTCAGTCGCTTGAACTGCTTAGGTAAGAAACCACCAAATGCCTATGCGGACCATAAGATGTGAAAGTAGAGTAGTGACCAGCGGACAAGCAATACTTGCATACCTTAATCTTCGGGCCATCAATTTAGCTAATGCTGTCTTGGACCCTTTAGCAATAAATTGAGGCAAGTGAGAAAATTTGTTCACTGCCCCACATCTAATACCCGCGGTTGGGGGGGGCCTGGATGCAACTGGTGCATTATACTGGCCATCTGTTGTTTCGCGGTACTAACAGTAAAACAGTTAAGCAAATGCAAAAATCGAAATATATCTAACGGAATTTGATATAATCTTTCTTTTCCATCTTATTTACGATAAATACATTGCAAATATGCCACTAAAGCAGCAAAATTAAAAAGTATTGCTGCTTTGTTTACGATAGGTATCGGCCATTTAAGTTCAATGACGTCATCATTGGTTTCGCGGTAAATCTAAATTCCAAACAGTAATTTGTATACTGAAAGGTTAAACACCGCTAAATATTACCCACGCGGTATTTACATCTATTTGTGGTTGATCGATAATTTTAAAAGTTAAATCTTAAGGCTACTGAACGAATTGCCAACCATTAAAAAAACTTGTTGCTGAACAAATAATGTTCAATACAGTGCTAGCAATAATTGGACTGTCGCTCATTGGACTCCCACTTGGGCCTATTTCTTGAAATTGACAGAATGTGTGGATCTTAAAAATCAGTTTTAGTGGTGCGTGACCTATTTCTACACCAACCACAGGAAGTTAAACTTTTGTAAACACTCGATGATAGAGTTTTATAAATACCGCGAGTTCAATGATGACGCGAAACCAGCGATATTGAGTAGCCTGCTTACCTAGGTTTTCGTGAATGTAAGACTTGTTTTTGAAGCATACCCAGTTATTTGCTGATAAGAAAATCTTTTTTACAAAGAAACAAATGCCTGAAGCCCTCTCTACATGTTGAATGCAAAACATTATGAGAAATCATTGTATTTTCTAAGTAGCAGCCACCTTACATAGAGGCCTCCACCTCTACAATCAGGTGACAAGTTTCCTATCTTTTCGTGAATTTTTATTGGCTGGTCGGTAAATAGCATTCTAGCAATCTCTGGTTCTATTTGTTCACGGCAGAATATTATTGGGGGTTCCATTATCATGTGTGTGTAAAATGGTGGCTTTGTGTTGATTCTGAAGCACAAAATGGTGAAAGTACCGACGCGGGGTCGTCTACTTTTCAGTCAAGTTGAAATATTGGGGTATTTTAACAATTTTCCATTAAAATATGTTATAAAGATAAGTATGTTCATAAAATTGATGATAATTTAAGTAATTTTTTTTACTTTTTCAATCATTTGTCAATAATGATACATTGGGTTAGATTTTCTAACTTTTATTCCACTGCTCCTGAATGCAACTCCCAATAATATTTAGATTGATAGAGAGCGAGAGCTACATGTAGAAGTAGAAGAGAACTTTAAAGAACAAATTTATTTACTATTTGAGTCTGCAGGGTTTTCCCTAGGATTTTTCATACGAGGGTCGCAGGACCCTTAAAATTTATATTTAGGGAGTCCCTGAGAAATTTTGGAGGTCCCTTCACTATACAGTAATGCTCATTATTAGTGAGTATCAAATTTATAAATAAATAAAACAGCAAATACAGATTGCTCAATGCACCACAAGACTTAGTGCAATAAATAGCAGAAAGAAAAATGTTCTAGCTGAAATAAAAATGTCTGTTCGATGGATCCTATTGGGGGTCCCAAGGATGCACAGTAATGCAGAAATGGGGGTCCCAAGCCACAAAGTTGCGTCAGGGATGCAGAAAACCTGCATCAGGGAAATCCCTGAGTCTGGACATTTAACAGTTTAACGTATATTTATAGTGAAACCCCATGAAGCCGGTGTATCCATGGTACCGGTGTATGTAATTTCTCATGAAATTGTAGATTCTTTTTCTCGTGACATTGCCTGCAGGATTGTTTACAATAACTGACGAGTAAATTAAATAAATAAATACGAAATGGACCAATTTCTGAATGAAATCACAACAAAAACTTGCACCATGCCTTCACGACGAGTAAATCCTTATTTAATCGGCAATGTTTGACATGCATGTATTCAATGCTCGCTTGTTTATTTATCAAACATAATTTTGACAGCTATGACGTCATCCATTGATAAAAAGGGTCGTATGCAACTTTTGGCGGGAAAAAATCAACTTGTCAACAAACTGGACCAAATTCACTAGGAAAGTTATTGATGCACCGGCTAGATGGGGTTATTTCCCTTTCCTGAAATTTTACATGGTGTTTATTTACATGTATTTTTTCCGATTCCAAAGGTCATTTGATGTGATTTTGCAGTTTTATTAAAGATTAAAGGTCATTTTAGCAGTTTCCAACAAAACATGTGTCGAGGAGTTAGAGATTTATATTTATTTTGTCAATTTCGTTTGATACACCGGCTACATGAGCTTCAAGGCTACTACTTAACTACTCGCGAAAACATGTGACATGTCAGACCAAACCATTTCTAAGACATGGCAGGTGACATAAATACGAATATAAACGGGTAATCTAGTTAAGAAACGCACTATCTATCCAATATATTTGGTTAGAAGTCCAAAATACTCAATATCATCAATAATTACCCTCTAATAGTTTAATTGGCGTTACAGCTAAATGTAGTAACGATGTTAGCTAAATGTAGTAATCCACAGCGAGAGATTTCGGATTTGTTCTATTGTGACCGTAATTACTTATATTTATTTCGGATGTGTTCTATTTTCTTCCTTGCATGTCCAGTGTGTATAGGGGCCTGTAGGGGCCATTCATCGTGGTCTATGTAGGGACTTGAGGGGCTTCTATAGGGTTTATGGTTAGTTGTCAGTCTGTATGGGACCTTTAGGGGCGGTATATGGTCATTTATCAGCCTGTATAGGTGCCTGTAGGGGCTGTCTAGGTTTGTCGCTGTAGATTACTACATTTAGGTATATAAATTATCAGCCTGAATAGGGGCCGGTAAGGGCTATCTAGGATTGTCGCTGTATATTACTACATTTAGGTTTATAAATTATCAGCCTGAAAAGGGGCCTGTAAGGGCTGTCTAGGGTTGGCGCTGTAGATTACTACATTTAGGTATATATATAGCTAAATTATCAGCCTGAATAGGGGCCTGTAAGGGCTGTCTAGGTTTGTCGCTGTAGATTACTACATTTAGGTATATAAATTATCAGCATGAATAGGGGCCTGTTGAGGCTGTCTAGGTTTGTCGCTGTAGATTACTACATTTAGGTATATAAATTATCAGCTTGAATAGGGGCCTGTAAGGGTTGTATAGGTTTGTCGCTGTAGATTACTACATTTAGATATATAGGTTATCAGCTTGAATAGGGGCCTGTATTCAGGCTGATAATTTATATACCTAAATGTAGTAATCTACAGCGACAAACCTAGACAGCCCTTACAGGCCCCTATTCAGGCTGATAATTTATATACCTAAATGTAGTAATATACAGCGACATATATTGACAGCCCTTACAGGCCCCTTTTCAGGCTGATAATTTATATACCTAAATGTAGTAATCTACAGCAACATATATTGACAGCCCTTACAGGCCCCTATTATGGCTGATAATTTATATACCTAAATGTAGTAATCTACAGCGACATATATTGACAGCCCTTACAGGCCCCTTTTCAGGCGGATAATTTATATACCTAAATGTAGTAATCTACAGCAACATATATTGACAGCCCTTACAGGCCCCTTTTCAGGCTGATAATTTATATACCTAAATGTAGTAATCTACAGCAACAAACCTAGACAGCCCTTACAGGCCCCTATTCAGGCTGATAATTTATATACCTAAATGTAGTAATCTACAGCGACATATATTGACAGCCCTTACAGGCCCCTATTCAGCGACATATATTGACTGCCCTTACAGCTAGGCCCCTTTTCAGGCTGATAATTTAATTATATGTAGATGTAGATGTATATACCTAAATGTAGTAATCTACAGCGACATATATTGACAGCCCTTACAGGCCCCTATTCAGGCTGATAATTTATATACCTAAATGTAGTAATCTACAGCAAAATATATTGACAGCCCGTACAGGCCCCTATTCAGCCTGATAATTTATACACCTAAATGTAGTAATCTACATCGACAAACCTAGACAGCCCCTACAGGCCCCTATTCAGCCTGATAAATGACCATATTCAACCCCTAAAGGTCCCATACAGACTGACAACTAACCATAACATCAATGAAATTGAAGAATCTCGCTGTAGATTACTACATTTAGTCAATATCGCTGTGGATTACTGCATTTAGTCGCAACCAAGGGAAATAACTCCTGCTAAGTGTAATGCACGGAACAAGAGTTACAATTTACGGACTTTATAATATGAACTAAGGCACCGCCTAAATGAGAAATTAAATACACATTGGATATCTGCTAAGCTATGTTTCAGATAGAAACTGACTAAATATGAGTTGAATTTATATGTTATAAAATATACAAAGATAGTTATTGATCAGCGACTGATCACTTTTCCTCTTTAAATTTAAGACCAGAAATAATCATTATTCAAAATTTTAGATTGGCTATGTATGTGTGGTTTATGTTTGGAATAAGTGTAGGCATCCCTAATCTGGAGTTTTACCTATATTGTACTGATTTTTTATACATTGCAACGTAACGTCATGAGTCTATTTGGCGTACTTTTGGTATGACGTCATTTCCTGTTATTTGTGACGTCATGACATCACGTCTTGTATTGGCGCCGTGTATCAAGTACAGTAGCATATTTCTTACTTCTCTTTGTTTTTTTAAATAGTTTGTTTTATTTATTGAATATTTTTAAAGATGGTTATAATTCGAAAGAAAATGATAGGGGGCAACCGTTTACAGATTACTTTTTTTATTTTCAAAGGACCATTCACCTCGGAAAACTGCCTGAAATTTTTGACCGGAAATAACTTTTTCTGAAAGCATTAGTACCGGCAGAGACTCGACGAAGATACGCACGTGGACATTATTGGTATGGGTATTTACAATAGCCAGCTTCGCTGGCTATTTAATCCCCTATTAGCCCCGACCCAAAGTGAAAACAAACTAACAAAGCCTAAAGGGGTCCGGCTCAGTGTGTTGTCGATAAATAGCACCTGCAGTTGAAATAAAACATGTCAGAAGGTCCCAGGAGAAGATTTTTATCTAACCCAACCCCTAGTATACAATACATTAAGTACTTAATGTATTGTATACTAGGGGTTGGGTGAGACAAAAATCTTCTCCTGGGTCCTTCTGACAATTTCAACTGCAGGTGCTATTTATCGACAACACACTGAGCCGGACCCCTTTGACAAAGCCAAGTCAAGTTTTGATTCTGATCTTGAGGGTCGACTGAAGCATGCACTAGGAACTTACGATGTATAGTAGCATTTAAACGATTAGTCAGAGGTGGTGTGAATGTCAACTCAACCTACTGGGTATAAATTTGTAACAATTTTGTGTCACGTTTTGACTCTACATTTGTATCAATTGACAATGTCAGTTGTTTATAAACTGTACCACTTGCATACTACTGACAAACCTAACATAGACCATTATCACTAAACCCTTCGATCTATATGCATTTCCCATCAGACTATTTTAACCCGATAGAGCATGATCTCAGGTCACCTTTCAAAGACTAGATGTGGGGCAATCTGTTAGGAGATTTTTTAATTTCTGACTTTTATCTCCTCACAAGCAATGTCATGATAGCAAAAAGTAGCCGTTACAACCGTACAATTCTGGATACCATTACTAAATGTTCTTTTATTTGTACTCACGTTAATGAAATGGAATGATAATTGTTAAAGAAACAGATATTTAGAAGTACAGGTCTGAATGGGTCCGCTTTATCAGACTCTAAAATGACTTCTTCACTGCGGTATAACGTACACCGGATATTGCTAGCAAGATGAGTAATATTATCAATTTTCGCGACATTCTAGTGTTGACAAGGGTAAGTTCAGAGATGATTGTTAGTTTTTCTGAGTGTTTTAATGTACATTTTATACAAAGCTATCTTCTCCATAAATTTTCCTAGCCTGTGCAACCGGTAAATTGCCAGGAATTTCTTAAAAGGGTGATTAAAAGACCAAACTCGTATCGTTACTCACACAGAAAGTAAGCTCGATCTGTCGAAATAAGATGTTTTTGTTTATATTATTCGCTAAAATACTCAACTTGAATCGAGCGAATTGTCATTTTTGTTACAAAGATTATATTGCAAATGTAGTATCCGAAACTAATCGAAAATGACGATGCATTGCGAGAATAAATGCAGGTGTTAGTGTACGGAGTATTGCTATATAGTTGCTCTCTGGTGTACGGAGTATTGCTGTTTGGTGTACAGAGTATTGCTTTTACTTACAGTGACTATTTGTCACTAAAATCGAATAAATACAAGGTATCAGCAGCGTTATTTTATAAAAAAATAACTTATATTATATAGATATGTACCTATTAGATTGGATTGTATGGACTACATGAAGCAAATTAATGTAACAAGCTAATCATAGCTCCAAGTCCTCCCTGAATTTTATGGGAAACTTCTATTGGTAACCGTGTATTTCACATACAGTAAAGAGAAATAGCTGAGCAATTGCATTTGACAAACACAAAACTACTACAATGTCCAATACTTTGAATTAGCAACGTTGAACGTAAATCATAGCAAAGGAACCTCATTACAGTATCTGAAATAGTTGAGAGATTATAAAATAAACCTTGGTGTGTACATTTTGTATATATGGATGTGAATGCCCCTATTTGCCATTTGACCAATAGTATGACTCTCAAAGAATTGCATATATCCAAGCTAAATATCACCTTTGTACTACTCACAAGAACACTTTATGCATAAAATTCAGCATTCTATAGAGGATATTTGTATTTTTCCGTGTATGATCGGCTGATAATTCACCGAGTGAGCAGCTGATGTAATATTTTCACGAGTGGCGTAGCCACGAGTGAAAATATAAGTCAGCTGCTCACGAGGTGAATTATCAAACGATCATACACGGTAAAATACTAATATTCTATTTATTTCATGCTTCAAATAGCTAAAATGATGGAAATACTCCACTATATACGTCAAATGTTTTGCGTGACGTCGTTTTCCCGCCATGCACGCGTCGAGTTGCAATCAAATAGTTCTTCTGCAATGGCTTCAATTTCGTCCATTTGTTTTACATTTATGTATATATAATGTTGTGTTATTTGTTAAAGATTAAGAGAGCAAGTGAAAATGCTTATTATTTTATTTTTGACGGCGAGGAAATTTGATTTTAAAAAATAGTCTGTTTGCCGTGAAATTATGAACAGTGAAATTATGAACAGTGAAATTATCGGGGAATAATCCACCGTTATTCCGCCGTAAACCACCGGTAAGCATGAAATAAATATTGTTAATCACATTCATCTGCCTGACGGTTGAAATATTTTAACATAATCATTTAAGAATATTCTTATTGTATCGTATAACCCATAAAACATGACAATATTTGTGAGCAGACGTAATAATACGATAAAACTGTCCATTTACATACTTTATTTACTCATTTTATTATGCCATACTCTCCGTATACTAACGTTGAGCTTATGTGCAATACTCAGTACACTAAACAGCAATACTCCGTACACGCACGCATTTCTGTTTTGGGGTGTAACTATTTCAGATACTGTAATGAGGTTCCTTTGGTGTGAATTACGTTCAACGTTGCTAATTAAAAGTATTGTACACTGTAGTAGTTTTGTGTTTGTCAAATGTAATTGCTCAGCTACGACTCTTTACTCTATGTGAAATACACGGTTACTAATAGAAGTTTCCATTAAAATTCAGGGAGGACTTGGAGCTAGGATTAGCTTGTTACATTACTTGCTTCATGCAGTCCATACAATCCAATCTAATAGGTACATATATATATATATATAATATAAGTTATTTTTTATAAAATAAAGCTGCTTATACCTTGTATTTATTCAATTTGAGTGACAAATAGTCACTGCAAGTAAAAGCAATACTCTGTACACCAAACAGCAATACTCCGTACACCAGAGAGCAACTATATAGCAATACTCTGTACACTAACACCTGCATTTATTCTCGCAATGCACCATCATTTTCGATTAGTTTCGAATACTACATTTGCAATATAATCTTTGTAACAAAAATGACAATTCGCTCGATTCAAGTTGAGTATTTTAACGAAAAATATAAACAAAAACATCTTTTTTCGACAGATCGAGCTTACTTTCTGTGTGAGTAACGATACGAGTTTGGTCTTTAATCACCCTTTAAAGAAATTCCTGGCAATTTACCGGTTGCACAGGCTAGGAAAATTTATGGAGAAGATAGTTTTGTATAAAATGTACATTAAAACACTCAGATAAACTAACAATCATCTCTGAACTTACCCTTGTCAACACTAGAATGTCGCGAAAATTGATAATGTTACTCATCTTGCTAGCAATATCCGGTGTACGTTATACCGCAGTGCACTATTGCTAGTAAAGTGAGTAATATTATTTATTTTGAGGAGACCAGGGTGAGTTTAAATACGATATTTTCCAAATTACCGACTACTTTTGCACATCTCAATTAAATTTTAACTTCTTCGGGCATTTTTGTAACTTTATAACCCACCATTGTATATCTGATATTCATAGAAAGGTTGAAATGATCCACTATTATGCCGATACTCACTTGCAAATATTGACAGCTGTACTGTACAAGCTTCTGTAATGACTGTATTATCAAAATGTAGATTTTTTTAACTGGCCATTTTGTTTATATTGAACACAAATGTATTGTGACCAAATTTCATAAACATTGATAAAAAACAACGAAGATACACATCAAAACAGATACAAGTGAGTGTACAGAGTATTGCTGTTTAGTGTACAGAGTATTGCACATTAGCTCGACGTTAGTGTACGGAATATTGCTTATTAACGTGAGCAAATAAAGTATGTAAATGGACAGTTTTATCGTATTATTACCTCTGTTCGTCAATAAGGTCATGTCTTATTAGCTGTATGATATAATAAGAATATAGTTATATGATAATGCTAACATATTTCAATCTGTCAGGCCAATGAATGCAATGTACAAAATAGTATGTTGATTTTCATTCATAAAATGTTCTTATGACTAGAGCAAAGTAATATTTATCTTGGATTTATGCAACTCGTTGAGAGTCATGCTTATGGTCAAATGGCAAATACATACTGCGTACATACACGCGAAGGTTTATTTCTCAACCAGTTCAGATGCTGCAATGAGGTTCCTTTGCTATAACTTACAATCAAATTATATGAACTACACAGTTACTAAATATCATTTTATTCACTTAATAGTTTCCCACACTAATTTGTATTTTGGTATCAATTACCGATCATTTTGAAATACCTGGTATGAAACTTTGGAAACCATCTCTACAAGATGTTGATCTCAATAATAGAACAATGCATACTTTGCAATGTTCTTAGTTCAAGTATCAAATAATATCTAGTGCTGATGATAAGACTATCAAGTACAAGTAACTGTCAATGTTAAATAACAAAGCAAATAATTAGTTTACATTTATAAGATTCCTATTATATTAATGTGCCACTATTACTAAACAGTTAGGATGTCAACAGTTATATGTTATACATAGGGGGTTCATTAATCTAGGGGTTCTGATTGGCAAGCATGCATTATATTTTTTTTAACCAATTAGACAATGTTAGCAGAATAAATGCTGCAATGAGTGCAAAATCCCCAAACTGTTTATTTTATAACATTTTCACTGAAATGTTAAAATATTTCTAAAAAAATTCACATGCTTAAGTATAAGCTAAGTAATATGCTTTGTATTCATCTTATAAACAACGTAGATTTAAGTCCAGTGCTGATAAAGTTTATTTATGCTCAACAACAACTTAGTATGAATCATAATTAGTTTTCCTGGCTACAGACATTTTTCTCAAGGGGAACTGGCATTTTCTTCACAGCAAAGGTTAGATAAATTATTTTGCTCATTCGGTCAAGGAAGGTATTGTTCTTATGAAAGAGTACAGACCACATTCTAAACCATGTAGAATTGGTGTACATGTTTAATATAACAACATGTAAAATTTCGGGGAAGGGGTTCTTGGAGCTAGGATTAGCTTGTTACATTAATTTTTCATGTAGTACATACAATCTAAACTTAATAGGTACAGATCTATACAATAACACGTTATTTTTACCAAACCAACACTGATTATACCTTGCATTTATTAATTTTGTGTTACAAATAGTCACTGCACTTAAAAGCAATACTCTGTACACTAAAATCAATACTCCGTACACCAGTGAGCACCTATAAAGCAATACTCTGTACACTAACACCTGTATTTATTCTCATATTGCACCGTCATTTGCGATTTGTTTCGAATACTTTGTTTACAATACAATCTTTGTAACAGGAATGACAATTCGTTCGATTCAAGGTGTGAATTTTAACGACGAATATAAACAAAACATCTTATTTCGACAGATCGAGCTTACTTTTTGCGTGAGTAACGATACGAGTTTTGTCCTTTAATCAACCATTTAATAAATTCATGGCAATTCACCGGTTGCACGGACTAGGAAAATTGATGGAAGAGATACGTGTGTATAAAATGTATATGAAACACTCTCAGAAAGACTTAGAATCGTCCGTGAACTTACCCTTGTCAACACTAGAATGTCGCGAAAATTTATAATTTTACTCATATTGCTAGCAATATCCGGTGTACGTTATACCGCAGTGATACTGGTACTGTTGTTTGTGTTTGATATGATACTCAGTGAAAACTAGGTTTCGAACCCTTGGTTGCCTTTGACTTAAGAATATTGTCGTCCAATAAATCAATATGTTTTCTACACAGATGATCATTCTGAAGGTGGTACAGGCTGAAGTTGATGGTTTCAATTTACTGTTAAATATTACTAAAAAATTTAGGAGTGAACACTAAATTAGCTGTAAGTGTTGGGATCATCAGGAGTCGTTCAGGATTGATGTTTACAATTGTAAATCAACAACTGAGTTGACCTTGACAAGGATTTAATTTTTGTTGCTAAAACAATGGAAATATTGCACAAGTTTGAAAAATGCAATAGAAATGATTGATAACTTATGATAAAGAAATAGGTGGAGCGTTCACTGCTATGGCATCTAGTCAATTGAGATGTCTGGAAGAAGTCAACAGTGCTGTATTCCAGATTGACAAGATAAACATACACAATTCACAGAGATGCAAATTTCAAACCTATTTTTTTTGTCGGAGCCACTTTCTTTAAGACTATCACAGGTATCCACTTCAAGCTCAAAATATTTATTCACCATCACACGAGGAGTCCATACTGACAAGGTTGGTAACCCTGTGACATAAATGTATGGAGTGCTCTCACTGCTCTGCCCTTATTATACTCAGAAAGTTGGGTACAAGAAAGTGTAGAGTACAGCACTTCTAGGGGATAATATTTTGTGTTTTTGTCTCAAAAATGGGTGGGGTTTTTTTCTGCGGATTATAATTTCAGCTGAATCACAAAATGTAAATTTCTTCAGTTTTGCCAAATTGCAAGAATATAATTCTGTATCACAAAATCAATCAATTATATTATGTTTTCACAACCATACTAAACTTTTCAATAATACATGTACAACAATTATTTGCCACTTAATAAAATTATCATTATACCTGTACAAACAATACTTGCTTCAATCATATCACCTGGTTACACTTGACAAAACAAATCCATACAATGAACTTGTGTATACCCGTTTGTAATTCTTTATAGTGGAGATAATATTCTGTGTGAACATTTCCTACTGAGGATAAATTTCTGCAGTGATTTAATTCTGTGAATTAATCTTGGACCACAGAAAGGCAGAAATTTCCACCCCGCAGAAATAACCAGCTATACAGTATTCTAACTATTGTTAAGCATTTACTGTGATGAAGAGCAAACATGTAAAGATTCAAATAATACAAAATTGAATTATGCCAAGCATAGCCTTTATTTGCTTTATTTCTACTGAAACATGGCAGGCATAATACAAAAGAAGAATAAATGATCTATGGTATAAATTTGTTTTATTTTATACAACATGTAGGCAAAGTTTACAGTTAATTCACATATATACATACATTTATACATACTTAAATCTATCTAATATAATCGCAATAATCAACTCTCTCAAAAATAAAAAAAACCACATCAACTATAGACAAAAAGCACTTGTTAAATGTTACAAAGAAAATGCCTGGAAGATAAAATGAGCTACATGTAATTGTATACAACTGACATGGTGCATCGTTCATATAGCAATCAATCACTCCATATACATACTACCATTAATGCAAGTTAAGTCAATTAAGATGCTGTAAAATCATTATATTCCATAGGAGATAAATTTGCATTGATTAAGTGGTTGACCTTGTCACCAACAGTAAATCCACATGATTAACAAACTTTCAAAATATGAATGGATGGAGTTATAAATGAACCAGACTGATAGGGTTAACTGGATAACCAACCAATACTTGTACTAAAGTTGATAATCATCATTGTGAAACTCCAATGCAAGGACAGGTTTAAGTACAGTACAATCTCTGTTCTGTTGAACAAATTCTCCCACTAGGTATGTCTTCAGATACATATACATCTTCCCTCTCTCACAAACAATAACATATATTGCACATAATACATAAAATACTACATTCAAGCATGAGACTGTATTACATGGATGAAATTTATAACAACATCACCATAACCTGTCTGTTGCAAAGGTTTCCAACCAAAATATTTCTGGTGTCAGTCTAGTGGTATGCCAACTAGCCAGACAGGCTTAGCTGATTGATTGTAAACATAGTTAAAACAGTCTGCATTTAGTCCATTACAATCCAACCTAGCTTCAACCTCCCAAAGCATCTCAGGTAGAAGTTCTCAGCTCAAATCAAGATTTTGCTAAAATCAGAGTCTGAATTATAGATGATTTTTTAGTTTGAACTCATTAAACTTCACTGTAATAAACTAACGATAACGTTTCTGTTTCCTGATACAAAGTTTGTGTCCAGCCTCCTATTGAAATTACTGGTAACTCCCAGACATATGACAGTATTTGAGATGAGATTGAGCTCAAATTGAGATGCTTTGGGAGACCAGGCCGGGTGATTATAAACATTGGAGAACGTACTCCATTCTCCAACTCTGTACTCCAATTGGAGCATTTCTTAGTTACACAAAACTGCTGTAACTTATTTATTACTGAATGGAAGCATATGATAAGGGGTTCATTTTCTTAATTAGATCATTTGCTACAAGTTGGTGTTGGTTTTGATGCAAATTCTAAAAAAGCTGTTTTTCAAGTTGGAGCATGGAGGATGGCGTATGGAGTTTGAGTATGAGAAATGTTTATAATCACCGGTCCTGGGCCAGAAATAATATATCACTTATCACTAAATACAATAACATACAATTGAGAAAAAATTGGTACAATCTAACACTGCGTTCCCTATCTACCGTCCACCAGTTTATCTCGTACAATCACAGACTCTTCAAATTTGATCATAAATGTTGTTCCCTTATGCCAATGTACCGTCACCTTTGCTGGCTGCAAGACAAAATTTAACAGATATACTCAATACACAAAATGTTAAAAAGCAGTGTTTTTTTCGTCAAAATATATGGATATATTCGGCCCCTTTCCCCTCTCCTTAGAGTATATATTTCCCCCTAAAAGTTCAAATTTTCCACTTTGAGTCTTGCTGAATATTTTTTCCACACAAATAGAGTAAATTGATTTGATAAATGAATGCAGAATGGATTCAAGTAAGCTTGTTTGACCTCTCAGGCTTAAAATACCATCAATAATCAATTTAACTAGCATTTAAGGGGAATTTAAAAATAATTCTAAATTCCCTTTTAGGTTTTCCGCGCATTGATTTTCCCCTTATTATGGGACCGGACCCCTTTCCCCAAAAAGTGAAAAGAAACACTGCAAAGTTAAAAACAACCTAGTTAACTTCGTACAGTGTGCACCAATCAGACATACTGCATGTGCAATAAATTGATAAAGCCTCATCAAAAGTTGCCATTACAATGATAATGTGTCTCTTTAAAAAGTCAAGTGTTTGCAAGTTGTTAATACACTAAACGACAATACAGTCTTAATCTATGTACACAACTTTTCTGGACAACCCTCATACTAGATCTTGGATCAATAAATCATACAGAAGTTCTGTGTATACAATGCAAGAGGCTGCATGTTTGGATTTGATAAAAGTCTAAGAAAAATATATACTGGAAAATATATGTGACAACTTACAAAATTGGCTCCATTTAGTACAGCCTCTATGATACCTGCTGTGAAAGCTGCACAATTCAAACTACCTGGAAAACAACAATAACAATTATAATAATAAGATGTAAGATGAAGAGTAACCAAGCAATTCTTTCACTTGTTACAGTTATATTGTTGCAGTACACCAGGCACACTCAAGGCATCCAAGGAGTCTATTCTGAAAGAACTATGATAAGAGCATCCGGATTACTTGTATTGCACAACTGTCCTCTCTTCACTTGAAGTCATAAGTCATTGGTAAATCTGGCTGGGAAAACCCAAATACATGCACTTACCTGTATGACTGTCTCAGTTGAGTGCAAACAAACAAATTAACAGCAAAGGTATCAACTGTAGTGGAGCTGAAGTAATCTGACTAGCCAGTAATAAACATAGGAGAAATATCGGTTTCTTTAACTTTCAAGGACTGCAAAAAATGGTATTTTGTTATGTAATCTATTCAACAGGGACTCGCCAATAACAGGGGTGTCAATGGAGCCAATTTTAAAATCAGGAAAATCATATGTGGTCAACCATTTTTGCCTAAGAAGGGGCCTTCAGGCCCTTCAAACACATTGTATCCATATCAAAATCAGTTTTTATTAGTTAAATCCTTCAAAGCATATTAAATTGACCATACTTTTGCCATTTCTCAAGATATTTTCATCAAATAACGTTTATTTTCTGAATAAGCAAATCCGGAATTCCGGATTAATCTTGAAAATTGACACCCCTGCATTAAATGTTTAGAGATCATTGACATTCTCCCTGTACCTTCAAACACAATGTTGTTATCATACAATGACAATGACAACATAAAGAATGTTCTGGTAAAAGACCACAACCATCTCCATTCAGTGCAAATATGGATTGTTGGTTCATGCTGCAAATAAAAAAAAACTGTCCAGTAAGTGTTTATTTACCTTTATCTTTTGGAACTGATATAAACTTGTTAACTAGAGGTTCTTTCTCTATGATATAATCTGTAAATTGTCAAGGTCAACACAAGTACAAATTGACAATCTCAGCCAATTAAAGTAACTTTCTCTTAAACTATGTGTGAATATCACTTGCTAGTATGGGAACAATGGTCAACAAAGCACAACTTAATGTCATGGGATTGTTTCATAAATTTGTAGATTTTTGAAGTAAGCAAGAAATTTTACCAAGGACACTTGACCGTATTGTGCTCACCTGTACAATTTAAAAGTAAGGTTTTATACATCTTATAACATACTTTTTACCTCAGGTGACCAAATTGTAAAATCATCCCAATATTTACAGACTCAAACAGTGTGCAAGGCTTAGTTTCATGCAGATGAGATAAAAACTAAACTACTATTAATAGTAGTTCAGCAAATGGAATGTGGTAGTGTTTAAGTTAACCCCTAGTAAAGTTGCAAATTTGGAAAAAAACAGTAGATATGTTACATGCTTCATTAATATCAGGTTAATAAGATGTTTTATTATTATGTGACTTCTACTTCTAGAGGGCATTACAAGCACATTATCTTTGATTAGGCCTAGATACGTTAAGAAATACAATACATGCAAGATGCATAAAACGGGTTCTACTGACCCGTAATGCCCAATCCTGATATCCTGTCGAAAGCCTGTTTCAGGTGCTATTAGCACACATCCCTTCACCTTATCTATGACTCTAACATTGTTTTATAGTTAAAATACAGCCTATGGAACTTCACATCACCATAACTTTGTCAATTCTTTGAATATTTTGATCAAGTAACTTTTATTTTGTACAGAAAAGAAAATTATTTCTCCAGCTTATAATCCAGAGTATGCAGGAATTGTAGAACCTGTGATTAAACAGATAAATCAACAAAGGATACAGGTTCTTTCATCATCATTTGCTTGTTCCAACTTATCAGCATCCTTACCAAACAAAGTCTGAAATTCAAAAACACATTTTAATGATTTACCGCATTTGCTGGCAAAACAGTGATAAAACACTTTGTGAAAATATGTATTAGTTTTTGGGTATTAAGTGTAAGATTATATGCTGACCGGTACTCCTATTGACATATATTATATTTTCCGAAATTCATACAAACAGTCTTTATCGAACAGATATTCAATTATTATACTATTCTAATACTATTCTATTGTACACCAATGTTTTGGTGGTCAGTGTGTAATAAATATCACATGGAAGTTAACAATCAATCTATAGTAAATTTTTTAATATAAATTCCATTTTTTTTCATCTTAAAGATACCAGGTACATTATGATTTAAAAACATTTTGTATTATTACAACAGCCAGACAGTGTCATATGAAGCAAATTTGATTAGAAGTATTAAGCTCACACCTTCCAAAAATTGCCCTTGATAAACAGCAGCATATTGAGCAGTTTAACCTCTCGTTTGAATCCACGCTCTCTCACAAATAAGATATCTAGCAGATGATTCCCTACATGTTGTCCAAGATCTGACAATCTGAAATAAAAACAACCCTCTGATACATGTACATATGCCAGATCACCGTTATATTACATATTGAAATACTGTATTTTGTGTTTTACTCTAAGTATTGTGTAAGCGGTTGTCCTAGGTTTCAAGCTACCGGTATGTCCAACTAAATATTCAAAGTCAGGATACTGTAGATATGAGATTGACTATAGTTTTATGTTGTACAAGTCAAAGACTTAACCCTTAGTGTCTTTTCTCATCCTGTGTCAAATATTTAACAATTTTCATGAAATGATGATCAAATAATTAAGTCTATGTAAAAACAAAATTGCAAAAAGGCAGAAAATGACATGTATTAGGAAAACTGAAAAAATCTAAGTACACTAGTACTGTACAACAATCTTACTTGTTCTGCAGCTCCGGAACAGTATAAACTCGATTCTGACAGTACTGTACAATTTCTGAGAACATCAATGCAAAGGTGGCGACATTAACCTTAAAAGTGAAAATATTGATACACAATTTATAAATACTGAAACACTTACAAATATACTATTGTAGGGGAAATAGAAATCAACTGATACACGTATTCACACTTATAACTGTTTTAAACATCAACAACAAATTATTTGGTACCAATACAGAGTCCCTTCTGGAGCATGAAAACAGAAAAGGCTGTTGTCTATTAAACTTGACCAGTGTTGTATGATTTTGCATGTGAATTGAATAAAAACAAGAGGGCCTGAAAGGCCCTAGGGCGCTCACCTGTTGCACATTGGTCTAGGTATCAGTAGAACCTACATTCTGACCATATTTCATGAAGATTGGATCAATACAGTGACCCCTGGAGTGAACACAATAGTGGCTTAGTGTTTGACCCCACATGACCCTGTTTCAAACTTGGTCTAGATTCCATAGAGAACAACATTCTGACCAAGTTTCATGAAAATACGATCAAAATTGTGACCTCTGGTGTGAACACTAGGTTTTTCTAAGATTTGACCTAGTGACCTAGTTTTTGACCCCACATGACCTAGTTTTGAACTTGGCCTAGCTTCCATAGAGAATAATATTCTGACCAAGTTTCATGAAGATTGGATCAAAATTGTGACCTCTAGTGTGAACACTAGGTTTTTCTAAGATTTGACCTACATTGTAGTTACCTAGTTTTTGACCCCACATGACCCAGTTTCAAACTTTGCCTAGATTTCATAGAGAACAACATTCTGGTCAAATGTCATGATGATTGGATCAAAACCACGACCTCTGGAGTGAACACAAGGTTTTTCTAAGATTTGACCTAGTGACCTAGTTTTTCATCCCGCATGACCCAGTTCCAAAGTTGTCTTAGATTTAATGGAGAACAACATTCTGACCAAGTTTCATGAAGATTGGAACAAATTGGTGACATCTAGAGTGTACACAAGATTTGTCTAAGATTTGACCAAGTGACCTAGATTTTGACCCCACATGACCCAGTTTCGAACTTGGCCTAGATTTCATAGAGTACAACATTCTGATCAAGTTTCATGAAGATTGGATCAAAACTGTTGCCTCTAGAGTGTACACAAGCCAATTGTTGACGGATGACGACGGACGGACAAAGAGATATCACAAAAGCTCACCTTGTCACCATGTGACAGGTGAGCCAAAAACTGACAAGCTCAGTGCTATGTGATAATTATATAACCCCAAACTTTGTTTTGCAGGGAAATAAAATGAATAAATCACCCGGGGGTCCCCCCCCCCCCAAATTAAGAGAAAAACCCAGGCGAATATGAAGAACATACAACAGACTGGAGTAACTCACCAATTATGGTGATCACTCCAAACTGATTTTATTGGGCTATCAAGTTTCTAATGAATTTAATCCAAGCTCTTTGATGATGATCTTTCCATATGATTTCATCATCAAAGCCATTTCTTCTTTGAAACCTACCAGGTGGATGTTAGTTATAGTATAAACTAGAGCTGTCACCATTCGGCAGACTAATATACCCTCCTCACCAGTAAAGGGCCTAAATTCAGTAATAATTCTAGTAAAATTAATCTCAGCACTAATTACTACCTTCGTACACATCTATGTCATGTTAAGGTTTTCAGGTGTGAAAATTTGCAAGGAGAAAATCCTGCGAAAACTGCAGGACTAAGACTAGTAGACGGAATTGCTTTCACAAGAATCCTTTTACGGACAGACAGACAAGCTGAAAAAGTATACCCCCTACAACTATGCGGGTATAATAAAAGGCCATTTAGACATGAATTATTCCTGAACTAGGCTATGATAATTATAATTTTATTCATATGTCGCGAAATAATAATATTCACAGATCAATCAATACAGAACACAAAATACTTTAAATACTCAGAGTTTGTCTATTATAGTGTGCTACCTCACAAGATTTTAAATTTATAAAGCTATAATATGTCATATCTGATGACCTAATAATAAATAAACACTTGAAACAGAAAACCAATTTTTTATTTGTATCGCGAAAACGGATTACAAATGGAAATAACGTTTTTGCCACAGTAAAGAGAGTCAATTAGGAATATTCATTAGAAATAATAGTATGAGGGCTTATATTATTTAATACCTCAGCCTTTCCTTTGCTGAGTGGTTTGTCTAAATTGCTGACTTTCTGTCTTTGAATTCCTGACATTTTGACAACCGGAAGTTTACAAATTGTGGGTGTGTAAAACGCGGCTCATTATTTTCTGTCCGAGGAGGATTGTTATCGATGCTAATTTATTGCTAGTCTTTCGAGTATTTAATAATGCTATTTTTGCAAGATAATGCGGAATATAATTTTCTATGGCGTCATATGACCATGGTCGTGGGAGTTTCAACGTCGGTGGGGGGATTTGTAAACATTGGGGGGGGGGGGTAAAAACAATTGAAGAGGTGTTAAACACATATACAACGATGGTTATTGACGTATTCTTTTCAAAATTGTGTCACATTTTAGAGTTGTATTCTTATTTTTAAAGCACATGTCGAAGTTGTCAGTGCTTGCTTATTTATGAAGTAAAGTAGCCACTGCTTATAATAGCATCTTAAGTATTCAATATTGATACCGTTCAGAAATAATCATTGGTCACAATAGCAACGACATAAGTAAGTTTAACGTTCTTTATGATGAAAATATGTCTAAAAATAGTACTATACTGAATTATCCTATTCAATGAATATGACTTTTCTCATTTTAGACCCTTTTTTAAATCACGCATGTATATTTATGTAGCTCTATGTTTAAATTTAATTATTATTACATACTTCCTATGGAATGTCATTAAGCCCGGTTTACCCGGAGAACAACCCATATGCAATATTTCACGTTTTTATTGGGGCAAATGTTAGAATTTAAAGTATACGTGTACATACAAAATAAAAAAATGAATGGTTTAGAAACGAACGATTTGAAAACATATTAATTTAGAAGTGTACATCGTTAGTGAAATTGAAAGACAAGGCAGTATCAATTGAAATGTTTACATAGTAAAAGACGTGCTTGACCTAATTAGATAAGAGGTCGCTTCTTGTCCTAGCCCCGGGGATAAAAGGTCGAAGGTCAAGTGACATGGCACTGGCTGGTACCGGAAGTAACTGGTTGGAACCGAAGTAACTGGTTTGAACCGACTACAACTTAATTGTACATGTATATAAATGCACATGTTTAAACATTTAAAACATTCTGAGTGAACGACTTCCAAGAAAAACGACCACCAACCACTTCACGTTAATAAAATAAGGTAAGAACTACCTTTATTTAATTTAAATTTGAATTGTTTATTATATAAAAAAAACTTGGTTTAACGCGTAAGATAAAATGTTGACTAATTACTATAGTAAAATAGTCCTGTCGTCTGCTAACATTCTCGTTCAACCAGCGTATTTTTCAGCTGATACGTCTGGGAACATGACTAACAACTGATTTAAGAAGATGTCTGATAAAGTTACCATCCATAAGCATATTATTCAAATCATTATAGCATGACATGTCACAGTCCGTCATTTCTTGGTGGGTTTTCAAAATGAATTCAGAAACAATACTTTAAGATTGCTACTTATTTTCAAGCATAAAATTTGCACATTAGTGTATTAAAACGTTATTGTCTTATTTGGTTTGGTCACGCATGTATATTTGCTATTATATATATTCATAGGTCTATATATTACTGTTATGTAGCTCTATGGTTTGGCAATGTGTAATTTAGGTCTTTGGAAAGATACACGCGTATCTTTGCGTGGAGCATACATTATTTTCTCAATATTTCGGTATTAATATTTCAGTATAATTTGTTTTTATCACAAAAGCTGAAAGATTAATGTGCAACTGCATCTTCATTTTACATTGTTGTGTATATATTCATGGACCTTATATAGCTTCCTGATATATTCACGGACTATTAGAGATAATAGTGGAACAATTGTAAACTAACTGAGCAATATTTTACTGTGACCAGTAAATCGGTCAATTGAAATCACTCCGCCAACCCCCAGGTAATAATTTAAGAATTGATTCAGTCCCTGATAAAATCTCGACAGATGGTGAAATTCCAAAAAAATACTCCCGCTCTAAACCGGCTTTATTTCCCGCAATTTTGGCGCCCAACCAAAAGTCCGCGCACTCACACGGCAGTGCGAGAAAAATCGGGTCGTAGTTTCAATTGGCTGGACTCATAAGATATATTATAAATTAATGATTAACAAATGATTCAATTTTAGTAAAAAAATAAACAATTTGTTTATCTTGCTAACCCAAAGACCTCTTTGGCCAATCACAGATCAGTATACCGATGACCATGTAATTACATTAATTATTCAACTTCATTGTATATTAATAGGCGATTACATGTTTATTGTATATCTAGACGTAAATAATTAAAACAGCATGTGTTTATAAACATTATATTGAAGTAGACTCGGCCTAAAGTAGAATGGACTTTTGAAGTTCCGTGGACTTCGGTTTGTTTAGCTACCATGAGCGTCTAGTAATGTTTACTATTAACGGATAAATTAGTATATTTAATGTCAATTCACATGAAAGGGAACACACCTTGTTTACGTAATTTTGATTATCTCTTGACTGAAGTCCTAAGATAAGTGGTCATTTCCTGTCATTGGCCAGAGAGGGCTGGCCAATATCAATATATGTCTCAGGACATAATGTGAGTACGGTTGGTCTGAGTAATTTTCCATAGAGGTTTAGAAATGGTGCCAGAATGAGAAACTGCAAGTAACCGGAAGAAACCGGATTCTTTTTCATAGACGGTAATTTTCCACTGTATGACCAGGGTTAATTATTACTAGGACTATGCTCACAATTAGTCCCGACAGTATTTATATATTATACACTTGCACTTTTATCACAAATGTGGCCAATTAATCTGTCTGATTTTGATTATATCAACGATTAAAGATCAACATAAACACAGTGGTCAGTTACACGGTAATAAAAGTTTGTGTTGCCTTGGTCATCTATATGCCAGTGATCATTAATATTTCGTTGGCGAGGCGACATGGTGTTGATGATCCCTTTTAGAAATTGTGCTCTGTGACAATATGCTGGAGCTGTTAATCATTAAATGTGTAACATTCCCAATTTTATTGGTCTGAAATTAATGTGATTTACTTTTTTATTTTGCATTGATTAGATATTTCCAATCGTGAAAGCTCGGCCATTTCCGTTTGTCTCCGGTAAACATACTGTATTGTGTTGCAAAAACGTCGAGATGATCACAATGACAGACAATCATTCATCAATCATCGAAAAGTTGGTATTCCAGTTTGAAATAAAACATGTTCACAGAAATAGACAGTTTTGGTTGTATTACATGATTCCGATATAATCTTGACAAAATAAGTAAACAATTTTCTAGATAATAATAATATTATTCTGGAATAAAATGAGAAACATGAAAAAAGTAGAAAATTAAATGTCTCTCGACTTACATACGAATAGATAAATACAGTACTGACTCAAGAGCGAAATAAATTGGCAATTTTTACATGTTTAGACAAAATAGTCACTATACATGTAAAAATTGCCAACTTATTTCGCTCTTGATGAATGGTGGGAACTTCAGCAACACAGACATAATTATGACGTAGTTTTGTCGATTTTATGAATATGATAATATTGAATATCTGGAGTTTATGAATAGAATTTCTAACATGTCGAGGTTATGAATAGAAATTCTTACAATTTAATGTCGAGATAATGAAAAGAAAAGACGATGTATCCATTTGACGAGTTCTTATAATGTTCCTTAAGTCAAAAAGTAAACATCCTAATATACTCCATTCGCCAAAAGAAAAATGGACAAAACAAACATTGTCAGCTTTCTGAATGGAAAGTCGAACATTTTACAAAACCACCCATCTGGAAAAAATCAACCAACTGTCGTGGATTCTAATATTTTTCATGAGTAACTTTTGCAAGGTTAAAAAAGTTTAATATTTCTCATATTTCATCATGAATTTTTCATTTAACGAGCATTAATGGTTTTCCATATTTATGGTCCGGTATAAAAAAAAACGGTATAAACCTAACAATATCCGCATAATTATAACGTTATATTTATTTAATTACGTAATGCATTATATTTGGGCTGTCTGTCCCTGCATGATAAATCTTGACATTTTGATATCGAATATTTTGGCGCTGTATACATATCATAATGACAGGAAGTGACCTATTATTTAAGTCGATATTTAAAGTGATAATCCTTATGTAACTTATAAGTGGCGAGCTTTGCCCTCCTCCGGTCAGCTAGTCAGATTCTCGTTCAACGGTTATCTGTCAGCCAAAATTCAAACAATACAACAAGTTTAACTACTTGATTAATACAAAAGAGTAAATACGATTTCGAGCTCTGAATGTTAAAGATCAGTTTCAGTCTCAAGTACAACAGGGTTATATTTTTTTGAAGGCTTACAGTGTATTCTGTTGTCTAGAGAGGTTTAGGTATTCTAGAGAAGCTACAGAATATATATTTCTTAACTTTACAAATTCTTTAAAAAATAGCAAAAACATAAAATTTGAGCTCGAGTCTGATCCTGAAAACTGATTCTTTCTGAACATGGGGCCAGGTTTATTATATATACTAGTATCGTCGCGGTATGGGTTGTGGCGCGGTATCAGAAATGACGCACCTAAGATAAATGCTCTTCTCATGAATTTAGCACCATAAATGACTTACATTACCAGTATATTTTTGAAAAGTAGTTTGTTTTCTGTTTATGATGTAAATAAATAAGACATAAAATGAAAGATCATGCTTTAAGAACTCAAAATGTATGCCCTACCAATATTTGTTGTTATTTTCTTATGTCACTTTTTTCCTCCAACATTATACATCCACAGATTTGAGAAATGGAATATTGAATTGGTTTTGTTTTGATAGAGACCACTAGTAATCATGCTAGCATTAGGCCACACAATTAAAATGTCCTGCACACCTGTCAAACTCATGGTATGGTGTCCAGAAGGATGTGATTTTCTTATCTTCAAAAACTAACAAAATTGGTCAAAATCGGAAATAATCGGTTTGATAAGTATTTGTAATAATTACTGTTATTGACATTTTTGGCGTTTCCAAATCTCATGGTTTACAGATCTGATTATGCAGATGCCATTACTAATGCTTATATTGTTGTAAAAGATAATTAAATCTTTTTAGGACACATTCAAGTTGACTTGTTTAGTCAATTAAGGCATGGCCATTTACAACCAGTGTTATTCTGGCATGCTATTTGTCATTGATTTACTATCTGAGCACATGTAAAAGAAGTTAGCCAACTGTTATTTAAAATTGACCTATAAGGACGTAAAATAAAATTGAAAATTTTTTATTATGATTTCTTTAAGTTTTTGTGCCATTTGGGACCTAGACGGTAGGTGCGCCATTTCATATACCGCGGACGTGGTAAAATAGACCGAGTATGTCATTCCTTGTAATCAACGTAAAATATTCGATGAAGCAGTCAGCAAGTAATATTTAGTGTCAAAATGTCCCCAATGAATGGCCCTATCAATAGGTAAAGACTTTTATTATGGATGTTTAATTTATAAAACAACATGACCATGTAAGCTGTTAAGTGCGCCATTTCCCATACCATGGGGATATATATAGACCTCGAAGCATTTCTGTGAAGGGATCGAGCATCTATAATAATTTGCGTTTGAAATTGCATAGGTTGTCTAACTAAATGTTGGCGCGTTGTTTAATAAATATCACAAAAAGATGTTCACTGTTAATTTTGATACCATTACTCAGTAGTCCAAAGTGCATGGGCTGCTAGCTGGAACTCAGTCCAGATTGTGCTTTTAATGACTTTGTAATCGTAAAAAGAACTCGATTATTGTAGAATATTTGGAGAACTTCTGCAGTATTAATAGCTAACAGACAGTCGAAAATATCACCAGTTGATCACAAAAGTGTAATTTGATACTCTGTAACTTTGCGACTGACAGATCGTCAAACAGCACATTGTTCTTGTTCACCGCATTAATTCAACGTAAGTCCGTTAAGTAACGTTCTCAAAAAAGGAGTGACCAATCAAAAGGCCCGTTACAAAAATTTGGTGCAGCATTGGCCAATTATTTTTTTCCTTTTGTTAGTGTGTTGGTCGCCATTTATTCGCGCCTTACTTGACGGTTTACTTATTTACATTTGTTATTTTTCATGGTTGAAGACGATGGCGAAAGTAAATATCGTTAACGTTATGGTGTTGGACAACCCCTCTCCTTTCTTGAATCCGTTCCAGTTTGAAATTACGTTCGAAGCTCTTGAGGATTTGAGTGAAGGTGAGGGCCAATTTTGTTGTTGAAATTTATTTCGTGAAAATCGGTTCTATTGTGCAATTTATTTATACATTATTTGCATCTTCAATACATGCCATATTACTTTTTCACACAAGTTGGACGTCTCGACCCTAGACACCCGACGCTAAAACTTGCTGGACGTTTCTACCCGCCTTAAACGTTTCGTACCCGGAACGTTTCGACCCAAAATATTAATTATTATTATTATTATTGCTGTGCAAAACTGGAATAATTGTGGTGATTTGATAATTGCAAGAATTAACATGGCATTTTTTAAATAACATCTATAGATGTTTAAAAAGTTAACATTAGAAACTTACAAAAATAAAACAACTTATTTTAAAAGATGACTCATTGTTTTCCAAATTTTATTTAATCAATAACTTTGTTGTTTCCGGTTGATTTAAATTAGATAAACTGCAAAACATTTCATTTATTCATTGCATCACCGTTATAAATGACATACATTAAAACAATAAAATAACCTGTCAATTTTTACCATCCTAGATTTGGAGTGGAAAATCATCTATGTTGGTGCAGCAGAAAGTGAAGAGTTTGACCAGACACTAGAAACCATACTTGTTGGGCCAGTACCAGGTGGAAGGCATAAATTTGTATTCCAGGTAAATAAGCTTGTTTGGTTGCTATTTAAAGTTATAAATATTTGAATACCAAATTTGATAGAAATTTATTATTAGAGTTGTAGAGGTCTTGTTATTAACTTAATTAAGTTTGATTAACATCGCCAATTTACAAAATTTTTAATATGTTCATTTAAGATTGTTGTTTGCCTATTCAATACAATATAAAAATCATTCCTTTTCATCAGGGATTGACACTTAACTATTTTGGGTCACCGGTCCCCCAGCAAAGAAACGTAAAATTTGTAAATAAAACAGTTACTGGTCCTTCTTGATTTTCACTGGCCTCGGACCAGGGGACCAGTGTTAGTGTTAGGGCTGTGGATCGTTGGGTAAGTGGCGATCCGATCCGATCCACGATTCATGTGTTACGATTCACAGATCGATTCACGATTCACAGTTTAATTACCTATTACTGAATGGTAGAATCAGCATTCATACCCAGAAAAAGAGCTTGATTACAATTTACATACTCATAACATTCTTGCTACGTATTAATAATTGATAAAAGATCGATAGAAAATTGACAGGACAAAAAAAATCGATCTCATCCGAAAATATGTACGCATCCGAAATTTGTAACTTGCATGTCGTACTTTATCCTATTCACGGTCAATTGCAGCCAAAAGCTCGTAAAATGATTGATTATGTTTGAATATAATTAATTGTGTTAAAACTCGAATCATACCAGCATCTTTCAATGCTTTAAACATCTCGTCAATTGACATGAGATGAATCATGAATGTTCGCGAGTGAACTAAATCAGCAAAGTTGGTAAATCCAGAAAAAATAAGCTGCATCAGTCATATTTTCAAATTTATAAAAAAAACGCACGTATATCGAATACAATTTACGGCATTAAGTTCACATGTCGCACGATCAAAGTTCACCGAATCGCTAGACCGCTCCTCTGAAGTTACCCGCGTCGGTTCCATCAAACGACCTTGATGTAGAAATTGTCGCCGCACGTGCGTTTGATAATTGAAACTGACGACCTTTACTGAGTACAGTTGAAACATTCGTCTGCCGTAATTAGGTCAAAATGACCTCGGGTCGGAAATATATGCTTGTGTTGGGAAAGTGATATTTTTATCAAGGAATTATCAGCGCGGAATATGAATTTAATAGGTATGTTCTTTAAAACTCGGCATTTGTAGAATTCGAAATTATTGTTTGGATTTAATGTAGATCTATAACACACGCGTTAATCGTAAATAATAAGTTTGGATTAACTAATCGCTTTTCCGATGTAACGTTACGACAAAAATTAAAATCGTCATATAAATCTGCCTGCAATCAAATAAACGACACGGTCAGTAATTTAGTGGAGATATCAGTTATCACAATCAATTAAAGCGTACGTGTTTACGTAACAGTTTGTGATTTACACATATGCATCGATCTGATGAAGTTTATTTTTCGCGGGACGCGTCAATGATTATCTTAGGACTCGCGAACGCTGATTGGTTCACGATGCATATCTTGGGTATTTAACCCCGCCTCTCGCCTGTCAATTACTCGATACAAGGGACGCTGCAATTGTTTATTGTATAATCGTGTGTTTACGACGAATTTATGACCCAAGGTCAAACGCGTGCGTCGGAAAAAGCTTGCGTCCCGAAAACGCGTTGATCGCCGATTTTATGCGTCTGATTTCAAAAGTATGCGTCCAAATACGCGTAATTACGCGTTGCCGAGAACCCTGTAGGTAAAATACTCTTTAAATTAGCTTTGCAGCGCATTTGCCTGGATTATTTAGCGAAAAAAACACTCATTTCAAAAGTTTAGACAAAGATCGCGATCCAACGATTTCTGCAGTGACGAATATTCGTACCCGATTTTCTAGTCAGATTCGTGAATATCCGAGTACTCGGATACTCGCAGCAGCCCAAGTTAGTGTTGAGCCCTGCTTTTCATCAGATTTTGCTACTTCTCCTTTTTAGGCAGGGCCTCCAGATACCGCAAAGATACCACAACAAGATGCTGTTGGTGTGACTGTAATATTATTAACGTGTTCATACAGAAATAAAGAATTTATTCGTGTTGGATATTATGTAAACAATGAATATGAAGAACAAGAATTAAAAGAAGCACCTCCTGCAATACCATTATATGACAAGGTTTGTATTTTGACTTTAGTAGACTACTAGTATTTACAGCCAAATTACGGCTTTCAAGTGGTTCTAAAATTTCAAACAAATCCTGATTTTTCAGGCATCCCTGTTAATTCCTATAAAAAAGTATGCAAAAGGCAATCCTAAAAAGACCCTTTACTATACCTGTTGCTACTGACATGGAACCTTTTCGTCCCTTGTTGCAACAAATGGACAAATTATAGTGATTATTTGTCCAAAAATATTGAGCAAAACTAAAGATGTTGAAACTCATATATTTTTAAAGTACATCCAGACATTGTTTTCAAATTTACCATCATAAACACAACATTACCAAACTTTCCAAAGCCATGTACCACTATTCCGAAGTTCAACAGAATTATGACCCTTTGATTGACTTTGCATGTTCTCACTTTAAACTTTGTGTTTTCAGTTGATGAGAAATATTCTTGCTACTAATCCTCGTGTGACCCGATTCAAAATAGACTGGGATGACAATCAAACTACACCGGTTGAGAATGGAGAAAATATACCACCAGCACACAATCTGGAGTCTGAATCTAATCAAATGTTACCAGCCCCTTCAAATATTCTTGACGACTTAAAATCACAAGTGGTTCCAGATATGGGTACGGCAAATGGAATGGACATTGATGAAGCAAGTGTTAGTATGTCTTGAAAAGAACATACCAAAAAAAAGAAAGGTTATTTTAAAAATCAGTTCAGCAATTCAGACTGATGCTACAAAGTACACAAACAAGGCTTTAGTGAACCTTGCTAATTGACTAGAGAGGGCTGGTGAGTTAAGTGGTAAATACCAATGGCAGATTATGCGTCTTAACTGGAAATTATGTAGAATTGTTTTCTGGTGCAGTGTATTTATCTGTTAATTAGTCACCCCATAGCAGTACACTACAGACGATATGCTTCAGTCTGTATACTTGCTTGATGTAGAGACTTGTTGTCATTGACATTGTATTTGACAAAATGTATAAAGTTTTGATCTCAGCTATGCTATTGTCATACTTGTAATCTCATTTATTGTCTAGCGGAGTGGGTCAACAAGGTACTGACTTGTGGCGTAAATCTCTGATACATATCTGGCAATATTATAATGATTTGTTACATTTGATCAATATAACAGACAGATCAGTCTTAATATTTTTTTGTTTTACATTGATGATTGTTCAAAAAGTTTAAACTCTAAATTAGTTTGACCATAGTCCATTGCATAAATCCCTAACTTACAAACTTTTATTATTAAATCATACTTACTCATTCATTTGTCATTGACATTCAGAGTTGTCAAACATGTACTCCAAATTTATGTATTGTTAATCGTTTCATCATTTATTTGTTGTAAATGTATGAACAGTAGAATTGCACACGAGATCCTCTTTCGTCAGTGGTTAGTCAAATCCCTAATATGCTATAGACTAAGGATTCAAGTTGAAAAATGTGCTGGAGAAAGGAAATATTGAATTGCAAAGGTAGCATAATATCAGTGTTTTTATTCAGTGAATAATCTATCTCTTGTACATTGTTTTGTGTTGTATAACAAGGGAGTATTAAATTGTTGTTGTAAGTAAAAGGAATAAGGATAACGCCAGGTACAATCTCATTGGTGCTACAGTCAATATACTTGGGACTAAAAAGAAGAGACCATTTTGCTACAACTTGAACTATAACGTAATTAAACTATGTTTAGGGGAAACAACCTTTAAAAATTCCAGAACTGTAGGGCTGTTTAAAAGGGAACATTTAATTTACAGCAGCCATAATCAAGTTAAGTTCCGCAGCCAATAACTGAATAAGTGGCTGATTTTTGTCCTTTACTACTAACGTAAAAAAGTTAGATTAAAATGAGATGAAACATCTTTTAATGTAAATGATATGTATACCGTTTAACTTGGTGAAAGATTTGCTTAGGGTGGGCATTTTGACTTACATGACATTGTACTGTATCGTTCCTAGCTTATATTATTGTAGAATTCTTAAGTTTAGAAACTTTGGAGTTAAATATTGTGTGAATATATATATATATTCCAGTCATTTCAATGTTGTATTATGTATGCCAGGACATTTATGGATGTACAATACATACAGTATTACAAGTAGATGCTGGTTCTAAACAATTAGTGCTTAATTTATTGTTCTATAAAGATTATATCATGTAAATTGTTTTCTTAATATTGTAAGTGAATATGTGTTTCTGTTTATAAAGGCGAAATAAACAAATAATTGAGTGAAAAGTGAGTTGGTTGTTTAATTTTTATGAGAGGCATATTTATTAGTGGTACCAGATATGTGATTGCAGAGAAGTAGCTCAATGCTGAGACCTTATTCACCAACATTGTATGTAAGATTCAGACTAAGACTTTACATTGCCAAATATTTGCTCTTAAGATGTAATAAATGTAACAATTTTAATAGGAATGGGTATACTACTTGTTCAGTGGAAAACAACAAATACTTATACAAAATTTCACATTGTTCAATCTTATGGCTGTGATTATAAATGTTGTCAATTTTAAATTAAGTCTTAAGTCTGATTTGCAGACTTACAATGTTGGTGAATAAGACCGATGGTTCCTGTGGGACAGGTTAAATAGTACTGGTTTGTATACAGTCCAGGAAAGCTGTTTCGGTGAATCTGATGTTGCATATAACTGAAGAATTCGAGAGAAATGGTGACAAAACCTGAATAAACTGACAGTGTTTTGGGGTAGTGTGATTTATCTGCCTGGAACTAGCCATGCTGAGCATCAAGTTAGGAAGATATAGTAGTACATCATAACATGTTCCATGCTAATGGCCTGGTGTGGAACCAAGACCTCGCACTTGAAGTGGATGCTCTTCCGCTAGGCCACCTAAGTGGACAGACTTTGGGGCATGCTGGATGTTTGTATAATGCTGTTAGCTACTGAGGTGCCTTGTTTCACTTGTGTTTTGCCTACACACCTGGAGATGAACTGGTTAGAAATCCAGAGGTAGTCTCATGTATAGTGGTGCTTTACATTGGCATGTTAAAAAACTAGGAATCTATTCAAAACAAGCCAGGGCATCCTTATACATCCATGGTTAGTCAAGACAAGTTCACAGACTTTTGGATGAAAAAATATGCTGGTTTCTCTGTTACACTCATGTCTGTAAAAAGTTTCCTTAAAAACCTGTACTTGATCGACCTGGGGATGTAGTATCGTACTCACCTTGTTTCAGGTGTTATACAATTTCAGATTTTGTGCACATGACACAATGAGCTTTTTGACATTTTGAAATTTTGTCAGCTAAATTTTAACAATAACAATGTTTGAAACATAGTTAAGGTGTATGAATGTGTGCTAATGGCACCCAAAACAGACTTGCGACTTTCAGGAATGGGCTTTTTGTCTCAGTACTTAGAACCCTTGATTAAGTTCTTATGAAAGACGGACATGGAATAGCGTATCACACAGGATTTAATCCTAATCTCTATGACTTACTGTCTGTTCAATTAACTTTGTAGGACTTTTAGTTACTAGGGCTCATATATTCTGGAATATTCAGAAGTTGACTCGTTTATACGCTGATATCATGATGGTGACTGATGTCTTAGTGCTGATAAGCCATGTCTTACTCATAAGTTAATGCTGCATTAAAGCATTGACCGCAACAAGAGAAAGTGGTTTGGATTATAATATGCAAATATGAGCATGTCATTCTGCCACTTAAATTCAGTCGGCGACTCTTAGCTTATCAACTACTTGGAAACAAATAAACTCTGGCAAAACCCTTTATCAGTTGATGGAGGCCTGAAACAGTGGTAGAAGAAGTCAAATCATGGAGCACCTTCATGCAAGCCGAACGTACGTATTCCAATGATTTCTAATCAACTAAAGTAAGTTAATTTGAATTAAAATACAAATAGGTGTAAAAGTTTCATTGACTCTTATCAAAATGGTAGATTCTATTTGTGCGCCAGTTTTTGAACACTTTGGGTTTATGTTTTTACTTTGAGGTACAAAATTGTACTTTCGGTTCATTAGAAAAAGAAAGATGGCTACCGAGAGGAATTTCGAAAGATAAACAAATATTCCATTCCTTATTAAACGATGTTTGGAAAGAAAAAAGAAGCACCAGCCCCTCCATCGCGGAGAAAAGGGGCAGAACTTATGTCTCAGGTGAATGTCGTTGTGTAATTTTGTATGATGATTCATTTTCACGTGCACTTTCATTTTCACTGATGTGGGTGGAGTAACGAGATAATTGTTTATAATCAATATTTCCAGTCGAAGCTGCTTGTCAATTCTTAATTTGTTTCTCTACTGTCATGAATCCATAGTATTTAAGGTCCGCTAAGCATAGTTTGTAATGGATTAGACGGTTCCTGGGTAGAGGGATCTACATTCTAAGACTTGATTTTTTATTGGGGGAGGGGGGGGCAGGTTGTCCAAGTTGTTGACGATGATTAATCAACATAACTTGTCAACGGCTGTCGGTTTCAGCAGACATCCCACGCCTCTGTTTGAAAAGTTGGTCTGAGATTAAAACCAGTGTGTTCTGGACGAAAAACTAGTACACAGTAGTCTCCCTTACAATCGATTGTCAGAATCAACAGATCCTATATAAAGGGATTAGCAACGAGCCTATTACGACTATATGTAAAATTGATAAAATATTGATTTTTTACGGCCGTGGATAAAATCAGCATTCTACCGCTAGCAGAAGATCGATACACTAACTTGATTAGCGTGCGTGTTTAGTTTAGAACAGTACACGCAATATTCAATTAAGTACCGTTCCGTCAATTATTATCGGATTTTGACAAAATAAATTTTGTCAATACCATGAGATATTTAAGTTTATTAATATCAAATTTAAATTATAAAATAATATGAATTCACATTGGCGAGTTAAACAGCTAGCCCATAGATTTACTAATCGCGAATTGCGCAATTTTTCGTAACTACGTGCAGTCGTTAATCTCCCATATCAAGTTTGTTTTGTAATGTACATAAACAAATAATACTTCATTGAAAAGAGGAAACTTTCAACTTCAAGAAAATGTGCAACATTTAATGATTTATATCGGTCTCAATTAAAAGCACACGACAGCAAGCTATTTGTGCTATTTATAGCGGCTATTTTCCACACGTAACGCTATTCGGGATTTGAATTGAGAGGAATATAAATAATTATCGAGTACTCCGTAAATTATTTTCGGATTAAAACAAATGTCAATACTATGAGATATTCTAGATCATTAATATCAATTTAATTTGCGGTTATAAAATATATGAACTAATGCGGACGAGTTAAACAGCGAGCATTTATATTTTCTATTCGTGAAACAATGCAACAATGTGGTGTCGCAAATCACCAATTATATTTTTTTTACTTTCCAAGTAACATAAACAACTAAAAGATATTTTGAAAGAAGATACTTTCAGATTCATTAAAATGTGCTATTTATATATCGATCTCATTCAATAAACACACTATGGCGATTTAAATGCACATCGTGCGAACTAAAGTTTTGTTTAAAGCTGTAATATTTCACAAGGTTTCGAATTGAAAACAAATTAACGCTAATTGGGTTAATTATATTGATTAAGACTACAAATCCCACTTTAATGCCAATCAATCAATTATTTATCACACCTATTAAATATTGTAAAGGACATCAGGGTTTTTGAAGTGAATTGCACTGGAATGTTAATTTACTGTGTTAATTGATTAATAGAGAAGGTACTGACTCGACTAAAAATGTTTCACATTAATACATTTATGGACCTTTAATTATTATATCAAGTTTTGAAAACATACGTCGATGTAATTAAATTATTATAAAGAACTAATAAGCTACTCCCACTTTTTACAGCCATAAAGCCCATTAATGCATATCTAATTAGCTCCTCCCACAAGTCACATTGTGCAATACTATCTATGAAGTTTTTAGTTAGCCCCTCCCTATTATCAATTTATGTAACATTACATAATCCTAGCTAGATCTATATTTTGACAAGAAATTCGTAATCAATCATTGAAGCTCCATCAGACAGGAAATGGACCATACAATTCGGTTAACTTCAAGGGATTGTATATTGGTACAGTCAAACCTCTATTATTCGAAATTGACGGGACCGAAATTTTATTTCGGATAATCCAGGGCTTCGGATTATCCAAATTCAAAGAAGACAAACCTCTGTTCAACTCAATAGTCTCCATCTTAGCTATAGTCGTGTAGGATACTCGTTTCTGTACATGTTTTGTTGTTAATAATATGAACTAAGGCATTGCCTATAAGGGTATTTAATAAATATTAGATAACGGCTAGGCTATGTTTGTAGATATAGACACGGGCCCCAGTTGGTATGCATTATCCAAGGGAGATAACAAATGCATGCAATCATTGTGAATTGTAATCTTTATACAGCACACAAGTCAATCAATCAAATTGTCATAATTTGATTCCAATTCAATAAAATCAAAGACGTACCTTGTTGTACTGTATTGTAGTATTGTAGGCCTACTTTAAGATGGTTTATTTATATTCCGAATATAGATATATTACAGCCTCCGACGTTTGTCTTTCGTCCTTATCCGCTTGGAAAATCGAAGATGTTATTACATAAGCAACAACATATGGACCCTCCTAGTACACAAGTTTGTCCACCACAAATAATTAATGCACCAGTCAGTTGCATCCCCAGTTCCCCCAACCACAGGGATCCATGGCGGATAGCCAGGGAGACAGCCATGTTTTTACCATCCAGCTTCCCCTGCAAGGCAGGGGAAATTTAGGATTTATTCTGCGAAAACCTATAGCCTAAAGACAATATTTACCGGTAGATGTCAGGGGAAATGCGGGAGATTTTACCATCAGCTTCCCCCGCTGGCCGTAGAAGGGCCGTTGTTTTTGACAACTCAAAATTCCAGAGCGTCCTTCCCCCGTGGCTGGGCTGCTGTGGATGTTACTAACTGGTACATAAGTCTTATACACACTGACAGTAACAAAATTATCTCATAAACATTGCTATACATTGAGACATAGAATTGTTGATTTGCATTGTTCAGTTGTTGACATGGAACGAATTGTAGCCTACTTACGTTCAAGCATCTGGTATGATCTGAGTGTTGATATCATTGTAAAGCTACGTAAATATGTCTATTAAAGACCAATTTCCTCGGAGATCGAGTACTGTCATGATAAATCGGCTATTTAAATGAAAATTTCACCTTTATTTTTGATGTTTCTTAAAACATCTTCCATGTGAAACGGGCGCATGGAAAAAATCTCGCAAACGCTCGCAATGAATTGGCTAGTGACACGGTCCACGGTCATGGGGAGTAGAGGTATTTCTTACTTCCCTTTGTTTTTTAAAAATAGTTTGTTTTATTTATTACACATTTTTTTAAAAATAATAATTAATTGAAAGAGAACGATAGGCTCAACCGTTTACAGCTTACTATTTTTTTTATATTCCAAGGACCATTCACCTCGGAAAACTGCCTGAAATTTTTGACCGGAAATAACTTTTTTTGAAAGCATTAGTACCTGCTGAGACTCAACGAAAATACGCATGTCACCCGTATTAACGGTCTGGGTATTTTCAATAGCCTGCGCTACGTGCAGGCAATTAAATACCCTATAAATAAAATAATAAAGAAGTAAAAAGAAATAAAAAACCTGCTTTAATCTATTTATTTATTATTTAATATATACACATATAACACAAATCGGCAACAAAATATAGTATACAGCATAAAACATGTATGAAATTCTACATAAACCAGACAATAAATGCATTCGCTGACATCACTCGTCAACAAGGAAGTAGAAAACATGGTATAGTATAATAAACCTACGACTGTATATTTCACATCGTTGTAGTCGTCACTGCGTTAGCTCAAGTTTATAAATATAATGTTCTGTTCTGTTAAAAGGCATCACTGTTATAAAGCATATTGTTAATGCAGTTTATCAAAGTTTTCCGAACGTTTGTACATCAAAGTCAACACTCATTAACACATAATTAAAGTCAAACATGTTATCAAACATAATGATATGTATTTTTCACGGAATAGCAAAATTCAGGGAAGTCATTAGGAGGCGGCAGGAGGCCAATTTGACTGCCTCAAATGATATTTGGGCCGCCTCAAATTTGCCCCTGAGCTGCTTTCCATCTAAGTGCTCAAGCACCTTGGCCTCCTCAAATGGTCAAAAAGCCTCCTACATGAAATCCTAGTGAAAACCCTGAGCAAATATTACGTACAACCGCTTCGTATTTTTCACAACTTGAGAATGTCAACACTTAATCACATCAGTTAAACACCTTTTGAACAATAGGTGCGAAAACTTTCAAACTTTGTTGGTAGAAAAATATAATTAGCTATCATTGATAATGCAAACTCGAATCATAGGGGTACAATTTGTATGAAATATTATACTCGGGACTCAAAAATTGTTTCGAATAACAGAGGCTTTTCGAAAAATAGAATTCGAATAACCTGATCAAATTTGGAAATGTTTGTATTGGAAGTAAAACGGGACTGCAATTCTATTTCGGATAAGACCAGGTTTTCGAATAAAAGGTTGTCGAATAATCGGGGGACAACAAATCGTTAGTAACTTGTTTTGAGACAGTGGGGGTCATGTAACACAGGGATCTATGTTTTTATAAGGACACCGCATGAGGCAGGAAATAGACAACTATTTTGAATTGAATAGGTTGTACACTTAACAAATCTTATAAATGTGCATGCATATATTAACAATAGCTCAGTCAATACCTGATGGATCGTGCTAAAATTTTCAACATATGTAGCTTGGATATTTGGCACTACAAGTCAATCGATTTAAGTACAATCTGATAAAAACAATTACAATCAGAATAAGCAAACGATGACATCATCAATAGCTAATGTCACCAATTTTTGCAGCGATTTAATCGGTCGTCCGTCTGGGTCTTGATGCAGCTATTTGACTGCTATTCTTTTAAATTTTATTTTCAAGCATATGTGCTTATAATTTGTCTAAAAGCAAAGTAAACCATCATTCGATTAAAATACAATTGAAGATAAGAAATACCCACTTTCATCCGAAAAAGTAAATTTTTTACAGAGTTACTTCCCTTTGACCATCAATATAAAAATGATTTTTTTAAAGTTGATAAATACCACGTCGTTGAGTAAAAAATCTTATTATTTTGTTTTTTGAATTCGGTGACATAACTTAATTTGACCATATTTAAAAATAATTTGCATGCATGTGTAAATTTCCCGGTAATTTTGCTTGTTTTGGTTTTTCACGGTTCAATGAACCGCATCTTTTAATTTCGAAGCAAAAACTTTATTTATTCAATCTTGAGGTAGTCAATAGCACATACACAAAATTTCATGCAGAAATGTTAAGAAATAAAAAAGTTACAAGGTAAAAACACTTGCACACTTATAAGATTTGTTAAGTGTATATTGGTTTCTTGTTAGTTACTTTGATTTGGAGACAGCTGAAGAAGTTTGGGGTCATTTACAGGTATAAAAAAGGGTTTATAACTTTGATACTCAGATTTTAAAAGTAAGATAACAAATATAGCCCGCTGTTTAGCGCGAGTTCATATTTCGGAACAGAATATACAATATTTAATTATTCACCAATACATAAATAATTGTCAGATTTTCATAAAATAACTTGTAGTATATTCCAAAATATATACTTGACCTTTTTTTAATATGATTTATTAACATATCGGACAGAATGCTATAGAAATGGTAATTAGATATGGGCATAAAAACGAATCAACCCGACATTCGAACAAGGAAATTTGAATTTTTTTTCACTGTAGTTTTTTGCTTACAATCAACTTTTTCAGCCAACAAATTGATGTGTAAATCGGCAAACCAATTGGTACGAAATGGACGGATCAGTACAAAATGGCGTCTTCCTTATCGGTACTTATCTGACCGTGTGATTTAACGGCCATGTAATCTCGTCAGATCGGCGCGTTAAATGATCCTATATATATAGAAGATCCTGGAATCAACAATCGATGTTGCTGATGTCCGCGAAAAAACTCGTCAACAATCGTGTCATCACTAATATTAATATTTAGTAATAATAACAAACTGAAAGTATTCCAGAACTTGATCCAATTTATGGATTGTTGTAACCTTGCCGTCTATGCTAACAGCAATGTTTATCAGATATTTCCCCAGGGCATTTTAATGTCTTGGCCCAGTGCGCCTGAATTCTAAAATCCAGTTTGCCAGTGCGCTTACAATTTGAATTTCGCTTACAATTTGAATTACGCTTAAAATTGCGCTTAAAAAGTCATACCTAAGTTTAAATATGTCTTACAAACAATGCATCACATTCAAGAATGTGTTAATTTGCTTTTATTTCATGAGGAAAAGTTGGTATCTGATTAATTTTGTTGTATCTGTGATATGGCCCCTAAAACCTCCCAAATTTGCACCATTTCATCCCCAAAATTTATTTTTATTTTCAAAATATGTGATGTGACATCCCTCCCGTTCCCATCCCTATTGCGCTTTGAAAAAGTTCTGGGGAAATTATGGAATCAGCAAAAATAAATCAGTATCTGTCAGTATCATCATTTGTCTACATTTCACCTTTAAGTTTAGTATATGTAAACTTGTGATTATAAATTATGTTGTTATAAAGTTAGTGGCTCATTGTTTTCAGATGGGTATGGGAGAATTTGAAGCTCAACTTTATGGTGATGTTGACAATGATGAAGACCTTGAAGCTGAACTTCTTGCACTTCAAGGAAAACCACAGCCTGCCAAAAAGTCCAGACCAAAAGGTAATTCATATATTCAGAGTATACATTATATTATTAATTAGTGTTTCGAGGAACATTTCTCATGCTGAAATAAACTGGCTTATCTGTACTGCATGCATCAAATAATTCAACTGCACTATTTTATCAATAAACTACTTTTATATACTAAGGCAAATGAGACTACATTAACTCATTGAGAGGAACCGCCTTTTCTTCTAACCTTTTTTCTAACCTTTTTTCTTTGTCTCTACAAAAATAAGGAATCCGTGTAAAGTTTTCAAAGGTACTTAGCATTAATAGTTAAACTCTTTAGGAACCAAACAAACATTATGTGTGGTGTTTGCTCTATTAAATTTTTATATCTATATATATCTACCAAGCATTACATAAACAACAATCCCACTAAGTACTATGGTAGTCTACTGGCATCATTGACTCATGTGTGTCATGTTTTCAGGTCCTGTGAATTCTAGTGATTTTGATCGGATGATTGCTGAAAGTATGAAAGATTTGGATGATGAAGAAATATCAGACTCTGAAGATCCAGATTTACTGGTTTGTATATAAATCACTGGCTTAGAATGCCAACACTCTAAGACTGAAACTCAGACTTAGACTTAAAACTGACAAAATTTGTAATCACTGCCATTTCTTTGCAATTAAATTTAACAATGTGCAATTTTATCTGACAATTAGTTATTATTAACTAAACAAGTACACATATTTTTTATCAAAATCGGTACATTTATAACAACTTGAGAGCGAGCAGAAACTTTGGCAATTTAAAGTCTAAGTCTGTGTTTTAGACTTACAACATTGGCGAATAAGGCCCCAGAGATTAAAAATCACTGCCATTTCTTTGTTTTTAGATTTAACCATGTGAAATTTTATCTGATTATTTGTTGTTACCCACTGAACATGTTTACTCATTTATATCAAAACCAGTACATTTGTAACTTCATGAGAGTGAATAGAACATTTGGCAATTTAAAGTCTATGTCTGAATTTTAGACTTAAAACATTGGTGAATAAGGCCCCAGGGATGTGGAAATCCCCAAATTTTCACTTGCCCAACTTGCCCATTTGGACTGAAAAATCCATTTGCCCGAAGACTAAATCTACTTGCCCTGAAAACTGCAAAAAGTAACAAAATTTCAGCTTCAATAATTCATCAAGTCAAGTTTGAAAGCAGCCTACTGTGTACCTGATACTAAATCATTTTCAATCAGAATTTAGGGATTCACTCTTGTGTTTAGGTAAAATAGGACACTTAATATTATTTTCTAGTAAGACTGAGACTGATACATATCTAAGATCAGCATCACAAGGTGCTTCTTATGAGCCTATTTTCATGAAAATCGGAACTTGTCATGTTGAAAAAACTGAAGTTGAAACAGTTTGTTTTACCATTATAGTAAATAATAAATTTCAGACAGTTTTTTCCGTTTTGATTTTGTTCTTACAACTTTCTCATTCTAAGCCAGCGAAATGTTCTATGCATGATTTTTTCATAACAGTATGCACTAGGAACATAGGTGTAAGTTTTCAGGCATAATTCCTGAACTTCAAGTTTTTCAGTTTATTAAATCTGTTTAAGATAAATAGTGTTTTTCTATATTTTCTCTAAATGAATTGACAAATTTTTTAAATACACAACTTGGAGTCATGTAAAATACCTAGATATGGTTACATCCTCTTTAAGTGATGACTTTGTTAATCTTAATCAGACTGGTAGCAGAGTTATGCCCCTTTTGTCAGTGATGGCTTATTTTGTGACAATGTGATGTACTTACTTTGATAAAAAATGCACAGACAGCAGAAACAGTCAACTTGAGTCAAGTACAGTAAACAGAAATACATGTATCACGGACCACAAGCACACATCGTAGTACATAACATAAAATTGAATGAGAACACAACTTATAGGCTAAGTTTCAGCAATCTTAAAGTCCTAAATTTTTATTTTAAAGATATCTGTCAGTTACATTTTGTTGAAATTGTCACCTCCCAGGATGAGTTACAAGAACTTGAAGGTGAGGGTACGGATGAGGTAGAAGAGGTTAGAACAACACAAGCACCAGGACAGGATAGTGGTGGTATTATATCAGTGTTAGATGATAGATTACAGAATTACAAAGAAGCATCCGCTAGTGCTAAAGCAGCATCAGATACATCCAAACAAAGACGAGCTGACAGGGGAGTAAAAGTGAGTTTGAATGTTGATGCTTTGATAGCTCAAATCTATCATAGTTTTTGACTGTTTTAGAACCACTTTTGTGGTTCTGTAGCCCGTTGGATAGCCAAGGCACTATCGATTGCTTTTTGGTAGCCATTTACTATATCTATGCGACAACAGGTTCGCTGATAGCATAATTTTTCTTAACACTTTGCTAGTCGAGTGCTTCCGAAGTTCCAAGTGCTTTCTTATGCAAAAGATCGCTTCGGTTTCGGTCGATAGCACTTTGCTGTACAATGGTCTGGTAGCCCCAAGCGCTCACAGGTAGCATATACATTTTGCTTTGTAGGGTTTCTTTGAAGCAAGCTGTTTCTTAGCATTGAGCTACTGAGGGCTTGATAACGCCTTGCTTATGCAACGGCCTCGTCAGGCTGAAGGGCAAGACTGTTGATGAAAAATATCTTTGTATGTCTAGTCCAACCCTCTACTCTCAGCACGACATCTCTATGGTTATATTCAAGCTTTAAATTGTCTATTTTTCACAGGAATTTGTAGAATTTGTTGAGAAGCATTTTTAGGAAAACTTCATATTTATGACTTCAGAGGAGAAAGAAATTATGGAGTGTTGGTTTTGAAACCAGCAAAATGATTCCCCTACATCGGAAATTAATTATTTCATGTTAAAATATCAATAAATTTTTATTTTTTTATTATCATTATATTATTTTATAATTTACAGACTATCCAAGATTTATTGAAGAAAGCCAAACAAGGGAAAGCCGTGGATGAGGAGGAAATCCCACCTCCCATGGCAGTGTCAGCAGCTAAACAAGCACAACCTGCAGTACCAGATCCAACACCTATCTTCAAACCAACTATACAGGAGGAACCAAAACCAGCCCCAGCACCTGTCCCCGCTCCTGCACCAGCCCCTGCCCCTAGAAAAACAGCCCCGGCTCCTCCAGAACAACCTAGTACATCCGGACCATCCTCAAGTGGTCAGTCATCAGAACTTCAAATGTTAGTGGAAAGACGTGACCAGTACAAGAAAGCAGCTCTTGCTGCTAAACATAGTGGAGATATGGCTACTGCAAGAAATTATGTAAAAATATCAAAAGTAAGGATGCTGTAAATGTATCATATATTATCTATGAAATTACAAAACACATTTTGTGAACAAAACCCCTATTTCAAACCTCCTGCTGTGGATTAGACATGGGTTAATCGATTAAAGTAATCATCATGATTAATAATCGATTACTTTTTTGTATTAATCATCATTAATCAGTAATCATGGCTTTTTCTGATTAATGATTAATAATTTAATCGATTATTGATGAAAAAAGGCAGTAATCATGATTATTTTACTATTACTTTATGATTACTTCAGGTTTTATATATGTGTTTTAATTATCATATTAATAAAAATTATTATCTGAGACTGACCAATAGAAATAAATTAACAGGATGCAAATTTAATTATAATATATTTAGTGCATCTACTGGAAATTATCAGTCATAAATAAACTAAGTAAGTTTTTTACTAAATTGATGTACATAGAAGTTATTTACAAGTAAGTTGAAGTAACAAATATCAAAAACTTTTATCAGTCTGCATTTTAAGTAAAATTATAGTTTACCCTACTTCTTTGTCCAATCAGAAGCCAGGGATTTTCAAATTTTGGGACCACTTATTCATTTATTTGTGCAATTGACATAATAACTATTAGTAAATCCATTTATTAGGACAATTTGGCTGTTTCCTAATATGGAAAACTAGACCCGCCTACTCCCATAATTTTACTGTTATTCTATCAGCAATTTATAATCTGCTTAAGGTGATTCACCGGTGTTGGATTTTTCTGTACAATGTATATAAAACCTGTTATATTTATAAAGAACACATTTACGACAATCATTCTGGAAAATCCCAACAGTTTTGCTCGGCTAGTTTTTAAGATATTCTTGGATTTTGGGGACAACCCCTAAAAACTGTTAATTGTAATTTACCGAAACACTTTTGCTTTAATCCTCATAAATTTCGTATATAAGGAAGAAAACAGTATTTTTAATGTTATACTGTGCAAGTTATTTGATTTTTTAAATACTTTTTTAAAATATGTTAATTTTCGTTTTGGAGTTTAACGTGAAAAATCGTTGAACGACATACTGTTTCCAACTTTCCATGCATGCAACAAGTCATCAAGTAGAGTGACAAATATTGAAGTTTCATGCAAGAGTTCATGACAATTGCTCGGTTAGTTTATTTTTAGAGTGATTTAGTGATTTCAGAAATACTGAAAACAGGGGAGGTAACAAAAATAATCGTTTTGCATTCGTTGTATTCAGATTTCGCGACCATTCTGTTTTTAGAAACTAGTTCATACATCAAGGTGCTTACAGTTTAAATTTGGGTACGTTTATATTCTGCAGGAATAAATGCAGGAATAAATACAAAAAAAACGTCCTCTAAAATGCTCGGGATACTGTTTAAAACTATTAAATAAGTTTGATATGGGCGCACAGAACTACGTTTTAAATACGTCGTAACCAATTCGCTAGATTATATGTTTAATATCATTTGTATTAAATCATCCGTAGGGATTGAGCTAAGGGTGTTTCTGTATTTTCATTAAAGTATATACTCGTAATAACAAGTCAGTACACTCGGGATTTTAAGACATGGGAAGATGCTGAAAAATCAATTTTAAGCATTTTGTATTATTTGATCTCGTTGTCAGACGCTCACAATACACCCAAGTGACTGCGATTTTTAAACTTCCACCCAAAAGCGGTGAAACACCTTAACAGTTTTTCACTCTCAATTCTCAATAAATGGACATGCTATTGTTTGCATACAAAAGCATTGGAAAGCTCACCAAAAGTGGGCGGGTAAACTATAAGCCGGTTATAGATCACATATTAGAATTATAAACAAATTAAAGCTGCGGGTCGCTAGCGCTCCCTTGCTCTAATTTGTTCATAAATCTAATATGTGATCTATAACCTATACTAATAATATGACATGGTAATTGTTGTCTATAACATGTCAAAAATTACACTTTAATCCTTTTTAGTAGGGTTTGTCTATAATGTGTCAAAATTTACACATTATTCATTTATATGGTGTGACAATCATCACCTAATATAGTTGTACCCAATGTCATGCTCAGAGCTACAATATACCAGTCCTGTACATTGCCTTGGGCAAAGTCACAATGGGGAAAGATGAAATCTTATTGTTCAAGCAATGCATACATATGTTGGGTATTGTTTAACCCTTCAAAAATCTGTTGACACAATTATTTGTACCAGTTTAAATTATTTCTTGCACCCTGAGTAGAACTTTCATACTTGTATTTTAGCATGTAAGTTTCTTATAGTTGTTTTGAAACTAGTTAGAACCATTGAAGTAAAAATGTTGTGTTTCTCAGATTAAATTGCACTTTTTGCATGGGTAAAAACTAACTATATTGGTTACTGGTCTTGCAGTAAATAAATATAAAATTTGTAACAGAAACAGCTACGTGTTCTTCAAGACTTTAATGGGTCCTTCGTAATTTTCAGTGGCGTCAGTTATTATAAATCACTTTGGAAAATTATATAAATACACAATATCAATTCCAGGAATCCAAATTACGCTCTGAATTGTGCAAGTTTTATTTTGCAGCATTCAAATATTACTTTGTGACTTTCAAGACTTGGGCCATAAATCCTGTTTTAGTAGTATTTAAAGTTACTTTGTATTAGTTTAATGTACATACTAAAATAAAGATTACCCCCTTTATCGATGTTACGTAATAAACATGATTTCATTCCGTTCAAATTTTCAGAAGTAATCATTAATCAATCGATTTCTTCAATTGATGATTAATAATTTAATCGATTAACAGTAACTTGCTTGGTAATCGATTAATAATCGATTATCCAAAAATGTCTAAATAATCGATTAATAATCGATTACTTTTCAAAGTAATTGAACCCATGTCTGCTGTGGATACCAACAATATTATGTCTAGCCTAAAAATGATAGAGGTCCTAGGAGTCTGTGCTTTAACTATATTTGCAATATTTTAATATAGTATAATCCGACAATAATAAATATCTCTTTGTAGAAACAAGTTTATGAACTTAATTATTGCCTTTGTATACTTCGCTGGCTTAGAATGAGAAGGTTATAACCTTATAAGACTCATAAGTCTAAAAAGTTTGTTTTTTTACATAGGTAAGGAGTAGTTTTCAGACAGTTTTTTCTTGTTTTCTCATAAAAAACGATTTTGTACTTACAACCTTCTCATTCGAAGCCAGTGACTTTGCTTACTTGTATTTCAGCAATTTGACAATGTTATACATGCTATAGAAGCAGGTCAGCCTGTGGATCTATCCAAGATGCCACCCCCACCAGGAAATTCAGGTAAAATTGTAACATCAACTATGTGGGGTTATTCAAAAGTTCGTGGACTTTTGCTCTTATTCAAAACCTGTTTAACTTAAAGCAACAAATCTACAGTCCCTGTCAAATTGATTTATATTGTACAAGTATGCCAATTATCATACGGATATGATGAGAAATAACATAAATATAGCATTTGTAAGCATGCGTGGTAGGCATACCCGGCGCACGCTCAGAAATTACGTACGACGTCGCCCTCTTGACTTAATAGTTTCATGAAGCTCTTAAACACTGTAAATCGGTTGCTCTTCGTTTCCCGTAATCAACTGTATACTTATAATTTGCAAACATACTCGTTCTGTCGATGTGGACTGAAATGAGTCGTTTATCTCTAAAAGTGGACTTTATTTCTCTAATACCTAGACTAGTTGATTCTGACCAACGTAACGCTCATTCGTTGAACGTCGGTTTTGTGCCTATTAACATGCATCGTCTGTCACATCGCCCTGACTTTCTGTTAACTATTTATGCCGTTAAAAAACAATTGAATACACCAAAGAAGGCTTCATACTTAATTTGCCAAACAATTCGAGTCTTCCTTGCGGGTTCCCCTTGCTGTATATATAATTTAATTATTTTGCGACTGCAAAATGGTATCTTGTGACGTTATATTTTATGTTGGATTTAATATGACTATATTTACCCTCATATTTATAAAATGGCAAATATATAAGATATAGCCTTTGAATTATACCAAAATTATCGGTATGACATTACTCAACATGAGGACGCATTTTTGTATTTTTAAATGAAGAAACACTGTAACAATTGGCAATAACGTAACGCATTTTACTGGAAAAAATCTGCAGTGCGCCGCTATCGCATTTTTGCATTACTATGACAACGTGATACTCTTGATACAAAGGGTACTTTATAAAACTAATTTTATGTTATTGTTGGTAATAGATTAATGTCACTTTATGGTAATTTTTATACTGATCTGACTTAAAATAAAGAAATTAGAGCAAAAGTCCACAAACTTTTGGATAACCCCACGTATTTTATTGAATATGTTAAATTGCATGGATTTGGTGAAAATGAAAACTTTGTTGGGCCGTCAATTTGAGGATTTGAGTTAATCCTCAAAATCAATAGAACTCAATCCCCAACAAATATTACTTTAATTAATGATTATAGCCCCTGTACATCGTAAGTTGTAAGGTGATATACTGTTTTCCGCTTGTCTGCCCGTCTATTTTACTACAATTATATAATGTCTTTGTACATGAGCTTGCCTAGTTGTGGTAAACGTTCTTAGCTGTAGCTATCTGCCGCAAGTACTGTGTGATGTTTTAGTTTACTTGGACAATTTTAATGTAGACTGTACATAATGCATCTGCATGTGTATTACCGATGTACCATGTGTCATCAGTTACAAGGCTTATAGAATGTGTCATTGCTTTGATGCATATTGGCCATTCAACAGATTAAATCACACTTAACTAAGTACATGTGTATTCAATAATTTACCACATGCTGCCGTTTTCAAAAGTATGTTAAGTAAAAATAGTAGTCCAAATTGAGATTTTGCTCTGATCAGACTAAGAGTCTGAAGTTCTAGCTATTTAAAGTTTACTGTAATAAACGCTGAATAATGTCTTGGTACGAATGTTAAGTCTAGCATCCAATGAAACACGGCCATATTTTGAGATGAGATTTCACTCTAATTGAGATGCTTCGAGTAATTGTTTTTCTTTACATTGTATTTGTTAACACAGCTCCATCTAGCCATGCACAAGCTGTAGCTGGTCCATCTAAGTCTAGAGTAGAACAAGAGTCGGTACAACGCGGTGGAAATGACGAACAACCAGCAAACATACCAGCAGCTCCATCAGAAGAAGGTACTTACATGTTCTTATTTAGCTCTTCACATCTATCTTTTTGGCTCTTTTCTCTTTGCACCTTGTCCAATTCCGTTAGCATATGATCAACATTACATACATATCCTGTAGGGTTCGACACTAACACTGGTCTCCTGGTCCAAGGCCAGTGAAAATCAAGACGGATAAATGTAAGTCTTGAAGGACCAGTTACTGTTTTATTTACAAATTTTAGGGGACCAGTGACCAAAAATAGTTAGTGTCAAGTCCTGAATTCCCAAGTGCAGTTTTGTTGACAAATAACAAGGGTAATTTCCCTCGGTAAGGTGTCTTGTTTAGTCCATCCCAGTAGTTTGGATTGTCTCCCCTGCAACTGCATTATTAGAGAAAAGGGTTATGATCATGAAATAGGAGTGTGAAATTGATGGTTCTATGAAATCCTCAAAGAAGGAATATGGAATACTTACTAGGTTTCCAACTGCTATGGTTATACTCACTGTTAAGATGATATGGTGTAAATATGTAAAAAGTCAATGTTGTGTATTATAACCAATAAGCAAAATTCACCATGCAATTGAATTGTATCTGATTAACCTAGTAATCGTCCCAGTCCTACTATTAACAGACTATTAACTTACATTTCAGAAGAGAGAAATATATTTCAAGCTCCTGAACCACCCAAGACAACAATGCAAGCTTTAACACAAAGACTTGATAAATACAAGAATGCTGAACAACAAGCTAAGGAGGAGGGCAACAGTAGTAAATCTAGACGTATGGGAAGAATTGCTAAAGTAAGATATACATGTAATCCCTGGCTTCTATATATCATTGTAGTCTTTTCTTTCCAGGCGTATTATTACTGTTATTAATTTTTTGTTCTATACTTCTGAAAACATGTACATATCATTTGTCATAGAGGCTCACAGGGAAGACTGGGCTGGCCCAACTGTAATACCTCTTTAAATAAAGTCGTTGTTATTATTATTATAATTTCTCTTCTTCTCGATCTAAGCTTGATTTATGGGTAACATAAGAAACTCATGTGGAGAAATTGTAAGGTATTCCAGGGGTGGTATTCAAAATTGATCTTAATTAATTGGAGAGTAAGGACATGGCATGTTACTGACCAAGAATTTAATGAAGTGTGATCTGATATGTTGTCCTTATCAAAATTTTCATTTGCCCATGAGCAAGTTGGACCGAAAAATCCACCTGCTCAAAGACAAAATCTACTTGCCCAAGAAACACAAAAAAGCGACATAAGTTCAATATTTTTTTTATTTTTCAAGCATGGAGTACTGTGTACCTGATATTAAATAATATTTGTCAGAATTGAGGGATTCACTTTTGTGTTTAGGTAAAAAAGGGCTCTTAATATTATATTCTCATGATAATTTTTGCACTTGCCCATGGGCAAGCTGGATCAAAAATCCACTTGTCCACAGGAAAAAAAAGCCCAAGTCGGGCAAGTCGGACACAGGAATTCCTCACCCCTGCTTTGAGTCATTTTGTTTTTGACTATCAATCATGTTAAAGAAAATATGTCCATTTTCAATTCCATCCTTGTTTGCACTGACTGTTGATACTGCAAATACATTGGACATGTTATCATGTGAAACTTGTATATAGTTATTTATAGGACTATAAGTGTGACACGTGTTTTACGTTTGGTATATATCATTTCAGCAATATAATGAAGCTATAAGAGATTTCAAGGCTGGTAAACAAGTGGATTTTGAGGAGCTTCCTACCCCTCCTGGTTTGTGTTAAAATTCTTACTTTTATCTTGTTGTTGGCATTCAATGCAGTCCAAACCACAGATGAAAAAAAACAAAAAACTTATTATTTGTTTCATAAATCACAGTATCTTGGTTTGAAACTGTATCATTTTTTACAGAAATCAAAATGTAAAATTGAATTTATGTAATAATGTATTAAAATGTACTTTTTAGTGGATTCAATGTATTGTTTTCAGAATTTTCAAATATATACCATAAAATTAAAGTTTATTTCATTAGCTACTGTCCATATTTCGAGAGATAATTTTTTATTTACTGGTAATTATGACATTGTTGCTGACTGATTGATTGATGATTTTACAGGATTTGCTCCTATTCCTGTTGGGTCAGCACCGTCTGCGGCCCCCAAGATGCAAGCACCGAGTCCTTCAGCTAGCGGCTCATCTCTACAGGCTCCTGCTGGCAGGGGTCAACAGAGGTCACCACAGCCTGCTCAAAGGTCACCACAGCCACAAAGGTCACCGGTTGCTCCTCAAGCTCAAGGTCCTTCACCAAAAGGGGCACAAAACAGTCAGAAAGGTATTTATAGTATTATATTATGATTATTAGTGCACAAGAGCTAGGCAATTAATAGGAAATGATGTATCTATTAACTGTTACCTATTTACATGGCATGTATAGCTTGGAGAGTTTACATAATCCTGACCTTTAATTAGCATAATTTTACAGCTGTTATCTTGTCTATATTTATAACCCTTGTTATATGTTTGTTGGAGTATTATGAAGATGCTCTAAGTTAAATACAATCACAAATCTGAAATACTGATATTGGACTATTTGCTTTCTGAAATTGATATATTCAAAGCAGTAACCGTGTAATATATGCACACATAAAGGTCAGGAGCAGGTCAAATTCTCCAAGCTATACAGTGTGTTGAATTTGAAATAACAATGGTTTTAGTGAATGTAATAATAACACTAAGACTAACAGGCATTTAACCACCAATAGACCAGTAAGCATTTATTGTGTTTGAATAGAAAATATTTAAATGACACTACCGGAAAATGTGTGATGATTCAGCATGCTTGTTGAGTGTGCTAGTGCCTTATTCACCAACATTATAAGTCTAAATGTCAAATGTTATGTTCGCTCTCATGTTGTCATACATGAACCAGTTTTGATATCAATGGGTATATATCTTCAGTGGGTAACAATAAATAATCAGATCCAATTTCACATGGTAAAATCTTATTGCAAAGAAATGACAGTGATTATAAATTTTGTCAATTTTAAGTATAAGTCTTAGTTTCAGTCTTACACTGTTGGTGAATAAGGCCCTTGCTGTTTTTGAAATGATACAAAGTAAACCTCACATGGGAGAAAGTGAACATTTTGCTGATGTAAATTATACTGGTAAAAATAAGCATATGTTTGCATATATGAAAACTACTGGTATTTTCTGCATGGCAGATGGTGATGATGAATTTAATGGTAAGATTTAGTACAGTGGCTGTATAACGCACTCCACCCCGCACCAGTCATCCCTGACATCTATACATTGATAAATAATGTCCCAATCCAACATAATGTCCCAATCCAACATAATGTCCCAATCCAACATAATGTCCCAAACCAACATAATGTCCCAATCCAACATAATGTCCCAAACCAACATAATGTCCCAATCCAACATAATGTCCCAAACCAACATATACCTGTCATATACCAGAATCATGTCAACAGCCTACGATGCTTGCTCCTCATAGTCTATAGCTACTGCCTTGTTCCACAGGTCCGTGAAAAGTGCCCTATGTCACCTTTAGATACATATTTAAGTATGATGACTATCGATATAATATGTATAAATAAGTGATCTTGGACACTTTTCACGGACCTGGGCCTTGTCCATAAGTCCACCCCATACTCATGTGACTGTCAACGGCAATGGTGTTGAAAAAAATCTAGAAATAAAGTTTGTAAGTGATTCACATCAGTATTGTAATGCTCGACCATCATCTAAAAAACTGTCATTTACCACCCGCTTGCTTTGTACACATGCTGTGCATCTTACATAGCTTTGCACTGCTGTATCATAATCATGGATGTCAAACCTGCTTCATTTCTTGCTTATAGAGTCAATAAGCAAATTTACATTATGCTAACTGGTGGACATATTACTGTACAATCATTTTAATATCAATCAGACTAAATTACCTTGTTTTGGTAAAAATACCATTTCGTGGGGACATAATTTCAAGGTTTTCTTATCCGCTAAGTCATGTACTAAAGAAATTATCAATATTTGTAGGGATCTAATTTCGTGGTTGAGGTCGCCCGTGAAATCCAGGAATTTCAAATCAAATCCCCCTTGAATATTAATTATTTTACATAATACCATGATGATATATCAAGTCTGTTGTTCTGTCGTCAAAATGTTCAACATAATGTTTTAAATGTATTTACCGTAAATGTGCTCTTGCACAACATTTGAATTGTGCATGGCATGACAAAGCTACACCCATTGCATCAATTTCTGTTATATTTTACAAGTGAGTACAATTTTATACAGGTCTGTAACTGAACTGGGCTTTTTATTTATGAAATATAGAATAGTTGCTTATTCACTTTTAGAGCAACCTATAGATGGTCTATGTCAGACTACATGCAACCCAATTTTATTTTCCTCATCAAAAGCAAAATTTCTTAGAAATAATTCCTTTAATCTCATTGGAAAACTGAAAATTGTCACAGTGTAAAAAACAGAAGGAAATGGCTTCAAAATTGGCAGTAAACTGTTCTGAATGTACTCTCAGTTCAACTTACTATCTTAAAAACATTAAACATGTTCTCGTTCTTGTTGAATCTTGCTGGCAGCTCAGCAATTAAATCACTGCTTATAATTGTTTCACGTTAAAATATCAGGAGCTATTTTGGGCCCTTCATTGAAAGAGTTTAGCTTCATAGAATATATTGTAAGGATGTTGTCACTCTCAGGAACCCCTTATTATGTCCCGGCATCTACTGATGCTGGAGGCATATAGTGATGCACCTGTCCATTTGTTAATCCAGCTGTCTGTCCGCCACATGTTGAAACTCAACTATTTTTTTAAGTCCATCAAGTCATTGCTTTCAAGCATGGCATACTTGTTTACCACTATAAACACATTACATTTTCAAAGCCATGTAACACTTTCAACCATTTCAACAGAATTATTGTCTCTAAATGACTTGGCCATTTGTTACAGGCAAAGTTCCACCTGGGCATATTAAGTGTTTATTGAACAAAGTCTTGTTTGCTGTTTAATCTTAGTTATTATATAAATAACCATTTATTTATGTATAGAATTATTTTTCTCTGAATGCATAGTATCTCAGAAGCAGAGATGTAAGTATAGTATACACCAGTTCTGTATACCGTATATGTGAGTCATGTGGTTATCAGGCTTATTCTGTAAGCTTGTTTGTTTATCCCACAGGGGTCTGACTATAATGCGGTTGACTGTATTTGACCATGCACAGGGCCTGGCTAAAATGGTCTACAGTGTTAAAGTGGGGCACTGTTTGGACACCCACAGGGGTCTGGCTAAATAGTGGTCAACATTGTTTGGACATGCACATGGGTTAAAATGGGTACACATTTGGACACCCACAGGGGTCTGACTAAATAGTGGTCAACATTGTTTGGACATGGACATGGGTTAAAATGGGTACACATTTGGACACCCACAGGGGTCTGGCTAAATAGTGGTCAACATTGTTTGGACATGCAAATGGGTTAAAATGGGTACACCTTTGGACACCCACAGGGGTCTGGCTAAATAGTGGTCAACTCTGTTTGGACATGTGCATGGGTGTGTTTACAATGTCTGACATCCACTGGAATATAGCCTAAAATTATCAGTGTACTGTATCTATGCACTTGCAGCATTCTCACTGAAAATTGGTATACAGACACCCTCATGTTCTTGCTGAAAGTATACCGTTTCAGTCCAGCTACAGTGGTCTGGCCAAAATGTGATATACTGAGTTTGGACATCCACTTGAAACTGGTTTGTTGGGACTTGAATGTGGTATACTACGATCAGGCAGAATGTTTGTGTAATATCCCTGTGGTTTATGTAAAAATGTAATTGTTTTACAGAGAAGTGTGAACTGTGATTGTCTATTTTTGTTTTTAACCCGATTCTTTTTATTGTCATGTCTTCCAAAGATATATTTGAGTATAATTATAATCAGTTTTACTTTGAACTAGTTTGAAAGATTACTTAGTCTAGTGTTGCGCAAATATATCCATGTGGGACATAATAATTTAATTTAATAAGAATTTTATGATGTATTTAATGAAATGCCCCCCCCATGATATGAAGTTGTAAAATAGTGTTACTGCTGATCATGTGACCGACAAAACACAAACCGTGTCCCTTTTCCCTTCGACATATTCAGCACCCCCAGATGGACTTAACGCCATTTATCATTTTTGAGGTTTATAGGTCAAAGGTCAAGGTCAAGGTCAACACTTACATTAATACATCCACTATATAATTGTTGTGTTCTATTGGGCAACCTTGAATTAATCGTTCAGCAGCCTTGCAATATCTGCTTTATGTCTGGTCGTCTATGGTTTTATCTGCAACTTAACTGTTGTTAAATTTTATTGTTGGGAGTTTAAAATTGTGCTATCAAATAATTCTTTGACTAATGTGACTAAGGCATTACTTATATATAACTCATCCTGTAGCTGTTCTTGGATAATGCATAAACAAATTGAATATAGATATTATGGCTGACTGAAACAAGTTTTGCAAATCCATTAATATCAGAACCTTGCTATTCTAATTTTAGTAAATGTGACCCCATCAGTTCTCTTGTTTTGGCATGGTAATTATGTACTGTGTTTTGTAATTTGATGTAGGCAAAGCGTAGAAATCTAGTTGAGTAGAGATTTAGTTGAAGAATAAATAAAAAATAAGCCTCTTGATCAGCACTAGATCATAAATAGCTCAGAATAATTATTATTTGATATTCAGATTTGTAAAGTCAGAGTTTTTCCCCTTAGTTTGATTAGTACAAAAATAGACTGACATTTGATTCTATGTTTGAACTTTCCCTACCTTCTCGCAAAATTGTCAATCTTTTTTGGGGGCTTTTCAGGATATTTTTTGCATTATGAGTTAATGTAAAAAGTGATTTAAATTGCAACTTACCCACCTTAAAACTTCTGGGACATGTACCAGCAAATAAAGATTTTTTAAGATCAACCTTATTTATTTTGGTTGAATATTGCAAAATTATTTAATTGCTTCCAAATATGATTGCTCAAATGTGGTCTTCAATCATATGAAACTATAGCTATTTTGAGCTCACCTGGCACCCAAGCTTTCAAATTGCAATGAAAAGGCTATTATGTATACTATTATGTTTATGCCATCTGAAGATGGTCAGCGGTCCTACAGTAGTGTTCAAGAAATCCTCCTTGAATGAAAAATTGTAAATAGTTTGTATAGCAATTTAAGTTGATGCAAACATTAAATGAAGTTTTCTGTTTCTTGCACTGGAAGAAATGATCAAATTGATTGATTAAAATTGACCAAGTCTGATTGATTAAAAATGACCAAGTCTGATTGATTAAAAATGACCAAGTCTGATTGATAAAAAATGACCAAGTCTGATTGATTAAAATTGACCAAGTCCCTTATTACTTGCAGTTGAAATAATTATTAATGGAAACACTGACCAACTTAACAATTAAGTCTGTGTTTGTAAGTTATGCTTTGTGTGAATAAAGTCTGTATATATTTGTGTGCTCTTCAATTTCACCTTCAAGGTGATTACAGTGTATATCACCGTGAGTGTGGAATTGAAGAGTATATATACCGCATTTGTAAATTTATAATAATATAAATGAGTGACATAACTTAATGTTATTATGTTATGTTATATTTGTAATAATGATGTCTCTCCCGAACCCGGGCCAAAATTTGCCTGACGTGTTACACACATAAACAATTTCTATTTGTTTGATATCATATAATATGAATACTTTCTTGCTATTTATCACCATGCTATTTTTAAAATCAGTTGTATTATTGTTGTTTTGTAAAAAGTCCTTTTCAGGACTAAATATGCAAATAAACTATATTCTATTCTATATTTACTTTTAGTTATGAAAAGAACCATGTCACTGAGGGCAGACCAACAAACCACGTTTTTGAAGGAAAGAATGCAGGAATATAAATCTGCTGCTATAACTGCTAAAAAGAACAATGATATTGCTCTAGCAAAACAATACCTGAGGATGGCAAAGGTATAGTTTACTTCTTTCTGTTATATATTTACCTTTATTTCATTGCAATTATGTATTAAAACAATTGTTGAAGTCAAACGAGTCTGGGTTTCTTCCTAATATAGTAGGGGCCATTACAAGCCTTACCACAAGGCCCCTTTCATAGTTAACATTTCTTTAAAACCATGCTGTTTTCCTGCAAAATGTTGTTCACAAAATCGGTTCCCATTGTAATCAAAATACTAACATGACCCCTATAATTAAAGGTTTAAGGCTCCATCTATTGATAAGGTCCCAAAAGGTCATGCTAGTATACAGTGGCCAGTGGATTTCTTTACACTTTTTTCTCACAGGCATTAACTTAATTATAACTGACATCTTCCCCGCATCTGTGCACAAAAAGCAGCAGTAGAAATTCTGATGACTGTTCTGTTAAGGGATTCTAAAATAATGGAACTCCAGATTTGCTGCGATGGAAAGAATGAACTTTTCTGCAGGAAATGAAAGTAATTTGGTTAGAAAATTTAAAGAAGTGACAAAGTTATGGTCATTTGAAGTTTCATTAGCCAAATTTTAAAACTAGAACAATGTTTGAACTGAACTTAGGTGCGAGGGCGAGTGACATTCGAAGCAGACTTGTGACTTCTGGATTGGACATTATACCTCTGTAGAACCTCTGTCTGTTAGAGCCTTTCTATTTTGAAGCTTGTTTCAATGTGGTACTGCATTTAAATGACATTCAAGCGGTTATTGTTTCCATGTGATGGATAAGGAAGTTCGGTGTGGGTGTAAAATCATTTAATTTTGTTGGGACAAAATTTTGTGGTTTTGGTAAAAAAGACAATTTTGTTGGGACTTGAATTTGTGGATTTTGCATTTTAGGTAATAAAACAAGGGTCAAAATTAATGTTCATAGTACATGTATGTTACCTCTACATTGTATTGTTTATTGTAACTTCATTGATTACATTATTTGTTCTTTGATAAAAGTGTTTTAATGTTAAAATATAATCTTGTTTACACAAAACATTGTTATATTTGCTCATATCATGTTTTATATTTATCATTTTATGATTTAAAACGAGTTTCATGACTGTGTACTTGTCACATTTGTATATACCTCAAGCATTAGGGTAATTTTGACAATACTTTCTCTCTGTCTATTGAAGCAATCTATTTGTCTTTAGGTATTCTTAAGTAGGAAACAAAATATATAATTTTTCAGGCACAATGATTGCTAGAATATGTTCAGTTTGGATACAATACAATACAATCTTTATTTTAAGTCGGATTTCATTTACAAAAATATAACAAATAGCTGACTGAAATTTTGTAAATGTATTATACATCAGCTAATTGTGTGCTTTGGTATTTCAGGGTTTTGAACCAATGATTGATGCTTCTGAGAGCGGACTTCCTGTGGATCTAACTCAGGTAAATATGGTATTCTGTAAATATGTAATTTTTATGCTCCCGTATCGATAGATTGGGAGGCATATAGTGATTCACCTGTCCGTTCGTCCGTCCGTCTGTCCGGCCTAGTTAACCCTGACTGTTTCTTCTAGCATTAATATGGCTTGCTACAAAGCTTTCAAACTTGCATGGATGTTGTATATGACCACTCTCCACATGCCTGTATCACCTGACTCCATTTTGACCTTCACCTTGACCTAATTTTGGACTTACTGGTAGACTTATTGAAAGGCCAAATTCTTGGTTAACCCAAATTGACCGTTTCTTCTAGCATTAATATGGTTAATAAACTGTTCTCTTAAGCTTTTGTATTATTCATCAAGTTATAGACTTGCCCTTCTAGTTTATAAAATTTCCAGTGTCAGACTGGTCCATTTAGTTTGGGACAGGCCTACTGGTTATATTGTGTTCAATATAAATTTATAGAGATATGACTTTGAAGGACAATATACACCATGACAATGATCATTAAGATACTACTGTAAAATCATTCTGGGGGGATTAAATTTCATGGATTTTGTGGTTCACCTCAACAACGAAATGTAATCCTGTCAAAAATAATTGTGACCCTTGTATTTATTACCTGAAATGTAAAATCTACAAATTTAATGTCCCATTGAAATGCTCTTTTTTGTCACAACCACAAAATTTTGTTCGTTGAAATTAAATGATTTTACCGTTTGTGTTTGATAAGTGTATGTGACGGTGTGTATATTGTTGTAATTCAGGTACCACCATCATTAGGGACAGAGGAGGACAATCCTAACTTTGTGATGGTGTCTCGTGAAGATTGTCAGCTGTCAGGTGACAGGGAAGAAGTCTTTGAGAAATTAGAACAGGATCTTATTGCACAGATAAGGGTAAGGCTGACGTCTATTGTTTAAATATTTTAATGAATATCTTATATCCTGACTTACATTCTGTTATTCTATGCTGCGATTATCTTTTATAATAGTACCGAATTTGGCTTAATTGGAAAATTCACATCGTAATCAGGGCTCGACTCTAACTATTTTCGGTCACTGGTCCCCCAGCAAAGAAACATAAAATTTGTAAATAAAACAGTTACAGTACTGGTCCTTCTTGATTTTCACTAGCGTCGGACCAGGGGACCAGTGTTAGTGTCGAGTCATGGAAATTGGAACAGCATGATGTGACATTTATGATGTCATGATTTTAAAGCCTGGCACAGATGATGTTACATTTCTTTTTTGCATGATACTGGAATCAGCTTCTATAACAGTGAAAATAACAAAATTGGATTCTGTTACAAATTCTTTATGGCGTGGATTTGCACTTCTTCAAACCAAACAAGTCCTTTTTTTGTCACTTTGTCAGTAGACCTTTAATACAGTAATTGATTTTCACTTAAAAAAACAGCCAAATAATAAGACCACCACAGGGGTGGTATTCACAAAGCATCTTAAGTGAAAACTTAAAATTTTCTTAAAATCTCAATTTTTCGTTAAGTGTATCAGCTTAACAGGAAAATCAAGATTTACATCTATACACATTAGTTAGAAGCATTATTTAAAGAGCTACAGTAATTACATTGAAAACATGGGTAATTCTTTGTTTCTTTGGAAAAATGCTCCGCTCAATTTTTGAACTTAAGTAAAAATATTTAAGTTTTTACTTATGATGCTTTGTGAATACCAGCTTGGTCCATTTTTCACAGTTTTTGATCTTTGTTCAACTTAGATATTTAGATCAAGTCCATAATACTACCAATTTTCAAGTTTCTCAAAAGTGGTCTTAAAATCAAGGTTTTACTGTACGATCAGTACTATTTAAACATAATGATATGATATGTGTTGTATAGCCCTCTTGAGAAGTGATCTTTTAGTACTGCAGGGGTCCCATTTGACCTGTGAGTAGGGATTTTGACGCTAAAAATTTCTAAAAAGCCACATTTTGACCCTCAAGATGTTGGTTTGAAGAATCATTTTCTTTTAAAATCATGGGTATTAATTCCCGATAAACTGGGGTAAAATTTAGGTATCAAAATGTCTCTTCCGATTCAGAAGCTATTAGAACCTCTGTACTGGTACATGTATTTCTGTTGAAGTCTTTCTACCATCTATTTTCAGACATGTACTGCTAACAGTTCTCATTTCTCAAAACTCGGAGATGTGATGAGTGCTAACAAGTATGGCTACTTACAAGATCAATTTAGTGATATTATGATAAAATTATAAGAACATGTACTAATTTAATGAGATTTCTCAGGAGCTTTTGTATTACTGACAATTCGTGATTTTAATCTCAATTTGATAACTTGATAGTTGGTAAGCTCTGGCTTTATCTTATCCAAGTGAGTTCTCAAGTACTATTGCACCAGTCAGAATATTGTCTCCCAAAAAATTATATGTTGGATACATATTGATTCTGTGCTGAATGTCTGTTGGAATGGACGTCACACAGTTTGCCCTTAACGACTGTTCGGATTTCAATGAAATTTCACATGAATTGTTAGTTTGAGAAACAGATTTTGATCAATAATTATTACAATAAATGCATATTTTAAATTTTTTATTGTGTGTTTACTTTAGATTTCAGAAAATGGAGAATGGGTTACAGAAAGATTTGACAGCGTTGAAGAATGCATTGAGACACAAAGATCCTGTACCCAAGTTTCATTATGAAAACAGGACATTTTCAATGGTGCAGTATGTATTACACACCAGTCAGTTGCATCCACGGCCGCCCACTCCTGGGGATTGGTGGGGATTTTTACTTTCGGGTTGTTAAAACCTTCACCTCACTGCGGCCCTCTGAGGGACAGCTGATGGTAAAATCTTCCAGTATTTCCCCGGTCCCTGTCAACTTAATATTGTTCCGGGGTACTGGTTCAGGGAAAAAATTATTCCCAACATTTGCCGGGCAGGGAGCTGGAAGGTAAAAAACACGGTCGTTTCCCCGGCTATCCACCACCCATCCCCGGAAATGGGGTGCCGTGGATGCAGCATTCTTTTAATTACGGATCACATAATTATGTCTAAAGATTATTAATTGTCTTTGATGAACAATACAGCTTCTTCATATTTCAGTTGAATGGCTATAAGTATTAAGATTTAAGGACTTACTAGTAAGAATGTTATGAATTTCAGAGGTTGATTAAAGATGGGATTTAATTTTATCACATAACCTGCGGTCTGGGAGTGCAGGAAAGCTGTGCCGGAAATATTATTTGGCACACCCAGGCTATTACATAAATATTACAAATTAGCTTGAAGTAATGTAAACCAATCCATGCCTTGAGCGTCCCATGAAAACAGAATCGACGTCATGACGCCGCGCTCATTGTACCGCTAAATTTTGAATGAAACATATGAAGTGGACATCATCATTTTGAACTATAATGAGCGTTCGCTAAGGTTATGTGATAAATAGAATCTCATATTCGTGCTAATTACATACAAGTTTTATTAAAGATGTCGACAAAAACAATATGAAAGCCTTGTGTCATATTATTTTGTCATCTTGTTTAATAAAACTCATATGTAATGAGCACTCCTGCAAGATTAGAACAGAAATTTGTCATAAATGTTGTTGATTTAATGATATTGTATCGTCAGTAATTATTATGTGGATTGCTTGCTACGTTGTAGATGTAACACAGATTTAGGTGACAATGATATGGAGATGACGGTGGTTCGTGGCGTACAGTATAATCCACCATCAGGTTATTCTGAGAAAGATTTGGACACATATGTTAAATATGAGTTCCCTTTTCCTAATGTGAGTATATGCATGACACTTTAGTGATTTAGGATATAAATAGTGTGCCTCTGTTGCACTGTGGTTGGTGCAACTGTCGTCTAATCTGGCCACCTGGGTTCAAATCATGGTGGAGGTACATATGTATGCCAGCCATATTTCAGTAGAAATAAAGCAAATATAGGCTTAGCTCGACAATATACAGCCATTTAGTATAATGGATATATTATCACCCCCCCCCATATTTGATGAAGGGGTTATATTGCTTTGGATATGATGGTCAGTCTTAAGGTTGGTTGTTAGGTGGGTTGGTAATCCAAATGGTTTCCATTGAATATTTCAAGAACTGTGGCGGGGAAATTTGTTTAAAAAAAGTAGTCCGTTTGCAGGAAATTATGAACTGTGATATTATTGACTGTGAAATTAGTGGGGAATAATTCACCGTTATTCCGCCGTAAACCACCAATAAGCATGACATAAGATTATACATCTATGGTCTATAGATCAAGTGATGCTTATATATCTATGGTCTATAGATCAAGTGATAATTATATATCTATGGTCTATAGATCAAGTGATAATTATATATCTATGGTCTATAGATCAAGTGATGATTATAGATCTATGGTCTATAGATCAAGCGATGCTTATATATCTATGGTCTATAGATCAAGTGATGTACCTTTATTGTTGTTTTCTAGGATGAACCACAAGTTGGACATACAGAAACTGTAAAATCTTCATTAATTCCAGGTATGTATAGTGCTCAATATTTCTGGTATTTCTTGTACAGTGTAGGGGTCCTACAGTTCCGCAATATTCCGGAAATCTGAATTGGCTGCATTAGGAAGAATTATCTTTTCTGCACTAAATGAAAGATATTTGATGAAACAATTCAAAGAATTGACAAAGTTATGGTCAGTTGAGGTGCAATAATCTAAATTTTAACAATAAAACAATGTTTGAAGCCTTGTAAAAGAAGTTTGGATGTTTGCTAATGGCACACGACACAGCCTTGCAACTTGTTTTCAGCATTGAGCATTATGCCTCAGTAGAACCCCTGGTAGTGATAATATGAGTGAAACAAAACTCTCATACAAATTTTTCAACAAATAATTTAATGTTGGATCCCCCCATGATAAAAGAAATGACTGAATCCATGCATGTAAGGCATGAATGTTTTGATACTTGAGAAAACACCCACTTGGTATGCTGTTACAGGCTATTGACTTTGTAGTCTTTTTAAATTGTTTCCATAGCCTCGTATTTTCTGATAATCATAACAAGTTATTTTTCATCTGCTTGTAGAATATCAAGAACCAGTGAAGTTCACTATGAATAGGAAGTCGAGAGCCTTAGTCAGGGTGATAGAAAGAAAAACCATCAAATTAGAAATATTCTATAAAAGGTAATGATGATGAAAAGCTTTAATGGAATTAACTGTCCTGATTAGTCTGTGATATGATACTGGGTTGGTATTTATAAAGCATCTTAAGTGAAAACTTAAATATTTTGACTTAAGTTGATTGTCAGACAGTTTTTCTTGTTTTCTCAAAATATTGATTTTGTTGTTAAGACCTTCTCATTCTTATTGTGTTTAGATATGTTTAAATGATAATAACAAATATATAAGTGTCCAAAAGTCTATCATTGAACAATCAGGCAGGAAAAATAATATACTGTAAAATCATTATTTTTCATAGAAGATTAAATTTCATGGATTTCGTGGTTCACCTCCACCAAGAAACTTAATCCCATAAAACAATAACTTTGTATTTAATTTACCTATAATGCAAAAATATACAAATTAAAGCCCATCGAAATGGTCTTGACCAAAACCAGTAAATTTTGTCCCGTCAAAATTAAATTATTTTACAGTATGACCGAGCACTCAAACAATGGCAAACAATTATAAATAGAAATCTAAGTAAATGTTACTTTTGATTCATGAAAATATCATATGTAATAACTTGCGATATTTATTTTATTTACAGAGGTTTTCTTAAGAGTGATAAATTACTAGGAACAGTAAATGTGAAACTGTTGCCATTGGAAACACAATGTACATATCATGATAGTCACGATGTAAGTCTTATCATCTATTGTTGCTAATTTTACTTATTCTGCAAGCTGTATATTGTTTTTGGCTCTACTATCAAGTATGATGTTTGTTTGGGATATATTAGAGACATTCCTTTAGGTCCAGGGACCTTATTCACCAACGTTGTGAGTCTAAAACTCAGACTAAGACTTAAAATTGGCATTATTCATCATCACTGGCATTTCTTTGAAATTAGATTTAACCAAATGAAATTTAATCTGACTATTTTATGTTACCCGCTGAACATGTATACCAATTTATATCAACATGGGTACATTTATAAAAACATGAGGGCGAATAGAACATTTGACAATGTTAAGTCTAGGTCTGTGTTTTAGACTTACAACGTTGGTGAATAAGGCCCCTGGACTTGTCAGTCTGTAGTCAAGACCTGTCCGCACTCATATGCTGCAAAATATTTGTCCGGTTTGAAGGAAACTTCTTAAGAAGCATTATACCAAGCCTGATTGTGCTGACTAGTAGCATTTATAATTTACATAAATTTTCAATATATTATGGCACTTTCATTATTGTTATTATCTAAACTACTGATGTAGCTCCTAATCAAAGAACCATCTGGTTTGTCTATGATATTAGTCTGCTGCATGTTCTGCTACATTTTACGTGGGATAATTCAGTAGGATTTACTGGTAGTACTGTCCATGTGATATGTCTAATGGATTTGCTAGCTTGACTTCTATTGTTGTCACTTGATCGTTTGCGTCTCCATGTGTGTGGGCATTAAGTTTTTTGTCAGAGTCATTTTATCAAAGACTATCAAATGTATCCACTTGAAACTCAACATATTTATTCAGCATCATAAGGGGAGTCCATACTGACAATACTGATAACCCTCACCTGTGACCTATAATTATTGAGTTGTCTGCCCATGTTACCCTGAGAGTTTTCACACAGTAAGGTGAGTAAGGGTGCTATCAAGTATGAGAGAGTGGAGCATCCAGCACTTGTAAGCGGTGCTGTCAAGTATGAGAGAGTGGAGCATCCAGCACTTGTAAGCAGTGCTGTCAAGTATGAGAGAGTGGAGCATCCAGCACTTGTAAGCAGTGCTGTCAAGTATGAGAGAGTGGAGCATCCAGCACTTGTAAGCAGTGCTGTCAAGTATGAGAGAGTGGAGCATCCAGCACTTGTAAGCAGTGCTATCAAGTATGAGAGAGTGGAGCATCCAGCACTTGTAAGCAGTGCTATCAAGTATGAGAGAGTGGAGCATCCAGCACTTGTAAGCAGTGCTGTCAAGTATGAGAGAGTGGAGCATCCAGCACTTGTAAGCGGTGCTGTCAAGTATGAGAGAGTGGAGCATCCAGCACTTGTAAGCAGTGCTGTCAAGTATGAGAGAGTGGAGCATCCAGCACTTGTAAGCAGTGCTGTCAAGTATGAGAGAGTGGAGCATCCAGCACTTGTAAGCAGTGCTGTCAAGTATGAGAGAGTGGAGCATCCAGCACTTGTAAGCAGTGCTATCAAGTATGAGAGAGTGGAGCATCCAGCACTTGTAAGCAGTGCTATCAAGTATGAGAGAGTGGAGCATCCAGCACTTGTAAGCAGTGCTATCAAGTATGAGAGAGTGGAGCATCCAGCACTTGTAAGCAGTGCTGTCAAGTATGAGAGAGTGGAGCATCCAGCACTTGTAAGCGGTGCTATCAAGTATGAGAGAGTGGAGCATCCAGCACTTGTAAGCAGTGCTATCAAGTATGAGAGAGTGGAGCATCCAGCACTTGTAAGCAGTGCTTTTGTTTGGGATTTATGTGTGGAATTTGATTCTTTTTGGTTTAACTCTATTGTTCATTATTGTATGTATTTCTACAGCTAACAGATGGTAGAAAATCCGTTGGTGGTAAATTAGAAGTGAAACTACGCATACGAGATCCATTCAAAAACAAACAGGTCGAAGAAGTTAAAGAAAAATGGCTAGTTATCGACCAGTTCATAAAAACTTTGGATAAACCAAATGTAAGTTTAATAATATATGTGTGTTGCTGAATTGTAAAATAACCTCTAGTAAAATACTTTCTAGCTCATGATCATTCTTAAAATTGGATATGATACAATTGTTATAAACTAATTTTGTGTTCCAGAAAAGTAAAGAAAATGATTACAAGTATGATTCATATTGATTATAAAATCAAAATTTATTGTCTGATTCGGTTTTAACAAAGTAAACATAATATGTATTGCTTTTGACTGACAAATTATTATTAAAGTGTATAAAGCTATACCTGACAATATTTTTTTAAAATGGTCTAGAACACCCTAAGAACCCATCCAAATTTTTAATTTGCAATTAGATATAGCTCTAAAACTTTAAGAAGTATGTTGCCAGCACAATAAAAAAAGTAAATTGTCAGTTTTCTCAAATTTAAAATTAATTATATATCTCCTGATGAGTTATTAATGTATAATATTTTGTTTGCTTAAGGTGATGAACTTGAATACTTTACAAAACTTGTTTGCATGTGTTTCAGGCTCAAGGGGGAGAGAAAAAAGGGTAAGTAGTCTTTTCAAATATTTGGTATTGAGATGATATACATATTCTCCTAATTACTGTAAAATCTTTAAATTTTGATGGGACGAAATTTGTGGGTTTGGTAAAACAGATCATTTCGATGGGACTTTAATTTGTGGATTTTGCCTTTCATGTAATAAATATGAGGGTCTGCTTAATTTAATACCCCATGAATATCAATGATTTTACAGTATATAGGTTGATAGTTAGGATGGCATAGTAAATCATACAGCATGTCTGTCTACCCTCAGAACAGTAAAACCTTGCACAGATGACATCTACCTAGTATACATACTATCCAATATATATACACGGTCCCATTTAATTTCTAAGACATGAACAATATTTTTGATTTCTGGCATGTTCCCAACCTATCCTAAACATTTGCTTTGACTCTAATGTAAATATTATGCTTTTATTGAATTTGGTAAACTTATGTCAATAGGTGTGCATTTGATAGTTTATATTAATATTAAGAGTGACTTGAATAATAAATTTATCTTGAATTGTTCAAATAAAATTCTCATAAATTACTGGTAATTGTACTTGGCAAGGACTGGTGCCAGGTTTTCCAATTTTGTCAGGAATGGTTAAAAATAGTAACATTTACTACTCACTTTGTCTAACAAAATATATGTCTCCCAAATATAGTGAGTGAGATATGTTCATTTTGTGCTGAACGTCTGTCTGTCTGGATCCGATCTCCCGAAACATTTTAAGTAGAAATCTCATCTCAAATTGAGATTTTACCAAAATCAAAGTCTGCATTTCAGATTAATCCAATGTTCAAACTCTTTATATTTTGCGGTTATAAATTTAGAATAATGTGTTCGGTTGTGTGATGCCAATTTTTAATCAAGCCTCGATTGGAAATTAACTAATAGACACATGCCGATATTTGAGATTAGATTTAACTCAGATTGAGATGTTTCGGGAGATCGGGACCTTCAATTGGATTTTAATGTAATTTTACATGAACTTTTGGTACCAAACATAGGTCCGATGATTTTTGCCAGCTGTGTCTCTTTCTAGGAGATGCTTGCTTTTGTTTAAAATACCTTTCTATTAATAATTATTTCTTGATGTAATTAACTCATTTAAAACCGCTGCATGTGTTTTGTGTTGTAAGTAAGTAAATAGTTTATTAACGTGACATGTGAATAACAGAAAGCACCCGGCCCAATGGACCTATATGTCACCAGCTTTGTGACGTACTTTAAAGTCATGATAGTAGTTTTGTATTGTATGTATGTGTATAATTGTATTCACGTAGTACTAGGCACACACGCTAACTGTTATATTTCTGTGTATTAACAGGAATCCGACGTCTAGTGCCTGCTTACTCTTGTGATATACCATTCTACACATACATACAGATATTCCTGCATGGCTATACACCACACTGATACTGATTGACAGACTTATACTGCATGGTTTTTAGCGTGTAACAATTTCCGTGATATCCACTCTTAAGTTTGGAACACTAACTTCACTTGAATTCTGTGCAATTTATTTTCCTGCCACAGGCCCTATTGTTTATTTACATGATTATAAAAAATGACTATATTTTGTACCCTCTCTGTCCGTCCAAAGAATGTGGATGGGCCATAAAACTGTTCATTATTTATTTATTTATTCAATCTTGTTGACTTAGAACAATGGTTTCTTACCTAAAACACTTATTAAAAGGGTTAATGACTTCACTTGATTTTCATATATAACTGGGCATTTGTGTCACGTAGGATACATAAATATGTAGATTTAATATTTATTCTGAAATAAGACTTACCCATGCTAGGTATCCTGGTATTTTACAATTGTTCTTATCTGTGGTAATAAGTGATCAAATTTTAATTAAACTTAGTTGAAAAATGATATGAAACTGATGGAAACAAATTACTTGTATTTGCTGGCTTAGTTTGATTTAAATATTTTTCTTTCTTGTATAGAATAAATGCACAGGTAACTGTATCTTTGATAAACACTAAAACGAAAACAAAATTGTATTTTTTCGTTATCAATGATACTGTTACCTGTGAATGGATGTGGATGTATTCTTATATTGTTGGTTACACTTTAATAGTTCTACTAATATAATGTAGCATGTACCTCTCACAACTAGCGATATATTGTCATCAGACCAGCCTCCATTTATTGTGTTTATTGTCAATATTCTTTTATATGGTATTTTACACAATTTAACAAATATCCGTCTTAATACTTTTTTTTTTAACTGCATCATTTGCATGTGTATACAATTTATATCTATGTTATTTTGATATTAATGTACATTTCATACAAAAGGCACTAAGGTCGAAGGTTAATGTCACAGCAATGAGGCGTATGTGCTGTTTCGATCTTTCTTATTACATGTACATTTTTGTATTAGTATTATTATTCTGTGATAAGAGTACATTTTAGCCTTTTATCTCAGTGATCTTTGTTCTCATATATATAAGATAACTCTATCATTGTTGGTTATAATCTCAAGTTGTGCCTTGCCCTGTCTCAGTTTATATTATACTTATTTACATTCATTTATTACAACGTTTTTTCCCCTCCTTTGTAAAGTACCCATAAAAGGTACTTTCCCAGTCAGGAGTCATGACCATTTTCCCCAATTTACAAGTAAAAAAATCCCCAAAACAGAGAAAATTAACATTGAAGCTTTTGCAATTACTAGAAAAACATGAATAACTTGCCTTTAATTTGTTCCTTTTTCATCAATTTATCATGTTATATGTCAAAAAACAATTATAAAGACATTTAATGGTCTATTTCCAGTAAGCAGTTTATTAAAAAATACCAATTTCAGGAATATACCCACAAAAATTCCCAATTTCGAGATTTTACCAATTTGAATGGTTCCTGGTATTTTCCCAAAATAGCAAGAAAAAACGCTGTATTATTATTTTTGTATGTAACTCTATTGGTTTTGATAAATCTCTGTTATTGCTGTTGTTTTGATAGTAAATAAATCAGTTATTGTAATCTGGTTGTTCTGTTCATGTAAAGTTAAAATATTGTGCAAACAGGCTATGTATCCTTGAAAACCCAGGCCACTCCGCTCCTGCACTCTGTCTCGTTACATTGACGTTGATGTAGCGAGTTTGGGAGTGGAGTCACCGCAGGGTTTTCAAGGATGCTGGGTATGTAAGTTGTAACAATAGTGTTGTTAGATTTGAGGCTGAAATATATTATAAGGTAACCATAGAGATTTCAGTCACTCAGACAGTGGCTATTGGTATACTAGTTACTAAGCCACTATTCAATACACGTCCCTCAGACATTGTGGAATTCCATATTGTCACAGCTACAAAAGATGCCATATTTTTAAAGCAGTTAGTGACAGTTGAATGTCTCTTGTTTCTTTAAACACTAAAGTGAATTCAAACATTTTGACCACAGAATTTGAAATCTAGGTCATGATCCATACTGGGGTATCTAGATTGAATCTAAAAAAAAATCATGTTAGTACAGTACTCTAGTTTAACGGATCCTGAGTAAACTTTATAGAAGTGTTCTGAAATGACTCGATATGTTTTAAATAAATATGAAGGGAACTGCTTCTGGCACTCGGATGATTGACTTTGGGCTGTCTTGAACCTCTTTCTAAAGTCAATATGTTGTAAGTTTCCATCTTGAATAATCTTGGATCGTTTGTTTCTTACAGCCCAGTTAGGATATTTTGAGAGTAAAACAGCAGTAAATGTGTTACCCAAAACATTACATACATTGTCCGAACAGTACAGTTTGGTTTAGCTTTGAATATATCCTGCACATGTTTGTATTAGCCTTTATAATTGGTTTCACACGGTAACAGTGGATTACACCACTGCTTAACTCTTAGATTTGTATCCTAACTGGACTGTAAGTATTTGCTTAGATTCCTCTGGTGAGCAACCTTGAATCATCTTTCTTTATAGCAATATGTGGTAAGTTTTAATTGTGTTGTGTGATTGCATTTTGTTGTTTTATAGATCGTCAGCAGGGTCAACATGTATGGAAGTTCTCAAGTTTGAGAAGCAACAGCTTGATAAACAAGTAAGATATTCTATCTAGTGATAACATATCTCTAAAAGGTAATCTTAGTAGAAATATCACTCTTTATACTCAATTTTTCGACTTTGTTATTCTGTCAAGCTATAAACTGTTATCTAAAAGATGTAGAATTATTAACAGTGTTACATAGATCATGAAGATAAGACCAAGGGTAGAAATATTGAGTATAAAGAGGGATTTTTCTACAAAGATGACATATGTAATTTAAAACTAAAAAAAGATGTATTCTGAATGACTTGTTGTGTATTAGAATGTGCTGGTGAAAATTTAGCTGCACCTATGGTCCAATAGTTAGTATGCTGGAATTGTAACCAGGCAATCCTGATTCCATTTCTGGCAGATTATATCCTCTTCTATGAAAATTCATTGAAGATTTTCCCTCACATGTGAAGAAGTTGCTGGTTCTTTGGAGAAGGGTAATTTAGTACTGGTTAGGACATAGAGGTTCCAACTCTTGTTTGATTTTTGAGAATACAATTTTACATACCTGACTAACCTGAGTATCCCTGTCAAAATTTTGACATGTAAGTAAACCATATGTAGAAAGCACTGTAATGTAATTGATAATTTAACTGAATCACAATGTGCAGATTGTATAATATACTCCTGTTATATTCTATTTTAAGATTTCTGGTTTACGAGACAGTTTAAGTCAAACACAGTTAGCTGCCCTTAGTGGTAAAGGTAAACTGATACAACAAAAGATAGAAATGCAATCTGCATCATTGAAAGCTGGTGGAGTAGATGCATGGAAAGGTATGGAATTTTGGTAAAGCTTGATTTTTGAAAATAAAATTGACCGCACACTGGGTGTAAGTTGAGTATTGAGTTGACCAATTAATGGATTTGATTTTGGTTGTAAAACCATTGCAAATGTTACACATGTCTGCCTTACCCAAGTTTTTTTTTTAAACTTTTTATCCCCCCATCTTTGATGATGAGGGGTTTATTTTTTTGCACTCTTCTTTTACCCAAATTTTTAAACTTTTTATCCCCCCATCTTTGATGGTGAGGGGTTATTTGCTTTGCACTTGTCAGTTAGTTGATTGCCAATATCTCACTTGCACTTTACCCAATATGAAGGGCAGACAATTCAATTAAGGAAATAGACTTTTAACAAAACACCTTAATATTCTTGATAAGTTGCACATGTATACTGCGCTGGCTTAGAATGAGAAGGTCGTAAGTGCCACTTGCGACCTTTTAAGATTCTACATATTTAGAATAAGCATCACAAGGCGCTTCTTATGAGCCCATTTTCATAAAAATCTGAACTTGTCATGTTGACCAAAATGAAGTTGTAAGAGTTTGTTTTACCATAAGTAAAGATTAAATGTCAGACAGTTTTTCTGTGTTTTCTCAAAATATCGATTTGATAGTTACGACCTTCTAATTCTAAGTCATCACCTCTTATCTGAATAGTGTAGGGGCGTATAACACTCCACTGTAGCATGGGTGTATAACACTCCACTGTAGCACGGGTGTATGTATAACACTCCACTGTAGCACGGGTGTATAACACTCCACTGTAGCACGGGTGTATGTATAACACTCCACTGTAGCATGGGTGTATAACACACCACTGTAGCATGGGTGTATAACACACCACTGTAGCATGGGTGTATAACACACCACTGTAGCATGGGTGTATAACACACCACTGTAGCACGGGTGTATGTATAACACTCCACTGTAGCATGGGTGTATAACACTCCACTGTAGCATGGGTGTATAGCAGTCCACTTTAGCACGGGTGTATAACACTCCACTGTAGCATGGGTGTATAACACTCCACTGTAGCACGGGTGTATAACACTCCACTGTAGCACGGGTGTATGTATAACACTCCACTGTAGCATGGGTGTATAACACACCACTGTAGCATGGGTGTATAACACACCACTGTAGCATGGGTGTATAACACACCACTGTAGCACGGGTGTATGTATAACACTCCACTGTAGCATGGGTGTATAACACTCCACTGTAGCATGGGTGTATAGCAGTCCACTTTAGCACGGGTGTATAACACTCCACTGTAGCATGGATGTATAACAGTCCACTGTAGCATGGGTGTATAACACTCCACTGTAGCATGGGTGTATAACACACCACTGTAGCATGGGTGTATAACACACCACTGTAGCATGGGTGTATAACACACCACTGTAGCATGGGTGTATAACACTCCACTGTAGCACGGGTGTATAACACTCCACTGTAGCATGGGTGTATAACACTCCACTGTAGCATGGGTGTATAACACTCCACTGTAGCACGGGTGTATAACACTCCACTGTAGCACGGGTGTTTAACACTCCACTGTAGCATGGGTGTATAACACTCCACTGTAGCATGGGTGTATAACACTCCACTGTAGCATGGGTGTATAACACTCCACTGTAGCACGGGTGTATAACACTCCACTGTAGCATGGGTGTATAACACTCCACTGTAGCACGGGTGTATAACACTCCACTGTAGCACGGGTGTATAACACTCCACTGTAGCATGGGTGTATAACACTCCACTGTAGCACGGGTGTATGTATAACACTCCACTGTAGCATGGGTGTATAACACTCCACTGTAGCACGGGTGTATAACACTCCACTGTAGCATGGGTGTATAACACACCACTGTAGCATGGGGATTGTTTGTGTGTTAGAGGTCTAGATGGATGTCGGTTTAGCAGAACATGTTGTCCCTAACCACTTGTTGTATTTCATTGAAACTGTAAATGGAATCTTTGTTCCAAGGAGGAACTAGGTCAAGTCGCAGATGCGCTTCAATCGGTCACTTAATTTGGGGGCACCGTTTTTGGTATATCTTTGTGGGGCTAGGTTGTCCAGCTCTATTACAGCGAGGACTTGGGCTTTTATTGTTTTTGTTACGTTAAGTATAGGCATTGTTCAGTGTATTTGTGTTGTGTTAATTTTTCTGCGCTCTTCTGGTTATGTCGAGTGCTGATATTTTCAAAGTATTGATGCTATTGTTGTAGAATACGTCCGTGTTGTACAGGAAGATATTGTTGCATATACAACTGAAGGTAAACAGTTTGCTCAACATGGTGACATGCAGAAAGCTCAACTTATGCTGACTAAGAAAAAGCTAGCAGAAAAAGAGGTAATCATGTAATTTGATGAACCCTTTACTCCATATCTACCTTTGACATAACTACATCCATTCAAACACTTACATGTACACCTATTTTTAATACAGCTAATTGTTTTCAGTGTCAACCACCCATTTTGGAAATAGTGTTCACAATGTTACTATTACAATGTCTGTTAGGACTAAATTAGTCCCTTATTACATGTACAGCATTTCATTAAAAGTGGGTATATCCAAAAGTAATGTCACTCCTCTCTTGATTTATTTGTTTATAGGTGAACACACGTATAAACAATATCAAAATGTGAAGCAAATCATTTCTGATTAATATGCAAAGTGCTGCATTATAAAATTATCATATTTGGATTATATGTTTATTCAATTTATACCTATGACGCCATGTCGCCGCACATGAAAAATACTCTATTTTTCATAATCATTAACAATTTTCTTTTTTGTGTTATTATTAGAAATACTTCTTGAAAACAGATGATGGTTAAGTGATGTGATGACACAAAGGTCTGTGACAGCTGCTAAAAATTCATTAACGTCATTCAGTTTTGAGACTCGCAATATACTTTTACTGTACGGATTACTCAGCGAAAAACTTCAGATTTGTGACAAAATGACGCTGCTCATAGTAATGCACTTTTCATAAAAGTTATGAAAGTCACCTTCTGAAACTTAGCGTTACACACGGCGGCAACATAGTCTCGTGTACATGTAGTATAATCTTTTGAGGACATTGCTAATCAAATCATTGTCAACAGAATGCCGTAAGAATGGTTTGTGGTAGATACGAAAAGAACACCATGAATATTTATAATGCCGTCAATTCAGCTTGACATTCAAAAATGCGATCATGTTGTGTTGGTTTAAGATTTTAGCCGTAGGACTATCTAGAGGACTCTTAGAAAAAAATTGAACACGCAGAGAGTGTTGGGTAGGTTGCACATTTGAAAGGGACATGGAAATGACTGCTTGATTTAAGGTGTCGTTAGAAATCACCAGGGATGACATTTTCAGGATGAGTAACTGTCAGCAAGTAACATCATTATGACATCAACAACGTCGGACTTGCGGTGATGTTTGTTAGTATGTCTCATGTAAATGTCCATATCTCAAGAACTGTTTTGTGCATTTTTGTGAAATTTGGTCACCATATTTAAATTAGACTAAAGTAACATAGTGAAAAAATTTCGTTGTTTGACTGACATTATGCACGATTTTATAGCATCAGTGACATTACTTTTGGATATACCCACATACTGTGACATTATTCTGGAGGTAAGGAGAGTTAACGGTTAAGTGATCATCTTATTACGGCATATTTTCTTAGTATAAAGCATTCAACATAGCAAAATGTACGGATAACAAAATACTAATGTTGCTAGAGTAACTTCCCTTAGACTATTCATTATGTATGTATTGTTTACAAATTGTTGTTTTGTCAACAAACCAATGATGTATTTTGTTTGCCTCCATCTTAGGTTGTATTCCACTTTTGGGGTCCCAATAAAGTGCACAAAATGCATCATTTTGCAGTAAGGTTACCAAGTCATTTCATTTTTGAAAATAACAATTTTGGGCATAATGGGGTTTTAATGAGGAAAACACCATTTTCCCATTTCGAACATATTCTTTGGCTTAAGATAAGATAAGATAGATAAGATAAGATAAATTTTATTTAACGTCGATTATAGTTAACATAATAAACATAAGCTACAAGCTTGTATTCGACATAACAGAGAAATCAGATATTTAAATATATGCAAATAACATTTATATGAGACATGTAATAACATATACAAACAATGTTACAAGAGAATTATTTAACAAATGAAACTACAAATAGGCAAGACAAACTAAAACAAAAATGACAATGCTAAACTGTACGGACAAAATTAATCTTAAGCTATAAAATGCATGTTTGATATTATCTATCAGGATCAACAGTGGACAGAAAATACAGTGAGTTGACAAGAGAGTTGCTGGCTCTAACATTGTGTATAGTCTGTAAATTTAATTTAGTAATATTATGATTTCTGAAATTTCATTATTAGTTGAAGATAATATAAATTAAGTTGTTGAAGGTCACTATTTATAATAGGTTGACTTATATCACATGAAATAACCATGCTTTGTATGTGGTCATGAAGGATCTATCACAGTTTGTAGAAATAAAACAAATATAACAGTGTTGTCAATTATATACAACATGTACATATGTCGGTCTAAGATAATTAAAGTGGGACTAAGCAAATACATTCTTAAGTATTACAAGAGTGTTACATATTAATTTATCCTAAGACTAACTCAGATAAAATGCCAGATAACACCAAAGCTATTGTTGGGATTAAAGAAGTTAAACTGCTTAGTTAAATTGTTATCTAAAGTGTCCGATTATTTACTTATATGACACACTGACTGGTATTTAAAACCATTTATATTTAGGATTAATCATTAAAGCCTAGCAACGGACAGAAAAATATACTGTTGCATCAAATAGGATGTTGCTGGTCCTGTAATATTTAAAACTAATGAGAAGTTTATAAGATTAATTGAATCATGGTGATTGAAATTTGGTAACCATTATATGCTTGTTCAAGTCTATGGTTTCATTATTATAAGAAGTATTTATATTGAAGTATGTGAGTGCTATCCTGTATAATGAGTGTCTTTTCAGTCCTACCTAATTTACCACAAACATGATCAGACTAATAACAACTACTATAAAATACATTCACAAGGCATGGTATTAACAACAAAAAAAACAATTTATTAAATAATATACAAACTGAACTAAAAAGAGAAAAAAGTAAGACTAAGCCACGCTCGTACACACATACACACACTACTAAAAACTTCCACGAACAAGACATGCTCTCGCACACAGACATGATTACATGTAAATACTGTACTTTTTGCATGATAGAGTAACAATATTTCATTATTATTAACATTACTGTATCGGAACATAATTATATTATATTGATGTAAATATGCCTGTAAACAGATGGGCAAAAGTGCCTAATGTTTTTCAAATAAACATACTATACAATAAGGAAATTCAAAGTGTGTTTTCAACTACACAAAACATATACAGGTGCTGATACAGACACAATCATAACATTAGACGACTACACTAATGCACAGAAGTTCAGTACTTTCCTTAAGATGTATGTAAGGAAAGAATGGACGCATTCTTACCGCATGGAAACTTTTTGTACAGTAACAATACTTCAGAGGCTTAGTTTCTACGAAAAGACGAAACAGAAACGAAGCATCTGAGTAGACATTGCAAATTATCAAGTGAGGGAAAATAAAGCGCCTTTTATAATGAAATCCCATGCAGTTAGTGTATTCGACCAATGTACATTTGTATATATGCATACATGGTTTGTTAGCATCAATAGTACAGAGCTTTGATGAATTTTGGGCAGAAAAATTTCGGTAAATTTTGACATCATCAAAAGTTTCGCACAGTTGTGAGTTTATCCTACTGAGAATGTATTGGATGAAACGGGGTCTGTCAGTACTAATTAACAAGTCGCATACGTTATCATTGAATTCATTTGATAATTGTGTTACAAACATTCACAGGCATAGTAGTTCAAATTATATACAAACTTCACTAGAGAGAAAAAGTTAGTCTAAGCAAAAGTATTTGTAATAAGTACAAAGCAGATTATTTACACCCACATAGTCACAATCATACAGCTTAAGATAGTAGAAGTAGAAGAATGATGTTTAGTAGATATAAAGTAAAGATATTATCTATATGGTACTTAGAGTTTTCAAATTAACATTACTGTTATATGTCATTTCAAATATTATGTGTAGATATTTTGACTAGTTTGTCTTTTTCAAAACAATATACAACAAGCAGCATTTCAATATCATAAAATATACATGAAAAACAAATACATGAAAAACAAAAACAAACATTCATTGAGTTCCATAATAAATATATATACACTTGCAAATGCCAATTTTATAACTGGCACATAGAACAGGTACAGTGCTCATTACTCCAAATTTTTATAAGCTGTTTAAATTCAGTAAACTTAGATGCGCACCTGATATGATTAGGGAGGTTGTTCCAAACTTTAGCTGCTTCAAAGCGGAAGCTCTTTTTTCCGTATTTTGTAGTACGTACTTTAGGTAAGTCCAGAGTATTGCTATGTCTAAAGTGGTAATTTGGGGAGCGAACACTTACAAGTTCCCGCACATAATCAGGAGAGATGTTGTTAAGGCATTTGAAAACTTCTATTGCGAGTTGTTTTATTCGAGAAATATGAAGTGTCGGCAAGTTGATTTGCTTTAACAAGTCTTCATATGAAGAAGAATAGTCATTGTAAACAACTTTCAGAGCCCTAAATTGTAATCTTTCAAGTTTTTCAGTATTTTTCTTACTACAAAAATGCCAAACAATTGGACAGTAGTTAAAATTTGATCTGATAAATCTTGAATCATGTCAGTCCTAGGGCTTGACTTACAGCTGATGTATGAGGTTTAATCAAAATAGGAAAACTAAGGATGGAGAATAAGGATATAGGTAAATATGTGACTATAAATTTATAGAAATGAGTTCAGAAGGATATAGTTTAACCATTTTGTTAATTCATGAATCGTTTTGCAGGTTGCAGCTATCAGATCAAAAATACCAAACATTTGAAGTGCTGAGCTCTGATGTTAACGAGGAAATAAGAAGATATGGATGTGAATCCCCATGGACACCTGTCAATCAGCCTTTGTAATATTGATATAACTGTACTGAGTGGAACTTGTGCTTAATGTTGTGCAATTTTGAGAATTATGGAATTTCAAGAATTCTTTAATGTTGTGCGATTTAGATTCACTGCTTTGGAAATTGCATGAAGACGGTTCAGAGTTATTTCTGCATAATAAACACTGCTATAGGTATTGTCAAGCTTGCGGTATTTTACGTGTTGAAATATTCTTGGAAAGACTTTGAAAGTGTATTGTTGAAGACTTTGATATTTTGTGGGAATTATTGTCGTGTATACTTCACTTAGACATCTGGTTGACATATACATGTGGTTGACAAATTGATTCTTCTACCATGGATACATGTCAAGTCTTTCATCAATTCCTCATGCAAAAGTGGATTAATTAGTAATGTTCGAAAACCCTGATCACTTGCAAGTTCAAAACTGGGATTCCATGAAATTCATGTAATGTTCAAAATCAGCTGAACAATCCAGTTCTCAGCAAAAATTAACTGTATGCAGCATAGTGAAACACAGTCACTTCTATAAAATTGAGAAAGCCTTTTGCTCAATTGTGTTAATGTACAATATTTATAGTTGTGTATTGTTCAAAATGAAATGACCAAACCCTATTCCCTTAAACTTTGTGTCAGCAAAATTTAACTGTTTGCAGCCTAGTGAAACATAAACTTCTATAAAATTGTGTTTATGTACAATATTAAGTGTATTGATGTATATATTTGTTAAATTGTATGTATTATTTCTGTACATTGTTGTTAATAATGAATACTGTAAAATCATTTCATTTCGATGGGATGAAATTTTGTGGTTTTGGTAAAAAGACTTTTTCGATGGGACAATAACTTGAGGATGTTGCATTGCAGGTAATAAATACAAGGGTCAAAATAATTGTTCAATTGGATTTGGCTTTGTGGTAGAAGGTGAATCACGAAATCTACGAAATTTTATCCCCCACGAAAATTAATGATTTTACAGTATCTTTGTGTTGTTAATGAGTTCACAGAACTAATACATGTACCTTCCTGTTAAATATTATCTATTGTACATATTTCCTGTCCTAGTAAATTGCTACAGATGTGAAGATGCGGGTCATATCCCCAAACACTGTCCAGAGAATTTGACCCAATCCTGACCTTTAATTATCATTATTTAACTGCTCATATTTTGTCTATATTCATAACCTCAGTAGTATGTTTTCATAACTGAAGAGTATCTGGTATAATACAAATACCAATATTGCACAATTTACTTGTTGAAAACGATATATTCAAAGCAAGAACCTTGTAATATATTCATGCATTTAGGTCAGGATCAGGTCAAATTCACAAAGTTCTAAACATTGCTGAAATTAAAGCCTTAGGCAAGGGGGATTATCTGTGCCAAGTGCTATTTAGGGATAGTTCTGTTCAAATTCACTATGTTATTATTGCATTTACATGCTAAGGCTAAATGTTACATAATTTTTTTAAATGGAATGTCATTGCAAACAACCCTATGAAATGTAATTAATAAGGTCGATTAGAACAAATTATTTCATAATTATGTTATTACATTTGATCTTGTTTTAGTATTTAACTATACAGTACATTCTCTCCAAAGCAACAACCTCTCTATAACGACTCCTTCCAAATTTCCATAAGCGGATAATTACTCTGAATTTAAACTCAGTTGGACAACAACCAATATTTCGATGGCTTAGAATGAGAAGGTCGTAACTACTACTGACGACCTTATAAGCCTCATACATATTTGAAATCTACTTCACAAGGCGCTTCACAAGGAGCCTATTTTCATGAAAATCTGAAATTGTCATTTTGACCAAAATGAAGTTTTAAAAACTTGTTTTCCCATAGGTAAAGAGTAAATTACAGACAGTTTTCTCTTTTTTTCTCAATATATCGATTTTGCAGTTACGACCTTCTCATTCTAAGCCATCGATTTGCAGATTTCACTGCAGGTTTACTGTGTTTGTTAACTATCTGTCTGTTTAGTTGTAGAATAAACTTCACCAGTGCCATAACTATGTAATACAATGTAAGTTAGTGTTTTTCTGAATAATAATAACTAGGTTGGCATCTAGCTTATGGCGATTAAAATCAGCTTAGTGGTAGAGAACAAGTGGACTTGTAATAAGTTCATGATGGTGAATACGAAAGGTGCTGATACTGTAAAATCATTTAATTTCGTTGGTACGAAATTTCGTGATTTTGGTAAAAATGACAATTTCGTTGGGACTTGAATTCGTGGATTTTGCATTTCAGGTAATAAAACAATAAAACAAGGGTCAAAATTAGTGTTTGTTTGGATTAAAGTTTGTGGTTGAGGTAAACCACGAAATCCACGAAATTTAATCCCCCACGAAAATTAATGATTTTACAGTATTATGCCCTACCATAAACAGATACTTTCCCACAAGATTTGTTTGATATTTGACATGTCTGCTGCTTATTTCACTTTGCTTGTGTTGACCAGGACTAGACTAGGGGCCTTATTCACAAATGTTGTAAGTGTAAAATTCAGACTTAGACTTAAAATTGGCAATATTTATAATCACTGCCATTTCTTAGCAATTAGATTTAATCGTATGAAATTTTATCAGATTATTTGTTGTTACCAACCGAAAGTGTACATCAATTTATATCAAAATTGATACATTTATAACATCATGAGAACGAATAGAACATTTGGCAATTTAAAGTCTAAGTCTGAATTTTAGACTTACATCGTTGGTGAATAAGGCCCTAGTATGTCACCTGTCTTGTGTTGGGAGATGCATCTTGATGCAATGACATATTTAAGAGTTCCGTAGACAATATTATCAACTAAGGATGGCAATGGATATCCGAATATTCGGATATTCGTATCGAGTTTTGAGTATCCGAATAGTAAATTGGGATCCGAATATCCGTTATAAAATTTAAAAAAAAATGTTCTCAAAACTTTACGAGGAAATGATCGATTGACACCTAGAACAATAGAATACATTTGATGTCGGTGACACATTGTTTATTGGGGGTCTTTGACACGGGGTCTCCGTTAGATTTGCTATTGCGTGATAATCACTGCGGTGTATCTTAATCCTATTCTTGCCGGCAATTATCAAATTATAGGTGTATGTTAGTAATTATCCCCGATTTTAACAAGTTGTCTGCTTAAATAAGACCAGTTTCAATTAATTGCATTTGTCCACGAAAGGTACTACATGTAATGGTGATTATAGGGTTACGAATTTGGTTTTCGTCTTTTGTTGCCGTAGGTTACCAACATTCTTTTCGCATCGGCAGCTAATTAAAATCAAGCTTGGCTATGAAGTTTTGGTTAATCTGATCGTAATTATTGGCAAATAACTTACAATTAATATGATTCGACGTTTACCAAAATATTACTAACCACTAACTAATTGTCAACAAAGGAAGAAGGAGAGATATTAATACGAGCAACAAACTCAACAAAATGTTGCACAGGGTACTAATGCATATTAATTTTATGTTTGTGTTTGATACACAACTTTAACAACATCATGAACATAAAATAACCTTAAGATAACCTTTACCCTTGTATTCATAGCCTACAGATTAGGTATTGATGTAACAAGAGAATAACAGAATATCCTCATTGTGGCATTAAATGTAAGTCTGTCTAGTACACAAAGACGATGAAGGTCGCGGAATTAGGTTACATTCGAATAATAGTGAATTCCTTAATTCTTACCACATTCAATTTGATACGGATATCCGGATATTCGTTCGGATACTGTTCCGAGTATCGTGATACCAATTTTGGTATCCGTTGCCATCCTTATTATCAACCAATACTGTATTTCAATGTTAGTTAATACATTCGGGTCTATGCATGTATTCCTGTTACACTTTTCACTCTAAAAATTTGGGACTTTTCTGTCGTCGGGGGTTACTGGGAATCTGTATAGAAGCAGTACTTGACCAAACTCTGGGTATTGTATAATGTTCTATATATGTAGTATATTGTGTTATGTTTTATTTATTAGTATGACCGTATACCAGAAATTTTATGATAAAAATTGATATAAACAAAATTTACTGTGTGTTTTTTTTCTTGGATTTCATGACAAAGAGGGTCTTGCATTGTGGCTTTATTTAACAAGTGTACAACATTATATGAAAGCCTTGCAGGCTGTTCATTATTTTGGTCAACAAGTGTAATAAAACCCTTATGGTATGAACACTCAAGATTCTATTTATCACAACTTTAGAGAATGCCTATTATCCTTACAAATGATGACGTAAGCAATATAGGATTCAACCAGAATTTGACCTTACAACCTGAGCGTGATTCTTGACTCTGTTATTGTGTGTTATTATCCTGACAGAATTGTTCGACTAGGGTGTGGATTGACGAATGCCCGTCAAGCCATTTAAAATATTTATTGCACCCCGTGAGTGCCAAGGATGTTTCCAGCACTGCTAGGAGGCATGCTTTGTGAAAAATATTGTCTTATATCTGATGCGAAGTTGAAATATGTGAAACCAAATTGTTCGTGAATATGACAATTGAACATTAGAAGCCACTACTTGGGTCTTGTGATGCATTAAAATATTCTAAAAACACCCAGGCACTCATAGTCAGTTTTAGTTGCCAAGCTGATAATTGGATGTTCAACAAAATACATTTGTTACACAGTGCTGGAAGTGCAGAAATCACACAAGTCTTGTTTAATGATCACTCTTCATCCATCCAGTCTGCGAAATAGCACATGTCCAGTCGATCAGGGTAAGTAAATATTGATTCGGGCGAGTAACTTCTGCAGTAATTAAGCATAAGAGCATTTAGGAAACTATTTAGTTTTGTTGATTTGGGCAAGTTGTTTAAACTACAGTCCTGTGCCAAATTAAAGGTCACAAAGTGCAAAAATCACAAAATAAGTTCATTAATTTCTTCAGCTAGAAGCGCATAGCAATTGTTAAATAAAAACAATTAGACTATGTTTACTATCATTAAGTATGATAATCCATTTCTGATAAAACTGTCATGACTTCTCATTTACACAGTCAAATCTCAGTTGCTAAGCAGTTCTGGAACACCACTAAAAATCAAAGTTAGTCCATTTGACGTTGTTTCCATGGTAACACAGACAAACTTATTTTTTTAAATTAATGTTGACTTTTACCAAAGTAGATTTTACCTTTGAATACATTTTATCTGAAGAAAATCATAGTTCAAATAAGAAAATAACAAACATTTGAATTTTGTTTTGATATTTTTCAACGGGAAAATGATAAAATTTACATGGGAGTCAATGGGAATTACATTTCTTGTCATACAACTTCGAGATTTAATGACTTTACCTTTTACAAACTTATATCTTTTGAGCAAATGGAGTCGATTTTTAAGAATTTCAATTACTACTTTATACTTCTGTATGATTCACAAACAAAATGCTTAAAGTATGTAACCATGGCAACCAGGCTTATTGAATATTCATTGAAGTTTTTAAATTGCCTAGTAACCAAAATTTTGATAAATATGAATTATTTTCTCAACAGAATCAAATCATGCTTGGTCTTTTCTATCATATCATACCAAATTATAGTATAAATGATTTCTATTAATTGTGTCATGTAATTTCAGAGTGAAAAAGTCTGTAAAATTTTCCGTGATTTTTTTGTTTGTGAACTTTAATTTGGCACCTGATTGTATATATTCACATGTCACAATTTATTTATTTTTGGTATTTTTTTTATTTCACCATGTGGTTAAAGAAAACAATATTTTCATGAGTTGCATCAACTATTATTTTCTGTGATCATAAGTGAATACAGCAAAGTCAACAAATACCCTCTATTCACAATAAATGATCAAAGTAACAACAGGATTGGTTTTACTTGGGAAGTTGTAAACAAATAATAGACCTTCTTTGGATCTCCCGAATCATCTCAAATATAGACTTACCAGTATATCGACGGTGCCAAACCAAAACCCCGTAACTCAAGTTTGGCGTGAAAACTTTTCTGTCTTGTCGCCATCTAAGTAACACGATTGGCTCTTTAGACGGCGACAAGACAGAAATGCATGGGATGTCTAGCAGATGCGGATGCTGCAAAAAGTTTTCGCGCCAAAATTGAGTTACGGGTTTTGGTTCGGCACCGTCGATATGTATCTTTTTGTTCATTACCATGTAAGGCTACACTTTTAACTTGCATCACTACACTGGAATGATATTCTGATTTTTTACAGTAAAATTTCAAAAGCTAGAATATTATATTTTTCTCCAATTCTGAATCAGATTTCAGCAACATCTCAATTAGAGTTGAAATGTCTACTTGAAATGCTTCAGGAGCTCGGGGCAAGGAGCCCAATGAACAAAATAGGAACATCGTTACTTTGATCATCACAAAGAAGTTGTAATATTCTCGTATAAATGCTGACTGTTACTGAATTTAGTGACTTACACAAACAAAACTGTACAAGATAAACTTCTCATAAATTTTATTGTAAAACATAAGTGATTTTCATACATACAGCTGCTGCAGAAATATTTGTACACTCTATCACAAAATACCATTAACTGACAAACACAGACAATACACCAGTAACTAAACAAAATAAAGGGTTGTACATACTCTGAACATATAGCTTGGAGAATTTGACCCGGTCAAAACCTTTATGAATAATATAACAAGGTGCTTGCAAACAAATCATGCAAATTTTGGTATTGTAGGTCTAATTGTGTTTGCATTACATTTCGTGATACTCCCGCTGACAAAAACATACAGCCAGGGTTATTAATATAGGCAAGATATCAGCAGTTAAATTATGCTAATTCATGGTCAGGATCATTTCAAATTTTCCAAGCTATACCAGTTTAATAAAATATATATGTCAAAAGTAGTACACAGTTCACAGAACTGACTTCAACTGAGTAAAGGTTTAACTTCGATGTACGACTTACCGGTAAGATAAAAAGCAAAGTTCTGTAAATTTATAAATTCAATGCCAAACATATGATATATAGAAAACATTTAACATACATTTGTAAATGAAAATTAAAAAACCCCAAGCATTGCCAGCGATAATGTGCATTAATTAAATTCTTTCAAGAAATAAAGCTGACTGATGATGGACCATTATTGCACATGTGTGGTAATCACTTCACTGGTTATAATATATTCACACAGAAGATGCTAATACCGGTATACCATACATTGGGATAGTTTGTGGATATAGTTTAATTTTGACCCAATTCACTGAACAGCTTCATTTATAGTCATTAAGATGCGCAAGTTACATTGTTGACATGAAGTTTTCTGTCTATATATGATTCAAAAATTCTGTCAAGGGGGCTATAATTAAACAAACCAAAATAAAACCACTATGTTGTGGGTGAAAATATGACCACACCAAAATATCCCATAGTATGGTACTGAAATGTAGGACTTAATACTACTGCTGATAATACCAGTACAAGTCGCTGGCTTAGAATGAGAAGGTCGTAACTGCAAAATAGATATATTGAGAAAACAAGAGAAAACTGTCTGTAATTTACTCTTTACCAATGGGAAAACAAGTTTTCAAAACTTCATTTTGGTCAACATGACAATTTCAGATTTTCAAATAGGCTCATAAGAAGCGCCCTGGGAAGCAGATTTCAAATATGTATGAGTCTTATAAGGTCGTAAGTAGTAGTTACGACCTTCTCTTTCTTAGCCATCAAAGTAGATGCTGGGAACCTAGTATACTACCCAGTCACCAAGAAAAATAAACAAAGTCATCGAAAATCTTCAAAGACGGTCAACAAAGATTATTCCTGAACTTAGGAGTCTTTCATATGTTGAACGTTTATAGGAATTAAATTTGCCATCATTAGAATATCGTCGTCAAAGGTTTGACATGTTACAAGTGTTCAAAATAGTACATAAAATTGATTGTGTGGACATGAGTACGTTTTTCATTTCTCAGATAAAGACCATCTTAGAGGTCATAACTTAAAATTAGATAAACCACGTGCAAGAAAAACCCAACAATTGAATTCATTCTCCAACAGAACAGTTACCGTTTGGAATGAACTTCCTGAATATATAGTGAACGCAAAGGGTGTAATCGACTTTAAAACAAAAATGGACAAGTATTGGCATCAAAACGTTTTGATGTGTCAAACGTTTATTAATTGAGTCGTCATAAGTGTGACCGGGCCGGCGATCTTAAGTATATATAGTTTATACTTATATACCAAGAAGTACTAAAAGGGGAAAGACAGCCTGATAAGAGGCTAACAAGTTCCCCAGAAGACAAAAGGTAGACAAAAGGTAGGTAGTATACTGGTAGTATACTGGTAGTATACTGGTAACATAGTTAACAGCATATTTGATTATTTCGTGAATTTGGTATTCTGTCATAATATAACAAAATGTTATAAGTCAGCACTAAAGAAGTAAACAAAGAACTCATATGAATAAGGACATAGTCGGCAAATAGAAATAAATTCTGGGAAAATTGTGTTATGGTCATGTTATTGTGTTATTTCATCTTTAATAGAATGAGTATACATAGTAAATCCTAAATTGTTTCTAGTATTAAGGAATGCAAATGTTTCTCACAAATTAATTGTTTACAGTTATTTCAACCATTACAAGTTACAACTGTTACAACTGTTAATCTTTTAAAAACAATGGTTACAAAAAGTTAATATGAATTATGATGACTAAATGCAGCTTATATACAGTAAAAGTGTAACACTCATAGATAAATAAACTTGCAAAACAGTTAGCAGGTTAGAGGAGAAAAGGAATTGCTTAGTAAACAGAATTTAATTCAACTCATTAATTACTGTAAATACTCAGCCATAAGTCGGGCAAAAACAGTCCCAAAAGAAGTTAAAAAGTCACCCCGCGACTTATGGAAGAGTTTACTACACTACTACCGATTTTGTCAGAAAATCATTACATTACTCCTGACTTTATCTGAAACTGACCGCATCTCCCTGACTTTATCTGAAAATGACCACATTCCCATCAACTTTGTTTGAAAATTACTACACTCCTCCATATTCTGTCTGAAAATCACCACATTCCTCCCAACTTTAGCTGAAAATGACCACATTTCCTTCGACACTTGACACTGAGCACATGATTTCAGCTTTCACAAAAAATGGAAAACTATACATGCGACCTATGAAAGGGTTTAGACAAAAACCTTGATTTTTTATTCAAAAGTCCCCCTGCGACTTATGGCTGCATGCGACTTATGGCTGCGTATTTACGTTTAGGTACTCCAAACTGTATTGACAAAACTTGACAACTTAGTATTGAAAACATAGCCTATCTACACTAAATACTCTTAACTTTGGTGACCAAAATGGACAGCTTAGTATAAAAAATTTAGCGTTTTAGAACATTAGGTCTTTCAGGATAAGATAGATGCATGTAAATTCTGGAGAATACAAGGATTGTAATTTCTAATTAATGACAGATTTGCTGCCCACAATAAGTAATTGCTATTGGTTGTAAACAAGTGCCTGTATTCATAAAGCTCCTAAGGGGAAAATATTCCTTATGTTGATATTTTTCCTAAGGTTTTATAGGAATTCCCTTAGTTTTATATGATTTCACCCTAGATATCTGAAACCTTCTTAAAATGATGCTTCAGATATTTAAGGTGAAATCATATAAAACTAAGGGAATTCCTATAAAACCTTAGGAAAAATATCAACCTAAGGAATATTTTCCCCTTAGGAGCTTTATGAATACAGTCCCAGAAAACAAGTTCTGAGGTATTAAATTGAACACGGACAGAGCACAACAGAACAACATGGTTAGTTATAGGGATAATCAACAAATAGAAATTCGTAAATTGTGCCAATAAAAGTGGCTGGTAGAAGTCAATGGTAAAATTCAGGTATACATCATTTCGGCCATTGATGACATTTTCTTAGGTATATGAACAAAATCTTCGAAATAGCCAGCTAATTCATCCACAGTCACGTCTTCAAGTTTAGCTTGTTGAGAGCGCCTCATTTCCATACCACAATCACTGAAACTATTTCTCTGAGAGCCCTCGCTTTCTGATGACAAGTGTTCACGAGTACGCTTAATTCTTGATTGAGATCTGTACCGGTCTTGATGAAACGCTCCCTGCTTGAATGGTTTTGTAGAAGATCCGGTTAAATGACTTTGAGCAGATACTGACTTAAAACTTGGACTTTTCTCTGTATTACTATTAGCACCGAACAATGGAAAAGCATGAGCGCTAGTTACTACCTGACTTTTCATTGCAGACTGAGAGCCAAACAACTGTTTTACACCAGACCTTTTTTCCAAATGTTTTCCCTGCTTGAATATTTTTAATCTAGCTGCCCTGATGACCTGTTTTTTATCCTTCTCAGAATGATGGAGCTTGAGTTTAGCTTCTCGTATCACTGGTCGAGCAGGAACAGTAGGTGATGCATAGTTAAAATGTTTTTGTAACCTTTTTCCCACTTCACTACACATGCAGGACCTATTTCGACAAACCTCGGAATTAAATGTAAGTTTTTCAGCCATAGAACACAAGAAATCTTGAGGATATGGCTCCATTCTTGAAGTGTGACCACCAACCTTTGGTTTACAGCACTTTCTTGGCTTAGAACATGGTTCAGTTTGACTCGAAACAGCACTTGAGTTCCTGCAAATAGAAATTAATTATCCACTGTTGACTTTGAATTAAAGTTATTGAAATGCTATATAATTATATATACTAATAGTACTGCATACTGTTTACATGTAGAATGTATTCAGGGCTATTTTCCTTACAAAAGTTGGGTCCAGAAAGGACCAATTTCCAATGGAAAATAGTTTCTCCAGTTCAATTAGAAGTTTTGCTTAAACTTGTAAATCAACGTTACCGGTGTTATAAAGAGGTTCCTTCACAGACTGTGACAGAGATGGCAAACAAATGAAGTTACTATCATGCCAAATTTGGCTAGGTCATGCAGCCCATTTATTTTCCCCGTCATAGTTGGGAGAAGGTCAGGGAACCATCTTTCTTCCCACCTTTCAATTGCGAATAAACAGGACTTTCATTTGACTTTTTCATCTGACAAAAGTGCCTATTTTGACTCTTGAAAATTTAAGGTGAAGAGTCAAATTAACTATACTCATAATACAAATTCTTGCAATATTTTGATGACTCTTGAAAATTGAGAGTCAGGAGTCATTTTGATTCTTCACTTTTGGAACCTAGTGAAAGCCCTGATAGATATATATAAGATAGAGTATCAGTATCATTGGAATAATCCAAGGGGAGCAACTCAATTAGTCTTATAGTATCACAAGACAGAATTCCTTCCCTTTAATTATTTCAATTATAAATTAATATATTTAATGTTTTTTAGTTCTACATTGCATGTTTAAAGGTCAAATACGAAAGAATTTCTTAGTTCAACTATAGTAACACATTTACATAGATATATATCATATAAAAGACATGGCGTACTTGTAATCCACATAATTGCAATATTTAAGATGGTTTGTAACGATCAAGTTGACTATAACAAAATTACAACGTAAATCCAACTTGGTTGTCTCCCTTGATTTTTAGACCGTGTGACGTCATTTTGGACATAAGTGGAACTGTTCCTCTTCAGTTTAACTAAATTTGAATGGGTCCTGTCGAGTTTTTATCGGATTAAATTCATGATCAGTGACGGAAATTACTATAATGTGGTATGTTCTAAGCATTGTATGTGTTGTCATTGCAATCACGTTTTAATTCCCTTCAATATTTAAGAAACAAAACAACGACCACATACCGATGTGGACATTACTGACTTCAACTGCTGGGCGTGTTATACATTACAAACGCAGCAGTGCAAACTGCGCGCTACAGGGGGTATAAACATCACGCTGTTTATACACTTGACACGTGTGTGTATACATCGGTGATTGATTTTGAATATATATACATGTATATATATATATATAGCTGTCACTATTTTGTATATTTATGTGTTAGGTTTTGTAACAGACCATAAGTAAAGCATTCCGTAAGAGGAAAAACATTATGTTCGCAAGAAATGGCTTTAGCTGCGTATTTGTACATGCGTGTATATATGACATGATTTGTAGTACTCACGAAATGACGCGTAGTTGGCAGTTTCTGTCGTTAATTGTAAAGAATTTATAAATTAACCATAATTAAGTTACTGAATTCCCAAATTGAGAAATGAACATTACAATTCTACACAGGAAATTATTTACGAAAAATTGTAAAAGGAAAATTTGAAAAAAAAGTCTGTAGATAACCGGTAAAGTTAGAGACATTGTCCATAGTTCTTGGATGCCGAGTTAATCCCATTTTATCATTTTCAATTATGGATACAAATTCAAATGAGAATTAGCATTAACTTAATCGATTGGTACTTTTTTCAACATTACATACAGATACTCAACCAGTCAGTTCCATCATCGCCCCAAACCCTCGCGGATAGACGGTCGTGTTTTTACCTTCCAGCTTTCCGCCGCATGGCCGGTGAAATGTTGGGATTTTTTTCCGCGAACCAATACCCTAGGGACACTATTTAGTTGTCAGGGGAAATACCGGAGATTGTCCAATGAGCTGCCACCCGCAGGTCGTGGAAGGCGGGGTGACAACCCATAAGCCCATCCCCAGGAGTGGGGTACCGTGGATGCTACTGACAGGTGCATTACAATGACACGTTAGAACAAGTGCGCTGAAAATTAAGTAATTTGGAAATGTAAACTCACGCATTTCCAACACAATAATCGGCATACTTATCTTTTCAATATTGTTGGTATTGCAATGCACATGTAATAAAAAGCATGGTTTCTTTGAATGACACCTCATGGTAAAATTTATTAACTACATCCAGTATCATTGAAAAGTGACAGTATTATAGTGCGATGCTTACGGTTTACACAGAAGTTTGAACATATTTTTTTAACCTTTTTGAAGCTTTCCATTACACCAGAAAACATATTAGAGTTTACACGAATCCTAAGCTTGTCATTTTCAAAAAGTTTCACATTGATAAACAAAAACTTGGTTTATTACGCACATTCATTGAAGATATATTTACGCACTTGCTCAACTGACCATAATTAATACTTACATTTCAATTCATGGCGTTATATTTTGATTGGCGAATACGAATTGGTTTGTAATAAATTCGCCACGCCCCCTTGCACCTGCATGACCTATGGCAGGCCAGGCAGGCCAAGAGCTGGATACCGTGTGATCTATATATTATAAAATAGACCGCCTGCTTTTGGCGGCCTATGGTGCAGTGTCATATATGTGTCGGCCTTTTACTGATGTTTAGTCTTTAAAATTTAATGTAAGCCGGTCTAAATTGTAGGCTCAAAATGTCTGACCGTCTGTTGATATTCTGGAAAATTAGGCACGTGTTAGTGGAGTTCGCTACATACATGTATCTTGTTTGTATTTTGTTAAATCCACGATGCTCACACTGGATAAGGACACGCCACGTTTTGACATATTTTTAAAAATATTTTAAACAATACTGTACATGTATACGAGCCCATGCGTTGTTCCAAACAGTATTCTACAATTGAAGTGGACAGAACAACACATACAAAGAATAAATCTTTAATACCGCTCTTTATTTTTTATATAATATATATCCAGCGTTCTATTTCGGATAGTCTGACAGTATTTTTTAATAATTACCCATAAAGCAAAACGATACACAATTTAAACACGAATTTGATTTCAACTGTGCGTAACTATTTTTTCCGTTATGTATTTTCTTGTTGGTGTACATAACGGGAGATGGATACGTGAATCTAGGTTTATGCTAGGAAAAATAATAACTTTACACACAGTTGAATTCAAATGCCAATGATCGATCTATATCGTTTTAGAAAAATTCAATTTATCGTTCCATACTAAATTAATAAATTAATGAAACGTTTACCAAGTTATAAACATTTTATATCTGGTATAATACACTGTTCTTTTTTGCATTTTGATTGACAAAAATATATTATTAATACTTGGCCAGTTACAACACCCTTCCTATAACACGCGTAATGTACACGCGTCTCCAGTTGCATTGACCGTAAACTTATCTATGTACACATACCGATTTAGGAATTTTCTCACATTTGTATACCCAATATTACGTACAGAAACAATTAAATTAACCATCAAATCGGTCAGCAGCTGATTATAATCTCGTTTTTGGCATGTTACAACCCCCCGTGGTGTGCATAATGTACCAATATAACTGTATGACACTTCGTAGATCGACGCTGTGTATATATATGAATAACCCCCTTGGAGAATTATTTTATGATTGTGCTTTATATTTGACCCACTATTACATAATAGCACATGCATTTCATGTAACTTTAATGCATTTAAACCGAACATATTCAATAGAGATCAAGATTTATGCGAATATACACTAATAGTATACAGTCTCTGTGTTAATCAGATGTTCCAAAAATATGTCACAAGCTAAGGGAAGTAACTCGGGTTAGTTTATTCACAAAATAAGATAATCGAAATAAGAGATGACGTTTATTGTGTGTTATAATCATATCTGAAGTGTAGAGATTGATGTAATCCTATATTTATACCATAAACTTACTAAAACAGCAAAAAAATAATTTTGCGTATATGACCTTTAATATTTTATACAAGTTGAAATTCAGTTGCACATTTTGAAGTGAAGATACTACTATTACACTAGTATTGCATTGCTAGTCAGTAGCGGTTGAAAGCGAAAGTAGACTAGCACTGCACCACATAGTGTAAAGTTGAAATTTTGTCAAAAATTTATATAAATCGACGCTTCTACCTTTTACATCTTTTGTTGAAGATGAGATCTTTTTTTCAAAACCTGAATACTTGTTATAATCAATTTTAATGAAATTTCAGCAAAAGTAAACGTTTACTTTGTAATAAAATTTAGTTCCCTGAAGAGCTCTATCACAATGTTAATTAACATGAAGTTAAAATAAGTCTTTTATGCCATGATGACCCAAAATGTTTTGTTGGCGTTCAATCCAGATTAAAAAGTTTCTTTTGCGAAAGTTGTTTAAAATCTTCCTAATGAACCCTCAGGCCAGCCCTTGCTCAGAGAAAACTTTAAAGAACACATTTATAACAGGAAGACTGTATGGATTAGGAGTATTTGATAGAATCAATAGAACAACTACAAGAAGCATTTTCTTACCGCAGCCATAAATTTTGGAGATCTTCAGAACTTCCGCTAATTCTACTTGGACTCCTGAATAAGAAAGAAATCAACACATGATAAAGACAATTCCTTGAAACAAATAAATACATGTATGTAAATAAAAGTAATGTCACTCCTGTCCTGTTTATATGTTATAAGCGGATATGCATTAAAACGATATAAAAATGTGCAGAAATTCAATTCTGATTAATATTCAATGTGCTGTTCTCGAAAGTATTTGAGTAGCATAGTAAGATTGTGTGTATAGCTTGGCCAACTTGACACGACTCTAACCTTTTGATTATCATAATTTAACAGTCGATATATTGCCTACGTTTACAACACCGAGTTCGGGGAGTATCACGAAGACGCTCGAGATGTAATAAAAACACAAATTTGAAATACCGATATCGCACGATTTACTTGCGGAAATTAATATATTCAAAGCAAGAACATTGTAATATATTCTTGCATAAAGGTCAGATTCAGGTTAAAATAGCCAAGCTATACATTCAAAATATACCTATGACATCAAGTTGCTGCACATGAAAATTCGATATATTTTCATAATCTTAATCATTTTGTTTTATGCATTGATTATTATAGAACATAATTCTCGAAAGCAGACAATAATTATGTGACATGAGGAAACGAGTGTTCTGTTTAGATAGTAGTGTGTCTCATGTAACTGTTCATATCTTAAAAGAGGCATTTTGTGAAATTTGGTCATCATATATACAAATTAGACTGAAGTTACTGTGTGAAAATTTTTGTTGTTTTACTGACATTATGCACAATTTCATAGCATCAGTGACATTACTTTTGGATAAACCCACACTCTATAAACAGTTTAATTCCTGTACAAACTAGAACAGGAGTGTCAACAAAGCCAAATTTAAACTCAGGAATATTATATGCAGTCAACCATTCTTGACACACAAGTGGCCTTCAACCACATTGTTTCCATATTTTAATAAGAAATTCCTTCAGCATACATTAAATTGACCACAACGTTGCCATTTCTCAAAATATTTTCATCAAATTACTTTCATTTTGTCAGAAACCATGGCTCTTTCAGGATATGTAAATCCGGAATTCTGGATTAATCAGGAAAATTGACACTCCTGTAAAGGCTACTAGAGCATACCACAACCATACAATTTAAAAGGAAGAGTATTAGAGATGTCAATAAGTTTTTAACAGAAAACTTTCATAGACAAATTTACAAGTAATCTGCCACTCCGGCCCAATACTAACAGATTGACATAATCAACTTCCAAATTCACAATCATAAATCAAGCCAAAGACTGAAGTAAATAAATGGTGAATAGACTAAATACTAACAACAGGGGGTAAAATAATTGAAGCTATTTTACCATTCAGGATCAACCTTCAGCTTCTTGAAGGCAGAGTGGAGCTGGGTGTCACTGTTATCCTCTAGAACAGACGATTCTCCACCCATCCTGGATCACAAAGATCCTACTTCCTGAAACGAAACAGAATGTTAGGAACTTATATAAATACTATCCTTATAAAATATCATGTAAACACATGAATCCATTTTGGCTATTTCTCTACAACAAAATAATAGCTAATAATTAAAATAATCTGCTATTTTTTCAGAATGAAAATAAATACTGGAACTGTTGGGTTCACATTTTCCTCATTTGTATTATTAATTACTAGAAAGTCAATCCCTGACCACCAGGAAACTCAGATTCTATATAGTCTATAATAGTCAAAACCACACTGTTGGTGCTCTCTACTCTTGACTACCAATCATGAAGTACCTGTTTCGAATCACATACAAGTATCAAAGATAAGTGACCAGAAGGCAATTGGTAAACAATGAAGTAATAAGCGAACATTCTGTGCTATTCATCGGACACATTAAGGAACCATCTTTTTACTAAGAAGTCTATTTGGATGAGCTAGGGCAGTGCATGCTTAACACAAACTTTCTTTCCCTTTCCTCAAAACAAGAATTCATTTGCCAGTTAGATAAAACGGATTGGCCATGCACTATCATGGATATAACACACTAAATTAAGTGACTTGAGTATGGACTACTAATCAAGAGGTTCTTGAAACTGATTCGATTTTGGACCAGGGCACTTCCTCATTTATCAAAAGCTGTGTTTCCCATCCGACTCAAGATGACCTGGTTAGAAACACAGAGGTAGCCACTACACCTGTAAGCTTGTGCAACTAAAGTTTCAAATGGACAAATCTGCACAAAACGATTTACTTGCAACCATTTTTATGATCAACAACAACATCAATTATCTATCTTTATTTCATGCTTATTCCCCGCCGCCAAAAATAAAAAAATAAGCATTTTCAATTGCTCTTTTAATCTTTAACAAATAACAGAACATTAATAATATGTACATAAATCTAAATCATATGGACGAAGTTGAAGCCGTTGCAGAAGAACAATTTGATTGCAACTCGACGCACGCATAGCGGGAAAATGACGCCATGCAAAACATTCCAGGCATATAGTTGATTGTTTTCATCATTTAAGCTATTTGATGCATGAAATAAATAGAATATTAGTATTTTACCGTGTATGATCGTTTGATAATTCACGGAGTGAGCGGCTGACTTATATTTTCAGCCGATCATACACGGAAAAATACAAATATCCTCTATTTAAACATAATCCACACACAAATGGATTGTTAAACTGCTAAAAATGGCAAAATCAGCCTCAATGCTACATGCCGTCTGCAGTCGTGAAATAAACATTGTGACCAGTGAGTTCGTGCACAAAAATTGATGACGTCAGCAAGAGAGCACGTGAAATATTTTTCCAATAAAAAGTCACATAAAATAAAGTTTGATCTATAGTCAGTACATCAGCAGCTTTTCCGATAGTAAATATATCTTATCTATTGGATAAAATAAGAAAAACAAATGCCCAGAGCTGGTTTTTGCAACCGGAAGCGGTGAATATGTAAAATAACAGTTGAATCGGTGCTCGGACAAAACTCGCCACAAACGTAACAAACCCTGATTTTAAAATATAAGTTTGCATTATTCGACTGGCCGAATGTCTTCTTAATGATTTAAAATTAATTTGGCCACGAAAAGGAAGAGTTTTAACAGAGAAATCAACGTTTTACTGAAATGCACAAACTTGTAGGCGTGCACAAACTTATAGGAATAGAGGCTAGTCATTTGTATATCACTTATCAATGCTGTACACCGTGAGCGTATAACTAATAATAAACTATATCACATGACTTTCCTTGTCAGGGGCGTGCCTAGGCTTACGCACTTACGCACGTGCGTAAAGTAAATTTGGAAAGCCGAAAAATTAAAAACGCTAAAAACGTAATAAAAATCATAGGCTAACCCGGGTTAGGTATAGCCCTAACTATTGTCGTCATAGTTATTTTCCGAAGAAATCCGTTTTAAGAATGAGAGAGAAATGAATAAAAGCCATTATTTTCTGGCTCGCTTCGCTCGCCAAATACATTACATAATTATGTAACCATGGTCATGATGGTGTCATGTCAGGTTTGTATCACAAAGACATCTATTCTTTTTTGGCTCTCTTATTGTCCCATTTTTGAAATGTTATGCTTATTTATATCACGTAGGGAGCAAGTGTTTGTGGTATGTAGCTCGGAAAAAAATGCACTTTTATAACATAAATTGGTTAATGGCATCAGGTAGAGACAAATTATGTTTGTGTGACAAAGAATGCCTACGCCCCTGCTTGTAATAACGAGTACGCACAATCTTATATATAACTCTGTCTCATATCAAATAAAAAAATCTTATATCAGACATACATGTGCAGTATATATATGAGCCGTTCTCCAGGAAAACCGGGCTTATTGACATAACAATAGTAATTATGTCATACTATTTAAATAGGTCTAAAATTAATTTAATTGTAAGTAGTTGAATAACATAGTACTATCTTAAAGATTTAATGATAAATTTACGATAAAATTACTTCTGTCAGTGCTATGGTGACCAATTTCCGAAAACTACCTGAAGTGAGAAAAACAAGGGGTTACTGGTTGGCCAACAGTTTCCAACATTTTTTGCATGTCTTTTCGTAATTTCTCGAAAACCAGACAGTTTTAAACAAAATATCTTACATTTTCGTAATCCTGAGCTCCATGCCGAAATCATAGTAACAATTTGACGGGAGTCAACTCAAAGGGAATTATCAACCGTTGGATAAACATAAATTATTAGAGTTGTCTCTCTTTGATTATACCAAATATCTTAATTTTAGAGCTATGCTAAATATGAAAAAGTATCAAATGTCGGATACTGATAGCCATGGGGAGGTGATCGCCGACCAGTAGTGGTTAAGAAACACCCACAATTTTGTTGTGTTTTATAAAAATCAAAACGTTATTCTACTTTGTGACAAAAAATTGAAAAGCTTACGTCAATAATCCAAAATGATTGTTAACGTTACGTCAAATAACGTTGGAGTGACTTTTACGACGTCACTCAAAAACTTGGCAAGAGTGATTAGTTTCAAAAGAGTATACTTTGTTAATTTATGTACATAACTAATAATTACTAATAATTCGTTCAATTTTTCAGAAAGTGTTCATAAAAGTCTCTTCCTTCTAACAATTTATTATCATGATTTTCGTAATTTTGTCACCAAGTCCGTTTTTTCCTGGAGAACGGCTCATGTATATATGGAATATCACAGCAGTGTCACCGAGTGTGTTGAATGTTGATGTGTCAGACTGTATTGCATAAAGTTGGTTGTTTAATGCCCTATCTCACAAGACCATTAGGTGACTTAGGTCGAGCGACATGGACAGGACTAAGACAATTAGAAAACTGTAGTGATTGTACTTTGTAGGTCGTGGGTTCGATCCTTGGTGGAGACCCGACTTTTATCGCTCCGCTAATTTACTTTAATGGTGTCAGAAGTGTTTGACGGACTCATGCGAGTCATATGTTTTGTCTATATATTTCCTCCAGAGTGTGACTAATAGCAAGATGGAAAGTATTTCTTTCCATTCCAATTCTCGGAATTTAACAATAACATAGATTTAAAAATATTCAAGAAACTTGCAGACACAGTCTTGATACTGTTCTTTGACTAAAGGTGTGAAGACACATGTTCTCTGGCAATATACCGGAATAGCACCCTATGGGTGCTGTTCTTTTTTCCAATGTTTTGACATACTGTTTACTCAGTATTATTAAGGGGCTTGAAAAAGTAGTCCCTTTCAATAAAATTCGCTCCACCAAGCGTTGCATTTGCAAGGTACCAATTGGGGTTTAATATAATTGATAAATGTACATACGGAATGAACTGCATGTGTATTGTCAAGTACAGTTCATTCCGTAAAAATAAAATAAAACTACTGTTCATATTAAAAGTATATTAATTCACGAAAGTAAAAGGGTGCTATTCCGGTAGTATATATATAGCGACGATAAAATACAGTTGCATATATACTATCGACAATAATAAATGCCTCTCAAGGGAGATTCATTCCCTGGGGAAAGGGTTTTCCTTGGGGGTTATCATGCTTAGAGAAATGGGGCTTGGTAAGTTGGTAATCTTTTGGGGTTAGTGTTTTAAATAGTTACGCATTATATTATCAAGCATATCACATTAAAACAGCCCAAAAAGAATAGCACCCGGGTGCTATTCCGGTAGTATATATAGAGCGACGATATTTATAAACCACTGTCGCATATATGATCGACAATAATAAATGCCTCTCAAGGGAAATTTATTCCCTGGGGAAAGGGTTTTCCTTAGGGGTTATCATGCTAGAGAAATGGGGCTTGGTAATCTTTTGGGGTTAGTGTTTTAAATAGTTACGCATTATATTATCAAGCATATCACATTAAAACAGCCCAAAAAGAATAGCACCCGGGTGCTATTCCGGTAGTATATATAGAGCGACGATATTTATAAACCACTGTCGCATATATGATCGACAATAATAAATGCCTCTCAAGGGAAATTTATTCCCTGGGGAAAGGGTTTTCCTTGGGGGTTATCATGCTTAGAGAAATGGGGCTTGGTAATCTTTTGGGGTTAGTGTTTTAAATAGTTACGCACTTTATTAGCAAGATTATTAAATTAAAACAGCCCAAAAGCATAGCACCCGGGTGCTATTCCGGTAGTATATATAGAGCGACGATATTATCGGTTATTTATTATATTTCGTGTTGCCTGCTGTGAGCCTCAAGGTTACTCATACTTGTGACTGACTAGACCACGGATTGCACGAGTTTTTCCATTAGGTGATGTTTGATTTTTGTTAAATATTTTTGAATGTTGTGGTTGAAATCGCGAGCCATTCGAGTTTCTTCACATCTAAAATAAAACCAATATAGTTTCATTCCGTATATCTACAGAATGAACTCAATTATATAAGCTTGCAAAGATAGAATGCTTTAATTGTATTTTGAACTAGATCTAGTAAAAAAACGTTTTTATGGTTACTTCTAATGTTTATAAAAAAGTAGTCCCGTGCACATAAGATATCGTAGCGTCTGTATTTTGCGTATGAATACAAGCTTTCGAATGGGTTAGACTTTCCTTCATCACGGATGCGTAGAATAGCGTAAAAATTGTTAACAACTGCAAAGGGAAAAAGAATAGCACCACAGGGTGCTATTCCGGTATATTGCCTGTTCTCTTCTTAGGTATACATGACAGATGATGTCCACGCGAGTGGCCTGGCGCCAAATCAAACAAATTTTCTCATTTTAGCCCGTCCAAACTTAAATCTAAATTTATTACATAATCCAGCATTTGGTATTGATCAGATTATCATTATTCAGTAAGCCTTCGATTACCACTCAACAAAACCACAGGTAACAGTATCGTTGAAAAAGAAATTTAAAAAAATAAATTGAAAAAAAAAAAATTCTCGAAATTTAGGTATTATATACAAGGTATATTTGCAAGGAAATTGAGAGTAAAATCGAAAGGGTGCAATTTGTTTTCATAGACTACGGCATTTACGTGAGTTGATCATGTACAAAAAGGCTGTGTGGGGGACAAATACAGCATAATGTCTTGCAAACATTTGAAATCATGCTTTACATTTACCTCAAAACGATCAAATGCATCGTTTAAACTTTTATTTTAACTCTCGATGGCGTTATTCGAATTACGCTGCAAGGACGGCCGGTGTTGTTTTTAGAGTGTCCGACGACTAGAGATATTCCGAATGTATTTTTATAACCAATGAAAGTCGTTGTCACAAAATGGAAATCATCCGCAACTTTCGGACAAACATGGTGAAAATAAAATCATTTTGACTAAATAAAATGTGCAGATGATTCGTTTAGCGGCTAATACGGAAGCTCGCATATTTCACCACGGTAAATTTGTTCAAACTGTTGCGTCCTTCAATTCTACCGCATTATTATGCTTATTCATTACGATAAATACAAAATATGAAGGTTTTTATCCTCGAAATTTGTATTTTCGGTTTTATTGGAATGCACCTTTCGAACCGGCTGGACACAGGGATCTAAACTTTATGGCATAACTTTTTAATAAGTGGATCAATTTCGATGGAATTTTGTATGCGAGTAGTTTTAACAATGTTGCGTAAGAATATAATTAGTTATTGAATGTATCGAAAGCTAATTTTTGTTTTTTGATACTTTGAAAATCTGTGTTTTTAGGGCAAATATACCTTGTATATAATACCTAAATTTCGAGAAAAAAAATTTTTTCATTTTTTTTTTTAAATTTCTTTTTCAACGATACTGTTACCTGTGAACAAAACATGCTATGTTTCCAAATCGCACGGTCAACATTTTCACAAACACAGAAGTGCAATCCATAACTATGAAGGTGACAAAGCAAAAAACTGACGTAATGCGGAAATCGGGAAAATTCGGAAAGGATGACGCATTTTACAAATTTCACCTAATTGTGTTGATATGAATTGTTTCACGCAATCTGAACGGTTTTTATACTTGATTTATATAAAAATACATGTTTAATTCTTCCTTACCACTTGTCTCCAACTATTTATCACGTTAAATCGTATAGTTACATGGTGTTTACAAAAAAAAATAAACTAGGAAACTGCTATGTCGGCCATGTTGAAAATACATTCGATGACGTCATTTGTTGTTGTGTGCTTTTTTCCTTAAGTTTTTTTATGCAATATTTCTATACTGTCAATCTATTTATTTTCTTTGAAAACAATCAAATCAGTAAATAAAAGCGTTTGTTGAACCTGATATAAACATAAAAAAATAAAAATTATAACGGTGCGTTTGATTTTGCAACAATAATAAGAAATAATTTAATCGAACACGGTATACAGTGCAGTACTAGAACGCCTCATCGATGTATACAAGTCGAGATAAACTATTTCAAAAGTTTGTGGAAAATAACAACCTGACGCCAACAGACATGCAGAGTACAGAGCCTACATTCCTAAGCCATGATGGAACAATAAAAATCAAAAATAGACTACTTCTTAGTTGTCAATGACCAGAAAAAACATATTCTTGAAATTCTTACTCATGAAATGCATTACAAAGACTTGCTTAATGTGTAAAACTGCTGACGAAACCCTAGAACACTTTCTTCTCAAATGTCCCAGTTTATCTCTGCCTCGGTCGAGAGGCGTTGACTCACCCAGAGCACTCTTAGAAAAAATACAACCGAACAGCTATAATCTAGTTAACCGGGAAGTGAAGATGCTCCAGATACTTCTTGATTGTACGCATATCAGCCTAGCGGGGATCATCAAGCTATCCAACAGAGACAAGACTCAAGTAGAGCGAGCCACACAAGCTTTCTGTTACCATATGCATAGAACAAGAGTATAATTGCTCACACCTAGTCCACTTAATTAAAACCCCATATAGATAGACAGACCACTAATGCGTTAAGATAATCAATAAATAAATATAACGCGTTAAAAACTCACGGACATACGTATATATATTGAATTAGACAAACTTTAAGCGATAAGCTACCAGTAATAATAATATGTTGTAAAAAGGCATGTGCATGTTCTGTTTTCTCGCGATTCTATTGGATCACAGTTTATTCATGAGGAAAAGTTATCATCACCACAGTGATTGAATGTCCCAATACAACTGGGAGAAGTTACCTGAAGAAACGAAACATGACAATCCTTACAAAGGTAAACAGACACCAACTGAAAACAAACGCAAAAACCAAATGGATCGAATGTGACGTTAGTACATACAGGCAAGAATTGTCTGAATTCTCGAGAACTTATGAAAAAAAGTAGAAAATGCTACAATCTCGACAAAGATCAAGATGGCCACAGACGCTCTCCATAAAGCAGCAAAGAAAACCATCCCACAATATACACTGTGGTATAACGTACACCGGATATTGCTAGCAAAGTGAGTAATATTATCAATTTTGGGGACCTGAAACGGAGACTAAGGTGAGTTCAGAGACGATATTTTCCAACTTACTGACTACTTATGTATATCCCAATTGAGTTGTAACTTCTTCGAGTATTTTTCTAACTTTATAGCGCACAATAGTATATCAGCTATGCATAGGAAGGTTAAAATGACCCATTATTATGCCGCTACTCACTCGCAAATATTGACAGCGAGTACTATACTAGCTATTAAAATGGCTATATAACCAAAATGTATATTTTTGAACTGGCCATTTTGATTATATTCACCCCAAAAGTGTTGCCACCAAATTTCATAAAAAATGATAAAAAAATAACTAAGATGCACACCGAAACAGATTCAATTGTGTGTACGGAGTATTGCTGTTTGGTGTACGGAGTGATATAGAAAGCTGAAAGCGCTGAAAAGATCAGGTAGAGGAATATGGAACCACCAAATAGGAAACTCATCTAAAGAAGCAAAAACCATATATATGAAATGGAAGGATTCAAACAAATCATGTGATAAAACCAGGTTAGAATTAAAAGAGAAGAAGAAAATACTTCGACAGCACCACAGACAAGCATATGCAAGGCAAAGAGCGAAGCACACCGAAGAGATTATGGAAGCCTCTGTGTCCAACGATAGCAAACTATTTCATAAACTCGTCAATAGACAAAGAAAAGCAGTAAATAGCAACGTACAATCACTGAAAGTTGACGGCGAAGACGTAACTGGCTCAGATAATATACTCAAAGCATGGAAGGACCATTTCGAAAAACTGGCGACTCCAGAAGACCTCGAATTTCTCCCTCATGAAAAAGTGAAACTGTCTGAAGAACAGAACTCGATCATAGAGAAGTTGATAACTGAGAGTGAAGAGAAAATGGAACCAGTGAATGAACACGAAGTATTGAAAGCCATTAGCTCATTGAACACGGGTAAAGCAGCTGATATAAATGGACTCTCGAGCGAACACATTAAACATGCCAAACATGATATAATTCCTGTAGTTACAGACATTGTCAATGCAATCTTTGAACATTTAAATATACCGAATGAATTAAAGTGTGGTGTACTGACGCCTATTCACAAGAAAGGAACAGACACATTTCTAACAAATAACTATAAAGGAATCGTCATCTCCGATACATTTACAAAGATACTTGAAAGTATTCTGAAACTCAGACTAGACAAAATATTCAATCCGCAGCAAAATTTGTTCCAACGTGGATTCACTGAAACATGTTCATCTATGAATGCTGCCTACATAGTCACTGAAGCTATGGAATATCATCGTGAACACAATAAACCACTGATACTTGCAACCTTAGATGCACAAAAAGCATTTGACAGAGTTAACCATGAGATCCTCTTCAATAAGTTATACCATATCGGAATCAAAGGTCCCTTCTGGCTACTACTAAGAAACTTATATAGGCAATCCACAGTGAAGGTCAAGTGGGAAGGGGGACTATCAGAAGAATTCGAACTGAAACAAGGAACAAAGCAAGGAGCTCAGCTCTCCACGACATTATACAAAATCTATCATAATCATTTATTGCACTCCATGAACAATAGTGGCTTAGGTGCGTATCTAGGAAACATTAAAGTTCCAACACCTACATGTGCCGATGACACTGCTCTTCTGTGCAACTCAACAACTGAACTACAGGCCATGCTCGACCTTGTAAACTTTAATACATCGCGGGACCTGGTAAAGATCAACCCGGATAAATCAGAAATACTCACAGTCAAATGTAAACGGCCAGTAGTAGCAACATTAGGAGGTGAAAACATAGCCTGTGTAACAGCTTTAAAACAACTGGGTATTAATAGAAATAACAAAAACACTGTAGATATTGACGCACGACTAAAAGTGGCTCAAAGAACCTTGTATGCAGCGTTAGGACCTGGTCTCCACGCCAGAAAGGATATGTCACCCCTAGTAACAATAACTATATGGAATACCTGCGTAGTACCACGATTCCTATATGGCATAGAAGTACAGAAGATCTCATCACCAGAAATACTGAAACTCGAAAGATATCAGAGGAAAATCCTCAAACATCTATAAGGACTGCCTACTACTAGGACTCCGACTGCTGCTGTGTATACCCTACTTGGAGGAAAACCTGTTGAACTCCTCCTAGACTGTAACTACCTATCTTTATTTATGAACATCATCAGAATTCCTAAACGTCACTTAACGATGATAGATTTTGAAACCAACAGCTTCATTTCAAATGTATACAATGCTTTGGACAAATATAAACTCCCAACACCTGAGGTGCTCATACATAGTGTTCCCTCTAAAGAGCAATGGAAAAGAACGCTACAAAATGCTACTAACACATACTGGGAGAATCTCTGGAGATCTGAACTACCAAAGATGTCCTCAACCAAGTACATCCAAATACAAAAAACAGTAATCAACAACCCCCACAACCTGTGGAAAGTTATAGCACCCAAACTACATGAAGTTCGACGAGCAGAAATTAAAGTACGAATACTTACTGGCACATTCATATTCCAGAGTAACGCTGTCAAATTCAACCAAGAAAACGTTTCGCCAACATGCAAGCTCTGCAATTTAGAAGACGAAACACGAGAACACTTTCTCGTCGGATGTCCAGCATATACAGATATAAGGACAGACAGTATGCGTAAACTGGCAAACATCATTGAAGATGACACAATATTCATCACCATCACACAGAACGAGGGACTGCTTATCCAGACAATTATGGATTGTACACACGATGAGTTGAGGAGTGTAGTATCACTTTCCAGGCAACAACTGGTGCACATAGAAAGATGGTCGCAAGTCTACTGTGACCGCATCATCACTACCTCCAGTCATGCTGTATCGAAAATGGGTATCTAAATATAATATGTTAACCCTGTAACTACGCAAAAAAAAATATCATGGTCCTCTTAAGTTAATGTTTAAGGGTTACATAAGTATTGATCAAGTTATCAAATTATAGGCCGCACGCGTATTTGAACAAGTACGTATTACTTTGTTCCCGTAAATATCCACCAGAAAAGACTTTTGCTTTGATTGTTTGTACAGAATGTGTTAATTGTGAAGAAAATCGAATATTCATCCTCTACATATGGTGGATGGAGTGCTCCAACAACTACTGGAGGGAAGTACATGAACAACAACAACAACAACAACTAGCTGTAGCTGAATGGGTCAAGGTCCCCCGGGTACTACTTCAGCGTACCCGGGGTACTTTGAAGTATACTTCAGCGTACCCCGATTTTACAGATAATACTTCACCGTACCCCGATATACTCAACCGTACCCGGGTTTACTAATTTTGTGCATGCGTCAGCAGACATTTGTTTTGTGCTTAAAAAGGAATCACAAAGTAATCCAAGGTGTTTGTAGTCCTAACATTCATTGATAATGTTATTACCAAGTTTAAACTGCCTATTATGTTCAGTAAGGCCACGTTCATTGAAGAGAATAACAGAACATTTGTCTGGGTTATATTGATATCTCCATTTCACAGAGTATTGGTGGCAAATATTAAACATTTCATTAAGTCCTTTGATAGAGAATGAGAGTATTACCATGTCATCCGCAACTGTCGGATTACCTACATTCATATTGCACAAGCTTATACCGTGTCCACAGCACCGTAATTGTTTCAATAATCCGTTTACAAATAGGAAATAGTGGGCTGGTGACGTTTTACCACCCTGTCGTGTACCCTGTCGGACCGGAAACCAGGACGAGCGATTCTCATGAAATCTGACACAGCTGCTCATATTTGTGTACATCGACTTATAGGCAAGAAGTGACGTAGCGTCTATATTGCACTCATGAAATAACTTACACAAGAGACTGTCTTGCCATACGACATCAAATGCTTTGCGACTGTCCATAAAACACACATGTATATACTTTCGAGCTAATCTCTCTTGCATAGTATAGACTCTCTCTAAACGTGAACGATGTCATTATACACCCGAGGCCATCTTGAAAGCCCCCTTGTTGAATATTAATAGTTTCAATAATATTTTTTTTTTATCTTTGTAGCAGTACTATCTCAAACAGTTTTAATAATACGGATGATAATGTAATTGTACGATAGCTATCCGGATTATCTGTATGTTTATTCCCCCCCCCCTCCCCTTGAACAATGTCACAATTACTCCCCGTTTCATTGAGTCAGGTACATATGCATTTCGAAGCATCCAGGTAAATACGTTAGCTATAACCGGTGATAAATTGTCTTTGCCGTATATCAAATGTTCATAATACAGTCCATTAACACCTTAGGTAGCGACGTTATAGCACGACTTATATCTAATGTAGATACTGTAACATGTGGATCAGGTTCGAGATTACCGTATGTCTGTAGCACATCTGATGAAACATAATGTCGCCATTCCTCGTCAAACTCATCATTTTTCATGGGCGTATAGAGGGATTCAAAGTACTTGCCCCATCCTTTGGTTATTTGTCCACGATCACGTATAACATCACCATCGAAATTTATACCAGCCCCTATAACATTATTTGCACTTCGCCGTTTGTTCACAATACTCCAGTTTCAGCCGTTTACAATGTGTAATAACACAGGAAAAGGTTGCATTCACATAGACCTGGCATTACTAAGAAAATGACCTTTCTTTAAGGTCATATGAAATCATTTTGAAAAGCTCTGATCGTTACATGTTTCGGTCGTTTAGTACTTACCTTTGATACTATGGGTTATTTTTAAGCTGTACTGTATACACCATGAACTTTAGATAGATAGATAGATAGATAGATAGATAGATAGATAGATAGATAGATAGATAGATAGATAGATAGATAGATAGATAGATAGATAGATAGATAGTTTATTTCGAAAATTAGGCAATATGCCCATGATTTCACATGTACAAATACAAACAAACATGCAATGTCATATATACATACCATTTTCTACATACGATGCTATAAACAACGCATTAAATTACAACGCATTAATTTAATGCGTTGTTTATAGCATCGTATGTAGAAAATGGCCAAAAAATGCGTTAAAAGATATCTTTTTTTTTTAAATGTCAATTTATTGAATAGTGTCTAAAGATGACTCCGTGTGATTCTGTCTTGTAAACAGTGTCCACAAATCACTGTCTTTAGATGGAATCTGATAGCTTGACTTTGTATATTAAATATGAGGCCTGGCATCTATTCAAACTCCTTAAGAATCTGGCCATTTAAAGTTTTGACATGTTTGGCATTTCATGGAACCAGCAGCTTGAAGATCAGTTATGCTAGTGACTCGTCCAGAGTTGCATCTTGTACATAAACTACTAGTATGCCAAATACGCTCGATGGAATTGTGGAACATATGCAATTATGTATCACAATTCTTGCTTACTAGCATTAGAATTACAAGAAATGTTTCGATTAAAGATATGGTCTGTTCTGCAGTTAATGTGAATTAATTTCCTGTCCAAAAACAACATGATTGTATATTTGATTGACTGTCAGTAAGGCTTGTTGCCTTTGTCTTGTAGATTTGGCAGTGTAGAACAAACAGCTATCTATCTGAAATGAATAAGTATGTCCAGTTTAAGATAACAATCGGCTAAATTCTACAATATAATCAATATAACTTATTCATTTTAGCGAAAATAAACACTTAGGCATATTGATCAAGACTTCTTTTGGAATTTCAGCCAGACTTGTTCTTACCGGTAATTTTCCCAAGTTTTCCATCCTAGAATTACTTACTGGTATTGTTTGTCTATAAAATATTAGACTAAAAAGTCTTATATAGTGAGATCATTTGTCAAGTAATATTTTATTAGTATTACATGTACATGAACATATACACACCATAGTTATGTAATGTAAAACTCTTTTAACTCTTATGATAGATACTCGGTATATCTGTAGATACGATAGTCTGTATAGTTGAGTATCACAGGATATGTATTGTGAAATAACTGAATGATTATATTCAACTACCGAGGCCCAAAAGATCAATTTAAAGTTACATATCAATATATTATCATGTATGTGTTTAGCATTTAATACCACTATTGTTAACACACTGTTTACAAAAATGTTATTTAATGCAAGTTAGGAAAGTTATACATACAATGTTCAAATTCCTCATGTCCATTTACTTGGACTTCGTTGTTAGTATCTATTCAGCAACTGAAATAGAAAATAAATATGAACCAGGTACTCTGGATGATCCATGTATAATAAACATGTATGTTATCATTGTTTAGGCTGTAACACACTAGAGATGTAAAGAGTGTAGATAAATTAATAGGATCGTACATTACTTTTATGTGCAGAATAATATCAAACATGAAATTATAATAAACAGCTATCTGGGTAATATTTGATAAGACTGTGATGTATTCATGTAGCATTCGGTTGGCTTGATTGAGATAGGCACAGGTCATGTACAAAATTAATTGGAAACTAGTGTAGGCTTTCGGGATTTAACTGACAGCAGGGATTACCCTGATGCAGGTTTTCTGCGTTCCTGACGCAACTTTGTGACTTAGGACCCTCATTTTTGCATTACTGTGCATCCTTGGGACCCCCAATCGGATCCTTCGAATACAAAGTTATTAACCACTGTATTGAAATCATCGTTCGATATATAGAAAATGTTTATTTACTCCCCTTAATTCTCTGAATGCATGTCATGACGTGTCCGCCCTTGGCCAGGATATCTTTTTTGAGATACCTTCGAGTTTTAAGGCGAACCAGGGACATATTTTGCCAATATTCCTAGATAAATTACACAAAAAACAGTGTTTAATGGGAATATATTAGACCATGTTAAGGTGTCAGTACTTTATTGTATTCGGAAAAGGGTTTTTGTTGAAAACCAGTTACTCTTTCATACTTTATTGGTATTTAAATGCGTTATTCTGCAAAAAATGACAATTTATTGAAATGGTACATTCCACGGAACAACAATGTTGTGATACAAACCCCGGATCATTTTAAACTTGTATATTAGAGCATGTAACTTTTTTGATTTGTATATTTTTATCATGCTTACTTTAAGTTTCCTAATATTAGTTTTCATCTTTTCTTTTACAGAAATAGCAGGATCAAAGAAACATGGTGCCGAGAGAACTGGAATCGAAACTGCTCTGCATCAATTGAAGGCACTAGAATGAGTCGTGTTAAAGTACAGAAAATAAACAATGTTACGATTTTGTATTCTGTATTAACCATTACACCAAATTAAAGGATTTTCCCAAAAAATTAAACGTTTTCATTTCGATCAGAAAAGATAAACCTAATTTGAGTTTTTTAATCTTTTTTTAATGCGTCACTGAGATAAGTTGTCTTTTACCAGGATAATATTTCATTTGAATACAATGTATATGGTCTTGAATATCAACATAATGTCGACATTTTGGTAAAAATATCTAAGATCGGACAAGTATTAATGAACTTATCTCGATACTAGTCATTAATTCTTTAAATGAATGCCCCAGGGTTTATCGGTAAATTAAAACATATTATGGACTTTCAATTCTAAATTATGTAAAATAGGTAGCATATCAAGTGTCTGCAACACCAATGCAACAAAACAAGGTAATGCGACTTCTTCGAATTTCGCATTATGCTGTTTCATTCTAATTAATTGTGACTTTCATTTTCTGGAGTTATGTCTTTGTTGTGCAATATTTTATTAAACACGTACTTGTAGACTTTATTACTTTTCCCTCTCCAATAGCTCAGTGGATGCGTTGCCGGGTGACACTGGCTCAAGTCCGAGTGGAGGCACTCACATGTCTGTCATTACTTCAGCAGAAAGGTGACTTAGGTGACTTGCAAATGAAGGCTATGCTCGGCATTTTTGCTACCAAAACAATAAGTTCATTCTTATCTGTGTCATATGAATTTAAAAACTAATTTTGGCTTCCTTTTAAAAAGCCAACTCCACCCCCACTGTCGAGTTTTTAAATCGTTAGGTCAAAGACACGTGATTTGTACATTGCTTCTGACACCATTTGCTCTGTCATACATTGTAGAGCTGTTCATAATGTTCTACTTCAGTATTAAATTTGTCTTCGACTAGATTTATTTGTGACGATCCATTATTTAAAACTGTTTTACATGTATACTATTATAATAAATGCTATCGAAGAACCATTATGATTTTGTCAATATAAATGTTTGTTTTCTGGTTGATATCTTTGTGAGTATTTCGACATTGCACTATATTTTCAGCTGCAATTTTAATATGATTACACAGCAGATACATACTATTAGTTCGTTGATACTTCTTCAGATGGGCATTCTATACCTTTATGTACGCGCATAGTCTATATTCGGTAATCAATGTATTTCGAATCACAAATGAAAAGAAAAAAATACATTATATCGCCATTTTTTCTTATTTCGAATTAGATAGTGCATCAAATCAACTATCTAATAAGGAAGAGCGATTATTGATTATAAGTACAAAATGCCAATAAAGTAAATGGACAACAAACTGTTATAGATGGGTGTTGCATTTAATCATAAAAAGACCAAACAGTACAGTGATTGTGGAAAAAAATGATTAAAATTCACAATTGCAATGAAACAGCACTAAATCAGCTGTAAATTGCCGTCCTGGATGGATTGATGTAACATTATATTTGGATTCCATTCCCGTCCAACTATACAATCTTCAAACTACACGAATGAAAGCTATGTCTCTGCTTGGTTATAAAGTACATTGCACTGTTTTAAGATTCATTCCGCATTCGAATTCGCTCTGGTGATAGTGTGTCTAAATTTTCTTTTTATTTTAGTTGGCCCATGACGTGTTCCCTTCATTCGTCTGAGCCTAGCTTCTCGACAACGTCTTGCTGTAACTTCTGTATAAGAATAAAGGAAACGTAATTAAACATCTGAAAGCAATTGTATTCAAACATTATTCTGAACCAAGGTTCCAACGTGCGGACAAAAAATTGTTCTAGAATGTACAGGACTGGTTTAAAACTGATCCGTGATTTGTATCACAAATGTGTTATTCCGTGGAGAGTATCATTTCAATAATTTGCCATTTTTGCAATAAATCCCTTAAAATCACCAATCAAGGACGTTATCAGTCAATATATTTCAACGAGAAGCCTTTTCCGAATACAATAACGCACATAGCACCTGACTGTGGCATAATAAATTGCCTTTAAATACAGTTTTTTGTGTAGTTTATACACATTAATGTAGGCTTGTTGACAAAATATTCCACTGGTTCGCATTAAAACATCGAAGGTTTCTCAGAAACCAGAGAGAGTACAGGAATGACACGTGTTCCATTAGAAAGCGCGTTAAATTTCGCATAGCCTGCACTATATAACTAGTAAACATAATCAAGGAGTACTTACCAAGAATCGAAAAACTATACAAATATCCAGATTTTCGCGATCTATTACATAGTGCTGAGTATCATTTTAGTCACGTAATTCCCCACACTGATTTGTACACACCTACGTTAGGCTAGTGTAATGCCGTAGAAAATTGGCGTTCGCTTTTTACATTTGGGGATCTTTTAGCTCTGAAGTACCAAGTGTTCTATTTGTATGTTGATGAGGATTCTGAATATATCGCAGACACCGCCAGAATACGTTTGTTCTGACTTTTTGTTGTTGTTGTTGTTGTTGTTGTTGTTTTACAACCTCTTGTATGTGATGCGAATAAGCTTTATGGTATAGCTCCGTGCATCCGTGTTTGTAAGCTATACATGTGTAGCTTTAATAACGTTACACGTCCAACTGTGTTGTTTCCCGAATAAGTTCAAATTAGAAAGTCAATGTTAAATGAGTTGACAAATCCAACGTCCGTTTTACTATTTTTATTTTCTTCGTTTCATCCAGTAATTAACAAATAACAGATATATTTTAACACACAAAGTAAGTAAATTAACACAGATAAAATATAGTGGAACTCCACTTCTTTTCCTAACTTAACTTTCGAAAATCCTGCCCGTTCCCTTCAAACCCTAATTCATTTCTCCCTATTACATATTTTTAAAAACCCACAGAAAAAGTATCTAATATATTAAAACCAATCATAATACATGTTACAAAAATCTTAATGCGTTCTTAGCCAATCAACACGCGGCTGTAAAATTATGTAATAATTTCCTTTCAATAATTACGAAACAAAGGTCTGTTTTTTTGACAATGCCCTAAGGTTCATTATAATGTAGATAAAATCAATTATGGTGCTATCCCGACATATTATAGACAGATTACGTTTATACGTGAATTTCAAACAGTCTTATAGGCCCTGGATAGTAAAATAGTTTGATACCTCGATTTTAAAAGGCGTCACTAAAATATACAATAAATTTTACTGCACGAAACTAGCATAGTTCAATGTTTATACAGGGCAGTGTTGAGTACGCCAAGCGACATCATGCCATCGTCTGCACGTCGTATGTTATTCACAATTATCTCCCTTCAATAACAATACAATCGCTGGCTTAGAACAAGAAGGTCGTAACTACAAAATCGATATATTAAGAAAACAAGAGAAAACTGTCTGTAATTTACTCTTTACCTATTGGAAAACACGTTTTTAAAAATTCATTTTGGTCAACATGACAATTTCAGATTTTCATGAAAATAGGCTCACAAGTGAAATGTTGATGCTGGGCATCAAAGATGCCGCTAGTTCTTTTTAAGTAAATCTTTTTATTTAGTAAAAGGTATTGGTAGAAACTTGTAAACAAACTAAAATTCCGGCGTGATGTGTGATGCACAAGGGAAGTTATTCTCATGTGTTGAGTGTACGCTGCAAAAACTTAAGATTGCTGAAAATGGGTATTTTTCACTAATTCAAGGGCAATAACTCTGGTTGTACTAAATTGAAAGGGGAGTGAAACCCCAGGTGCACTAGAGTACATGCTGTCAAACATTTCTATAAAGGTTTCATGATCCTAGGTCAAATACTTTTTGAGTAGCATGTGAAACAAGTCAAAAATGGCTATTTTACACCATTTCAATGGCTAATAACTCTGGATGTACTAAACTGAAAGGGGAGTGAAACCCCAGGTGTAGAGAAAACATCCTGACCATTTCTGTGAAGGTTTCATGACTCTATGTCGTGTACTTTGAGTACCGTGCGACATAAGGAAAGCGGCCAATTTTTTCTGTTTCAAGGGCCATAACTCCGTCAAAATTGGTTGAATCATAAAACCCTGATAATATGCACCAGGTCACATGATGACAATCATTCTCTGAAAGTTTGGTTGAAATCTATGAAGAAATGTAGGAGGAGTTGTGCACAGAAGAAATTGTTAAGGCCCGCCGACATTCAGCAATCTAATAACCAGAGTTTTCCTTTGGAAAACCTGGTTAAAAACTTGAAGGCAGTGAAACACCAGGAAAGAATAGAAAACATGAAAACATTCTATTTTCTATTGAAATATTTATTCAAATGAACATAACATGTTTTAGAAATATGAGCACCATTATAATATTGATTAATGCTTCACAGATGGCATTTAGCATGTTTCATAAAATAACAAAGTGTATTCCAATAACGTGGTATACACCCTTTCAATTAAGACCGTAATTAAATTGTCTCCCTTTGATGACGTCAAACGAGGGCTCAAAGCGAATACACGAGCCGATTACCGTTAGCGTGTAAAGGAAATAAAAAATGTGTCAACTTTAAACCGCTGTAAATCAAGTTTTACTCTGTCGATTTTTAAAAGATGAACACTTACGAAAACAAGATCGTATAGACTTTTTAATAATGTAACTTTTGTTAATGTATTTTCAATAATAAAACATAAAAAGCCATGTTTTCGGAACAAAAATTTCAAGGGCAAAAAGAACTGAATTCAATACTCAACAATTGGCATTTAACTTGCTCAAAATGTTTATTATTTGCAGTTTTAAGAACTGTGTAGACTAAGCTTTCCAACAATTATATTATTAAAATATATTATTAAAGTTTTAAAAGGAGAGCCATGCTTTTCGAACCTAAATACCATGCATCACGCGCGCACAATCCACTCATTGAAACCTGACTTACAGTTTATACTAGCATAAAGAAATTGTGTATTTTAATAATTCATCACACATCATAAAAGTATAGAATATTAGCTATATCATTTCAAAAGTACGACTATCCAGCCAGAAATTAAAACGTTAATTTACACAGGAGAAAATTTCTTTCTAGATATAGTTTGTACTAAAATCCGGGCGGCATGATTTTACATGTCCGCATGTGCTTACTTGTTTAGTGTTAACACGAGTACATTCATGTGTTGTTTATATATCTACAATTAAAGAAAGTAAGGAATCACCGGAAAAGTTCACACGACGAATAACTTAAAATCAGAATCAATTCTATGTAAAATTTTGTTGTATATAGGTAAAACTAAATTGTTTGGCAATACAATGTAGTCTGTTTCAAATCTTACTCTTCCATCATGAAACCTTTGTTCATTTGAAATTCATATACAAGTAAATGAGAAAAGTGCTTTATTTATTTTAAATGGTGTCTACGTGTAAAAATATTGCAATAAATTATATTTGAAACATCAAAATATGTATTGTAGCACAAGTCATACAGGTGCATGTCCATTAATTTACACTTTTTGTTCGGACACGGAATTAGAGAGACCTCCGTAGTTTGGATAAACATAATTTATACTTTTTTATAAAAGTAACCCAAACGTTGATTTAAAAGTGTCAATCAATGTCAATCATTTAAGGTAAAACACTGATCAATATACTGTACATGTATATTAAGATGACAGATGGTGACAACATAGTACTGATTGGTTGTATATTAGTACCCTGCTGTGACACTTATTTAGTGTATGGTCTTGGTGGCTTATCTTGATATTAGGGGATCTATGCTGTTTATTGTAAATCATTATATAATTATACAGCACCTAGAATTTATTTATGCGTTAGGGTTTTAGCACCTCATCATCTGACAAGATTTTATTTATGCATTAGGGTTTTAGCACCTTAACTTCTTAAGTATCTGTCTCACTTTAATTTGTTATGTTTTTCCCATCACTCGAATTGCAGTTCAGGTCACTTTTTGTGAATTAAGATTTATAATTCTTATATTAAAAACAAAATATTGTTAATTGTGATGTTAGTTTGAAGAGCAGTTGTATATAAATAATGTATTTTTTAAATTAATTTATAACAATCAACTGCTATCATAATCGTCATTTATACAGCTTTTTAAACCGAATTTGCCCGAAATGGCACGTATGTAACCAGATAGGACATTCCAATAAATCGTTGTGGCTCTAATATACGTGTATTCAAAGGCCTAAATAATTATGTCTATGTTTTATTACAATCCATAACAAACAACACATAACTTGTGAATTGTATTGGTAAAAAGAAATGAGACATTTAATTGCAATGATCCAGAGTTAACTAGGTCTAATGGCGGTTATGATGTAGTATTGAAAGAACCAGGAGAAAATACTTGCGCTTTATATTCCCGGCAAAATATACATTTATCAAAGTACAAATATACACTGTATCTAAGCACTAACGCTCAATTTAATGTACGAAATGTGCATGACAATCAACCGAATTACAAAACAAAATTAATACAACTACAGATCTTTTTGGAAATTAACGCCCGATAATTGACCATTGTTGATAGAAAAAAATCCGAGAAATCACACGTTTCCTCCACATCCATAACATGTAACATATTGTACATACATTGTTAGTACATTATAAACATCTTTATTGAAAAAACAACAGCTACAAAACATGCAATTAACGAAAAAAGCGATTAAATAATCTCTTCGCTACTGCGTTTATAGTGTCGTTAATTTGTAGAGCCCTCGTTTGACGTCACATCCGGTTACGGGAGGTAACTCTGTACATACGATTATCGCTTAATTGAAAGGGTCTATAGCCTGACAACGTGAAACTGACACTAAAGGACATTGTTATTTCGTGGTTTGTGAGCTTAATAAGTAAATTTATTGCGAATTAATACGTTCAACATAGTTTAAAATATGCATAGAACTAGTTCCATTTGGCAGGAGTATAGGAGCGCATATGAATATTTTGTAAATAAGAAGTGTCAGTTCAATGTTGGCAAGCTATATTTACCCGTTTAAATTTTGGCAAAACAAACTATTCTGACATACATAAATAAAGAAACATAGAGATTAAAAAAACACTTGCATTTATCAAATTTAGATTAAGACAAAACCTAAGAACTGGAAAAAATCGAAAATCATAACTAAAAAATATCTGACAGACATGAAAGTATTTAACATGTTCCATAAAAGTTCGAAAGGAAAATCGCCGCTCCGCGCAAATAGTTTTTTTTTACTTTTTAATAGCCCCTGCTAAGACCCGCAAATTGCAACATATGTAGCCGTTATATAAACACCCGTTCCGAACTGATTTGGACTTTAGTACCTACCGAACATTTATCATCCTATTTTACCCCTGACGGGCGAGTCCAACAGCGTTATAACCAATCAAATCTTGTATCCTCCTGGGACTTGGACTTTAGTACCTACCGAACATTTATCATCCTATTTTACCCCTGACGGGCGAGTCCAACAGCGTTATAACCAATCAAATCTTGTATCCTCCTGGGACATTAGTCTGGTTCCCGGTACCTAAATCTTTCATTACATTGCAGTATAGGTCCGGCGCAATCTACCAAATATGGTCGCTTCCATGTGTAAAACAAGATGGCGGTTGAACATTAGCTTATATAGGGAATTTTAGAATATCCTCCAAAAATATGTGTTATGTATGTGTCATATCGATGAAATTTTGTATATTAATGGGAAAATGTATGTCCTATTCAATTAAACATATTTCATTAAAATGACACAACTGATATGTACAAAAAATTGCAAAGTAAATTAAGAAAATTTCTGTACCAGCGTGTATATAGTGCATATAAATCGCACTTGAATCAAATGCCCGGTCAGCTTAGTTGGTAAAGCGTCAAACCAGTAACATGGATGTTGGAGGTTCTATACCAGTATTGTCATTACTTTTTTATTACTATTTTTTATATGTAACGTAATTCGTTATTAGTTTATACTTGAATAAGGAACATGATAAGAAAATAAAGTTTTTGAATTACACAAATTAAGCAAAATATTTAAAAAGGAAAACAATAACTGGCCTGCACAGGGATCGAACCAGGGATCCCTTGATTACAAGTCAGTGGCTCACCCGATTGTGCTAATTTGGCCGATTGAAAAGTTAGAAATTAATGGACTATTAAAACCCTGCTACAAAAAATATTTTAATCATTTTATAAACGTTATTTGGTAGATATTAGTGCTGTTGTAGCGAATAAACTTCTATCATTGCAAAGACCATTATTTTTTCTATTACTCTGCAAAGTCACATCAAAATGACACATACATATCATACACTTTATGGGGATATTCTAAAATTGCCTATATAAACTAACGTACGTCCGCCATTTTGATTTGACCACTGTAGATATCGATTATTGGTTGCTGCCTGACCTAAACCACTGTAAGATTTAGGACAGGGAACCAGACTACTGGGACATCTGCTTGCACCCTTTCATACTCGATGCCGCCTCCTGGCGGCATCGAATAAGAAGCGCCTTGTGAAGCAGATTTCAAATATGTATGGGTCTTAAAAGGTCGTAAGTAGTAGTTACGAGCTTCTTGTTCTGAACCATCGAAATGTGGCAAGACTAAAGTTTGATACAAGGGTGACAATACTTAATTTATTTTAAGCTTTTTTATGAGAGCCTACGGTACGTTTGTAAACCATAATTTACGCAGCCAACCTCCACAGCTTGGTGACCACACTATTCCATAGATGGCAGTTTAAGTGTTTGGAAAAAAAAAAAAAAAATGAAAAACATCCGTCACTGAGCTTATACACTATCAAGGTATAAAGCTATGTCCAAAGATTGTGGAACATCGCATCTTACAATAGGCTTGGTTCCCAACAATAATTACGATACTGTGAGCGCAGTAACCAGCGCATAAATAAAATGACCTTGCTATGAGCGAAGTTAAATAACGAAAGTAACACTGTTTTGCTGTTTCGCAGTTATAAGATACAATTGAACGAGATTTTCGGTAAGAATGAATATCTTATAGTTTATTTGAATGACTTGTATAGCGATTTTTCTTCAGCGCCCGTATTTTTTTATGCTGAAACAACGAGATGCAATGTTCCACAATCTTTGGCAAATAGGAATATAGTGTGCTTTATACCTTGATAGTATTGTGAGGCCTGGCCTCATATCATTAGAACATGAATATATTAGTCTAGTTTAACCCTCAGATCATTGAAACATGCCTCAGTAAGTCTATTTTAGGCCTCAATGTTGTTGTTCTATTTTTAGAACATGACCTACATGTACAATTTTAGTGTTGGGAGAGTGCTATTGTCTTTATTATACAATGTCATGCCATGATACTATAGATATACTTAGATATTTAGTAGATTTAACTATTTACCTCAATAATTACATGCTAGATCATTGCTGTTTTGTATAATTGTGAATAATGTTCGTAGCATTTTGGAAAAATGTCGATTCCGTCCGCCATGTTGTTTTTGGTTGTCAACTTCCTGTTAAATGTAATCTCTAACCTTCAAAGTCAGGTCAAGTTTTATTTATTATTCTAGATGGAAAGTTGCTGGTATAATCCATATGGAATTTAATGTTTATATATTTTAGGAATTATGGTATTGCTAATTAGGTTACGGTCTTTCGTGCGGCTCCAATCCCAAGCGTTACTTTGGTGTCCGTTTATATACATACCAAAAGCTCATTTGCATACCACAACCTAATTAGCATACCAGAAATTTAATGAGCGTTCGTCACATTGCCACTGTCCCCAGAGCTGGTCAGACGTGCTTCTGCCGCTCTTCATTTATTTTAGTTAGGCATTGTCTGGTAACTTTTCATTCAACTTTAAACCTGAATTGCTTTTATTCGATTATTATTTTAGACTTTATTGAGGTCAGTATCGGTAACGTTATTTGACATTTGGCGGTTTTGTAACTTGAGTCGATTTTAACTGTCTGTCGTCTGCTCTGGCTTCATGCTAGTTTTACCGTTATTTAGACTTTAGATGATTTAGTATTTGGTCTGATATCCCTCTTGTGTCTTTGTTAAGCCCTTTTACCTAATAAAGTTCACGTTAAGCCGAAAGGAATGTTGTCTGTAGTCTTTTACATTTTTTGCTTTTTATCTTGTTCTTGGCATTTGTCACGCGTGCAGTTGGTTGACGCAACCTGGTCTGTGTTATCAGGTAGCCTCCTCTAAGCTGTGATACACGTTTCCAGTGTATCAACCAGTTTACGACCCGGGTTATTGGTCCGAGTCTCAGTTAGACCTAGTTCTATGCTGTAATTTCGTCGCACAGTTGGTTGACGCTCTCCTGGTTATTATCAGGTTAGCCTCCTCCAGTCTGTGATCCACGCTACCATTGTATTTACATGTTTTTCGTCTTATTCGAGCATATCATTTAGTGATTGCTGATGTAGCACCACCGGTGTTTAGAGTACCACCAGCGCGGGCGTTACAGTATATTAGCTCAGTGACGATTCTGGGTACCGTTTTATCAACATTCAACATACTTAGACCTGCCGTACACTAGACCCCGATGCTATGCGAAAGAGATGCCGATTACAATCTGCTCGATTCGGGAACCATTCGGGATCATTTATCAATAAACATTGGCGGAACTTTGTCTAGGTGCTTGTTCGGGAAGCATTCGGGGATAGGCATACGAATGGTTGCGGAATACACGCGGTATACATGCCTATCTTAAGTAGCCGAATGTATCCCGACTACATGCCGACAGTTCAGGAGTTAGTCCCGAATGTTTCCCGATCGTGCGAAAAGGACGCGGTGACGTTGAAGAGAATGCGAACGGGTTTACGAATGGTTGCCGATAGATTGCCGAAAGGTTACCGGCATCCTCTCTGTCGGTGCCGGAGCAGGGAGCGTTCCGATGCTACAACGAAACGGAAGGTAGGCTGTTTTTAACGTAATTTGATAAAATTTGCAATATTTAAAGCATTTAGAGGCCAGATTGGTTCAAGGACTTTCTGCATTTTTGGCAAAATCGTTGGTTTTCGTACCTCTCGTGTCGACTTGTGTCGTCAAAAACTATTGTTTTGCACAAAGAGGGTGCCAATACGGTTAGACACCATGAAGTTTTCTCACACGTAAGCATATACATGGTATTATCAAAACAAAGTGGATTTTAAATGGTTTTTATTTGATATTTCTCATTTTTAGCATAGAGTTTCACACTTTCTATCGTACTCCATCATCCATGTCATTGTCAACTGTTAATCGTTGAAATGCTTGGTCCTATCATTGAATCCACTTTTGTAGGTATGTATTTATTGTCAGGTCTTAGTAGGCAGCATCAACAACATCATGTGATCAGTCGACGGGCTGTTCTACAAATACACAACAATCTTAGAAAAATCATAAACATTGTGAATATACCATTTAAAATTTAACACAATGGCAGATCAATGTGTATGGCCAGTAGATATACAGTCCCCACCAAAAAACACGTTTTGACATATGCAGAATTATAAGCCGTTAAATTATTACATATATGTTTGTCAATGGTCACAAAATAGTCATTTCTGAAACTATAGTTACTAATGAATTTAAAAACATGATAGAAATAAAGATAAATATGTTCTGCATCAAAATAATCATAGGGTCCGAGGGGCTGACTTTTCCATCTTTTATCACCCCAGTTACCTTTCAAGCCAGGCATAAAATATTTCACATCTTGGCTACCAATCAATGTATTATCTTTACACTTAATAAACAAAAATATATTCCTGGTTTTCAAAAATGCTGTTGCTTCTCCGTTCTTAAAATAGTGTTATACAGGCAAGTAAATGGAAAAATAACCTCTGTATACTTATTTTTGGTGGAAACTGTATGTGTATAGCTTGTTTGCATATAAAATCATCTAATATTCCCAATGTACGTTTTTTTTCATTTTCGCGTAATATTCAGTTAATGATCAAGCCGCATGTTGTTTTTAAACAGGGTCGCTAGCGACCGCTGTTTTGAGCAGACAGACGGCACTTTTGACGTGCGCAACTTGTTTTTTAGCACACACAAAAAAATGCTTACGTGCAAAGAAATAGTTCCGCGATAATGCTACATTGCACATTTCTCTGCAGACGGGAACTCAAAATAAAACAAAAATAACTATGTCTGTATTACGATGAATAATATTTTTTGCAGTTATTCAAAAAAAAAATGCTTATAATTGTAAATATTACTACACTGTGCCTTTTCGCTAGTCCATGTTCTATTTATAGCACGAACGTGTTCCATGTTCTATTTATAGCACAACTAATATTAGTATATGCAAAGGGGAATAACTCGTTCAGCATAATATTATATACAGAGTGTGGTTATTTTCCTTGATGATCTAGTTCACACTGGTTAATTGAACGAGGGTATATCCAAAAGTAATGTCACTCCTCCCGTGGTTTAATTGTTTGCAGGCCGATATGCATAAATATGATATCAAAATGTTCAGCAATTCAATTCTGATTAATATAAAACGTGCTGCATTATTCGATTTTCATAACTGGGTTATATGAACATTTAGAATATACCTATGACGGGTCATATTGCCGCACACGAAAATTACGATTGTTTTTCATTATCATAACAATTTTCTTTTATGCGTTTTTATAAAAATAATTCTCGAAAGCAGACAATACTTTCGTGACGTGATGAAACAAATGTTTTGTGTCTACTGCTAAAATTTCAATTACGTTACTCAACCTTGAAACTCGTAATATCTTCAACGCATTGATTACTTGGCGAAAACACGGCAGATTTGGGACAAAAAGACGCTGCGCGTAGTAATGCACTTTTCCTAAAAGTTTTGAAAGTCACCTACTGAAACTTTAGTTACACAAAGCGGCAACATAGGCTCATGTGTATGTAGTATAATCTTTTATGGGGGCATATACTCACCAAATCATTATCGATAGAGAGTCATATAAACGGTTTTTAGTAGATCCGAAAAGAACACCAAGAGTATTTTAACGCCGTCAATTCAATTCGACGTTCAAACCTGCAATCATTATGTGGTGAGTTAAATATTTTGCTGTGGGACTATCTAGAGGACACTTAAAAATAATTTGATTTCGCAGAGAGTAAGTGTCGGGTGGGTTAAATATTTTTGAAGGTCTTGGGAATGACTGCCTGTTTTATGAGTTGTTAGAATTCACCAGGGATGAACTTCTGCTGAATGAGTAGGTGTCAGCAAGTAACGTCATTGTGACGTCGTTGACGTCGGACTTGCGGCGATGTTCGTAAGTATGTCTGGTGAAAATGTTCATATCTCCAGAACTATTATGTGCATTGTTGTGAAATTTGGTAATGGTATCCAAATTAGACTGAAGTTACAGTGTGAAAAATTTCGTGGTTTTACTGACATTATATACCATTTAATAGCATCAGTGACATTACTTTTGGACATACCCACGTACATTTTGTCAATTTTGCCAGTACAGTATGTGAAGGATTTTTTTTATGTAGGTGTAAAATCCGTTACGCTATACTATGTAGTAGAAAAGTTCTCCTTTATGGTTGAGATACTTTGTGTACAAACTATTAAGGGTATGCTTTAGAATATTTTTAATTCTTTTTATCCTACATATTGGAAGCCTTAAAACCCTGTTTTCGTAGCTCTATCAGCGCTTTGATTATTACTAGTATACCACATTTCTTACTTGTCAGGGGTATCCGCCCAAAACGCCACTAGTCAACGGTATTATAGCGGATCTTTCGAGTGTTTTGCCTCAATATATATGATGGCATCGCAATTCCTTCCTCAAATTGATACTTATAATCATAGAGCTACATAAAAGGGTGGGAATACACCCTCTCAAATACGAACCTTCGTTAGATAAACTTCGAGGAGTTTCGATTCAGCCCTCAGCATTTGAAACGATCGTAACAACTCGGGTCTTTCCGTGGTGAATCCGGAAGCTCCCTCGGATGTATGTAGTGTAGGGATTGTGGAACATTTCCACACAGTGATTCGATCACACAATCATGTGTTGCGGTTTGCAAGAAAACAAAGCAAAACATATCCATTGCATTAATCGTAACTAATCGGGTATTTCCGTAAGTGAGAAATATGCGTCGTACATAAGTGTAGGGTTACAAATTTTGGTTATTCGGTTTCCGGTAACGGTCAATCATCCGTTTTTCAGTACTACCAAGAAGCCCTTCAATTACCGGTCTCATTTTAGGAGTTGATACCTTCCCAGGAGTATGTAACCTTTTACTTCACTTAGATTCTATCGTTTGATTCTCGTGAGCAATCTTGTAAAGTAGTCTGTGATAATGCCGGCCGAGGCACTTTCGTTAGATAAACGCCGAGGAGTACTGATTGCCATCGCATATCGACGGTGCCGAACCAAAACCCCGTAACTCAATTTTGGCGCGAAAACTTTTTTTGCAGCATCCGCATCTGCTAGACGTCCCGCGCATTTCTGTCTTGTCGCCATATAAGTAACATGATTGGCTTTTTAAATGGCGACAAGACCGAAATGCGCGGGATTTTCGCTCCAAAATTGAATTACGGGGTTTTGGTTCGGCACCGTCGATATGTAAGTTAATACGTTTTAAAGATCATAAATATATAAACATGCTACGTAAAGAGAATATTTATGTCCAAGATGTTTAATCACTGCCACAAGTTCCATTTTAACCTGTTTTAAATAACTTTACAAAACCGTCCCGGCTACACTAAAAACCCGTTAAGAACCGTTTGAGGTGACGGTCTATTTTACGTCCGAGATATGATTCGTCTTAGAATTGTCCGAGGTGCCCCGATTGCATTTGCAAGCACGTGATTAACAAAAACAAAGCTCGTTGATTGGTCAGAACTTCGCGGGCTTCTATTCGGCATATGATCAGGTGAACACAGACAGAGTTGCTAGGGCGTGGTTGCGTCAAAATGACGTTTAGACGTGCTCTTGTTGATTTTTGATAGGATGACACTCCCCATCGAATGGCTGATCAGGTAGGTAGGAATATAAATTATATAATTTTCTTTGTCGAGAATTTCTGTGCGAATAATAAACAATTATAAACCAATTTAAAATGTTTTGCAATGTTCTACCGGGTTGTCTGTTAATTGATAATCTCGGGTTTTTAAACCCCCCCCCCCCGATAGATAGATCGGGAGGAATACAGTGATTCACCGGTCCGTTCGTGCGTCCGCCCGTTCGTACGTGCGAGGTCAAACACAAACTCCCCGTTTCTTCTAGCATCAATATTGCTTGCTACAAAGCATTCATACTTGCAGTGATGTTGTATTGGAACAATCTCCACCCGCCTATATCATCTGACCTCATTTTGACATTCACCTTGGCCTACTTTTGGACTTAGACTTGTTGGTTAACCCAAACTCCCGTTTCTTTTTACATCCATATGGCTTTCTTGGTCGTATGTTGTATTGAACACTGTCAAAACACCTATATCATCTGACCTCATTTTGTCTTTCCCATAATTTTGGACTTAAACTTGGGAAAATGCCAATTTCCTTGATAATTCTTATGGATCTACTGTTTCATATAATATTGATAAAACGTTTTTTATGGACAAGGCTTCCACGAGGCATAAGCGTTAATTACAGTCTTGTTTTTAGATTTATATAATTTAAATTTAAACAAAAAAAATGTGTTTTTTTGGTGAAATATAAAATTTACAAAACAAAAATCTTTCGTTTTACTCTTTATCAATGCAATAAACCTGCATGTCATCCAGTTGCCTAGTTGAGATTTAGAGCCTACATGCTGCTGTTATACATCCACTCTGTGATAAGGCTTAATATTTCTTACAAATGACATATGTTGCATGTTTTCTGTATCTGCTGTTATCATTCCTATGCAATATTCCCTATCTTGGTATACTTAGGTTTTATGAGGCTAAAACATACATGTTTCATGTAACCAACAAACTCTCCATTATTTTGGCCAAACACAAATTATTTAATGATTTCTAAAAGCTATTTAAAATTTTGCGTTACATCCATTCATTGTGCAATGAATTGTATAGAGATTGCAAGGAATCGATGATTGTAACTTTAACTGATTGATGCATGATTACTGATGATTGTTCCTTGGATTATCTTTGGGTATAACTTGTGTTATCTTTGGATTTTCCAATGCAATCTGGTGCTTCCTGGTGTTACTTGAGCAATATTTGGGTGTCAAACTGAGCAATATTTGGGTGTCAAACTGAGCAATATTTGGATGTACCCTGGGTTATCTTTGGGTGTTAATTTGGCCATTTGTCAGGAATCTTTGAGCAATCTTTGGATATTCCTTGTACTATCTTTGGATGTTCATTTTACTATCTTTGGATATTCCTTGTACTATCTTTGGATGTTCATTTTACTATCTTTGGATATTCCTTGTACTATCTTTGGATATTCCTTGTACTATCTTTGGATGGTCATTTTACTATCTTTGGATATTCCTTGTACTATCTTTGGATGTTCCTTGTGCTATCGTTGGATGTTCCTTGTACTATCTTTGGATGTTCCTTGTACTATCTTTGGATGTTCCTTGTACTATCTTTGGATATTCCTTGTACTATCTTTGGATGTTCCTTGTACTATCTTTGGATGTTCATTTTACTATCTTTGGATATTCCTTGTACTATCTTTGGATGTTCCTTGTGCTATCGTTGGATGTTCCTTGTACTATCTTTGGATGTTCCTTGTACTATCTTTGGATGTTCCTTGTACTATCTTTGGATGTTCCTTGTACTATCTTTGGATGTTCCTTCTACTATCTTTGGATGGTCATTTTACTATCTTTGTGGATATTCCTTGTACTATCTTTGGATGTTCCTTGTGCTATCGTTGGATGTTCCTTGTACTATCTTTGGATGTTCCTTGTACTATCTTTGAATGTTCCTTGTACTATCTTTGAATGTTCCTTGTTCTATCTTTGGATGTTCATTTTACTATCTTTGGATATTCCTTGTACTATCTTTGGATGTTCCTTGTACTATCTTTGGATGTTCCTTGTACTATCTTTGGATGTTCATTTTACTATCTTTGGATATTCCTTGTACTATCTTTGGATGTTCCTTGTACTATCTTTGGATGTTCATTTTACTATCTTTGGATATTCCTTGTACTATCTTTGGATGTTCCTTGTACTATCTTTGGATGTTCCTTGTACTATCTTTGGATGTTCATTTTACTATCTTTGGATGTTCCTTGTACTATCTTTTGATGTTCCTTGTACTATCTTTGGATGTTCCTTGTACTATCTTTGGATATTCCTTGTACTATTTTTGGATGTTCCTTGTACTATCTTTGGATGTTCCTTGTACTATCTTTGGATGTTCCTTGTACTATCTTTGGATGTTCCTTGGAATATATAAGTAACCTTTGAGCAATATTTGGGTGTTCCATTGGTTACTTCAGAGTCATGTTCTTTGTGTAATCTTTGATTGTTCTGTGGACTTTTGATCTTTTGTTTGCCTTGGTTTGTCTGTGAGAAATCCATGCATTATGTTTGTTTCTACGTTGAGCATTCTTTGGATGTTCCTTTTCTTGGAATATCTTTGAGAAACCCTTGGGCTATCTTAGAGGGTTCATTCGGTACTCTTTGGATCTTTCTTTCCTTGGGTTATGTTTAAGCTTTACTTCAGAAACATTTGGGTGTTTCATATGACATCATTGATGGTTTCTTTAGAGATCTTTGGGGGTAATATTTGAGAGTTCCTTGAGCAATTTTAAGGTGTTCCTTTATTGATAGTTTAATGATCCATTGGCCATCGTTAAGTGCTCTTTGGGCAACTTTTGAGTGTTCCTAGGGTCATCTTCGATTAGTCTTCCACTATGACTGTCAATATATTGTTTTGGAACTTAATAAGTCCAAATTGTAAGAAGACCATAGAGATATTAAAGTTAAAGACAAAAATTCATGGTGGGTTTCCAGTAATTTTTTACCAACCGTTACAATTTTATTCATGTTCATAAATATCATTGAAAACAACAGAATTATGCATGTAATAGCTATTATTTATTCAACGTTTAGTTTTACACTTCAGATTAGCAATGCTTCTTCGCCAAGTAGGGCTACGCCACAGTAATTGTTCTTGAATTCATACGGGTCACCCGTGGATCAATCGTTTTGAAAGGCCCTGGAATAAACCAACAAACACAGATAAATACACTGGCTAAGCATCGTCAAAGATAAATAAACGTTAAAATAGTCATAGCTATCCACTCTATATCCAGTTTTCTGGCCTATAGGAATTTTTAATCTCATTTTCAGGACTCGCAAAGGTTGACCTACAAAACGAAAACCTTTAGACACCGAGCTTTTTTTGTGAATCAAAACATTGTTACATTCAGTACACAACCCTACAATTTATACAAAAAATAGAACAAACTTTAATAGACTCTTCAACAAACCAATGTCTTACTCACCATTGTGTATTTCCATCTGTTTTCATCAGCATTCTGTCGTGATTAAGTTGATCTTGTCTATCTTGTTGAAAACTGTTCTCCACCCACTCGGTTCAACAAGCATGTCTAAACTGTTCATTCTTGAAGTTATTTCCATTTCACGGGATACAATTTTGCACTGTCCGTTGCCACACACAATCCAGTATTTAAATCAATCCGTAATGTGTCATTGTGTGAAGTATAACATAAGAACGTTTGACATAATTAGCGACGTTCTCCACACACACTACGTCATTGATGACGTTTCATTGATGCATCATCCAGAAGAAAAAGACATCAAAATTTCATGAGCGGAATTTTATTTTACTTTTACGACACGATGTTCTTATTTTGGTAATACTTATAATTTGCTTAGATTTCTCGTTTTGACTAAAAACTGAAATAGATCTTATTTATTTTTTAATATTTTTGTTAATTGAACAGCGTAGAATTGAGAACTATATTTTGTGTACGGAAGCAAATGAAGTTGTGTTAATCGGCGGGTGGTCTAAGGACGATCGACAACTCCAGTTTAAAATTAAAAAAATATGCCTCTAAATTGTGTCCCGTTGTTGGTTTCATGAGAAATAGAAACTCGTGTCCCTGTCCGGCTCGAACAATGTTATCAGGCTTGGCGATATCGCCCGGGATGGCTCGGTAAACCTCGCCACCCGAATGATATCACCTCGCCTGATAACATTGTTCGAGCCGGACAGGGACCCGAGTTTCTCTATATAGCGATCGTACACTGTATATGAATATATTTTACAGCCTAAAGTATGTCTCATTTATGTAGGAACACAAGACAATAGCCAATTTTGCTCTATCTTAAGCTGTTGTTAACTGATTCTCGACCAAATTATTACACTTGGTTGGAAACTGCATTTGGTCGAGCATCAATTAAAAACAGCCAAAGATAGAGCGAACTCGGTACTTGCCGGTTATTCTTACATATACGAAAGGTACTTTAGGCTATATAATATAACCATATTAAATGCACGATCGTTATAATCAAGAAAAAATTCACCGTTAACAGACGAAATCGCAATAGTTTTGAGTGCAAAACGGTATTCATTTGATCACGTGATTCTACACTGTAGCACTGATCAATAAGTCCAATGTTATCACCTGACCCTTGTTCTGAAGCTATGACAGAAATGTAGCATTTAACAGAAGAAATTGAAGAGTTGATTATAGTTATTATATGTAACAACGTATATGAAATGATGTATTTCCTTGTTCTGTAGACGCAGCGACATAATAAATAATTACACCAGATAAATAAACCTGTTGCATGATTTGACTTCTTTTAGGGCCAATTCAAGCATATGTGTGGTTCAGTTTGACAATTTAAGACGGAATGCCATATTGCAAAATAGTCTGTTATTTGTGGGCGGAGCCAAAAAGTGTTCTCAGGCTATTGACCTGAGAACACATACTTATCTCAGGTCATGTGTTATCAGGCAGTTACCATGGTAGTTGCATGAGAAAATAAAAAAAAACTCACGTTAGCGGACTAAATTGCAAATGTTTTGAGTGCGAACGTTATTAATATCTAATCATTTGATCATGTGATTCTACACACTGATACAGTACAGTGTGAATTTTGACTATAGTGCCAAGACAAAATTTGTTTCATTTCGAAATCAAAAATAGCCATAAGTATTTCTATGCTATATACGTAAGCTTTCAACGAAATGCAAGATGCCTATCAGCAGTTGGGCCATTTTGTCTAACGCCCTGTGAAACAAGCTAAGGATAAAGATACTATATGTTGCAGAAAGCTTATATTCTTTCCCTCAGTATGACGTATATTTGATAAAAATTGGTGAATAAATAGGATACTTATTTTGTTTTCGACGTTTTGTCTTTGTCTTGGCCTTGTAGCCCATAGTCACATTGTATTTCTACACTAAGTATATATCTTGATTAGTGCTTAATAACAAACCTAGCAACATAATTGTGCATTAAGCCGTAGAAGCCAATCTGTGATTCCATAAAGCCATGTAGTAGACTGTGAATGCACAGCTAGGGATTTGTAATGAATTGTGAATAAAAATACGATGTAATTCTCTGTTAGAAATCAATGTATTTTAGAAAATGTGTGTGTTTTTTTTGTACTTTTATCCTTTATATTGTCTATGAGTTGTGTCTCCCACATATTAAGAAGGGGTGATTATGTCTCCTGCATATTAAGAAGGGGTGATTATGTGTCCCGCATATTAAGAAGGGGGGTTATGTCTCCCACATATTAAGAAGGGGGGATTATGTCTCCCATATATTTAGAAGGGGGATTATGTCTCCCACATATTAAGAAGGGGGATTATGTCTCCTGTATATTAAAAAGGGGGATCATAATGTCTCCCACGTATTAAGAAGGGTGATTATGTCTCCAACATATTAAGAAGGGGGTTGTGTCTCCATATATTTAGAAGGGGAATTATGTCTCCCACATATTAAGAAGGGGGATTATGTCTCCCGCATATTAAGTAGGGGGATTATGTCTCCCGCATATTAAAAAGGGGAATTATTTCTCCCACATATTAAGAAGGAGATTATGTCTCCTGCATATTAAGAAGGGGGATTATGTCTCCCACATATTAAGAAGGGGTTTATGTCTCCCACATATTATGAAAGCGGGAATTATGTCTCCCGCATATTAAGAAGGGGGTTATGTCTCCCGCATATTAAGAAGGGGGGTTATGTCTCCCACTTATTAAAAAGGGGGATCATAATGTCTCCCACGTATTAAGAAGGGGGATTATGTCTCCCGCATATTAAGAAGGGGGTTATGTCTCCCATATATTTAGAAGGGGGATTATGTCTCCCGCATATTAAGAAGGGGGTTATGTCTCCCACATATTAAGAAGGGGGTTATGTCTCCCACGTATTAAGAAGGGGGATTATGTCTCCCACGTATTAAGAAGGGGGATTATGTCTCCCGCATATTAAGAAGGGGATTATGTCTCCTGCATATTAAGAAGGGGGTTATGTCTCCCACATATTAAGAAGGGGGATTATGTCTCCCGCATATTAAAAAGGGGGATCATAATGTCTCACGTATTAAGAAGGGGGGGTTATGTCTCCCACATATTAAGAAGGGGGGGTTATGTCTCCCACATATAAGAAGGGGGTTATGTATCCCACATCTGTCTGTCAACAACTTACTTGCATAGAAAGTAGAGGTTACAATTTTGGCCTACCATCATTTATGGTCACAATGATCATCTCAACAAAATCTACATCCAGTTTTAATATTGGGTCATCTGGGGTAAAAAATTAGGTCATTGGGTCAAATCATAGAAAAACTTGGTGAAGACATTAGAAGTCACAATTTTGGTCTAATTATTATGAAACTTAATGGTCACAATTATCATCTTAATAAAATCTAGGTCAAGTTTGATATTGGGTAATCGGGGGGGGGGGGTTAAAAATAGGTCACTAGGTCAAATCATAGCAAAACCTTGTATAGACACTAGAGGTGACAATTTTGGCCTAATCATTATCACACTAGGTCATAATGATTATCTTAATTAATAACACAATTTATGTCAAGTTTGTTTTAGGGTCATTGTGGTTCAAAAACTAGGTCAGTAGGTCAATCATAGAAAAAACTGTGTGTAGGATATTTTAGATGCTATGAATATTGTCTAATGATATCTGAGAACAAGGCTTACCTGATGTCAATAACAAGGTTGCTGCATGGCAAAGACATGACAACCTTGTACATGCACCAGAGGCTGCCTTTACTTAATTCTTAGACAAGACAAATAAACAGTTTGTCCCTTCCATAAAACAGTCAGTTATTGTGTTGGAGGTATATCTCTGAATTAATGGAGCATTGTTTTGAGGCTCGGAACCTTCGTCATGCAACCATCAGCATGTGTCAGAACCTTCGTCATACAACCACCAGTATGTGTCAGAACCTTCATCATACAACCACCAGTATGTGTCAGAACCTTCGTCATACAACCACCAGTATGTGTCAGAACCTTCGTCATACAACCACCAGTATGTGTCAGAACCTTCGTCATACAACCACCAGCATGTGTCAGAACCTTCATCATACAACCACCAGTATGTGTCAGAACCTTCGTCATACAACCACCAGCATGTGTCAGAACCTTCGTCATACAACCACCAGCATGTGTCAGAACCTTCATCATACAACCACCAGTATGTGTCAGAACCTTCGTCATACAACCACCAGCATGTGTCAGAACCTTCGTCATACAACCACCAGCATGTGTCAGAACCTTCATCATACAACCACCAGCATGTGTCAGAACCTTCGTCATACAACCACCAGCATGTGTCAGAACCTTCGTCATACAACCACCAGTATGTGTCAGAACCTTCGTCATACAACCACCAGCATGTGTCAGAACCTTCGTCATACAACCACCAGCATGTGTCAGAACCTTCGTCATACAACCACCAGCATGTGTCAGAACCTTCGTCATACAACCACCAGCATGTGTCAGAACCTTCATCATACAACCACCAGTATGTGTCCTGCTTATACACATATATTGTGCACCCAGGATAATGTGGTGTTTATAAATATGAATTTCATCGACTGCAAACTCCTTAAGGGCTCACACAGAGAGATGACACAGCTACCACAGCCAAACAAAACAGAACGAGGCTTATCAGCAGATACAACAAATGGTTATTTTGGGAATTCTTATAAATGTTTTTAAAATTTGATTTATCTGACGCTAATTATGGTAAGATTTGATTGTTTTATTATAATTTATTTTCAGATTTATATAAGTTTGATTCGATGGGAAATTGAATCAATTAGATTAATTGTATGGATCCTAAATCGCGATTTCTATTCGGACCTTTGGTACAATCAACCTTCACCTTCCCATCTATGACGGTAAGTCTTTGTTAATTTATAAATTTGTTTGGTTGACTGGTACATAATCGGGTTGCCAAATTACTTAAATGAACACATATCGTAAGGTTTTGCTACAATTCACTGAAAAAGTCGTGCACAACTGATTTAATCTACCTCTGTGGATTATACCAAATGTTCCTGCCTTTCTCATTGTCATGGACCTACTATTGTATTTAGCTAGCTACATGTATGTTAAGCACTTAGGTTGGGTTATCAAGTGTGGTTATTATTTGTAAGCATTCCATTGGTCAATTCATTAATCATCAGTCAATATCCAAACCAAGCAGCTTAAATGACAAAATCCGACTGACTGAGCTTTTGCATGTGTTAATGTAGGATGATAACAATGTGCTAATGTGTATATACTGTAAACCAATCTACTTTCCCGAAAACTAACTTTCATGTTTAGCCAATTGTTGGTATATTTGCGACTATTTTGAAGTCTCCTAGATATCAATAGCATTATTTTGAACACTTGCATCTAAGTAGTTTCACAAATTTCTACCACTCGCCAACTCCGCAAAATTAAATCAAGCAAAGAAATTTCTTGGTTTACAGTAATAGCATCAGACGTCAGTATGAACATTTCAAGGGCTAGACGCAAAACTATGGTAGCTGCTGATAGGTAGAATAATTCAGATACCATAGTTTTACACCCAGTCCACGATTTGTTCATTGCATAACTTGAAAAGACAATAGGAAAATAAGTGGCAATACATGAATTCATGCATAAAATGTTCATTACAAGGCATGAATACGGTGATTGTATTTTCCTTTTTATTTATATTAGGACAAAAATCAAAACACGTTTTATATAGCTAGAACTGCTGGCTGAAGCCATTGCATGCACCAATAAGATAATATATAGAATTCTTAAAAACTAGGCAAGTCTTCTTGTTGAATCTTTCAGGATATTGGAGACAAATGGTGACAGTTGAATTAAAAATATGTTGCTAATACATATCGTCTTCAAGATAAGTACCTGAATATCTTGGTTTCCTAATTATCTTGATTTTAATTTGTATTCAGGAAATTGAAACGCACCACACATTATCAGACATGGCGAAACATCGCCAGACCGAATGTTTTACCAGACATTTTGAGTCGGTTTGATGGACAAAAACATGTAGCTGGACCGAATGTCCTTTTTCCATTTCATGTAATATTTTAGTTTTAAATGTTAGTTTGTCTGTTGGAGTGATGTTTGCTTTGAATTTTAACATAAAAAAGACCTATTATATTGATTTTGTCAGAGCTAAAACATGGAAATAAGACTCATCAAATTTTCGGTCTGATAATTTTTTTCTGGTCCAGTACTTATCCAATCTGTGTCGGACCGAATGTCCGGTACATGTCTGGCCAGTTTCACAATGTCTGCACTATTATGTCATGTTGTTTGTTTAAGTTCTATGGCTTTATTTGTATAATTATTTTATTTACAAATGCTGTTAGAATCAGTCTAGTCATGAAGTGAATGAATCAACTGTGGTAAATATTGAACCTGTCTGTATAAGTTCATTTGGTATCAAATCACATCATGTCAGGCACTGATCAAGTGTTATCAAATTTCTATCTGCAATAATGGGTAACCTGTAGCTTATAGATGATAGGCACCATTACCACAGCTTAATTAGTCCACATATAACAACTATAAGTCATTGACATGTGCCTTCACATTAATGGTGTGTTTTTTATTGGAATATTGGTAGGAAATAATATCTGGTATATAAGGCATGTTATAGAGATTCAATGTCGAGATTGTGGCTTAAATATGTTTAAATTATGAGCTGCATGAATTGTATACTGTGTGCTGTGGGACTGAACCTCTTGAACGGGATTAAGGATATATGAATCTGTGAAACTAGAAAAAATTGTGCTTTTTTCGTTTACTTAGAAAAAGAATTATCGTGCAGCTGTAACTGCACTAGTGTTGAGTGGTTTTATTTTTAGCCAGAAATGTTTGTTTTGTTCTTGAAAAGATTTGTGTTTGATAACAGTTTCACTGTTTTATTGGAATTAAAGTGTGAACATTAAGTTAAAATTTGATGTGCTAGAAGAAAGACCTGGAATCATAAAATCTCTAATGTGATTGGATTACTGGAGTCAACTGAGTTGGATTATTTTTGCTGAATTTTAGATTAAATTAAAGGTAAGAATGCCATTGGATATTTTAATTAATTGTTTTTACTGTAGTATCCTAGTTTGCAATCTCTCCAGATGGATCCCAGATTGAGGTTGAATCTCTGTTAAGCACCATAACAGAGGGATCCCAGATTGAGGTTGAATCTCTGTCAAGCACCATAATCATCCAGAGGGATTCCAGATTGAGGTTGAATCTCTGTTAAGCACCATAACAGAGGGATCCCAGATTGAGGTTGAATCTCTGTTAAGCACCATAATCATCCAGAGGGATCCCAGATTGAGGTTGAATCTCTGTTAAGCACCATAATCATCCAGAGGGATCCCAGATTGAGGTTGAATCTCTGTTAAGCACCATTATCATTGAGAGATCCCAGATTGAGGTTGAATCTCTGTTAAGCACCATAATCATTGAGAGATCCCAGATTGAGGTTGAATCTCTGTTAAGCACCACAATCATTGAGAGATCCCAGATTGAGGTTGAATCTCTGTTAAGCACCATAATCATCCAGAGGGATCCCAGATTGAGGTTGAATCTCTGTTAAGCACCATAATCATCCAGAGGGATCCCAGATTGAGGTTGAATCTCTGTTAAGCACCATAATCATCCAGAGGGATCCCAGATTGAGGTTGAATCTCTGTTAAGCACCATAATCATTTTGATCCAGATAAAACTATTAATTATACGTTTTACCTTTCCAGAGCAGCAACCTCTGTACAACAACCTCTGTACAACAACCTCTGTACGACAACCTATGTACGACAACCTCTGTACAACAACCTCTGTACAAGAACCTCTGTACAACAACCTCTGTACAACAACCTCTGTACAACAACCAAACTTCACGTTTCCCTTATTAGCATTGCTCTAAAGAGAGGTTGTACAGTATATGAAAACTGTTAACTAGTATATCTCTGATTTAATTCCATAGGGAATAGTTATACAACACTAGTATGGTTCATACTCATATTTAATTAACGTTTCGGCATTAAGCCTTTATCGAAAAACGCATTTAAACATGTGTTTTTCGATAAAGGCCTAATGCCGAAACGTTAATTAAATATGAGTATGAACCATACTAGTGTTAACTAGTAGATACATATAAATGGTTGTATAGATCAGGGTGATCATATCATGTGACTTTTTGGCTAAGTCTGCAAGTAAAAACATGTTGATCGTCTGTGATAAATCTAGGTCAGGTTTGATATTGTGACGGTTACAGTTAAATTGATTCTCATTCTTACGGTTGTATGTATGAACCAGTGGTGTCTCTAGAACTAGTACACCTCCTGTATCTGCGCTATCCAGCGAAACCTAAAATGGCTAAACTCTTCTGGGGGCCTCGGTCATAGGGAATATCCCATGGTGAGGAGTAATAAAAGCAATAAACCTTAATAGATGAGCATGCTTTTCCATTGATGAGGTGTGTGGACCAAGAGTCCGTACACGTAACGTTTGGTGACAGCAGTGGGATGAAGTGTTAACTGCCGCACCAGAGTTGCCTTACCCATGTGATTTCCCAGGCCAAGTTTTGGGACAAAGTTCTCAGAAGGAAGTACAGTCGTTTCGGGTAATTCTGCGCATCGGGTAATTCTGCGCATCGGGTAATTCTGCGCACCTTATCTTTCTTTTTCTTACAGACTTTGCTGGGTCGATTTTTCTTCGGTCTTCAAGTGTTTTTGTAGATGTATGTTACTTATGTAAGGTTTTATAATCATTTCAACGAAATCGGAAAAGTATTTCTACGAAAATTTGACCAAAATGAGTGTCAACGGCGATTTTCGTTAAATTGACATACCATGTGACACATAATTTGAATAAAAGCACATTTGTCATGGATGATGACTTGTCATTTTTTGTCAACATTGTCTTAATGACCAATTTTTTCGATACTGTGATAAATTTCTTGTGAAACAAATCTTTGAAACAGACTATACAAAAAAACAATTCCACCTGCGCAGTATAAGCCGAAAAAATTTACGTCATGAAAACCGGCAGCCATCTTGTTTTGTGACGACATTTGACCTAGTTTAGCGAAGGTATGGTGTTTTGAATTGTTAACATTTGTCAATGAAGTTTGTTTCTATCCAAACAGCACCATAATTTATTCTAAAAATAAAATAATCTCAAATGTAGAAAGCCAATACCCGTTAGGTGCGCAGAATTACCCGACAGCACTGTATGTCTAGTATACATGCAAATTAGAAATTCTGTGGATTGTAATATATGAAAACATATGTATGTAAGACCAATAAACCACCCTTGGTCGGTGAGCAGGCTTTTCCATTGTCAAAGTTTGTTGATTAAGTGCAAGTTCACGTTACTGTCGATTCAATAAGTAATACTAATGAACTGTCCCATTGGAAACAATAGCAAGATTTACAGTTAACCCAGTTACGCCTAGATAAACATAGTTTACCTGATGGGTGAGTTTATGTTTACAACCACTCTCATTTAACTTTGAACTGACCATACAATATGTGGATCATTGATCAGAATATTAATGAAGAGCCCCATAAATTGTCTGGTGCCCAGTATATTATTATAGTCACTGTGTATATTTGTTGATCAACATTAAATGTTTCATCCATTATAACTTTCTCATGCCTTGCCAGGAGTGTGGAATTCCTGTGTCCGACTTGCCCAACTTGGGCTTTTCGACCTGAGGGCAAGTGGAATTTTTAATCAAGCTTGCCCATGGGCAAGTGCAAAATGATCATGAGAAAATAAAATTTAGTGTCCTATTTTCCCTTTACAAGAAAAGTGAATCCCTTGATCATGACAGAAAATGGTTTAAATATCAGGTACATAGTACTATCAAGCTGGGCGAGATAAATGAGTTCTTGAAATCGAAATATTGTTGCTCTTTATGTGTTCCTGTGCAAGCAGATAGAGTCTTCAGGCAAGTGGATTTTTCATGGCAACACCCACACCCCTGCTTGCTCATTACTTAGTACGAAATGAGATTAGCACCAAGGCATCTACCTCAAATGTCAAGGTTACTGAGGGCTGCCAGTGTCATTGTTTTCTGTGTGATTTGTAATGAACCTAACACAGTTTATAGAACTATAGTCTACCTTAAGCTGGCTGCAACCACAGTCCATTTCTATGACTTCCACCGTCTCTCCTCTATGTCATACTTCATCATTATTGGTTGATAATTGTTAAAGGAAATTGGAATTGGTTGTAAATGAATTCATCTATAGATAAAAGGGTTAATTCTTTAGGATGCATAACGTTAGGTCACTGTCCTTAGTGTTTTAAACTAGGTCACGCCCCGGGGTTGTTGTGCCTCATTTGGTTGCCGTTTTGGCATGGGTTTGTGTGGGCATTGCTCAGGGTAGTTGTGTTGCGGTGTTTCTGATTTCTGTGCTCAGCTGGTTAGGTTGAGTTCTACCTTGCCTGTTGGATTTTCTCATACCTTTTTTTTGCTGAGAAATTATATACTTATAAATTAATTATCTATGCTGTTCCAAAAGTATATAAATTAATTATCTATGCTGTTCCAAGTGTATTAATATTGCATGACCAATTTGACCATTTTAGGAAGTGGGAAATTATTTATCATAGAAAATCTGAACATAAATGCTTTATTATCATAGTTATGCCTGGTTCAAAGATTTAAGCAGTGCCTGATTAATTCATATAGATCTTTTTCTAAGACAAACTTTTCAATACTATTCAATACTATTTAGTAGGCTGTGGATGTTTGAAGAATCCTTACTGCTTGAGCATTGAAGGATTATCAGACTTGCGTTTACTGGATACAAGTTATTTGATATTTTTATGGTGACAGTCAAACCCTCCATGGAACAGCCAACACGGTCCTTGTTGAAAGGTGGTCTCTCTTTAACAGACTAAACACATTGAACATCTGATGGGACATGAAACTGACATGTTTGGTAATGGTGGTCATTGTTGGCAGTTGGTCTTTAACAGAGGTGTAACTGTATTTACTGTTGCTATTCAAGTTATTTTACACTTGATGTTTGTGTCATTTTGCAAAGTTGGCTTCAAGGCTTCCTCAAAAGTCTCATTAACTTAGGATTGAACAATAGTTTCCATATTGATGTCTGTATTTGTCAAGGATGCTGAAATCCCGGACTTGAGGAACCCATTGTTGCCATTTATTATTGATCATGAGACTGGTCAGAATAACAATAACTGCTGAAATTTTAAGCCACCATTTGCCCTGTCTTCTTCAGAGAGGTTTTACTGTTTCCTTTGGGGATGATATCATTATGGTGTTGTTGAGAGGTGTTTCTTGTTTCCAGAGGTTTTGTTGTTTAAATGCAAGGAAACTCATGAGCTTTAAGTTTAACACATCTTTGATGTTGATTTATTGTGGATCAATACAGAACAGGCAATGTCAGCATGCATCTTTGCTAGTCAATACAGAACAGGCAATGTCAGCATGCGTCTTCACTGGTCAATACAAAACAGGCAATGTCAGCATGCATCTTCACTGGTCAATACAGAACAGGCAATGTCAGCATGCATCTTCACTGGTCAATACAGAACAGGGAATGTCAGCATGCGTTTTCACTGGTCAATACAGAACAGGCAATGTCAGCATGCATCTTCACTGGTCAATACAGAACAGGGAATGTCAGCATGCATTTTCACTGGTCAATACAGAACAGGCAATGTCCACACCGTTCAACCCGATACATAGAAAACAGTAGACGCATGAACTAGACTTGTGGACTGAACACATGGACTGGACTCGTGGACTGAACACATGTACTGGACTCGTGGACTGAACACATGGACTGGACTCGTGGACTGAACACATGTACTGGACTCATGGACTGAATACATGGACTGGACTTGTGGACTGAACACATGGACTGGACACGTGGACTGAACACATGTACTGGACACGTGGACTGAACACATGGACTGGACTTGTGGACTGAACACATGTACTGGACTTGTGGACTGGACACGTGGACTGAACACATGGACTGGACTTGTGGACTGGACACGTGGACTGAACACATGGACTGGACACGTGGACTGAACACATGGACTGGACTTGTGGACTGAACACATGGACTGGACACGTGGACTGAACACATGGACTGGACTTGTGGACTGAACACATGTACTGGACACGTGGACTGAACACATGGACTGGACTTGTGGACTGAACACATGGACTGGACTCGTGGACTGAACACATGTACTGGACTCGTGGACTGGACACGTGGACTGAACACATGGACTGGACTTGTGGACTGAACACATGTACTGGACTCGTGGACTGGACTTGTGGACTGAACACATGGACTGGACACGTGGACTGAACACATGTACTGGACTCGTGGACTGGACACGTGGACTGAACACATAGACTGGACTCTTAGACTGGGCTCACGGACTGGACACATGGATTGGACACATGGACTGGACACAATGGACTGGACACAATGGACTTGACTCATGAGGCCTTAAATCAATAAACTTATGTTAATGTTGATGTGTTAATGACGGGTCGTATACGGACATAAAGCTAGGGAGTCATACCGAGTTACTCAATGCTCGTGCGTCCGAGTCACCAAAGCACAAGTGAACGAGTCACGTAAAAGAAGAGAGTGATTTAGTATTGACTGTACGACTGGAACTTTTTGCACAATTGAATTTGTCTCTATTAGAATACAAAGCTTGACCTGGATTGAATCACTCAATGCTGAAGCCTCCGCATCAAACTCATGGAAATGTTGTCCTCTGGTCATATCGCACACTGAAGTTAGATCGAGTCGTTTCAATGCAAAGAGTGAATACGTACAATACAGACTGCATTAGTTGAACACTTTTATCTGTATGAGGTATTTACATAAGTAGGATGCGCCAATCAGAGACATGTTGTTTGCTGATGATGCAGCTATAGCGTGACATCAAGAAGGAGGTCTCCAAAGACTGATGGACAAGTTTGCTGATGCATGTGATCTGTTCGGCCTCACAATCAGCCAGAAGAAAACACAAGTTATGGGACAAGCAACACCAATGTCACCCAGCATTTCAATCCAAGGCACACCACTGGAGGTCGTCCATCAGTTCCAGTACTTGGGCTCCACTGCCTCAGACACCCTCTCACTGGACGTAGAGCTCAACAATAGGATTGGCAACTCCAAACTAACAAAGAAAACAGACACCTTAACATCACTACCAAGATAAACGTTTACGGAGCATACGTTCTCAGTACTCTGTTGTATGGGAGTGAGTCCTGGAACACATACCATTCACAAGAAAGGAAATTCATGAGATGCTTACGCAGGATACTTGGAATCACATGACAAGACAAGGTCACCAACAACGATGTTTTAAAAAGAGCAAGACTTTTAGTATTCTGTCCATTTACTCCATACTGCGTGAGAGACGTCTTCCCTGGCTTGGTCATGTGAGAAGGATGGATGACGGTCGCATTCCTAAGAACTTACTCTATGGGGAGCTCACTTTAGGTTCAAGAAAGAGGGGTCGTTACCCATCTCACTTCAAAGATGTCTGCAAGCGTGACATGAAGGCTTGCTTAATAGACACCAACACATGGGAAAGTACTGCAGAAAACGGAGCCCTCTGGAAGAAAAAGTATGCCAGGGTATAGTCATCATGGTAGCATTCTACAAACAGAATGACACCAAGAGAGCAAAGAGAAAAAACATTCAGCAAGCCACAAAACAAGAAACAGAATAAACAACAGCCTTTGTATGCCAGGGCTGCAGCAGAGAATGCAAATCCAGAATTGGCCTCTACAGCCACACAAGATGATGCTCATCAACAACTTCTCAAGATGGCGCTACTCCATAGTAGCTGCGACTGATGGATGCCTACTAGGATGCACCAAAACATAATTATTCAAGCTGCTACTCCGAAACTTGTTTTGTGTGTCATTTGAAGGTGTATGCTGTTTTTTCTAGTATGTTTCAGTTATGTATCTGAACCGATTTACCTAACATAAACGAGTTTTCATGATCTGCATACTAAGCAGTACTGTACTAATTTACCTTCCACAATGAGCCGCTTCATAGATTTTCCTGTTCCAAAAAGTGTCTTTCAAGCAATATACAGATATTATTGGATCATAATACAAAAATATAATAAAATAACCTAATACATGACTTATAGACTGGACTAGTGGACTAGACTGGTGCAATATTTGATCTGCAGGGCTTTTTTTGCCAAAATTGTGAAGCCTGTAAGATTTGTGAAATGTAAAGAGCGATTTTTCTTCAAATAGTGAAATTCAAGCGTTGTTTGGCTTTTGAATTGTGAAAATGGAAGCATGATGTTGACTTAAATTAACTTTTTGAAACAAACTTTTCACTTTGTTTTCTCAAGAAAATCAATAAAGGCTGGTAATAATTAATTCATCATTGAATGTTTAAGCTACTCTGGTTTTATCAATTTCAAAATTTGGGGCCTGAGCTAGCAGTTTCAATTGTGAAAGTGGCAAGTTTAAGGTTTGTGAAGCTGGCATTTTGGAATAGTGAAGTGGCCTCTTTCAAATTGTGAAGTAGCCTTATTTCTGTTTTATAGTGAAAAAAAAGCCCTTGAACTCTGCCGACCACATCAGCTCATGACTAGGTGACTTGATGTTTTCTTGGTCCGATCTGATTGACAAAATAAAACCTTAATAGCTGTTACTGAGTTTGGTCTTTAAACTATCCAGCAATGCTTTGTAAATGATGTACAATGTATATGAATTTTACACAACTACACGTATTATTACAATAATACTTGTTCACTGAGGCAGTTGAGTATGTTCCGAAAAAATGACATTTTGCACAAAAATATTAAGTTGCATGTGTAGTACTCATTCTCATGTTTTTTGTTTTATTTCTTGACCCTTATCAAACTTTGAGTAGTATAGTTAATAACTGCATGATTCCCTCTGCTTATACTGGATTTTAAGCTTGGTAATCTCTATTTCCTGGAATTGAAATAAGCTTACAGGATCAAGAAATAATGTTTGGCACACTCATGACTTGAGAACAGTTTTTATAGTTTCCTCATGTTATTGGAATACCAGTGATATATCAATGTCTTGATCCACTTTAAATGTGTCTGGACAGGATATATAAAAGTTGGAATGTTACTATGTAAGGTTAGATAGAGATTGCTGTATCTTTGACCTACTTGTTAATGTAATGTGTTTGAAATATATTTTAAGCCATTTCGATAAAATATTTACCACATTTTACCATGTTCTGGTCCATTAGGATGTAGGTATACTTTTTACAGTTGTTTTGAATTATGTAATGGGGTCTGACTAGAATACTTTTACATTAAAATGTAATTTTAGGCAGAGAGTAAAAAGTCTGTCTAATGATACAATCCGGTGATTGAAAACTGGTTATAATTCAGGAATTTGGTCAAATTCTAAATTTTACTTAACCTGTCATAGCCTGGATCATGGCTACTTCAGAATTGCACAGGAATCTGTTGGATGTCCTCACAAACTGATAGTAACAATTGTCCATGTATGTTGATTACACATAATGTCGGTTCCTTGGCTATGTCTATTATAGGAGATAACACATGAGTCTGGTTTCGTAGTCTTGTCAACCCTTGTTGATAAACTGTGTCCGCAGGTAGATCCTGTGTCTTACACGTAGATTTTGCGATTGTTGCCACACTTTATCACTTAGCCTACTGAGTTATTATGGAGTTACTTCCCTTTACATCCTCAAACACAGATACTCAATTCAAAGTAATATCTAGATAAAATTGAAAAATTGATGATGTTTGATTGATAATTTATAATTCAGCTCATCTATTATAGACAGACTTAGCAGAAGCACATATGTTAATTTCCTTGTTACATTGCTGAATTGATATTATTGTATCCGTTGTAGAAGTTTGAGTTTGCAATTTTGCAAGAATCTTAATAGTAATAAACTGTGCTCTCAAGGAAGAACTGCCTGACAAAATGAACAGTTGTCGACGCCCTAAATCCCGAACTAGTCAAGTTGAGCAACGTACTTGTGACCGAAAGCTTTATTAATCCCTATTTGGGCAAATATCGTTAAAGCAAGTTCGGCCACTTATTTGGAGCATGATTGTAAAGCCTAGCCCATTTAACCAACTTTTTTTCTCACTGCGGTACAAAGACTAGGCCTACCTTATGGGCAAAGAGGTAAAAAAGGGAAGTAACTGCGAATTAGTTGTCTTCCAAGCGTTCATTAGAAACAGACGAAATGAAAATACAATTATGAAAATTAGCGGTGAACAGATAATTTATTTAATGATTTAAGTACTCGTTACTATAAACGAGGAAAGTTACGTCATTATGCAATGCACCTCCGATGACTGAAATCTTACGTAAGTATCCTGTCGTTCTCGATTCGTACTGTATTTCCAATAAAATGTCAACAATGTAGGCAAAGCCTAATTCTGAAATGACACTGATCAATTTAATGTCAGTTGCTATAGTGATGTATATGAGATAATGCACCAGTCAGTTTCATCCACGGCCCGAGGGAAGGGCCAGGATTTTTACCTTTGTGTTGTCAAACCACCACCCCTCTACGGCCCTGGGATGGAAAGCTGCATGATGGTAAAGTTAACGTAACTCTCAGGTTGTTCCATGGCCCCTCACAAATCAATATTGTCCCCGTGATATTGGTTTGGAGAAAAATATCCAATCATTTCCCCAGCTGTACTAAGAAAGGCTCTGAAGATGGAACGTAAAACACGACCAAATACACCACTACAATATCCTGAGGTCTTACTATACAGAGAGTAAATCAAAGCGCCGATGGCACTGGAAGAACAGGGATTGTTCCTGTCGTCTGAAAAATATTTTTCAAGTCACAAAGCATATGAGGGCATATGCTACCCCAACGCTATATATGTATGTTCCAGCATCTAGTTAATACATTATTACCTCTACTGCCTATACTACTCACAGTATTTAAACGTTGAGTGTTTATCACTGACTGGATGGTAACCTAGCTTACGTAACATAATACAGTCGCTGTCTCGATATATTTACCAAGCTTCCTGCAATAAAGTGCTAAGTTATCATGCAACAGTATAAACACTGTCTCGGCTAAAGATTAGGCGATAAAGTCCGAAGTCATCCCGTGGAATGCGCAATTGGACCTATTTTTAGCTCGCAATCATATCCAGTATATTTTTAACGCTTACACTGACCAGGAAGCAAAGCTCCCTGTTCAAAAATGGCATTACTGCACATGTATGTGCAATAAAATTTGCTCTCAGAGACGGTCATAGTACATGGCCATACGGTTTATCCTTGCCTAATTGGCCAATGACCTGAAAAGCAAAAATCTGAAATTGGCATTCATAGGCTGCGCCCTTGTTCATATTACAAACATAGTGTCGAACCATATGATCACTGTGACTATAATTAGTATATTTGTGTTTCTAATTACTGTGCTAATTAGTCAACTTTCAGTAAATGACATATCTGTTAGAGGTAACATTGATAATTACTGGGTTATTCTTTTTCAGTATAACTCAATAATAAACAATGGTAAAAATATTATGATAAAGGAAATATAATGTTTTTCAGAGACAAGTTTTAGAATTAGGTCAGTTTGTCAGGAGCATTTTGCCTTCCAAATTGGTCTGTCAACTTTGTTCTGTTGTTTTTAATTGACAGAAAATGATAAATGACAAGACGGGGACTGTCAGGTTTGAATGATCTAATTTATGATTATCTCAATATTTTGTTTGTTAACAAGGAAAATCTGTGTTATGAAAAATGGCTCTCTGTTGACACATTTGCTGCATGCATACTTACTATTGAGACTGGATGCTTCATATTGCACCAAAGGGACAAATTGTAGTTGTTTCATTTCTTGTTGTGTATATATCTCCATGTCATGTTTGGTCTTCCTCTTGCCCTGCTGCCTTGTGGGTTCCAGTCTAGCGTGTGCTTGGCGATGTTGTTTGTCTCTCTTCTGAGAGTGTGCCCAATCCATTGCCATTTCCTCTGTCTGATGGTGTCTGGTTTGTTCTTCGCCATAGATCTTGGTTTGATATTCTGTCTGGCCATCTGATGCATAGAATCTGTCTGAGGCAGTTGTTAATGATAACTTTGAGTGTCGCCAAGTCTCGGATCTGTAAAGGAGAACCGTCTTTACATTTGAATTGAAGATTTTAAGTTTTGTCTTCAGGTAGATACTCCTGCTATTTCAAATGGGCTTCAAGGTGACAAAAGCGTGTCTGGCTTTGACATCCTCATCAGTGCCTCCTGTCAACGATGTCATAAAACCAACACTGACATGCGCCGGGTAGCAGTTAGTGACCATTTTCTATTGCATATAACTTCTAATTATAACTTTTAATTGAATTATCATTTTTCCGTGATTTTTTCAGAAATATTCCAATGAATGTTGATATAAGTTTGTAAACAATTAACTGAAACATACGAAAGTTGTAGCGAAAGTCAACGTTATTTTAGATCATCCCTCGTACTTATTGAATCAACAATAGTATGCCTCCTATTTTCTGCTTTTATGAATAAATGCTCAAATTGAATTTTTCTTGTAACAAATTATTTGTTAAATATTGCTAAAAGTATGTTTGAGTACCTGGTAAATAAATTTATGCAAGCTAAAATTTGAAGCTGGTTCTGAAGTAAGTGAAGATGTGAAGTATGAACACTGAGATAATGTGCACCACCTGTGACATGAATTATTGCTTTTATCAGTTACATTATTGATGTTTGAAATCAGAGGTGCATGTCACATGATAGGCCATAACTATTTAATATTGTAGTTCTGACATGCTGACTAAAACAGTCAGATAGGTAGATAAGAAAATCATGTTATTGTATTCATTTTTTAGGCGCACCGACAAAAGACTGGAAAGGACTGTGGTATTGTGGCAGACGGGAGGGTGTCCGTCCGCTCTGTTATTCAAATAGTTCTTGTCTGATTTCACCAACCTTGCCATAAGTTGTATCGAGATGATATCAAGGCCAAGTTTGAATATGGGTCATGTCCGATGAAAAACTTGGCCATGGGTCACTTAGTTCATTTCATACTTTCAAGATGGTGTCCGCTCTCTAATTCAAATAGTACTTGAAGACCAGCCAAATATTGCCACAAATTAATACTCCCCTTACAATTCAATGTTACCCAAACGGTATCTTTGTGGAATTTTGCCGCTGTTATTATATACTGAGGGGTGCATACTGGGTAAGTTGGTAGTAAGCGTTACCTAGAATTGCAGTATTATTTTGTTTTGGCCTTATTGCAGATATTGTTTGTCACATGTCACACATGGTGGCTGATAATAGGTATAATCAGGAATTTCCAATATTGTGCCTGGGATTCCCTGCAAACTAACATGCAGAGTCTTAAATGAAATACAATAAGCGCAGCAAAGTTCAAAGTCTATATAATGACCCAGGTATTGTTCTGTAGTTCATAATAAAAGGACATATTAACCATTTATTATGGAAGAATATTTTTAAAATGACTTAATACATTATGGATATTCATTCATTCTTTAATTTAATTTTTTTTATATAATTGCAAGGAACAAACAATTGTAAAATGCTCGAAATTGCAGTTAAAAAACTACATTGTTGTTAGGGCCAATGGTTGAGTCCAAAGAAAAGATCAAATCCTTAAACAAAAACTCATGAATTAACTGCAGCAATTATTTACAAAACAAAAACTTGAACAAGGACATTTTTATTTGCTCACTCCTAAATATTCAGAAAATTTTGAATTTTATAATATACTTAAGTTGTACTTTTGCAATGAAAAATACTGTTGGTTATAAATAAAAGCAATGTATGCATGTCCAATATGTTTACATTGTCATTGATTACACCACATTATAAATAATTAAACACTCGTTAGACATTGTAATCAAACACACTAGATATCTCACAGACCTCTACACTTCTAATCATTTGAGCTAGGTTTTGTGGCTGTAAATTAAACTTTCTTACTTCACCCACTGCAGGTTGGATAGTATTCAATATTGATCTTATTTAATTGGGGAATAAGAAAAGCCAATCATAGCGCCTGTTATTGGCCAAGAGTTTGATCTGATTGGTTGTCCTTATCCTTAATGATGTCTGGGTGTAAAAACTTTTTTAAAAAATGTTGAGGGTATACCCCATAAGACAACTGCATGTGAATTTTAAAACACTTTTATTATCATTTAAGAGAGTTATTACTATCTTTATTTCCCTACACCCTGCGTAAGAACGTACTGCAATAACAAATGGAGTCAACTGCATGATAAATAAAATAACTCCCCAACAGATGACACAATAAAAGCAAGAGTGTGTTTAAATCTAATGATAATGATTATTTCTTCAATCGAAAGTGTAAAAATGATGTTTGGTCTAATTATGAAGAAGATAAAAATAAAAATGTAACCCCACCCTCCTTAAAATTAAGGCATTTTTTTGCATATTGCCAATAAGTACCCTATAGATAAATGGCAATAAAATATGATTAAATTTTTTTCAAAAAATAACTTCAATGTGTGTGTAATGTTTTAACAAAATTTTGAAAGGTTTTACCGAGCAATTTTGAAAATATACATGTCGGAAATCCATAGTAACCCGATTTTCATCTATTTACGACATATAAGTTAAGAAAAAAAAGAAGAAATTGTTTTTGCTACAAATTATACTATAAAGTGATGTCACAAAGCCAAAACATTGTCTTATAACTAAAAATTAAAGAAAAAAAGAATAAAAATATTTTGGCTCTAGTGGGGGTTGAACCCACACCCTACAGGAAATCAGTCAATTTGTCATAAAATTACTGAACTTGAGAACTCTTCAAGAGGAGATTCTTTATTACACCCGGATATCTTTAAATCAAGTATGATTAATATTGAACTCCACTGAGCCTCTGAGTGCTCGATAGCACTTGCTTGCTTCAAAACATCGCTACATAGTGGACAAAGTGAAATTTTTATATGCTATTGTCCAGTGCTTGCAGCTAGCAATCTGACCATTGCGCAGCTAGAATACCATTGTGCGCACCAAAGCGCTCCGTAAGCTCTACCGAAGTTGTCTGCTGCATAAGAAAGCGCTCGGAAGCGCTTGCCTACCAAAGTGCTAAATTATATCTATTAGAGTAAAAACTATGTGATTACTTATCTATGGCCATGGAACTAATATGGGCCTATGTGGGATGGCCTTTATAAGATGCTCCTTACTATATGTCTCGTGACTTTAGGGAGGTCTAGTGTCTCATCATGACATTAATAAATAATAAGGACTTGTTCATCTACAGATAGTAGACATTAGTGCATACAGATTAGAAATGTCATGTCTCATTTAGGCCTTGTTGAGAATATGATTTAGCACATTTGTAATGCAAATATGTCTTCAATAATGTCTGGTCACCGCTTTCATCTCCAAGGTCATTCCTTTCATTGATAAACTCCCAAGGTATTCCATTGATTGACAAAGCCTTGTGCTAGGGAGAGTGTAAGTGGTTGAATAGCTCAGTTCTTGGGCCGCCTTGTAAGCATACCTGCCAAATATTTCTATTAAAGTGGAGTTACTCCTATTTTCATGTCAATTTCTGATTTTCCAAATTCACCTGCCTTTGAACAAAGTACATTTGATTCATTTTATGATACTCCGTCCCATGTTTATGACCACTAGAATTTATACATTCCTTGTTTATGCATCTGAATCCCTTTTAAATCACATTTAAATGCATCCTGTGACATGTTTCGCTTTATCATTCTCCTATTTTGGATTTAACTGTCTTGGCAGGTATGCGTGTAAGTGGATGAGCCCTCGTCAAACTTCATCCTGTGCCTCCGTAGGTCAGTGGTTAGTGCGCTTGCAGTCTAATCTGGCGACCCGGGTTCAAATATGGGTGGAGGCACATATTTATGCCTGCAAAAAATAATGCTGGGCATTCGTCATACAAATGAGGTTGGTATGTAACTGGATAAAGGTGGAAATTTTGCATCAAACTTGAGAAACATCCTGTACAAGGCCAACTATTGTTGATATAGATTTATAACATTATATTGTCCTCAACTAGAGATTTGGTTAAACATTATACAGTATTCATTTTCTGTTGTACTTCACATGTTGAGATTGCGGAATGTTACAAATGTATTACCGGTAATATCATAGTTACATTAAAAGGTTTGAAGTGTATTCAAAGTCCTGGAATTATTCTAAGGTTTTATTTATTTATTTTATTCATCTTTATTAAAGTTTTTTATGTTATATCAAAGTTTAGTATATTATCGCTCTTTTATCAATTGCTTTTCACTATATTATCCCAACATTATCTGCTTTTCATCTGCTTATTTTCTAGTTTTGTGAATATAACCAAATTTAAGGAAAATTGAACTGAAAATATATTGTGTGACTTTCTTGACAAGTTCTACTAGGGGCCATCAACAATTCTTCTCCAATCAAATCCAGGGGAGACAATCCAAATACTGAAAAAGACCAAGTGAAATGTATGGACTATGCAAACTCGTTTGCGTTTGATGGAAACAGTAACTGCTTGGCCAGTCAGTTTTATCTGTGACCTGAATATACTTGGCTTCAAAAAAAAGTTCTGTTTATTGTGCTTCATTTTCCTGTTTATAATGGTTATTTCTCTTAATTGCAATAATAACATTGAAATTCGAACGTAACAACTTGCAAATTATGGCGCCATAATGACGTTTGGCGTAATTTGATACCTGGTGCTGTTGGTGTTTCATTTCTTTTTCTGTGCGGTACTGGAACCAGCTTCCGTAAATGTGAAATTATCAAAATGTTATTTTCAGTCTTTATTTTTCACTGAAAAACTTGATAATCTGTTGATAGCAAATATTATAAAGTACTGTAAATCACAATATAGTTCTGCAAATGTCAGTGTGAAATCTATTTCACAGATTTATGAATTTGCAATAAAAGGTTCCATGATAGGTTAAATTTATGATTTACATTTTTCAAGTCTTTTCACCCAGATTTATGAATTTGTGGGAACTCAATTTGTGAATAATGGCAACAATAAAAAACATCATGTATATAAAGACCCGACATTATTTGTAACAATCGGCTTTACGTGGGAGAACTACTTTTACGTACTTAACTTGAGAAACAATCAGGATTAACTGTACATGTGCTTGCATATTTCCCTATGGATTCCGAACATGATGTTCTACAATGTATCAAATAGCCTCTCCTAACCCTTTGATATTTTTATATTCTGAAAAATAAAACGAGATGACAAGACATGTTTTAATCTTCTATCAAAGCATCAAATCATTATTCAGGTTCAAGATCAGAGGAGGGAGACAATATTTTCTTCACTCACTCCCATAATGCATCACTGTATTAACCAGTTAACCTTTCGCTGGCTTAGAATGAGAAGGTCGTAACTACAAAATCGATATTTTGAGAAAACAAGAAAAAATTGTCTGAAATTTATTCTTTACTTATGGAAAAAACAAGCTTTTACAATTTCATTTTGGTCAACATGCCAAATTTCGATTTTCATGTAATTAGGCTCATAAGAAGCGCATTGTAATGCAGATTTCAAATATGTATGAGTCTTATAAGGTCGTAAGTTGTAGTTAGGATCTTCTCAGTTGTAGTAACAACCTTCTCATTCTAAGCCAGTGATTTGCTCCATCGAGGATAGACATTGAATTTAGTCCTTTTGATAGAGACTTGTTGATATAAACTGTGAAATCATTTCTTTGTCAGTTGGAAGACTATTCTGAACTTGATTCTGTCAATAATTCAGTTTTTTATTGAGACAAAAACATGATCAAATTAATCTGAGAATAAGGTATTTCTCTGACTCCATTCTAATTTCTTCCTCCTGATTCTGCGTCTTGAATGATTGTGTTAGCCAACTCATCATCCCCTCTCCTTCCCTATTTGAAATGATTTGTGCGGTAGTGGAGACAGCTATGTCCTTGAGTCGTCTCCACAAAAATGCAGGTTTTTCTTCCACATGCAGATTTTCTCAATTTTGTCCAAATGAAAAGATGCTTTGGTGGCTTGATTGCTCTAACATGTGGAAGAAATACTGCAGCTCTGTGGTCAGCAAAAAGTAAAAAATGTGTCTGATTATTGTTGGACCCCTGATTTCAAAATAGGGTTTTTGATGAACTGTTACATTGATCGCTATGACTTAGTTATAATGAATAAGTTGGAATGCTGCTGTCGGCCAGTTTTACAGAATGTCCAGAACTTTCTTATTCTTTGCACACGTTAAGAGCATTCATATATGAGGAGAAACACGAAATAAAAATTGGGGGACCCCATGCTTGTTTTTGATATATGGCCCCTTTTATAAGATCACCCCATTTTGTATTTTAGACTCATTCGCGCCTAAATGACTCATGTGGTGCTGACTTAAAAGTGTTATAAAATAACATATGTGTCATAATATCTACATTTATTGTTTGTATTCCGATACATATCAATCAGACACATTTCCTAATTGATGAACATCACCAAATACCGAAAAGTGAAAAAGGGGCCAGCTAATTAGTACTGCAATATATTTTATTCAAAATTGAGCTACATGTAAAATCGGAACACACAGGCATTTATTAAGTTCAACATTTTTTCAGAAATTCTAGTGGATAGACTTTTTTAAAAACTTTCTGTATTTATAGAATGGACTTAAGGCGAAAAGTTGAAATGATGAAATTGAATCGATCTCATGTTGTTTTGGCTATGGCCCTTGTTTTGTATATGAACAGATCTCTCCCGAGTGTAAAAACTCAATAAAACAGCTATGCTGGAATATTTTTTTTTATAAACTCAAGTGTCATGTAAATCTCATTTTCTGCACTCAGTTTAATGATATAATAGTATTTAAGTGATAGGATGTTGTTATGATAAGTCTAGCAATAAACTATTCTGTATAAGTACTTGTAAAAAAGTGGGTGGGGTAATCACACATGCGAATTTTATTTAAAAGAGCACAGGAAATTTTCAACTTTACTTAATGTAGAAAATAAAACTTACACAATGTTTTGTTTCATAACAGTTTTGATATTTTCTAAAATTAGCCACATTTCACGTTGTATTCTAGAAGTATGGCCCCTACATTTGTAAAAGGGCCTGGAATTGGCTATTTTTGACATTGCCTGTATGGAAGTCGGATCATTTGTTATTCATTTTTTACAAAACTGGTACAAAAATGTGATACTTATTTACTACATGGCTTCGACCAACTATGACTCGCTGTGGGTTCCAAAGTTCTGGCCCCTAAAGGGCTAAACATTGGTTATTTTGACATTGCCTAAAACATTGTAGTTTTCTTAATTACTCGAATCTAAACAAACTTGCGCACAACTAAATTCGGTATAAGATCATATTCCCTGGCATCGACCAGCTATATCCCACATGGATTTTCAGAGTTATGGCCCCTAAAGGGGCCATCAATTGGTTATTTTGACCTCGTCTTCAGAAGTCGAGGTTTGTTTATGAATTGATAAAGCAACAATTGCTACAAAACTTAATTCAGGGCAAGAGTCGTTTATAGAGTTCAACAAACCATAGCCAATTATAGTTTCAAGAGTCATGGCCCCTTAAAGGACCAAACATTGGTAATTGTGTCATTTTCTACACAATTGTAGTATGTTTAATATTTGATTTTAACCAAACATGTGCAACACTTAAATCATTACAAATTCCATATCTTCGAGGAGCTATATCCCACTAACGGTTTCAGAGTTATGGGCCCTGCAAGGGAAAATCACTGCATATCACAATTTTGATTGTGTTATTTCATGACATTAACTATATTCTTCCTAGGGTTTCATGTTATGGCCCCATAAAAGGTCAAAACAATATTGCAATGCGCTTGGTATTCTCTGGATGCTAAAGCTTTTATCTATTGGTGTATTTTAACCAAGCCTGCATGTAACCAGTATCAATGTAGGAGCATAGTTAGTTTACACTGTTGTATATATACACATATCCCCTCGAAGGGAAGTTGCTCTAGAGAAGTGGTCCTAAATAGCTCACCTGGATATCATTCCACTCATAAAAAAGATGATGCATTAGAATTTAGAAGCAAAACAGGAGTCCCGTACCTGGTTTCCAGGTTGTTCATGTTTCTGTTGCCATGGTAACTACAATTTTTGTCCGAATAAATGACAGATGTGCATAACCAAGTAACCTCTAATGTGACAAAAAACAATTGTAGATGGACAGATGGACAAAGAGCAATCACAAAATCATTTTTTTAAACTAATGCAAAAGAAATAATAACATTCTATGAGTTATCACATTGTTTATTTCTGTGTTTTTTCTGTTTATTGTTCTTGCTTGAATACAAGAAAGCAAAGTCAGGTAAGTGCGGAAATAATGGAAAATATAATGCAGCAATGTTATATACCAGTTACTAAATTTATACATATACATAACTAAAAAAGGCCAATAGTAGGAGATAGTAAAGATCACAGTGACCTTGACCCTTAACCTCAAAATTAATAGGGTCATGAACTGTTGTTGACCAACATCCATGTAAAGCTTAAAGATTCAAGGGCCAAGCATTCTTCTACAGACAGACATCAAAGATTGGTAGGGCCATAAAAATACGTTGCTGTTACCACATGAACACTATCTACAGTGCAACAATAAGTAAGACATAGACATGTGTAGCACAGATTAGAAATACAATTTGATAGTTATCCAAAAAAGATCCACTACATTTTTCACATTAAGTTTGATAGCAATTCATATACATATTCAACACGCATTCATGACAGCACAATCATACAAACTCTGTGTACAGAATTTCTGAAAGAATATTTAAAAGTTAACTCATCATCTTCAAATATGCATTGAGCATCATACTATATCCTTTCAGTCAATATCAAAAGAAACACACTGAAATTTTATGTATTAGTCAATAGCATACTGTAAAATTATTTAATTTCGTTGGGACGAACTTTCGTGGTTTTGGTAAAAAATGCAATTTCGTTGGGACTTGAATTTGTGGATTTTGCATATCAGGTAATAAAACAGGGGTCAAAATTAATGTTTGTTGGGATTAAAGTTCGTGGTTTATGTGAACCACAAAATCCACGAAATTTAATTCCCCACGAAAATTAATGACTTTACAGTAATACATTGTAATACTTCACATCACTGTTTATGCTGTATTATTAAAAAGATAAAAAGTTCTCAAAGAGATGTTATGCCACATTTTACTTAATACACTAGGTTTGTAACTATATCTATACTGTTGTTCAATCAGTTACTCTTCTGTATGCGTGTTAAAAATGTAGGCTAGACAGTTTGATCCTTTGATTCCTACATTCACAAAGGTATTAAATGTTTTGTGGTATTTCATTGTATACCATTCTCAAAATACCACAATAAATATTGGTCAACCAATGTACAGAATGATTAGACAAGTCTAAACAATATCATCAAACATATGAGCAATATGAGCTGAGGACAATTTGTGTAAACTAATATTCCATAACATTTATTCCTTAATTTGGAATAATCTGGCATACAGCATAATACTGTACAGTAAAAGAATTTTTTCATCTTCACACCAAACCAACTTCACAGGAGAAATGTCTCTTATTCACCATTATCAGTTCTTGAGCACTGAAAAAGAAAATGAAGTCATATGATTGACTTTTGTAAAACATTTAATATGTCTGATTTGAGTATGTTTCATGAAAATATAATAAAGATTGTTTGCAATTTTTAAAATTTTGTTTTACATGAACATTTCTAAAAATCTATTTCATCGGGAAATATCAACAGACATGTCTTTTTTCCCTGTGTATGTTTGAGCCAGTCATATGGCCTGGTTATTTATTTTTTAATTCCTGCCTAATTGGCCAATGAGCTGAGTGATGCATGGGATATAGGTGAGCTGTCCTCTCTCCTTCCGAATCCACTCATGGGTTCTTTAACATACCCAGTGTATAGCACAGATTACCACAATACAGCGGATACTACCTCTGGGTTTACAACCAAATCAACTCTTTCTTGGTCAGAAACACTTTTTTGAAATATCCAGTGCCCCAGCATAGATTCAAACCAGAGACCTCTGGGCAAGTAGTCAACAGTGCTAACCTCTCTGCAACGTTCCACCTACTTGTCTCATTTAAATTAATAGCTTAATAAATTAATGGTTATTTTAATAACAAATAATAAACTTATTAATAAACATATACCAGTACTGGTAACATACATGTATATACCTGAGAATTCACATATAATGTATACCGCCACTATGATGAGATAAGGTTACATTGATTTGTCATTTGAGAATGGTACCTGAAAGAAAATTAAGTTAATAGTAAAGACATATAAAGACTCAACACTCAATGTTAATAATGTTAAAATTTAAAACTGAAAAATAAATATTTATACATCATAGTACCAGTAAATCTATCAACTAAAGTGATCTGTACTATTCTGCAGTATAATAAAAATTGTTAGATCTATTTATTAACCTGCGGCCTTGAGCCGCAGGTTATATTTGTATGCAACAAGAAAAATTTCCATGTAGGGGCACGTGACCTGTTCTGGATGGTTTACCATTTCAAAAAAAAAATCCAAAAAAATCAGCAGTTTTTAAGAAAATCGTGAACCAGACTAAGGAGGGGCACGTGACCTGTTCTGGATGGTTTACCATTTAAAAAAAAAAATACGAAAAAATAAGCATTTTTTGAGAATTTCGTGAACCAGACTAACACCATTTTTTTTCTATTTATTTCTATTTGTATGTTTTAAAATAAAGAAATGTACGTTAATAACCATAATTATTTCTTTTATCCCTTTAAGAAATTAAAAATAAGAAAAAAAATGTATTTCGATATGTGTTTTGACGTGCACCTGTAGTCTGAATTACCTCCCCTAGATCACTACGTTCAGTAGGTCAGACAGACGCGGCTGCATGAAACACCCAAATCTTACCGAAATAGTAACGTTTTTACCCAAATACTTATATTTAACTAACAATATGGGGTTGATTAACTATATTACGCATTTTAATGACCAGTGATGACTAAATAAACGTAAACTAGCAAGCTTTTTCGGCAAGATTCGGCCCAGTGTCATTTCGAACCGGCGGTGCCATAATATTTGCACGTCGTGAGAATCGCTTTATTTTACATTCTGACGCTTTGCGTGCACGCATACCCAAATGTACACTAGTATGAACGTTTTTTACGCAAATACTTGTATTTAATAAACTATTTGTCGTAAATAAACTATGTTACACATTTGAATTACTAATAATGAAAAGCACTATTTTTAGGTAAATTATTCTAAATAAATATACCCAAACACACATAAGCCCACTAAATCAGAGAGGTTTGTAAAATTCCGCATTTTTCGGCGGGGACTTGGACTTTTTAATTGTTCTTTGACTTACGTGAAGGCATTGCTCATTGTACATGTGTTGTGATGTTACTGATGCGAGTCTTTGCTCAGCTGGTAAAGTGTGCTGCCTCCCCAGTCCAATTTCCTCATACCTTTTTATCAAGCCTTATTAACACTTTAAAAAGTTCTAGTTGCTAAAATTATAAAAAAAAATGCCTCTAACAATACTGGTCTGTAAAACAATTGGCCGCAGGAACTATTTAACTTGTAACTTTATTTAAATGTAAACCAGTCTGATGCTCTACTGGTTTTAATCAATTGCCAGTACAGTTGTATGTAGCTTGTGCAAATAGCAAGAAATTTACCTGGGTCAGGGAAATTATTAAGTATTTCTAGCTAAATATATTTTATTACATTACCAATTCTGTAATTATCTAAGCAGTTTGTAATAATACCTGGCTCAAGTTTTCCACCTCTATGAAATGAAACTTATTCACAGCATCATGACACCATATAAACATTTCTTAATCATCAATAACAACCAGACATAATGATGAGCTTTAAATCTCTGTAAAAGAAATTTATATTAAATACAATTGATACTGCAGATGACTTAAGTGGCTAGTGTTTAAAAATTCAAATCAATTGATGCAAGCTAGTCAATAATCACTGGGCACATTTTTGGCTGTAGTGATACAGCCTCAGACTAACCTACAGTACTTAGCACTGTTAGTACCGCACCATGGCATAATGCTATGTAAGGTTACCATAATGTGATCTAGCCCCACATCAAGCACACTTCTCTATATTAAAGAGGTCCAAAGAATCTTGGACTTCTTTGTCTATATACAAGGTCCCCTATATGGTAAAATGTTATGACAGATGTTGCAAACTGCAGCATGTAATGTCACGTAAGCTTTAATTTAACCAGTTGCAATGCACCAGTCAGTTGCATCCACGGCTCCCCCAGTCCCAGGGATGGAATATGATTTTTACTTATGGTTTTTACCCCCCCCCCAACCCTACACAGACCTGACGGGGACAGCTGATGGTAAGATCACTGGTATTTCCCTGGCCGTCTTGCAACGGAATGTTGTCCCCAGGGTATTGGTTAGGAGAAAAAATCCCAACAATTCCTCCGCCAGTTTGGGAGCTGGAAGGTAAATTCCGCAGCTATCCACGGGTTGGGGGGGCTTCGTTGATGCAACTGACTGCTGCATAATTTGTTCATACAATTTTGGAACTTTTCGATGAAATTATGTAAGATAAATGATAGAACACTTATTAACAGATGCGTTTCGTGTACGTGACGCACACGACTGTTAATTCCACATACCACGGACGTATGAGAACCACGGACATATGAGACACGTCAATGTCGCGAAAATACATGACAATTCATTATTTCATCGGTAATACGGTATACTAGTAATAATAATAAATACAAACCTAACTGGATACACTTGTATGTGTATTCAACACTTGCAAATCTCCCATTTTTACTACGTGCATAGACGTATGTGTGTTTTTTTGTCATGGGCAGAACATTCAGAGAAGCCATTTCATCAGACGCTTGGTTAGTGCTAAATTCAGTGCAAAGCCTTGCATGCGGTTGAGTCATCATGTCGAAAAATGTAACACGAATAAAAACGAATGATAAAACGGATTTTTAAAGTGATCTTTACTAATTTGTTAATTGTCTTTAGTGTTGAAAAGTTATAGCTAAAATTAATGAATTTAAAGACGCATTTTGCTTTTACGGCGCGTGTCACGTGACCTCAATAATACCGTAAAACTGACAGCAGCAAATTTCCTTAAATGGTCTGCCTTTCAACTTGATGATCAATTTTTATCAAATTGAACGGTTCTTGTACTTTGCTGTAACTATTACCAAAGATAAGTTTTATAACTAGTCAGATTACATTATGACTTGACAAGAAATGTGCCCCTTTAATCACTGATGTTAATACATTGAAGGGCATATTTTGTAACATTTTTGGCATTTTTGTTACTGTAATCAATTTGACTGAAACTTGTGTCTTTTAGATTAAAAAAACAACTAAAACCTGTCCTGTCTGTTAGGACCATCCATGTTATGAATGAATTGAGAGAATTAAAAGGTTGTTGTTGTTGTTGTTGTTGTTGTTGTTGTTGTTGTTGTTGTTGTTGTTGCTGTTGCTGTTGCTGTTGTTGTTGTTGTTGTTGTATGGACCGTCCAGACGGTCCATGGGATCAGACATAAAAGTTAGTAATCATTGCATAAATGTTTTGAAATGCTGCAAATTCATAAATTTTTGTGGGGGATTTAACTATTGTGGATGACCTCGACCACATCAGACGTCATTTAAAAATCCAAATGTTACTGTATCATACATCTTATACCTTTTATGTTTCAGGCTGACAGTCAATCATTGTACCACAAAAAGTAAGGGCCAATAACTGAGTCAGTATAACAATGTCACATATGAAGAGGAAGCTGTTTGAATCACATCGGTCGTTGGATCGAATGATGTCTATAGAGATGGAGAGTAAATACTCGGACGAGCGGCTGGCATGCCAGGATCGAATGTCATTGGACAGCGCTCCTACAGAACATTTGTGGGCATATGGTTGCCATGGAAACATACGTTCTGGTAGAAGGTTAGAAAGACTGGAAAGTTTAAAAGACAAAGCACCATTTAGTAAAGGTATCGTACTTCAAAGGGGAGCTCGTAGATCGTGGCCTACAATGAAGTCTACTAAATCTCAGGGGTAAGTACCTCTTTTATTTATCAATTACGAAAAAAGAAAGTCACACCTGGTGACAGCATGCATGTACTTTTACAGCTGAAGGATTGTTCTTTATGATTAGGTAACAAGGGAAGCAAAGCTAGGCTAGTTTTGTTTGAAGTATGTCTTATTCGACAATTAGCAATTTTATTTCTACAATATCGACGGTGCCAAACCAAAACCCTGTAACTAAATTTTGGCGCGAAAACTTTTTTTGCAGCATCCGCATCTGCTAGATTTCCCGCGCATTTCTGTTTAGTCGCCATCTAAATAGCCTATCGCGTTACTTCAATACAGTCAGGTGACAAAATAACGTATTTTAATTGGATTAAAAAAGGTTAGTCGATAATCCCGTATATGACATTACAAACTCCGATTTAGTACAAGTCAACATATTCTTGTACATGTCGGAGTTGATTTTGGTTCCAAATAGGATCAGGTAGGGTGTCATCGTTTTTATTATTTCAACAGAGTAAATACTTTTTTTCGTCTCTCTTGGTTTGGCACCGTCGATATGTTAAAAGCAAGTGTTTGAGCAGTATTGAGTAAGCATATTTTTTAGCATTTGTAGAAAGTCTTTCCTAAGGCTTGAACATGACATGACCAAACCTAGTGATATATGATATGCTGTCTTGAAGAGTTTGACTGTATATGTAAAGTATCATATTATATTCCATGCTACCCTATTTATGGATAAAGCTAGCGCCCTTATACTTCCTAACACATTGATTTTGATCCAGATAAACGATGAACTGGTCCTCCATTTATGGTAAAATGATTACAAATAATTACATCATATTACAAGTATCTGGACAATTTGCCCGAGGAAATCCATGCTGACGATGGCTATGATGTTGATGGTCCAGACGTAATATTGATAATCAAACGGATAAATTGTCTTATCGTGTAATATCCGATGGATGTTTCCCTGGAATTATCCAGTGGTCGGAAATGAAAACGGTACTATAGAGCAGACAGTAGTATGTGTGTCTGGTGTAATGATGTATAAAATCTATGTCAGTGTTGTTGCACATATAGATAATGCAACCTTGATATAAACACCTTGGCATGATTTTGATATAGTAGTTAATGTACCAATATTTTTCCAGAAGTTGTATTATTCACCTGACTATATTTCGATGTCTTAGAATGAGAAGAGTTGTAACTACTTCTTACGACCTTATAAAACTCGTGCATATTTGAAATCTACTTCACAATGTGCTTCTTATGAACCTATTTTTATGAAAATTGGAAATTGTCATGTTGACCAAAATGAAGTTTTCAAAAACTTGTTTTTCCATAGGTAAAGAGTAAATTACAGTCAGTTTTCTCTTGTTTTCTCAATATATGGATTTTGTAGTTTCGACTTTCTTATTCTAAGCCAGCGATTTGATCTATGTATATTGTCATAATATGGTTTGTATGCAGTATGATTCCTAGGTCATGTTGGGTTGAAATTGGGAGAATCTGGGTTTCAATCATAAGTCTTTGGCCACAATTGAAACCTTAATACATAAAACTCCTTGTGAACATATGAACCACTTGATTGGTCAGCAATCTAGGATGTCTTCACAGTTTTCTTGTTCCGTTGTTGTTGACTTATGTTTCTTAGCATTTATTTGATCCCTTGATTAACTTATTGTTGAAACTACTCATCAAACTTGGCAACACAAAATGCTTAAATAAGCGTGACGAAATAGAATCATGATATGTTTTAATGCTGTCTGACGAAGACATTTAAATTTGTGGGAGCATTGTCCCTTGGGAAATAAACTTTGATTGTGAATAACATTACCAACCTAATATAAGTAGGCACTTTAACCAACTGTGCAATTATTCCATAAAATGCGGTTTGAAGACATAATGTCTCAGTAAATAACTGGTTTAGTGATTGCTTTTAGTTACTTAAAGACAGTTTTCTCTTATTACCACTATCTGACACGCAATAGATTGAACAGAATTGTTATTTACGTTGGATTTGTCCTCTGTGATTTAGGCAATTTTAACCATGATATATACATGGGTGGACATACCGCATGACTTTTTGGCTAAGTCTGCAAGTAAAGATATGTCAACAAAAAGTTAAAAACAGTTGTAAGTATCTTATTCTTTTTCCTATTTTCACAAGATATATTTGGAGCTCATGCAGAGAATGAGCTCTACCCACACAACTTATTATGTTCCAACAGAACGTTATATTTTTTGCTTGAATGATCCTAGCAGTTGAGCTGGTTTTGGATGTTAACTGTGACCTGTTTCACGAAACTATTAAAGGGATAAAATTTTATTGGTATCCCTCAAGTAACGACAACTCAACTCAACATAATTATTCCTACGCAGTGATCTCCCTTGCTGACTTGCAGTGTTAGCAATATCTTTGAAGTCGTTTCCTTGCGGTTTCTTTGATCTCTACAAAAGTTGGTAACGTCTGATATTTAGTCTGCATTTCTGTGATGTACCAATTGTCATGGACATCTGAAGATACAATGCGCTACGAGTGTCTTTGAACGGAAGAAAAGTGAGGATTGGTAGTATAAATATAGTTGCATCGTTTACAACTGCTGTATCTTGCATTTTGTGGACAATATACATATTATGCATTTATAATTTATGTCACAACTAGCTTTTTCTACCACGATCATGCATTTTAGTAGAACTTAATGTTGATAATTTGCTCACCGCTACATTAAGGACTGCGCAAAGCGATCTAGAAAAATACTGATTACCTGAGTAGCAGGCCATATTATACAGCCGATTGAATAAGTAATACTAATGAGGGAACTATCTAATTCGAAAGAATAGTGGGTTTTAACGTTTTCGCAGTGTGTATAAAAAAGTCAACAATAGAAAGTGATGGATGGACAAAAGTGGTGGTTTATCCGAGAAGTGTTAACCAAGAAATTAAAAAGTAAATATAATTATGTAATATAAGACCTAGTGACAATAAAGTAATATAGCTATACATACATGTAAGGTTTCTACCATTCAATAAGTGGTATTATAAAATGAAAGTTGAGTTAGTGTTTATTAGCATTGTAATGAAAATGCAACAGAAAATTAACCACCACGTCTCAATAAATAATTTGACAAAGTACCAATAGCTCAATAAATTAATGAAATCAACAGATATAATGCACCAGTATAAATAAAATCACTGTCTGCCTTATTGGATTACTATAAAATTCAACCTGTATCATTTATTGCTATTGAAAGCACATGTAAAATCCGATCACTGTAGTTCTTTTTGCCATGCTCTATAATTCAGAGTGTACTTATTGCAATTACAAGAAATCAACATGGTTTTGTGTGACTGATACATTAAATATATGATATTTATAAATGGTGCACATCATGATATACTCCTGTCAGCAGACGCCCATTTTATTGCTATAGCTTGGCCACATTGACCTGAGCCTGACCTATTGATAACCATAATTTAACGGTCGATATATTGCCAACGTTTACAAGACCGATTGTATATTATCATAATCGCGGAGTATCACGAAGACGCTCGATATGTAATACTAAAACAAATCTTAAATTCCGATATTGCACGATTTGCTTGCAGAAATTGATATATTCAAAGTAAGAACCTTGTAATTATACTCTTGCATAAAGGTCAGGCTCAGGTCAAAATAGCCAAGCTATACCTCGGGTGATAGTTCCTTCCGTTTGCTTAAGAACAAAACCTAAGATCACCTTAGTAACAAACATTTAAAAGACTGTAAGATTGTTACGGATTGAATTCTATAGATTCTTTTTGTGATTGGCGACCCCTTCACTCACCTAAGTTACCTTTTCTTTTATACAGTTTCATTTCACTAAACCAAGGGACACAACTGTTGAAGATGAAACTTCTGTGTGTGTAATGAATGAACTCCCTTTGTAAATAGCTGAAAACTTTTGATGGGCTCTCGGATTAAATATTGTACACTCCAATTACGTCATACCACATACTAATTCAATCGAATGTGTGCTTAATAAGTAATATTACTATAATTCTAGGAAACTAAAATTGAATAAAAAATTGGCTGGTTTGAGACCTTTATGCTTTAAACAAGGACCATTAAAAAGAAAATATGTTGTTTTTTTCTCCTCATTTATTTTCCTATTACTATGGAAACAATCTTATTACTATCAACTACATTTTTCATACATGGTTACCTCTAGCAAATGAAGCGAGTCTCTTGGAGGATAATTGAATCTGAACAAAATGCCTGATCCATTTATGGAGCTTATTCGTATCAGGATGGTTTTTGTGTCGCCTGAAAAGGCGACATATAGGTATTACTTTGGCGGCGGCGGCTGCGGCTGCGGCTGCGGTTGCGGCTGCGGCTGCGGCGTCACAAATTGCTTGTCCGGGCTGTATCTCACTCATGTATTGACACTTTTGAAAATAACTTGGCATAATTGTTAATTACCATGAGGCGGTGTGCAGTGCGCAAGATCCAGGTCTCTAGCTCAAAGGTCAAGGTCACACTTAGAGGTCAAACATCAAAAATGACCATTATAGACCTTGTCCGGGCTGTATCTCACTCATGCATTGACACTTTTTTAAATTACTTGGTATAGTTGTTAAGCACCATGAGGCGGTGTGCAGTGCGCAAGATCCAGGTCTCTAGCTCAAAGGTCAAGGTCACACTTAGAGGTCCGGGCTGTATCTCACTCATGCATTGACACTTTTTTAAATTACTTGGTATAGTTGTTAAGCACCATGAGGCGGTGTGCAGTGCGCAAGATCCAGGTCTCTAGCTCAAAGGTCAAGGTCACACTTAGAGGTCAAAGGTAAAAAATGGCCATTATAAGACCTTGTCCGGGCTGTATCTCACTCAAACATTGACACTTTTTTAAATTACTTGGCATAGTTGTTAAACACCATGAGGCGGTTTGCAGTGTGCAAGATCAGGTCTCTAGCTCTTAGGTCAAGGTCATCAAAAATGACCATTATAGACCTTGTCCGGGCTGTATCTCACTCATGCATTGACACTTTTTTAAATTACTTGGTATAGTTGTTAAGCACCATGAGGCGGTGTGCAATGCGCAAGATCCAGGTCTCTAGCTCAAAGGTCAAGGTCACACTTAGAGGTCAAAGGTAAAAAATGGCCATTATAAGACCTTGTCCGGGCTGTATCTCACTCAAACATTGACACTTTTTTAAATTACTTGGCATAGTTGTTAAACACCATGAGGCGGTTTGCAGTGTGCAAGATCAGGTCTCTAGCTCTTAGGTCAAGGTCACACTTAGAGGTCAAACATCAAAAATGACCATTATAGACCTTGTCCGGGCTGTATCTCACTCATGCATTGACACTTTTTTAAATTACTTGGTATAGTTGTTAAGCACCATGAGGCGGTGTGCAGTGCGCAAGATCCAGGTCTCTAGCTCAAAGGTCAAGGTCACACTTAGAGGTCAAAGGTAAAAAATGGCCATTATAGACCTTGTCCAGTCTGTATCTCACTCAAGCATTGACACTTTTTTAAATTACTTGGCATAGTTGTTAAACACCATGAGGCGGTGTGCAGTGCGCAAGATCCAGGTATCTAGCTCAAAAGTTAAGGTCACACTTAGACGTCAAACATCAAAAATGACCATTATAGACCTTGTCCGGGCTGTATCTCACTCATAGATTGACACATTTTTAAGTAACTTGGCAAATGTGTTAAACACCATGAGGCAGTGTGCAGTGCGCAAGATACAGGTCTCTAGCTCAAAGGTCAAGGTCACACTCGGTGGTCAAACTTAAAAAATGACCATTATAGACCTTGTCCGGGCTGTATCTCACTCATGCATTGACCAACCTTTCTTATATTTGGCATCAATGTTCACCTTAATGAGACCGAGGTTCATGACAGACCCCGAGGTTCATATCTCAAAGGTCAAGGTCACAGTTGAAGGTCAAATTGAAGCTCGTCCAGACCATAACTTTGTCGTGCATTGACCAATATGTCTTACATTTGGCATGAATGTTCACCTCCATATGCTGGAGTGTCATGCTTAACCCTCAGGTTCCTATATCAAAGGTCAAGGTCACAGTTGCAGATCAAATTTCTAAAGAAGCTTGTCTGGACTATAATTTTGTCATGAAATTGACCAATCTTGCTTGAAATTGCCATGAAAGTTAACCTCTATTAATCGGAGTGTCATGAGCAACCCCTGGTTCTTTTTTCAAAGGTCAAGGTCACAGTTAGAGGTCAAAGGTCAAATTGAAGAGCATAACTTTGTCACGTTATGTTCAAATGACTTAATATTTGGTTTGCATGTTTCTTGCAATAAGCCAAAGTGCAGTGCACAAGAACTATAACTCATCCTTGCATCATTTTTGAATTATGTCCCTTTCACACAAAAGGCACACAACTAGTTACTGTGATCTGCCATGCGAGAACAAGTCGCGGAACGTTGTTCTCCATCGCCTGTAAGAACAAAATTTTAATGTGTGACGTCACCATCCTTTTAGCGCGAAACAGTAGCGCCAACGACTTAAATTTGTTATTGCTGATGTTGTATTGACCCAGGAACTATGATAATATGATAAAAAGAATGCGCCACCCTTTGTCTGACAACTCATGACGGTTCCTACATTATTGCAGTTAAAGTAAGGTTAAGTCACTAACAACATCAATTCACATATTTCATGTAGTCAGGCGACACATGCGACTCGCGGAGCTTTTATTTGTTTTTTTAAATAATCTAGGGGATATCATTCTGTTCTGATATTTTGGCTTTAAATATTAGAATATAGAAATGAAATCGAGAAGTAGTTCCTGATTTTATGAAATAAAAAATTATGAAAAAGATAATAATTATCATACAGGGAGGGTAGAACTCCCTCAGAAACAACAGAGCACCAAATACTTCTGTAAATATATTATACATATCAACTTCAAAGATACATCAGCTAAATGGTCTTCAACATTTTTCTTTATTCACTACTGGTGCATTCAGGCCATGTACTTTGTTTTTTATGTGAGTGCTCATAAGTAAAGCAGCTAGAGGAAGTCCAAGAGCTACTGGCTGCAAGATCCTAACCCACTGCTAGATTGGGACTCACAAATAATTCATAGAATCAGTATTCAATCCCTGAATAGTTTAAAAGTGTCTGAGGATGTCAAATAATTTTTAAAAATTAAAGAAGGCATCAAAGACTTAATGCTCTCATGAAAATCAACAGTGCCAAACCAAAACCATGTAACTCAATTTTGGCGCGAAAACTTTTCCGCATCTGCTAGATTTCCAGCGCATTTCTGTCTAGTCGCCATCTGAATAGCCAATCACGTTACTTCAATACAGTCAGGTGACAAACTACCGTATTTTTATTGGATTCAAAAAGGTTAGACGAAAATCACGTATATGAAAGTACGAACTCCGATTTAGTACAAGTCAACATATTCTTGTACATGTCGGAGTTGATTTTGGTTCCAAATAGGATCAGGTAGGGTGCCATCGTCGGTATTATTTCAACGGAGTAAATGCGTTTTTCGTCTCCTGAAAAGTTGTATTTTTGCAGTACCAGGGTTTTGGTTTGGCACTGTCGAAATGTAATTGAATATTTAAAATGTTGCAGAATTTCACCGGAAGCTGCTTGTCACTTGTATTTGTCAAATTGGTATTTTATGCTGAAATTTAATACAATTATGCATATATTCACAGACTCTTCGGTATCAAAATATTAATCTGTTTTATTCAAGCAACTAGAATTCTGTCTCCCCTATGAATGATGGGATACATAATAATGGTGCAAAAAAACAGAACAGAAGAATAATGTCACATTTTAAGGATTATCAGCATATTACTAATGCTATATCATGGCTGTAACTAGGAATTTTCAAAGGGGGTGTGAAATCGGCGTTTGAAGAGGTGACCGTGTGTTTAGAAGATGGGATGTAAGAGAGAGCATGGACCATAAAGCTTCCTGGAGAGAGCTATCCACAGCGGCTTAGTGCTTTCAATAGTATGATTAAATGCACGGTTTTTCTGAGGCGTATAGTGTCCATACTCATTGTTACGTAAATAGCATGGAAGCTTCGAAAGAATGCATATTATCTAAACAGCGCAACACAAAGACTTGTCTTAACTGAATGTCACTGAAACTAGGTTCCTACAGAAAATAGAAATTATTTGGCTTGCCAAAAATATTGGTCTTTTCTGCATGCCACACAAACTCGTTCTCATTCTGCATGATATTATCAAGTTATCTACCATTTTAGTTATTTTGCGAGCGAAGCGAGTCAGAAAAATGCACTATGTCATACAATCTCGTTCCCCTGATAGATATTGTTAATAATTAAAACATTTTGTCGTGCGAAGCGAGCTAGACCATGAAAAAAAATTCTATACGTTTTCCCAAAGAACTGAAGGCAAATTGCCTATAACGAGATATATTAGGTCGTGAATTATAATTTTTCGTCTGAATTATTGGGGGGGCCAAAAGATATGTTGGCCCCCCGGTCCAGACATTGGGGGGGCCTGGCCCCCCCTGCTCCTACGCCCATGACGTAGTAATTGAAAGTTATTCAGTTCAAGTCTAAGGGGGTCCGGGGGCTATCCCCCCAGAAATTTTTCCGAACAATGGATCAATCTGGTGCATTCTAGGCGTTCTGAGATACCTTATTTGATAGTAAAAAGGACCTATATACAGGGAAGTAAAGTTCTTACTATAAACACAATTAAGTGCTTGCACATAATTTTAACTGCTCGATTTTGAGATTGAAGCTTAAGGTGAATCCGTTATTTATAATTGACAACCTCTCAAAGTTATATAGGAGGGTTAAGGGGAGGTTTAGAGTACAATCTATGTCCCTAGTGTATTTTTGCAAACAATGGGTGTTGAAATATTTTGATATAAGGAAGTTAATTTGCGAGCGAAGTGAGCAAAAAAAAATTCTATACGTTTTCCCAAAGAACTGAAGGCAAATTGCCTATAACGAGATATATTAGGTCGTGAATTATAATTTTCGTCTGAATTATTGGGGGGGCCAAAAGATATGTTGGCCCCCCCTGTCCAGACATTGGGGGGGCCTGGCCCCCCCTGGCCCCCCCTGCTCCTACGCCCATGTAGACAAAATGCACTTAGTTCGAGCTGCATGCCATACATACTCGTCGTTCTCTACATGGTGCAAGGGGCATTAAAGTTACTTGCTAGTGAAGTTGGCCTGAAACAATGCAGTGTCTGTCCGAGCTGCATGATCTCGTTCTATATTTGATCCATTAGCTTGTTGATGTATTGTGCGAGCGAGACGCAAGCCAGAAAACCTGCATGATTTTCCAGAGCTATATGCCAGAAAGATACAACGTAGATCTATACATGTTGATTCTGACAGCATTCAACAAAAACTATTCATTACAAATTGATACTTCCTCTAAGATGAATTTAGTGATTGGGGGAAGGGATATTGAACATATTGACCGTTCTACTGAGAGGCATACATCACCCAAATGCGTTCTCTACGTGTCATTGTTTCAAAAGTTTCGTTAACTATTACAACATTGCTGGCAGTGTGTATGTGGACAACATTCCTCATGTTTGGTGAATATATTTGATGATTATATAGTATTGATTAATACTTGTTTAGCTTCGCTCGAAAAAAATACAATTTAAATAAAGTTCCTCCTTAAAAACACTGCTTTGACTACGTTCGCTCCCGACGCAACCTCTATCACTAGTTACGGCTATGATAAATAGTTATTAAGTTATTTGGCGAGCGAAGCGAGCCAGAAAAAAATGAGAATTTTATAAAGTCAATATATATATCACCCTTGAAAAAGACTTCTTTGGAGAAAAAGGGGGGGGGGTGCGATCGGACCCTACGCACCCTCCCTGGTTACGGCCATATATATTTGCTTTTAAGCTCATCTGATTTTTGAAAAAAAGATGAGTTATTGTCATCACTTGATCGGCGTTGCATGGTTAAGTTTTGTGTTTAGGTAAACTTTATTCATAAACTATCAAAGCTATTGCTTTGAAACTTGCAACATTTGTTCATCATCAATACATGAGCCTGTAAAGCTAGACCCGTAACTCTGATCTGCATTTTGTAAGAATTATTGCCCCTTTTTAGACTTAGTAAATTCCTTGGTTAAGTTTTGTGTTTAGGTCCACTTTTCTCATACACTATGTGGGCTATTGCTTTGAAACTTGCAACACTTGTTCACCATCAATACCTTACCATGTCAACTCTGATCTGCACTTTGCCTGAGTTATTGTCCCTTTTTGGACTTAGAAATTCTCCTATTCATTACTTATTCACCATCAATACCTTACTCTGTAAAGCAGGACACATAACTCTGTCCTACTTCATGCTAAGGTTGTCTTCCTTTTGACAGTGACAGATATCAGATGAGCGTCTGCACCCGCAAGGCAGTGCTCTTGTTTATAATGATGCATAATGAATATTTTGAACAAATTATATTCATTTGTTAAAGGGAGGTAATTACTCAAATACTGCCCGAACTCAATTCTGATAAAAACGCTTTTTTTATACTCATACTTGCAAAATAATGTGTACAACAGTACTTTTATTAAGATGTTGTTCTTTATAATCATTAGCAGGTTTTTGCCATTATTTACACCAGAGCTACTTTGACTAAATAGAGGTATTTGTTACACTGGAACTTCCATATACTGCCATTGTAATAAGTACCCAAATTTTCATTGGAATTTCTTTGATTACCACTTGTCTGGTGAAAAAGTTTACTGAAATTTCATTAGAGTTGAGGTCGAAGTTATATATATAGTTTCCATTCACTTGTGACCTCCGTAGCTCAGTGGTTAACGCGCTTGCCGCCTCATCCAGGGACTATGGTTCAAATCCTGTTGGAGGCTCACATATGCCTGTCATATTCAGCAGAAAGCTGACTGGCAAATAAAGGCTAAGCTCGATGTTTTTTGATTGGTACTAACAGCAAAAAAACCACATAAAACACATAAAAACAACACCAAGTGTAAAGGCTCATTTTTTTACTTGTTTTTTTCTCACACCCATTGGAGCAGCAGCTTGCGTTAATATATTATTGATTTATCCATGCTGACACTGAGATCATGTTTCATATTGCCGTAATCTGTCGGACAGGGGCTTTTATATTGTCTGGCAGCACCCATTAACTGTGACGGTTGATATATGTATCAGCTCAGCAGGGAAATATGTGTTTCATTTCAAGCTATCAAACACTAGCTACGCTCCTCTCTAAATAAGACCTGATTAGTTGTCCCTATTGTCTGTCTCCTTGTATACAAGTCTGGTTTATGTAAGAACATGGTACATTATTATTATGGAATTGTGATTGGCTGTAAATATATGGTTGTCTATCTTAAGTTAATTTGTTCAATTTATTCTGACTACCAGAAATAATTGATGTATTGATTTTGTCTATGTGTTTTCCTGCTTTATTATACATATGTTCCTTAATATCACAAGCCCTAGCTGTCTATGCTGTCTATTTATAATGTTATGCACCCGTCAATGTCGTGCGGCAGGGATACTGGGGGAATAAGACCGACAAACCTTTCCAAAAGGCAGGACTTGTCGACTCTGAGTCCAGGGAAATAGACTTTGTTCTGGTTCCAAGACCCGGTAATTACTACATGATTACTTGTCTCAACCCCTGGGTGGGCAAAACATTGACTGATACATTATGATAAACTGTTACAGACTATAGTTTTCCAGGGATTTCACAAGCAGTTAAATTCTGCATGATGCAAATGCTGATCAGACTAAGTATTGCTGTTAATAACCAGGCATGCATATATCCATTTGGACCTGCATGTCTCCAGTTAACTCATTACTGCAAATTGGTGATTTTGAGTTATTTAATCCATCAGCAGGAAAGACAGCACTAAAACATTACTTATATATCAATACATGGCAAATTTATGCCCACAAATAAGCGAACAATAAAATTAAAGGACCAATTAAGTCCCAGCTGCCAAAAAGCTGAATGACCTGAAGTTTCATGCCTGAAACCCAACTTGCCAGGTTACAAATCCATAGCTACATCCTAAACATAGCTAGGTACATGTCAAATTCACCCACTAGAAAGTAAGTAAGTAGGTAAGGTTAGGTAAGGTAAGGTTAAGTAAAGCAAGGTAAGTAAAGCAAGGCAAGTAAAGCAAGGAAAGTAAAGCAAGGAAAATAAAGCAAGGTAGGTAAAGTAAGGTAAGTAAAGCACGGTAAGTAAAGCGAGGTAAGTATAGCAAGGAAAGTATAGCAAGGTAAGTAAAGAGTAAAGTAAGGTAAGTAAAGCAAGGTAAGTAAAGCAAGGCAAGTTAAGCAAGGAAAATAAAGCAAGGTAGGTAAAGTAAGGTAAGTAAAGCAAGGAAAGTAAAGCAAGGTAAGTATAGCAAAGAAAGTATAGCAATGTAAGTATAGCAAGGTAAGTATAGCAAGGTAAGTTAAGCAAGGTAAGTTAAGCAAGGTAAGTAAAGCTAGGTAAGTAAAGCAAGGCAAATAAAGTAAGGTAAGTATAGCAAGGTAAGTCAAGGAAGGTAAGTATAGCAAGGTAAGTATAGCAAGGTAAGTAAAGAGTAAAGCAAGGGAAGTATAGCAAGGAAAGTAAAGTTAGGTAAGTAAAGCAAGGCAAGTAAAAGTAAGGTAAGTAAAGAGTAAAGCAATGTAAGTATAGCAAGGTAAGTATAGCAAGGTAAGTATAGCAAGGTAAGTATAGCAAGGAAAGTAAAGTTAGGTAAGTAAAGTAAGTAAAGTAAGGCAAGTAAAGCAAGGTAAGATAAGTAAGGTAAGATAAGTAAAGCAAGGTAAGTTAAGAGTAAAGCAAGGTAAGTAAAGTAAGGCAAGTAAAGTAAGGCAAGTAAAGCAAGGCAAGTTAAGCAAGGTAGGTAAAGTAAGTTAAGTAAAGCAAGGTAAGTAAAGCAAGGTAAGTATAGCAAGGTAAGTAAAGCAAGGTAAGTAAGTTACATCTTTATTTAACGAGGCTGACATACTCATTTTCCTGACCTTCCATGTGAGCCTCGAAACCTAACTCCTCACAATGATTACTTTTGCTGGCACACACAGTATATATTCCTGATCATAGCAAAGGGAGGTAACTGCATAGAAGTTTACTAGAAAGCATGTCTGAGGAAATATTTCAATGATTTGATGTTAGTATAATTATAAAACTATTAGTCTGTACTAAGTAAGCTAAAAGAGAAAAAAAATCAATTATAAAACCATTAGTACTAAGTTAGCCAAAACAGAAAGACAATACACACATAGGTTCATCAAGAAAGGGCCAACATGGCTCATTTGCAGACTAAACACGACTTCTGACACCAGTAAGGCACTTATTTCCTTGCAAAGAACTTCTAAAATAGATCACCTACATATATAAAACTCATCATAAAGGAATGTAAATGGATAAAACATGGCTGACATAACACAGAGAATTAGCCACATGGAATGACATAATCACCTGTTGGAGTATACCTACCAGAGTTGATGAGTTTTACAAAAGTTTAGAACAGAATCACTGATTACCTTTGTGGTAAAAATAAAATCTTCAACAAATTTTCTGGAGAAATTAGTTTTAAAACAATAGATTTTGCATAATGCAAGGTGTTTTGTTATTACCCATGCAAATTTTAAAGATATATATATATATATTTAGAGTTACTATAAAAAATGTCTGCTGATTGAACCCGGTTAAAAATAAATTCGTAGGGATATATATAAGTATATTTGAGTTCTGTCAAAGTGGAATGTTGTGTTGTTGTAGCTATTCAGTATTTTTTGCTATGCTGAGAGTGTTGTTGTTCCAGCTGAGAGTGATGTTGTCCTGGTCTGATAATTAAATAATCTTTTTGGGTTTTTTTGCTGTTTGGTTGCATGAATTTAAAGACACAGGATTAATTATGGTCCATTAGCGCTATATATTTATGGCATATCCATAGCATAAAGAAAGATTTAGGCTTCATGTATCATTTACATCTTATAAAAAATATTACATGGAACCAAAACCACCATGTACCTGCTAGTGTAAAGAGTATATCGCATTCTAAGCTCCAAGCTTTCAGACCCCTTTAGTAGCCTAGCTTATTCTTGCAAGGGTCATACAGCTAGTGATTGTTATCATTCTTAGATATTTAGGATGGGAAACGCTGTAAAGCGTTTCAGAAATGACCAAGTGCCCCATCCGAGGATCAAACCTGGGACCTCTCGATCAGTTGTCAAGCAGGCTATCTGCTCGACCACTGTACCACCCTTGTTACAATTTTGTTTGACAAGATGCTTCTATATCTGCTCTGTATATGTACTTTATACATACCAGCTTTATAAGAAAGATATATAGTAATACAGATGACTTATGATGTCATTAACACCTATATGACAGCTGTATGAATAATTAACTTCTATTTTGATACCAGTGCCGTATCTAGATTAATTGAAAATATTTGTGTCTGGTCATACAGGAGCATGCTGATAATTAATACATTAGTATGATAAATTAATTATGTCATGTTGTCATGAAAGAGAGATCTATTCATGATGCTGCATTGTGTCAGATTCAAAAATGAGATCTTAATTGACTAATTTATGTATCAGCAGGTCATGTTAATTCATACATGCCAGATCTCATGCATCATTTGTGAGTCCCCTGCATTTGAGAGTCTACTGCCAAGGGAGATGATTCCGGACAGGAGAAGTTCCGGACAAACGGTTGTAGACGGTTTATTTAGTTAAATAATTCATTGATATTGGTATCAAATCACTCAGGTGCGTATTTAAAGGAAATCTGGAAGAAAAAAAATCAAAATCAACAAATAATTACTCATATACCGAAAATATCGTCTGCTGTTGTGATTTTGACATCAGCACCGCCGGGGGGTAAACAAATTTAGTGCGCATGCGCAATATAGCGCGTGCACAGTGCGAGTGACAATTATTTTATTGTGTTCAATTATTTAGTTCAAAATTCTGTAACGAGATCGTGGCCGAGTGGTTAAGCAGCTCGATTAGTAATTATCTGATGCTAAGGTCCAGCGATCGAATCAAGGTGGCGCCAAAAAAAATATTTTTTTTAAAATTTTTTTTCTTCCAGCATTTACTTTAGCGCAATAGACGGAAATTTGTCCTCATTATCTGTTGAGATTTTTTTTTGATATCTTGTCAATAAATCTGAAAAACTTTTTCCACATTTTGTTTCGATTTTCCGCTGGTAAACAAGATACGGTATGGATTGGAATTTAACCTGTCACGAGCGCCCCCTGGGTTGAAAACATGTGCGTCACGTGTTGCCATGTCCTAAATATTGACATATTTTTGCATGATTGTGAAGAAGGAACCCTGTTCTAAATATTTCCTGGTAATATGTTTCTAAATATTTGTCGCGGAATATTCGAAGCAGACTGTCCGGTATATCTACGGTAATATCGTTGAAAATAGCACAAAAGTGCCCCTTTTCAGGCCCCAATATTTTGCTGTTCACGTGACGTCATTTTTCGGGAAACCTATTTTTAGCAAAGATCCTGAACCAAGGTATTTGTAAACACAAAAAAATCTGAGAAAAAATCTATTTTTAACTCCAGGGGAAGCTTTTTATGCGATTTCTGTCCAGAACCTTCTGAGGCAAATTGACCTCGCTTTATGGAGCTTACATGGTATTGCCTTACAAGTTAAATCTCCTGCGTTTTTTGTGAAATATCCTGCATTTCCAACACTTATCTTACACAAAGGGGTCTGCAAAATTTGGATGTATGTTAATTAATCACCAGAAAATTAAAAATGAAACAATACTAAAGCTGAGAGCACCAGGCTGGTGAGCATATAATCATAATTTATAAACCATTTTTGTCAGATACTTTGGAATCCAGTTTACTGAATACTCTAGACTCTTCTCTTATATCTTAAAATTTTGTGCCTTTATATCCAAATTTTCCATCTTTATGGCTTTACGAATATATCAATATTTATTTCATGCTTACCGGTGGTTTACGGCGGAATAACGGTGGATTATTCCCCGATAATTTCACTGTTCATAATTTCACTGTTCATAATTTCACGGCAAACAGACTATTTTTTAAAATCAAATTTCCTCGCCGTCAAAAATAAAATAATAAGCATTTTCACTTGCTCTCTTAATCTTTAACAAATAACACAACATTATATATACATAAATGTAAAACAAATGGACGAAATTGAAGCCATTGCAGAAGAACTATTTGATTGCAACTCGACGCGTGCATGGCGGGAAAACGACGTCACGCAAAACATTTGAGTTATATAATGGAGTATTTCCTTCATTTAAGCTATTTGAAGCATGAAATAAATAGAATATTAGTATTTTACCGTGTATGATCGTTTGATAATTCACCTCGTGAGCAGCTGACTTATATTTTCACTCGTGGCTACGCCACTCGTGAAAATATTACATCAGCTGCTCACTCGGTGAATTATCAGCCGATCATACACGGAAAAATACAAATATCCTCTATATATTGTGAATTGTAAACCATGAACAATTATTCATACTTGAAATAAATGAGTTTACCAAACAGGGGCCAGAACATTTTTAGGCTGGCGATTTGCGCCAGACTATTACAATCCTAAAAAATGAAATCCACTAAGATGAATTTACCCGTGCCAAATAATAACACAGCTTTATCAAAAACGCAGCTTTAATGAAGCTTTTATCATCAAAAGGTGCGCTTTTTCATGATAGCTGCGTTTTTTTTATATACAAGCTGCGCTTTTTCTTGGTAGCTGCGTTTACTTCATAAAAGCTTCGTTTTTTGTTACAAAAGCTTTGCTTTTTCTCAATAGCTGCACTTTCTTCATAAAAGCTGAGTTTTTTGTTATAAAAGGTGCGTTTTTTTATAAATGTTGCGCTTTATTCACAGAAGCTGCGTTTTTTTCATAAGAGCTGCGTCTTTTCTACCTGATTAGAAACGCTTTTCAAAAAGTTTAGTTTTTATTTAGGAATGCTGCGTCTTTTCCATCTAAAGCTGCGTTTTTTGTCTTTTTTTAAGAATTTAAAAAGACGAAGCTCTCAACAGAAAAGATGAAGCTTTCAAAGAAAAAACCAAGCTTTTGATCTATTCAAAAGATTTATATTTTTACTGTTTAAAATAGTGTATAGATAGGGTCTTCAAACTACAACTCCAAAATATTCAATATAATGTGTCAAATTTAATTTTCATTATTGTGTTTATCTTGTCATCAGTATAGGATGCAGATCAGATCAAATTCTGTATACAATATTAGGATGAGGTTCTGGTTAAATGCTTTGATAAAACAAGTAATCACTAATGGTTGATGTTCTAGTCAAATACTTCATAAAAAGTAATAGTTTGAGCCTCACACTATTACTTTTTACGAGGCATTTGAAGGTGAGGGTTAAGATCAAATGCTTAGTAAAATAAGAATGGTTTGGGGTTCAAGTCAAATGCTCAGTGAAATGGATTAAGGTTAAGGTCAAAAGCTTTATAAAAATAATTTTGGTTGAGATTCAGTTCATTGGTAAAGATAAATGGGTCTAATCCTAATAAATTAATAAATTGGTTGAGGATCAGGTCAAATGCTTTGTTATATATATCTTTGAAGTTATGCCCAAATGTTTTTTTTTAAATAAAGGGCTGAGTATCTGGTCAATACATTTTAATAATACACCCTTTGAACTAAAGCTCTGTTAAAAGAATGTGTTGAGGTTCGGGTTAAATGCTTTGTATAAATAAAAGGATGAGCCCAAGTCAAATGGTTTGAAAAAATAAATGGGTTGGGGTTCAGGTCAAATGGTTTGAAAAAATAAACGGGTTGAGGATCAAGTCAAATGGTTTAAGAAATGAATGGATTGAACCTCAGGTCAAATACATTGTAATAATAAACCTTTTGAAGTTCTGAACTAATTTTCTGATAAAAGAATTTGTTGAGGTTCAGGTAAAATGCTTTTAAAATTGATTTTACAAATAAATGAGTGTAGGTTCAGGTAAAATTCTTCATTAAATGTAAATTGGTTTTTGATTCACATCAAATGCCTTGTAAAAGAAATGAAAGGGTGAAGTTCTAGTCAAGTGCTTTGAAAAATAAAATGGTTGAGGTTCAAGTCAAATGCATTGTCAAAAAACAAATGGCTTAGGATTTAGTTCAAATGCTTTGCAAATAAAAAGTGGGTTAGGTTAGATTCAAATGAGTTGTAAAAATATAAAAGGGTGAGGTGCAAGTCAAATTATTTGAAATAAAAATTGGTTGAGGATCAAGTCAAATGCTTTGTAAAAATAACTTGAGGACTCAGGTGTGTCTTATAGGTTGAGGTTCAGGTCATTCTGTGCAAAAATAATTGGTTTGAGTAAAATAAGTGGAAAACAACTTTTTTGAGGATCGGGTCAAATGGTTTGAAAAAATAAATGGGTTGAGGATCAAGTCAAATGGTTTAAGAAATGAAAGGATTGAGCCTCAGGTCAAATACATTGTAAAAGTAAACCTTTTGAAGTTCTGAACTAATTTTCTGATATAAGAATTTGTTGAGGTTCAGGTAAAATGCTTTTAAAATTGATTTAACAAATAAATGAGTTGAGGTTCAGGTAAAATTCTTCATTAAATGTAAATTGGTTTTTGATTCACATCAAATGCCTTGTAAAAGAAATGAAAGGGTGAAGTTCTAGTCAAGTGCTTTGAAAAATAAAATGGTTGAGGTTCAAGTCAAATGCATTGTCAAAAAACAAATGGCTTAGGATTTAGTTCAAATGCTTTGCAAATAAAAAGTGGGTGAGGTTCGATTCAAATGAGTTGTGAAAATATAAAAGGGTGAGGTGCAAGTCAAATTATTTGAAATAAAAATTGGTTGAGGATCAAGTCAAATGCTTTGTGAAAATAACTTGAGGACTCAGGTGTGTGTTATAGGTTGAGGTTCAGGTCATTCAGTGCAAAACTAATTGGTTTGAGTAAAATAAGTGGAAAACAACTTTTTTGAGGATCGGGTCAAATTATCTCCAAAATAAATGTGATAAGGTTCTGATTGATTGCTTTGCAAAAAGGATGAAAATCTGGTCAAACTCTCTATAGCCCTGTCCTTGTGAAATATTTATGTGTATAAAGATATATGTCAAACGAGTAATTAACAAGGTGACACGTCGTATATTAACAAGATACCGTGAGATACGTCAATCACCCGTAAATCACTCTCAAATTAAGAACGTTTGCGCATCAGCTAATGAGATCGCGGTCACGCATTACCCACGTGCGATATTTTTGATTGACAAGGGTAACTTCATCGTCGGATACCCACGGTACACATTACGTACAACTTCATTTGGTACGAGTATAACGTAATGCAATCAAACGTGGGTATCCGACGATGGGGTAACTTACGTTAGAACTGATCCGTGAGTGAAAACGGCACCAGTTAATTTCACTAGAAAAGTTATTTATTCGTAACGTTACACATAATCCAAAATAGCGTTAAGTCTATGCATAGATCTAACTCAGCTTACCTAAATTAATAATTGTTAGAATCCCGTAATATGTTAAAATCTCAAAGCATGTGTGTTATCCAATAATTTTAAAACACGGGACACATAATATTTCATCGTATCCACAAATTCACCCAAGAAACGTGTAGTCTGCGAGTTAGATGACGTCATTATGCATAACTCACGCGTGAACTGTATTTGACACATGGGACAGTGTACTCGCTATTTTTGGACGATATTAAAAAGGGACTAATGAGTAATTACGCTGGGAAATGTTTTTTGTTTAAATGGATAACGAACGTAAAGATCTTATTCCTTAATGGAGTTTGACTGGATTGTTAGTAAGTTCGACTATTTCAATACAAACTCTTACGTTATATTAGAATAGATTTTAAATTCGTTTATGGAAACGCGATTTAAGAATGATCTTTATTTCCTAACAAGACAACTGAGGTCATCTAAACGACGGGGTAGATCTATAAAAGATATTCCCGACGTAGAAATATTATTAATAGTGGAATCGAGATCTACTAAATTGTACATGTATGTCTACTGTAGTGGTACGCGCACGTTTGTCATTTTTAGAACTCATGTAGGATATAGATGCTAAAATTTGCTTACACAGTCTTTTTATAGAAAGAAATATACAGTTTGCGATTAATATATCGATCCAATAAAGGCCTACATCGTGCGAAATTGGGTGCGACTAAGCTGCATACAACGGCCCTGCATCGTCAAATAAAGAAGAAGAAGTTACTTTCGGTTTCGAATCAAATTACGAGAAAACCTGTACTGTACCGTCTGTACACGTTCTTTAGGAGAAAATCGTTGAGATTATCAGTTCAACATCGTGTAAGTGTGCATTCAACTTGATGAATGATGTCCAAGAATATACCTAAACATAAACATTCATTTTTTTATTAACTCGATATATTCTGCAAAATAATGCTTTCAAACCACGTGACCGTGTACCGTACGTCAAAGGCCTAATTTAGGTCTTTGCGTACGTGATTAATCTAAGATCGTGTTAAAATCAAATAGTTTTAAAAAATATTTCATTATATAAACGATATATTTCTCCACAATGTATTATTTTTTATCGACTATAAACGCAAACGTGATTTCTTGAAATATATTTTTCGTATTTTTACCGATCCCGGGATGTACGGTAAGCGGGAATTTATCTAACCTGATGACGCTCTTTGTTTTAAAATTAACCAATCAGCGGTCGAGGTTTATGTGTTTTATTTGAAAATGGAAATCGTGTGAAAGGACCACGAAAAAATTGCAAATCACCATTGTTGTACGAAAACAGCAAGGTAAGTATATTATTATTATTGGAAAGGCAAGTATTAGTTTTTAACTTCAAATAATGAAACGGAAAATCCACGATTGTCTGTCTTACGAGTAAACTGTCCCATTTTTGAAACATGTAAACAATCCCAATTTCGAAGCGACGTACGGCAAATTCCGCCCGTTGTTAAATCAATCGTTACGAAAATTCCACGCACATTTTCGAAAAAGTGACGATGTTATTTACGTGATATACACATACTTCGATATATTTAACTAAGCAAGAAATGAAATAGACGAGTATTTGACGAAAATCAAGTTCGAAATTGTCACCGGAAATGGCCATTTTGGCGGTGATTTTTTAAAAAATAAAATGTGAACTGCGTTGATATAAGTAGAACTTAGCTAAGATTTTTACATGAATTATACATAGAGACTATTAACATTGAAATATGCAAAACATAGTGCGAATGTGTAGCCAATTTATGACCATGTACCTCAATCTGACTGGTAGGACCCCCCCCCTCTTCAAAAGAAAAGTTGCTTGGTGAAGTGTGTTTATGTAAACATGTCTCATTAATTATCAAAGCTATGGCTCTGAAACTTACAACACTTGTTCATTATACATGCCTTAGCATGAAAAGCAAGACCTGTAACTCATATCATATGCATTTTGTAAGCTAGTGTTGTTTGTGTATAAATGTTTTTTCTTTACAGGCTTTGAACAGTATCTGCATGATGGATGTGATTTATACAACAAAGTCTGAAGAATGGGGATTTAACACATTGTGGAACATGATCAATAACATTGAACAAGCCATATATGTTGGGATAGCTGACACAAGCACAGTAAAATCTACTATATATATAATTTTTGTGTCGCCTGAAAAGGCGACATATAGGTGTTACTGTGGCGGCGTCACAAATTGCTTGTCCGGAGCATAACTTTGTCACCTCTAGTTCAAATGACTCAAGATTGGGTATGCATGTTTCTTGCAATAAGCCAAAGTGCAGTGCGCAAAAACTATAACTCTACCATGCATCGTTTTTGAATTATTTCCCTTTGATTGATTTTATTACAGCATTTCTTGTCCAGAGTATAACTTTGTCACCTTATGTTCAAATGACTCAAGATTTGGTATGCATGTTTCTTGCAATAAGCCAAAGTGCAGTGCACAAGAACTATAACTCATCCTTGCATCGGTTTTGAATTATGTCCCTTTGATTGATTTTATTACAGCATTTCAATTTATAACTTTGTCACCTCAAGTTCAAATGATTTAAGATTTGGTATGGGCTCTAGTCCTATATTCTGGTCTGATATTTAATCTAGGTTTCAGTTATTAGTTAATCTTTTATGTAGCTTGTGTTAATTATGTTAAAATGTTTTATTCTCTACAGGGCTTATTCACAATTTTTTCAGGCTTTCAACAGTATCTGCATGATGGATGTGATTTATACAGCAAAGTCTGAAGAATGGGGTTTTAACTTTTAACACATTGTGGAACCTGATTAAGAGCAAGCCAGTCTAGGATAGCTGAAACAAGCACAGTAATTCTACTATATTATATATATAGTATATATTTGCAACTAGGGATATAACTAGAGTAGATTCGTATATCCCCAAAATACATTTTTTAGGGGGGGGGATACTGGTATATAATTAAAATTAAACAAGTGTATAAAATTCACTGAAAAATCCATGAAAGTTCATTACAATATGAAGCTTCACTACAATTGATTTAGCATTCTGGTTTGATGATCTTACCAGAGTGTTAGCCCCTTAATTATATTCTTGGTGAGCCTAGTTGCCATTTGCCAGTCTGTCTGTCTGACATAATTTATTTTGTTCTAGATTTTAACTCAATCACCATAGCAGCATTAAAAAACCTAGTGATTTAAAACTTATCAGCTACTTGGATAACTAGGTCACAGGGGGTTTGTGCAGTTGGGTCACCGTGCAGCGGGACATTGTGGAACTTGGTCAGGTCTTGGCTGTGTTTCATTTGGTCTCATGCAAGAACCACTATTCTATAATTTCTTTGTGAAATTGGGTCCTGCTGCATTTGTTCAGCGGGGACTTGGACTTTTAATTGTTTATTTGGCTTATGTGCGGTCATTGCTCAATGTAGTTGTGTTGTGGTGTTTCTGATTTCTGTGCTCGGATGGTTAGGTTGAGTGATACTTTCCATGTCTGATTTTCTCATACCTTGTTTGCATAGAGTTATAATTTTATCCCCAAGGCTTTGAAATTTTGCATGATACATTCTTGTCAGGGACATAACTTATACTGTATCAAGAGCTATCAAATTGAAACTTTCGTGGGTGAATATTAATCATTTAGGTTAAATGTTACATGCTCAAGAACCGTAATTATTGAAGGCAATGGCCTCCATAGCGAAGTGGTTAGCGTGCTAACCGCCTTATCTTGCGACCTGGGTTCAAATCTGGATAGAGGCATATATATGCATAGCATAATTCAGCAGAAAGCTGACTCGCAAATAAATGTTTGGCATCAGCAGATTTTTTTTTAAATGTGTTTTTGAAACCTTTTATGGCTGTATTTTTCATTTCTTGCCATTTCAATTTAATGATGAGTACCGGTAATAAAAATCATTGGAGATTGATTATTAGTGTCAGTATGTCCAACAGTTGGATGTACTTATTTCTGATATAATTTTGATGGGTTTTTTAAGAAATTTCAGTTGAATGTACATGTATATTTCTTTTCTTTTTTTGCAGCATCCATCTGATAACCAAGGACTAATTCAAATATCGAGCACCCTATTATGTGTTATGATGATGGCTTGGGCTTCTCAAGATGGTGCAGAGAGCTTGAAAATACGGTTTTTGTTTCTTAATATTATTTTCTCTCTATAAGATTGTTTAGAAGTAGAAAAAGCTGCATAACTCTTGTGTACAGAAACTGATTGTACTAGATTTGTAAAAGGCAGAGAGAAAACTAAGAAATATGTGCACCAGTGGGTAGAATTGAGACAAGACTTACCGAACTAGCCTATTGCATATATATGCATGGCCTCTTTTATAAGAAATAAATTCCAAGATTCCCTTCGACATTTTCAATGTTTATATACATTGAACACTTTTAGCTAACTGTCACAGAGTGACATGCGTTTGTCAAAACAATCTTGATACAGATGGGAGTTTATTTTAGCATGTTGTATCACCATATATTCTGATTTCATCAGAAGTGCTTCAAACAGGTCCCTCTTTCGAGTGGGGAGCAGTGACCTAGAGGTAGAGCACCAACCTTAAGATTGCGATCTAGTAAAAATTTATGAAAGTTCTCACTTCATATTTTTAATCACTCCATGGCAATTCTAGTTCTTAATTGAAAACAAGATTTCCAGAATTTAAATTACCAGGCACTGGCATGCAATATGTAAGTATAATGCCCCAATCCAATATACTATTTAAGGTTATGATTTAGAAACAAGCAAGAACCAAAACATCCCACCAATATCTCCCCCACTTTAGTCTTACAACTATTTTGTCGGGGTTAGAATTAAATTTTGATGGTAACATGCTAAAAATAAAAATGCTTGACTCAAGATATTTGATTAATGGTAGTTCATATTGCTGTTGTTTTTCAAATACTATTGAATTTCTGATTTGTTTTCTGTATAAAGTTATATTAATTTATCATATAAAATTTCTGTTGATTTTTAGCACCTTAACAGCTTATTTATTTGAAAAAACGCAGCTTGTGCAAAAAAAATATAGCTTTTGCCAAGGGCTTGGTTTTTTTTTAGAAAAAACACAGCTTTAGTGAAGCTTTTTGGAAAAAGCGCAGCTATGGTGAACTTACCTGCGCTTTTCTACTAAAGGTCCGCTAAAGCTGTACTTTAGCTAAGCTAAAAGCTGCGTTTAAGCCGCGTTAAAGCTGGCGGTATTGGCCCCCTAAAATCATAGCTTTAGCGAAGGGCTGCGCTTTTTTCTTGAGAGCTGCATTTTTTGTAGAACAAAAAACACAGCTAAAGTGCAGAGTTGTGCTTTTTTGTAGAAAAGCGCACCTTTAGCGCAGGGCTGGCGGTATTGGTCCCCTAAAATCATAGCTTTAGCGAAGGGCTGCGCTTTTTTCTTGAGAGCTGCGTTTTTGTAGAAAAAAACACAGCTTTGTGCAGAGTTGCGCTTTTTTGTAGAAAAGCGCACCTTTAGCGCAGGGCTGGCGGTATTGGCCCCCTAAAATCATAGCTTTAGCGAAGGGCTGCGCTTTTTTCTTGAGAGCTGCGTTTTTGTAGAAAAAAAACACAGCTTTGTGCAGAGTTGCGCTTTTTTGTAGAAAAGCGCACCTTTAGCGCAGGGCTGGCGGTATTGGCCCCCTAAAATCATAGCTTTAGCGAAGGGCTGCGCTTTTTTCTTGAGAGCTGCGGTTTTGTAGAAAAAAAACACAGCTTAGTGCAGAGTTGCGCTTTTTTGTAGAAATGCGCACCTTTAGCGCAGGGCTGGCGGTATTGGTCCCCTAAAATCATAGCTTTAGCGAAGGGCTGCGCTTTTTTCTTGAGAGCTGCGTTTTTGTAGAAAAAAACACAGCTAAAGTGCAGAGTTGCGCTTTTTTGTAGAAAAGCGCACCTTTAACGCAGGGCTGGCGGTATTGGCCCCCCTAAAATCATAGAAAAACACACCTTTGGCGCAGGGCTGCGTTTTTTTGTAGAAAAAACACAGCTTTAGTGAAGCTTACTGGAAAAAGTGTATGTTTAATGAACTAAACTGCGTTAAAGCTGCGTTTTTTTCTTCACTAAAGCTGAGTTTTTTTTTTAAAAAAACGCAGCTGACCTGCGCTTTTAGGGGGCCAATACCGCCGGCTTTAACGCGGCTTTAATCTACCGTAAATATGCAGCCATAAGTCGCATGCAGCCATAAGTCGCAGGGGGACTTTTGAATAAAAAATCAAGGTTTTTGTCTAAACCCTTTCATAGGTCGCATGTATAGTTTTCCATTTTTGGGAAAGCTGAAATCATGTGCTCAGTGTCAAGTGTCGAAGGAAATGTGGTCATTTTCAGCTAAAGTTGGGAGGAATGTGGTGATTTTCAGACAGAATATGGAGGAGTGTAGTAATTTTCAAACAAAGTTGATGGGAATGTGGTCATTTTCAGATAAAGTCAGGGAGATGCGGTCAGTTTCAGATAAAGTCAGGAGTAAAGTAATGATTTTCTGACAAAATCGGTAGTAGTGTAGTAAACTCTTCCATAAGTCGCGGGGTGACTTTTTAACTTTTTTTGGGACTGTTTTCGCCCGACTTATGGCTGAGTATTTACAGTAGCTTTAACGCAGCTTTAAGCTAGCTTTAACGCGGCTTTAATCTAGCTTTAGCGAAGCTTTTTTGGCACGGGTACTCCCGAAACTGACAACACAGAATCTATACACTCAATGCAAATAGTTCCTCCTCGCTAATCAGTTTTGCAAGATAAGAACATTCCACTTTCCTTGTTTCATTTATTCTGTTCGATTGTAATATATTAGTTTCTTCTTGAAATGGAAGGAAATTGTATGAAATTAAAAGAAAAGGTGTTTAAAGGCGTTGATAATTTTTACTACGCGTTCGTATACTACGTGTTTCGAACGCTATATATAGCGCGTGCATAAATGAGTTTATTATGTTAAATTATTGAGGTCAATATTCTCCAACGAGATCGTGGTCGAGTGGATGAGCAACTCGCTTAGTAATTTTCTGATGCTAGCGATCGAATCACGGCGGCTCCAAAATTTTTATTTTTTGTTGTTGTTATTGTTGAGTCCAGCACTTACCTCTCTTTCGACTTAGAAAACCACTTGATGTTATATTACTTGAAAAGCTATTGTTCCTAAGCAGTTCGCCAGCCTGTCAGTACTTTCAGTACTTTGATTTTATATACCGGCTAGTATTTGGCCAAGCTGCCAATATCATGATGGACTGTTTTACCTTCTAATTGCTAAGTCTGGTACTCACACAAAGCTTAATTAGTGTTCTAGTTGCATTAGTTACAGCTCCATAGACTAATAGACTATATTAAATTAATAGCACAGCCAGTCTGAAAGAGTAACTGGTGTTAAAAATGTAATAGTTCTTAGCTACCCTTAGCAAAAAGAACTGCAGTTTTTTTCCAGTTATTTACCAGTTATTTGAAACCAGTTAAATTCCAGTTATTTACCAGTTATTTGAGCGTCTAATCAGTAAATTGTGAATGGGGGTTCTAATGTTGAAATATGCAAATTAGCCAGTATTTTGACCAGTTTTACTGGAAAACCAGTTAAAAAGCAGTTTTTTTCCAGTTAAAAACCAGTTTTTCGGAGCGAAAAATTTAAATGAGATGACCAGTTCTATGACATCACAAAAAACTGGAATAATACTGGTTAATTTGCATAATTAATGAGCAGTTAACTAGCCAGTTAAATGATATAATAAAAACTGGAAAAAATACTGGTCTAAAAATAGACCAGTTAAATGCCAGTTAATTGGTTTCATAAAATAACTGCTCATTTAAGTGGATAGATAATCCGATGCTCGAACTGATTTGAACCTTGAACGACCTTGACCTCAAGCAGCAGGCAACTCATTGAACACAGCCTGTTGCAGTGATAAAAACGAACATTTTATAAAATATTAACATACCTGAAGACATAAATATGGTAACCTTGACCTCTGAGACCCAAACCCAATGTTCATATAGGCTAGTTAAACATGCTTGACTACGAACATAATAGTATGATCAAGAGTCTCCTTGAATAAAATACTACTTAAATCACGCTTATTTTGTTTTATTTTCCATCACACCATTACAAATGTGTTACATCTACATCATAACACTGAAAACAAAAATCATGTTATTGAAAAAAAATAGTAACATGATATTTGTGGGTGCATTTGAATTCATTACTCGCCCAACTTGACCTGAGACTTGTGAATATTACATTATTTTTGAGCAGTACTGTAAATGTTACAATCTCATTATTTATCTTTTTTGCCTTGCATAATGATTTATACCACAACTATAATGGAGTCTCGGGTCAAATTGGTATAATAATTGAATTTAAATGCAATACGGAAAATAAACCAAAACCATCCTTAAAGAAAAAAAACATCTAATACTGTCTTGGTACAAACAAACAAAAGGCATGTTGCATAAGAATAAGCCCATGCACCACTGTTTGGGCAATAACATACATCAAACCTTTAGTTTTGACTTGAGTTTGTGAATAAAGCTAACTATTGAGCAAATCAACAACTGGTGCTGAATTTGACCTACCTATTTTCAAGACAAACATTCTGATCAGGTTTCATGAAAATATCCAAATGTGACAACTATACTGAAGTTCAACTGTTGTTTCTAAATTTTGTCCTAGTGACCTAGTTCTTGACCCAGATTCCAATTTAACCTAGATATTGAAAAGATCAGAATTCTTAACCACTTTCAAGATTGGGCTAAATGGTGGCTTCAATTTTGACTCCCTTTGACTCAGATCTGTACTTGACCTAGATATCATAGAGACATTCATTATGACCAAGTTTTATGAATAATGGACCAACACTGAGGACTCTAGGGTTGAATAAGGGTTTTCTAAAATTTGACTCTGTGACCTCAATTTTGACCCCACTTAATCCAGATTCCTTAATCCCTGTTCTCGCCCAGTGTACACTTGAAAATCGTTGGTGTAACCATTGGTTGGGTCGGCACGCATCCAGACTTTGATACCATATTTCACTGGCTTAGCTGGTAGGTATTGTCTAAAAGCTAACCGTCCTCGGAACTTGATCATAGCTTCATCAATGCTAGTATTCTGGTGAGGATTATAATTTCGAAGGCAATTTTGTCTCAAACAGTCAAGAACAGGGCGTACATGATGCAATTTGTCGTGTCCGGGCTGACCCCTTGGAGTATTCTGAGTACTGTCATTCACATGAATATACTGGCAGATTTTGTCGAACCGATCACGTTTCATTATCTTCTTTATTCCCAATCCACCAAACAATGAGTCTGTTGACCAATACATAGCCATTTGGGGAAGCTGAAAATACACAAAAAAATATTTTTAGAACTTGGAATTTTTTTGTCATTCATTTCATGTAGTAACCTGTCAAAATTAAATTGAAATCTCAATTAAACTAGTTGTCATCTATGTATTTATTTTCATATTTAGTCATTAGACATATATATTTTAATAAATGCTAAAATATTAAATTATAAATACATAATAATAGAGTTATACATACTTCAAGTATGCTCATATACACACGGATCCCGAGCCAAGCTTTCATCTCGTCGAACACAACCGGTCTCCAGTTTGAGTCTACAACTCCCCTTGCTTGCTGTCTCTGGGTAGCATACAGGTTTGTTTGGCTGACTAATAACTCAATCATTCTCAAAGGAAAGAACAGTTCAAAGAAATCAAACTCCAATTGGTCAGGATCTAAATCAATGTTGGGACCTGGAACAGGACCACTAAATTCACGCTTTGGAATGTTCGTTCTGTCATTAATTTTCCACCGATTGTCATCTTGAATAACCAAATTTTCTTCATCACTGGACGAATCAGACGAATAACTCTCGGCATCGCTTTCACTCGTTAAATTCAAACTAATATCACTGTTCGAATCATCATTCTCGTCAACGTCCGACTGGAACGTAATATCAAACATCGAGCGCCGATTTTCGTTATTTTCCATCACTTTTAGCCTTCAAAATCACTATTTTCGCTTTGTTAAAATGTTTTGACAACTTTACTTCCGTATTGATCAACTTCCGTCGTTTTTATGTAACCTCGAATTTGATTGGCTAATACCTCAAATGTCTGGTTTATAGGACGATTTTAACCCAATGAAATTTGACGACTTATCGTGGCACGCGGTACACAGAATAGCTAAAGACCACGCCACGATATCGTGGCGTACGGGACTAGGATAAAGAATACAGCGACGCGTTATCGGGGCGCGCGGGATACGAAGGCTGCTTATCTTGCCACGAAATCGTGGCAGTAGGGCTCAATGAGTTAACCACATATTTGTATCTACAAAAATGATATCAGACACTAAGCTGTGGGAGACAGTAACCTTGTTTTAAAAGTGTACTTACACATCTTACTTTGATATTCTTAACCTACATGTATATCCTTGTGGCCCATCTGGGCTATAAGTATTAACATCACGTGTGTGCTTCTACTAAGTTAGAATATGAAAATATTAATTTTATCTAATTTGCATTTATGTTGTGTATCTGTATCCCTGTTTCATTTTTTCCGATATATTTTGTTATAGTTGTAGAAATCGGTGTTCTAAACAATAAAATTAGTGAATGCAGAGGTAATTGCTTGCAAAACTGTTCGAAACCAAATAACTGTCTTTATTAACCAGGTTTTCACTAAGTAAAACTGGGTTATTAGATTGGCCAAAGACAGGCGGGCGTCATACTGGATGGTTTCCAGTCAATAAAATATTTTTGATAGACCAATTTTGATGAAAATGAACATGTAGCATGAAAACCTCATGTGAGATTGTAGTTTGGGTCATTTAGGTCACTTTTACTCGAAAAAATGATTTTTCCAGCTTTCTTTTTTTGTTTGTTAAAATTATTTAGTTGGTTTAGTTAAGTAATTTAATTCAATCTGATAATTATTTTAGTCAAATATGTCCTAAAGAATAAAATCCAAACTTGTCATGCAATTATGATGGAGAGACATAATGTCAAACACTTATAATTTTGTCATGCTTCATATATTTAGCTCAACTGAGTATAGGCATTATGTATTAAAAATACAGTAATATATGAATGTATTTGATTAACTGTCATCTGAGGAAAAACTGGTTTTTAGAAATAACTGGATTTTTACTGGAAAAAAACTGGTCAATCAACCACTGTTTTCAAAAAATGATAAAATACTGGATAAAATGCAAATAACTGGTCATTTAACTGGTTTGAAAAACTGTTTTTCTTGATCACTAACAAAGATTTGATCAAATTACTGGAAAATAACTGGAAAAAAACTGAATACTGGTATTTAACTGCATTTTAACTGGTAAAAAGACCAGTACTTTTTGCTAAGGGTATGCTGAAAGGGTAAAATCTCGATCATATAAACAATTCATCATTTTCTCTCAAGGCTTTCCTAGTTGATTTATCATTTTCTCTGATGGCTCCAGATCATTATGCTAATTTCAAGGCATTGCTTCTATGTAAAATATGGGTTATGTGAAATCAGAGTCAATCATCTTCTTTTCCTGGCTTTGTATGATCTAATTTTGCTCTCATTTAGATAGCTATTATCACGACATGAGGTCCAATCCTGATTTACAGTATCATCAATTATATCGTTCATTAGGTTCCATGTGTCATTTATGGTATCATCAATTTTATAATCGTGTTACATATAGTTTTTTTCTATATGATTATTTTGTCCCTATTGTTACAACTACGTCATATTCATACTCGTCATATTCATACTCTGGGAAAGTATTGTGTGTTGAGCACTGAAATGTGGCTTATAATGAAGTGGAAGTGTCCAGTGACAAGATAATTTTTAGTCTCTTCTACCTGATGGAATTGAAGCATACTATTGTTATGGGCCAGATCTCGGAATACTTGTACATGTGCCCTGGTGAGATGATATACGACCTATGTATGATATGTGTGTGCTGGGTGATACTTGGTGTATGATGGTCTGTGCTATCAGTGCGGTAACCAGACATGAATTTTAGCCGAGGCTGTCTAGAACATGGCTGTAACTTGTAACAGGGTTTGCAAAATCAAGTCTTGCAGATGTGGTGGGGTGTTTAGAGTCCTGTTGGGTCGTCTAAACTCACACAAATTAGTTTTGTACATGATAATGTTGATGCTTAAGCTATTTTGCAAATGTAACAAAAAAAAGAACTATTTGTCAGAACTGCATGACGTGTATAAACTCTTTCTCTACATACTATTACTTATGATTAAAATAATTTGACGAGCATAGCAAGTCACACAAAATGCATTATTGTGGAGAGTGACATAAAATGGCCGAGAGCGGATATTTTTACCCCCACATGTCCACCGTACAACTTGTGGACAAAACCTGTGGGAAAAGACTCTGACGAGAATCCCTAATGCTCACAACGATGTTTACACTGGAAAAGTGTCAATAACAACACTTTAACATAAACAATTGAATGATAAACATTTTTGTGTCGCCTGACTAGGTGACATATAGGGATTACTTTTGTTGGTGGTGGTGGCGGCAGCGGCAGTGGCGTCTTGATTCGCTTGTCTAGGACATAACTTTGTCACCATAAGTTTGAATGACTTGAAATTTGATATGCATGTTTCTTTGTGCAGTGCACAAGAACTGTAACTCTACCTTGTGCCGTTTGGAATTATTTCCCTTAGATTTCTTGTCTGGCGTATAACTTTGTTACCATAAGGTCAATTGACTGGAAATTTGGTATGCTTGTGTCTTGCAATGACTCAAAGTGTAGTGCACAAGAACTGTAATTCTACCTTGTGCCATATTTCAATTATTTCCCTTTGATTGATTTTAATGGAGCATTTCTTGTCTGGAACATAACTTTTTCACCATAAGGTCGATTGACTGGTATGCATGTTTCGTGAAATGACTTGAAGTGCAGTGCACAAGAACCGTAGCTTGCCCTGACCATAACCATTTCATTTATTGTGGGATTTGAAAATAATTTGGCACAAATGGCTGCTACTACCAGACAGTGTGTCATGCAAAAGAATTACTTCAATATCTCTAAGGTCAAGGTCACACTCGAAGTTCAAAGGTCAGAAATAACCATAATGTATGTTGCCTGGACCAGAACTTTGTTAAATAATGTTATATTGTTGAATTTAAAAATAACTGCACAATTGTTGCCCACCATGCGGCATTCTTTTCTTGTGAATGTTTTGTGCGATACATTTGTGACAAAGCGGTACATGGGGATATTCTGTGGCTGTTTTAGTTTATAAATCCTATTGTCAGCTTACAAAACAATATCAGTTTCCTTTATCTTTCATTCTGTGAGCCATTAAGACCACATGCTACTTTATTCTAGGAATTTTAAATCTTTAATGCTTCTGTTTTTGTGTAGCTTATTGATGAACTGACTGCGCAATCCATTGACAACTGTTTCTACATGTGCCCAACAGGACCAGAACCAAAAATATAGGAACTAGATCTGTGACAGAACTTCAAGTAGATATATCTGCACATAAGTTAACTAAATGTAATTTTGTATGATTACAACAGAGGATTGAATCTTGTTGTAATGCATCGCTAAATAATATATTCCTAAAGGAACAAGTGAACAATTAATCGCTGAAATTGGCTTTGGGGTGCACATTATAAATTCTGGTCATACACAATCTAGAGTCAGTCATGTTCTGTTGAGCATACCAATATTAGTGTTCACATTCTGTATTTCTGGGAAAATACCTTTGAAATTTCCCAGAATTGGTACATTAACTTTTATAACTATATATACCGGGGTACATACCACATTGTCTGGCGTGACATATGTTCGGCTACATGACTTTGTATCATAAACCAAGGATTGAGCTATTGTTGGCTCATTCACACTGAAAATTAATTGTTGCAAACATTTTGTCCTATCTGTTATCAATAAAATTGACAAAAACTCTGAATTTGATAAACATTTTTTCCTAACATTTAGACAATAATTGTATGTGTGATTGGTCTTTCCATTGTGTGACACATTGACCCACTGAATGTTCTTGTCAAAATGCCATCTTCAATAACTCATGAATGTTTTGCCCTAGGATCTTCAAACTTTACATGTAGGTTGGTCAGCAACAGTAGGGAACGGAATTTCAACCGGCGACTCAGCTTTAAGAAGTCTGTCAGATCACGTGGTGAGGTGCCTGCTATAGCAGGTCACATGGTCACTTGACGTGATATCACAAAGTTTATCAAGCAGATTTTGCTGAAAGTGACTAGATAAAACTGAGTAATGGGTTGATGTTGTGGTGAGGGATTGAATGTTGTATGGCTCTCCTGTGCTGCAGTAATAGAGGTTTGATAATTATGCCACATGGATGAACCAGGCCATGTTTAGTGCAAGAACATACAGGAAACTCGGTATCAAGTCAATTGATTAACTTAACTTCATTGAGTTGAATTAATAATTATATGGGACATACATTATAAGGCACCATGACATGCTTATGTTTCCATAATATTTGTTCATCCAAGGTGTTGTATGAGCCGTTCTCCAGGAAAACCGGGCTTAATGACATTACGTTGTAATTATAATGCAAAAAGATTTAGAAAAATGTCTAAAATGAGAAAAAACTTGTGTCCTTTGATTTCATATTTAAGTAATTGGATAGTAAAGTACTATCCATTAGCTTCAGGTTTTCTTTAAAATTGTGTTAAAATAACTTCTGTTGTTGCTATGGTGATCGTTTTCTAAAAAGTACTCATATCAAGGAAAACTAGAGTTAAGAGGCTAAAACACTTGCATTTTTTCTCTGTAAACAGGCACTAACCAATTGGACACGTTTTATTAAAATAATTTATCAGATACTGGATCTTTGAAATTCCTGTTGACGTTGTGTCAAAAACGTAGATAATGACGTTCGTGACGTCACTCAAAAAGTGGGCGATAGTGGTTGGTTTAAAAAGTCTATAACTTAGTAAGTGTATAGAGTAATTTGTTCAAATTTACAGAGTCGGTTCACAAGAGTCTGTTCACAAGAGTCTCTTCTTTCTAACCGTATATTCATCAATATTTTCTCAATTTTGTCTCTAAGCCCGGTTTTCCTGGAGAACGGCTCATATCTATTTTAACTTGTTAAGAAAATGTTTGGTATTATTTGAACATTCCTGTAAGCTCTTGGAATAGATACTCCTATCTTGATTATATAGATGCCAAACTTCATCATGGAAGCCAAACTTTTCTGTCTGATTATTATTAAAGCACTGTGTAGACATGTCTCTTATGTCTCTCTTTACCCATCAATTTGCTCAGCTTACAAAAAATGTATTTAGACAATTCTGTGGTGTCTTGATTTACAGTTGATTAGGAATTGCTGTGCATGTAGTTGTTGGAAATGAATTACGTTATCTAATGTGTTTGATGCATAATTGATGATTGATACAGGATCAGCATGGTAGATAATTTTAGCTGAAAGAACTAATAAATAAATGGCAGCATAATGTACTTTGGTTATTTCAAGAGAATGTTACATGTTTTTTTCAAGCAAATGTTAAATGGCTTTTCCAAGGTTCCTCATACCTGTATCTATTGTTTTGATTATAAATAGTCTTCATCTGAATTTTGTATTACAGTAAGCTTTGAATCCAAACAGAAGGAACATTAAAATGCCTAGCACAGCCTTTATTTGCAAGTCAGCTTTCTGCTGAAATATTGCAGATATATGATTGGTTTGCAGCTGACAGGTATTTGTCTAACTTTGGAGAATTGGTCCTATAAGCCTTGTCATTATCTGAGCAAACAGTTTTTTATAACAACCTATGGCACAATTATGCACTATAAGCACATTGGTAGTTAACATAATGATGATATAGATGTTCTTGTTCCAGAATGTTTACCAATGGTAAACCCTTAATACATACATACAACCTGACTACCTGGCATTTGTTTCCTCACAACCTGACAACCTGACTCACTTGTGGTAGGGGAGCATCTTCTGTACAGCTATTCCCAGAGCAATACCCTTTAGAATACCAACATTTTGGCACTTTACAGATGTTTAGAGGTAACTTTGATAGTGAAACCAGAACAACAAGGAACTAAAGTGACTTCGTAAGTGAAGTTAATTGGTAGTTGTTTTGTTTTTTCGGGAGAATTGGACCATTATTTCTGTAAATCACTTACCTGAGACACTGTATTACCTGTCAGTTATGGACAATTAAACCACTCTACATGGCATGGCAAGGTTGTTGAACTTCACCCAAGTTAAAACATCATGCCAGATATTTCGGAGAAGGTTTTTAATGTATTAATTTGCATAAAACTGTTTTTGCTACAATTTAGCTTTCTTGTTTTGTTTTTGGCCTTAGGTTTGAACCTGTTACCTTTTATTCCTGCATTCATCCAACATTTGAGGTCACCAGGATGCGTCTTGGTGTACTATAAGTGTATACACTGAGATACTTTAAAACGCTCCACTTTATAAAAATTATTTTTTTTCTAAAACCAAAACTGAGTAAACCATTTTGTTTTTGATTAATATGTTTTAAATATTTGTCGTTATCATGTTTGCTACAAAAAATTGATGAAATTGTACTTAGCAAACAGCTGATAAACTTTATAGGAATTATCTTTGAGTGACCCTTAACCAAAATAGCTAAAATCGTTCTGCTTCGCTAAACAAGATGGCCACCAGAGCTCAAATTAGAACTTTCCTTTAAACGACTACTCCTTAACTGCTTGACGGGTTTTGATAAAACTTTACACAAATGATCTTTGGGTGACCTGTAACCAAAACAGCTAAAATCGTTCCGGTCCGCTAAACATGATGCCGCCAGAGCTTAAATAGAAATATCCTTTAAATGGCTTCTTCTCCTTAACCGCTTGACGGATTTTGATAAAACTTTATCGGAATGATCTATGAGTGAAGTCATATCAAGTACTTGGCACAAAACTGAAATTTCCCCACATAACTCAGGTGAGCGTGACTGGCCCCTCGGGGGCCTCTTGTTGTTACTTATTATTATGCCATGGCATTTTCAGACATGATAGAAAAGGTACAAATGTGTATTGTTGCCAATTTTCTTAAAAATATACCAATGGTAATTGTATATTTTTAATTTAATAACTTGTGTGTTTTAAAGTCTCTCACTGTAGAGTGAGAATGCACTTGGTGCGCACTTGGTGCATAGATTGATTATGCACTAATTAATGATGGAAATCAACTTGGTATTTTCAAGATTAACATGTTGCAAACTACTTAACTTAATTAAATAATTGTTTTTCCCTTCCTGCAATTTCCTTGTTTACGTTAATGCTCCATCACAGACTTGAATGAATATGATTTAGTGCATGGGGTTACATTTATACTGCTATAATGAGAATGTTCATGATCTTTCAGTTGGCAGACCAAATGGTTTCCAATAAATAGCAAACAATCAGATTTTGCTAGGATCCTTTAACTCAGGATATGAGGAAAATTTTGTAAAATATGTCTATCTTGCAATAACTATTATGATCATGCAGTAAGCTCTGGACGCATTTACCTTTAAGTTCTCCTGATTACAAATGTTGTATAATTGGTGGCATCCTGCATCCCTAATAAGTTTGATGTTAGTTAAACACTAGACATATTGCAAGTTTATGAAAAAAAATAAAAAAAAATTATGAAACTTGTTCACAATTTTATTAAGGGTAAAAATAATGGCGCCCTGCAGGCCAAATATGAAGAATGGCCTAGTTAATTATGTAATGAAGCAAACACACAAAATTCGTTTCTGTAGACATCTAGATCAAGTTGCAGTTTGCAACTGGGTCATGTATGGTAAAAAAAATAGGTCACCAGGCCAATGAAAGAGAAAGGATTTTAATTTATAACTCAGACCTGATTTGAATTTGAAAAAAAAACTTGACAGGTAATTACATTAATAAATAAATGAAATGGCAATTAATTTAATTATTTCTGAACAATTAACACCATTTTATTGTTATCATCGTTTTAACCCACTGTCTATATGGATCAAGTCATCATTAAACATAGCATTTGCTGATGTTCACACAATTGACTTGATTTCCCTTGTCTATTAATTAAGAGGGAAAGCCATTAATTTCCGATTCACAATGAGGGAATGTTTCTCCTAAATGTTAAAACAATGTCAAGAAATGTTGCTCAGGGGTGGTATTCATTATGATCTTACTTGACTTAAGGAGAAGGACATCCAATCAGATTGGACCTTATTAAACTCTTGGTCAGTAACAGGTGATGTGATTGGCTATGAAAATGAAATAAGATTAATATTGAATACCATGCCAGATTAATACCCGTTAGAAAAGGCCCATTTATTCTAATAGTTGATATCCGGAACTCTGTGCAAGGTGGTTTTCCCCATAATTTACATGAAGGTACAAACAAATCTGGCCTATTTAGACTGGTTTTGCATTCATATGCAAAAACAACAGTCCCCAACTCTATTGTCCCGATATGAATATTCAATAGGCTCAAGGATTATAACGGTAAAACTTTATTTGTACCTACAGATTAGTGGAGATCCGGAGTAGGTCTATTGACAACATAGCCTGTTGTAGGATTGCTGTAAATTGCGGGACAACCTAGTTCATTTCTAAGGTCGCTTTAACTGTAACTTTTTATGTGTCACTGTCCTAACTTGTTCGGCTATCAGCTTTGTGAAGTATGTCTATACATTGGTAACACTGGTACAGAGCGATGTCAAAGCGTAACGCAAGTCCAGACGACAGCCTGTTATAGACTCCTTCAGACATTAGCCATTACTTCTTAGTACCTTGGGGGCGGGTAAAACAGGTTTAAAGGGTATTTTCACTTCTTTCTTATGTTTTTATGGAAACAAAGATAATGTTCTACAGTGAATGGTTATTTAATGCATCAATGTACCCATTAAGCATTGCATTTTGATTTTGATTTGTTATTAGTATGGTGTAATAAGCGGAAACATAATACCTTTAAATAAAGACTTATATGCGATCTTATATGAAATATACCATTTGAATAAACAATACACTACCTATAACTTACATGCTTGTAATCCCATGCAAAATAATTACCTTACAACCAATTATTTCCAAAAAAATTAAAATTCATACATGTCATAGTTTCGATCAGACGGTGTTGTGGTCTGCATACGAAGTCCAAGTACGGTGTCGTGATCTCTAAACGAAACCTATATAAAACACATTTCTTTCGGAGTACAGAGTTTGCATTATTTCTGGCATACACGTTGTTATGAAGAGATCGAGAGAAACAGAAAATGGTAAGTAAGTCTTATATGTGTTATCGAGTGATTTCAACTTGTGTATCAATACACTATTTCTTGAAAGTACTAACGGGCATGTTACATACACACACAAATAAAAATATCACTCTGCAACAACTACATATCGTCAACAATTACAATGGATTGGCGTTATTTGACTATTACAACATTATTAATAGCACATGCATCTCTTTATCACATTCACACTTGTTTAAAGACTTCTATGTAAATTATTGTTTGTGTGTAACATAAATACTATCCCCAGCACCTTGGAACACGGGTATAAAACACAGATTAAATGCCACTTTTGAGTTCTAGACTCATATTTTCGCAGGGGTCACTTTAATGTAGGCGACATCTATGTGTTCCATTCTTTTCGTTATTATGTTTTTTATGGAAACAAAGATAAATCATTCGCTGAACTGCTTGGTGCATTTAGAACTGTTCAAGCTCAAACAAATATGTGGCTTCTGTTAGTTAATTAGACCCGATGGGTCATATATATATACGTGTTTTGTGTTTTTTCGGCCACTGGTCCTAGCATTTGTAATTTCCTTAATATGGAGATAAGCGTTCTCAATTTAATGGTCATTTGATTGTTACACTAAGAAATACATAAAATGTTCAATGGCATCTTTTTAAACACATTTTTCTTCAATATTATGTCATGTATCCCTGCTTAATTTGGCTGCGTCTGTTTCATACGTTGATTGGTTATGTGCTATCTCGTTTGAAATGGTCACTCATCCCTGTCGATATGGATGTTACAAAATATACCTTACAAATGTTTTGTTTAGCCGAGTGGAATATTGTAGTGAAATCACCTCTTATTATCATCAATACTATTTATGATTTTGCTTTTTTGGAACACAAGTTCAAATGCAGCTTTTGTGAATTGTGCAGTGAGAGTGAAAATTCAGCAATAAGGCAATGCATGCGAAGTCACGACGATGAGAAGATTTCTTATCTTCATTTCTTCAAATCAGAGGACAAACTAAAATACAAAATATGTTGTTTTAGAATTAAAGGAAGTGAGTTAAACTGTGATCCGAAATCAGTGTATATTAATCAGGAGACAGGAAAACTTAACATTCCTACACAACGATGTGGCACAAGTCCAATAAAAAATATGTATAAAGTAAACAACAGTTCGAAATCAGTTCACAACAATGTATTCAATGACATTGACAACAATTCTTCTACATGTGAAGGTTAACTCGGATAGTACTCTTGGTACTTATCGAATCAGAAAAAAAACATATGCGCACAACAACTTGATGACATTCATTCCCATTTAGTTTGATGACTAGTATTTATGGGATAGTTCCCTCATTGGTATTACTTATTGAATGGACTATACGAACCTTTGGTTATCATTCACATTGTAAGTGTTAAAAGTAGTTCTAGAACACCTGTTATTGAAAGTCCAGGACAGAATGGTTGGAGTATCCGCATCTTGAGCAGTAGTATACGGGTCGGATCCCAGGCAAATTTTGCCTGTTGCCAGGATAATATATAGGTAGTCGTAATGCCATAGAACAAATGTTGATGGGACATAACATCAAAATACTTGCAGGAGAACTTTCTTTACAGGCGTACTGTACATTTGTGGTTCAGAAATGTCTGTCGCCGTTACATCCATAAATGAGCCGACATTTATGCCACTAACATCAACTGAATCTCCATATTCATAAGAAATTTCCATCTTGAGAACGTTGTCTATTATCTATAACACATTCGTTTAGAGACCATGTCACAATATTTTAAGTCGTTTAGAGTGCAAGACATTCCTTAAAAATCAGCAGCTTCACATTTTACGGCCTGTGAGTCATGTATGTGTATCAATACAAGTATTATAGCAAAGATAGTTATTATCTGGTTATATTAACTCATTTGTACTATTCATATTGCGATATATAAAACATAATTAGTATTTTCTTTCATTTTTCGCAAAACGTGACTACTTCAGGTATAAATATAAACCTACTACAAGCGTTAAATATATTTTTTAGCGTAATCATTTAGAACAAATACTTATATGTCGATGTGTTGAACGATCGAATCAAGTAAAACGTTACTAGAGGGTTAAACTAGACACAAGCAAAAGCGTGCTGCCCAACGTGTAAAGTTTCCATGGTATTTTCGCGAGGAGTCTATAACAGGCTGTCGTCTGGACTCATCGCTTCCTACCAGTGGGTAAAGTATGTACATGGCATGGACAATCATTATAACAATGTAATTAATTTATTTCTTCATCCTACTTATCATTATTAATGAGCCCCTATAACCTTGCCTGAAATTGACACACCAATGTGAGAAAAGCTCATTTAAGTTGACCTGTTCCTTTGGGCACTGAGAATTGTTGTCGTTAATACAATTAATTATAAACATCATATAAATCATGGAGGATATACTATATTATAGTTGGATTTCTGACCTGTCACAAGTCATCTGTGTGGCCCTAAAAATTGTGCTAGCACAGTTTGTTTCAAATATAGGCATACATGTGTATATGTATAAAAAAACGTTAATTAGTAATTTACAAACACAAATTTTTAATGACTCTACCTATTTCATCTCATAGACCAAATTCATCAAACATTCAATGTCAAAATACCAGGACCAGACAGTGATTGAGTCGGTTTCTGGTAAAAGCTGACCTAATGTTGAATCCTAGTAAGTCCTCATTCTCGACTTTAAATCAAATCAAATATTTATTGCACAAATAATGATTGTCAAAGATGTCTTGATCTTTAACATAGGTAAAAGAACTAAACAGTTATGATGGTTTAAAAAACTTTGTGCTGACAGATTTTTATTTGTATTCTAAAAAATATGTCACATACACATGGTATGTCTTCATTTACGGCAATCAAGACTTGCTTAATTAGAAAATACTACACTAACATATTTATTTCTAATTGCTGCACTCCTACATTCCTACTATAAAGATTTATCAGGGAAATTTCTGCAGTCACAAGAATGATGTTGACCTGTTCAGACAGTCCTGTATACACCATTATTTATATCAAGAAACTCAATTTTAATCATCTTTCCTTCCCAAAGGTGAGTGACTAATGACTTCAAATATATCATCCTCTATCAGATCAAATGTCTGCAGGACACAAGTGCCCTCACTTTGCACCTTGCACATGTCCCCAAAAACAATGTAGCGAAAGCAAAACCTTGCCAAGCTTAAAGCTACAAGGCTACATTATCTCCATGTTACAATTTTTTTATATGAGATATAGCTCCGCTAATTTGACACAAACCTGACCTTTTGATTAGCATAATTTAAAAGTCAACATATTGCCTACGTTTACAACACCGACTGTGTGTTTTCATAATCGGGGAGTATTACGAAGACGCTGGAGATGTAATACAAACACAAATCTGAAATACCAATATCGCAAGATTTGCTTGTGGAAATTGATACATTCAAAGCTAGAACCTTGTAATATATTCTTGAATAAAGGTCAGGTTCAGGTCAAAATAGCCAAGCTATACAAGGACCACCACATTACTCTATTTACTGGCATAAAATTCAGCTACATTGACCGTAACTGAAGTACCTGTTATTGCATATGAAGCTTTTAAGCTCAATAAAATTTATGTGAACTTCCTTTAATCAAGGGATCATTTTCAAACAAGGTGAAATAATGCATTTCTCTAAAGGCCTTCTAGATCTATAAACCTTGAATCTTATATTACTGTTTCCCTTTTAGAACCATTATAAGAGACAGTTTTCCCTCTATATCACCAGGTAGTGTTACAGTAACTGGAGAGTCTCAAGAGACTTTTCCCATCCTGCTTTACATTGTTCACTAAATGTTAAAATATTCACTGCTATCACTATCACATTGGTATCCTTAAATGTCTGAAGAAATCAGACATGTTTCGTGACACGGAATATACTGATGGTTTGAAATGAAAAGAAGACAACTTTGAAAATCAACTTCCAGACAAATTTTATAAAGCAATATCAAAATTAAATCTTACAATTCACCTTGATTCACTATTGACCCTGAATTGAAGGTGTCTACTGGGTCTGTAAACTGTTGCCCTAATACTTCAGAAACCTAATTTCTAGACCCTTGAGAATTTTTGCTCTGGCATTCCAGTGGTATTCCAGTGGAATGCTAATTTTCCTATCCTGTTTTACATTGTTCACTAAATATTAAATTATTCACTGCTATCACTATTGCATTGGTATCCTTAAATGCCAGAAGAAACCAGACATGTTTTATGACAGGGAATGTATGGATGATTTGAAATGTAAAAATGACAGCTTTGAAAATCAACTTCCAGACAAATTTTATAAATCAATATCAGAATAAAATTGGAATACCACTGGTTTCCATTGGTACACAACTAATTTAAAAACCTTTCATGCCAAGCACGGAACATTCAACCTCCCGCTATGAACTACAACAAATTAATTGACACATGTATATCCTTTAAAGTGGAATTAAAAACTATTAAATGTCTCCTATTCTAACTACTTGTAAATATTCTTAGAAACATTTGTAAGATAGCTGCATGCGTCATGTTTGTATGCCATTGCGTATTCCTGCTTCCACTGTCTACAGGGAAGTTGTTTGTAACCACTAGGGAGATGTTTGACATTATGTCTCAGGTTGATCCACTAATGTTATATTCCTGACTTAAGTGCATCAATTAGATATAGTAACCAAGGTATAAAGCCTAGGAAACAGTTAGTAAAATACATAAGTATGTATTGTAAAACGAAATGGAGAACATTGAGCGTCTGTTAGTCAGAAAACTGATAGTCTGAGGGATTGTTTTCTATCTACTATATAATGTTGATTTATAATGCAATTTTCATGAAGTTTCAATGAATTTAGTTGTTTTGTTAATTCTAAAAAGAGAGAAAGCTTTTAGAAACCTGATGACTGCAAAGCAACATATTACTGTTTTAATTCATTTATGTTTCCAAGATACATGTTATTCAGGCATTGGGGGAGATCCTTGTTTCTGCACAATCAAGTGTGAAGTAATTTGAAACAGAATATTTTGCTTATTGCATAAAATTTGGTACTTCTTGTGACTTGCTTGCTTCATTAGTATGTGGTTGCTGCTTTTCTCTTGCTGAAATATTTGTATAAACCTTTGACTACAAGCAGTTATGTTTCTGCCTTCAGCTTGCTTTGATATGAATGGTTGGTCAAGTAGCTCTTGGTTGCACAGTGCTCCTCTTGCTATAATATGAATGGTTGGCCAAGAAGCACTTGGCTGCAGTTGTCCCTATTATGCTATAATATGAATAGTTGGCCAAGAAACACTTGGTTGATATTGTCCCATTGCTATAGTATGAATGGTTGGCCAAGTACAACTTGCTTACTGTTGTCCTTTTGCTTAACTATGAACAGTTGGCCAAGAAATACTTGGTGTCCGTTGTACTTTTCCTATACTATGAACAGTTGGCTAAGAAATACTTGGTGTCCGATGTACTTTTGCTATACTATGAACAGTTGGCCAAAAATACTTTGTTACTGTTGTCTTTTTGCTATACTATGAACAGTTGGCCAAGAATTACTTGGTGTCCGTTGTCCTTTTGCTATCCTATGAACAGTTGGCCAAGAAACACTCAATGTCTTTTGTCCTTTAGCTATACTATAGACAGTTGGCCCAGAAGCACATGGCTGTAGTTGTCCTATTGCTATACTATGAACAGTTGCCAAGAAATACTTGGTGTCCATTGTATGTTTGCTATACTATGAACAGTTGGCCAAGAAGCACTAGGTGTCTGTTATTCTTTTGCTATACTATGAACAGTTGGCCAAGAAGCACTTGGTGTCCATCGTCCTTTTGCTATACTATGAACAGTTGGCCAAGAAGCACTTGGTTACTGTTATTCTTTTGCTATACTATGAACAGTTGGCCAAGAAGCACTTGGTTACTGTTATTCTTTTGCTATACTATGAACAGTTGGCCAAGAAGCACTTGGTTACTGTTATTCTTTTGCTATACTTTGAACAGTTGGCCAAGAAGCACTTGGTTTCTGTTATTCTTTTGCTATACTATGAACAGTTGGCCAAGAAGCACTTGGAGTGTCTGTTGTACTTTTGCTATACTATGAACAGTTGGCCAAGAAGCACTTGGAGTGTCTGTTGTACTTTTGCTATACTATGAACAGTTGGCCAAGAAGCACTTGGAGTTTCTGTTGTACTTTTGCTATACTATGAACAGTTGGCCAAGAAGCACTTGGAGTGTCTGTTGTACTTTTGCTATACTATGAACAGTTGGCCAAGAAGCACTTGGTTACTGTTATTCTTTTGCTATACTATGAACAGTTGGCCAAGAAGCACTTGGTTACTGTTATTCTTTTGCTATACTTTGAACAGTTGGCCAAGAAGCACTTGGTTTCTGTTATTCTTTTGCTATACTATGAACAGTTGGCCAAGAAGCACTTGGAGTGTCTGTTGTACTTTTGCTATACTATGAACAGTTGGCCAAGAAGCACTTGGAGTGTCTGTTGTACTTTTGCTATACTATGAACAGTTGGCCAAGAAGCACTTGGAGTTTCTGTTGTACTTTTGCTATACTATGAACAGTTGGCCAAGAAGCACTTGGAGTGTCTGTTGTACTTTTGCTATACTATGAACAGTTGGCCAAGAAGCACTTGGTGTATGTTGTCCTTTTGCTATACTATGAACAGTTGGCCAAGAAGCACTTGGTTTCTGTTATTCTTTTGCTATACTATGAACAGTTGGCCAAGAAGCACTTGGTGTATGTTGTCCTTTTGCTATACTTTGAACAGTTGGCCAAGAAGCACTTGGTTTCTGTTATTCTTTTGCTATACTATGAACAGTTGGCCAAGAAGCACTTGGTGTCTGTTGTCCTTTTGCTATACTATGAACAGTTGGCCAAGAAGCACTTGGTTTCTGTTATTCTTTTGCTATACTATGAACAGTTGGCCAAGAAGCACTTGGTGTCTGTTGTCCTTTTGCTATACTATGAACAGTTGGCCAAGAAGCACTTGGTGTCTGTTGTCCTTTTGCTATACTATGAACAGTTGGCCAAGAAGCACATGGTTGCCGTAGTCCTCATGCTATATACTATGTACTGTTTACTAAGTACCACTTGGTTGCACAGTGGTCCTCTTGCTTTAATATGAACTGTCGGTCAAGAAGCACCTGGTTGCTGCTGATGTTCAAGTTAGCTAATACTAATAGCAGCAATAATAATAAGCAGCTGTAAAAATGAAAGTTGTATGATAGGAACAGTACTACTTTAAGTCTATATATTGACTGTATATCAATTTTCTAGGTGATCTGTAGTGTTCTCAGGTGGTTCATTAAGTTTCTTGTTCATATTAATATCTTGTTTTGGTGATATTTTATTGTTACAGACATCATATTGTTGTTTTGGATTGTCTGGTATCTTGACAACTGTAATAACTTCTAGGCAATAATCAGGAACATTATGACTTATACAATAAAATGTTAACAGTCATTTGTTGAAATTGGTTGTCTGACAGGCATATGTTGATTTGGGTTTTCTGGTAGGACATTTGTTGAGTTTTGATCATTGTTATTTAAAGAGCTATCAGTCTGCATTTAGCTAGAAGAATCCTTTCTACTTTGCCCTAGAATCTTATTACCTAAAATTAACTGTTACACACACAAACGATCAACTGACTGAGGTAATAATTTCTAACTTTATGCATGATCCCATTTGGCTGTGTTAGGGGTGCATTTTAGCTGCACTTTTCAACTATCCAAAGAACATAATGTGACTATTGTTTAAAGACTTATCATGAAGTGCTCCTGAAATCAATGATGGTGACCAAGAACACCAGGTAACAATTGGCTGCGTAAGGAGTGTACTGCAGTTTCCTAAGAACTGAACCACTCGGCCATTGGTGCCAATAATATTAGGACTTATCATTGAATGCCCCTGAAATGGATGATGGTGGCTAAAAATATGGGAACATTTTGCTATGTCGGACAGAGTAAATTGCAGTTATTAAATATGCAAAGAACTGTGCAATTTGTTCCTATTGTGACGACTAATACTTTAATTTCCCTGAGCTGCACCTCAGTGCTTGTGAAAATTAGGAGTGATTGTCTCGATACTAGACAATAATGTTACATATAGAAATCGTGTGGTAATGGTGATTTGTTGCTACAATGCTACAATTATTGTGAATATACACCAGACTTTTAACATGTCTGATGCAGCTATAGAATTAGGTAACATCCAATATGACCGCTTGAAAACAGGACTGGGGCCTTGCATTCACCAAAATCTTAGACTTAAAATTGACAACTGCCATTTCTTTGCCATTTGATTAAACCATGTGAAATTTTATTTGATCATTTGTTGTTTTCCACTGAACATGCATACCCATTTATATCAAAATCAGTACATTTATAATAGTATGAAAGTGAATAGAACATTTGGAAAGTCCAAGTCTTGAGTTTAAGACTAACACCGTTGGTGTTTTTTTAGGCCCCTGCTGTACTTATATTATAAGTGAATAAAAAAGCAGTGAATTGGAAAAAACAATTTCAATTATAGTCGATTCAATAAGTAAAACTAATGAGATACTGTCCCTAGCGGTGCATACCTTTAACTAAGGTATACCCAGTAGATAGACATAGTTAACCTGCCAGACAATAGTATATTTACAACCGTTCTCATTTGACTTTGAAAGGACTGTAAGTAGAACTTGCTCCATGATCATCCAGTTGTGTTCTTTGTAACAGGATCTTGTTTCATAAATAACATGATCTTGATTTGTGACAATTTACAAGTCTGATTTCTATTCTTTGCTCTTATGGGAGATCAGTTCTCTGGGAAAACATTTGATGGTATGTTTTGCTTGGATTTCCCTGTTTGTCACTGTTGTTGAATATTGTGTCATGTATTCCTTGCTCATATAAGCTGACAGGTAGTTCTAGTTTGCGAGGTTTTCTACGGATTGGTGCTGTTACCTTTTATCATATATTGCATGTTCTTGCTTGGATTCCTTCGCATGAAATGCGTAAACAATAATTAAAGGTCAAACGCTTGCATTAACATTAACATGACGTCAAGCCCTTGACAACGACGACAGCGAAAAAAATGCCACCACAATATGAGGCAGGTAAAAGTTTGAATTGTGATATTTGCGAGAAATCATAGCACTTTGGTGGCTCATACTGCCGCAACTTGCGCATCTCTCATCGAAATATTAGATTTGAATGCCCAGAATGCTGTTGTCTATACAAGGAAGGAAGACTGTGACAGACATAAACTACGTTGCGACGGTCGCGTTACCATCTATATTGAAGACGCCACATCCATGGCTGATACAAGCAACGCTGCCGAGAAGATCAACACCATTAATATCAAGATCCCAGCAAAACACCGTCAATTCTAGACAGTGTAATAATACAAACAGCATCCCTGGCCACCGATTACGGGACAACAGAAAGCCCCCACTACCAATAGCGAAGATTTTACATCTAACATAAATTTTAAACAAATTAATAGAATCCTATCATCAAGTTACATCCGCAGTTCCAGACACCGGATATCAATATAAACAAATTATTTAACAGGATGGCAGTACTCTGCTATGCGAGTATTACACTTACTAAATATGAAATAAGATGTAAAATGAAAAAATCGCAATAAAAATGGCTACTAAATTAATATGTGGTTGTTTGCTTCATACTCATAGGTCCCGGGCCCTTCTGTCTGCTTCACCGGCACAATCACTGGCACCGACACAAAACCCGGCCTGGAGTATATAAGTGGAGTGCAAACAATATAAGGCACATTATGTAATCATACAGTTGCATAACAGAGCAAGTCAAATGATGCACCGTCAACCAAAAGAAGCCAACCACCAGGCTCCATCCCAGCCACAAAACTTAAAATTTAAAGGTTATACTGAAAGTTTTTTATGCTAATTGATGTCTTTTGTGAATATGTGTCCAAGCCAAAAAATTAAAATAAAAAAAACTCAAATGTTTTTGAAGTCCACCAATGCATTGCTTTCAAACTTGTGTAACGTCATAAACACCTTAACATTGTCCAAGCTATGTAACACTATCCAACATTTTAACAGGATGAAGGTCTCTGATTGATTCAGCTTGCTTCTTTGGATAAGGCTTCAGCCAGGACATAATCATTTATAGATAGAATCCGACCTCCCCAGGCTGTGACCTCTAACAATTTGCTGGCTTAGAATGAAAATGTCGTATTTTAGTACTACTTACGACCATATGAAAATGATTCATATTCAAATTCAGCATCACAATGTGCTTCTTTGTCAGTTGACCAAACTGATGTTTAAACAGCTTGTTTTACCATATTAAAAGTAAAGAGTACCCATTTCGGTCAGGTTTTTCATGTTTTCTCAAAATATCGATTATGTTCTTATGACCAGCATATTCACTATATAAAGTCTACCATTAAAAGTACTGGGGCCTTATTCACCCACGTTGTAAGTCTAAAATTCAGACTAAGACTTAACGATGTCCTGGTGTAAAAACTTTTTTTTAAATTTTCTATTGTATACCCTTTAAGACAACTGCATGTGAATTTTAAAACATTTTTATTGTCATTTAAGGGAGTAATTACTATTTTTATTTCCCTACACCCAGCGTAATAATGTACTGCACAAACAAATGGAGTCAACTGCATGATAAATAAAATAAGTCCCCAACAGATGACCCAATAAAAACAGGATAGTGTTTAAATCTAAGGATAATGATTATTTCTTCAATCAAAAGTGTAAAAATGATGTTAGGTCAAATTATAAAGTAGATAAAAATAAAAATGTAACCCTAGCCTCCTTGAAATTAAGGCATTTTTTGGCATATTGTCGATAAGTACCCTATGGATAAATGGCAATAAAATATGAACTAAACAATTGGCACCATTGAATTTTTTTCAAAAATAACTTCAAAATGTGTGTAATGTTTTAACAAAATTTTGAAAAGTTTTACCGAGCGGTTTTGAAAATATACATTTCAGAAATTCATAGTAACCCGTTTTTTTTATCTATTTACCACATATTAATTCCTATAAAATTAAAGAAAAAAAAGAAAAACATTTTTTTTCTCCAAATTACTCTTTTAAGTGATGTCACGAAGCCAAAACATTGTCTTGTAACTTAAAAATAAAGAAAAAAGAATGAAAATATTTTGGCTCTAGTGGGGGTTGAACCCACGACCTATAGGAAATCAGTCAATTTGTCATAAAATTACCAAACATGAGAACTCTTCAAAAGGAGATTCTTTATTAGACCCGGATATCCTTAAAATTGGTAATATTTATAATCACTGCCATTTCTTTGCAATTAGAATAAACCATATGAAATTTTATCTGATTATTGGTTGTTACCCATTGAATGTGTATATCAATTTATATCAAAATTGATAGATTTATTACATCATGAGAGCGAAAGAAACATTGGCAATTTAAAGTCTTAGTCTGAATTTTAGACTTACAACGTTGGTGAATATAAGGCCCCTGCACAGCTCAATATTCTGTCTTGATCTATATTGACTCGGTTTTGTTTATTATGTTTGTCTTGTTTATAAACATCAATCAGTTTCAACAAAATCTCGTTTTGTCTTGAATATTGTCTTGGTAAGTGATTTCCAGAGACAGATTAACATTGCATATATCACTGCCTTGATGACATTTAGATCCATACCTTAATATCTTAATCAGATCAATATAGTCTGAGAGCTGGGTAATCTTAATTACCATTGTTATAAATTCATGATTTGATAATGAGGTTACAGAGTCGACAGACAAGCTAACTTATTTACTGTACATAATATCAGTTCTTGTAAAAAGGCTAAATATATGTCAGACCTCAGAACCGCTCTAAACCCTATGAATAGGCAAAGACTCCTTTCTATAGTTCTGAAAGCTATAGTCCAGTTCTGGGCCAGTATTTATAAAGCATCTTAAGTAAAAACTTAAGAATTTTCTTAAAATCTCGAATTTTCCTTAAGTGTATCAGCATAACAGGAAAACAAATATTATAGTGCGTTTGCGACTAAGCTGGACCCCCATAAACCTGAAATATCTTAAAAAGTACAATGCCGATTAGAACAAAAATGGGTATGTCTTCGTAAAACACCCTTACCAACTCTCATAAAATAAAACGGAATTTTCGGTCCACAGAAAAGTGAACTTTGCATAGACACCTAATGCAAAATTTTGAGTCTTAAACAGGGTAAATACGTATGGGTATTGGAAGTAACCGGCACAGCAAAGGTCAATAATTTGGTCCTGTATAACTGTACATTTAGTCTCACACCAGTGACTGTTGAAAATATATAATGAGGCCCATGCACGAACGTTTATCTTAGTTTGTATAACTGAAGCAACTTCGTAGCAATATTTGCAAGCAAAACAATGTATTTCTTGTTTGTATAAATGATCCTTCCAATCAGAAGATGGGCCTCAACTATATAAACATTGATGATCGGACAAATGTAAGTCAAATTTATAAAATTATACCGTAATAGTTGTTACATAATACAATAGCATAATCTTAACTAGCTGATCGTAATAGCTTATTTTACTCCCTGTCTATTTGTTGATTAAAATACCAAAACTAATACATTAGACCCAATGGGAAAAACATTAATTAGACAGTAAAAAGATCTGAAATTTAAACACAGAGTTGGTAAAGGTAATCAAGTTAACTCTTCCAAATTCCAATAAAATTGCATAATTACTTTTTAAGATATTTAAGGTTTATGGGGGTCCAGCTTAGTCGCTAACGCACTATAACAATTATTTACATTGTTCGGAAGCAGTATATAAAGAGCTACAGTAATCATATAGAAAACATGGGCTATTTTTGTCTCTTGTGAAATATGGGCAGCACAATGTTTTAACTTAAGTCAAAATATTTAAGTTTTCACTTAAGTTGCTTTATAAATACCGGCCCTGATCAGTGATCCCTATAGTTCAGGTAGCCTTTATCTTTGAAGGGAGTCACCTATAGCCACAGCAGGAGGGGTTTATGGGGTAAGGGTTTTAGGGTTAAGAGAGGTAGGGATTAGGGGTAGGGTTAGGGGGTTGGGTTAATCCTAACTGGGAACTGGCAAGTAGTATGCCCAAATATTTAGTGGTGTATGCCTAGGAACTAGGACCATAGCTAAAGTGTAGACTATAGTCACAGAATAATGCTTATAGATTGTTGATACATAGTGATGCAGGTATTTCAAAAGTAACAGGTGAGCACTCAATGCCAATAAAGGAAGCCACAAGAAGGAAAGAACCACAGACCACTAGCACTTAAGTCAGACATCATGTCACAGACAACTAGCGCATATGTCACACATTATGTCACAGACCATTAGCACCTATGTCAGACATCATGTCACAGACCATTAGCACCTATATGTCAGACATCATGTCACAGACCATTAGCACATATGTCAGACATCATGTCACAGACCATTAGCACCTATATGTCAGACATCATGTCACAGACCACTAACACATATATCAGACATCATGTCACAGACCACTAACACATATATCAGGCATCATGTCACAGACCACTAACACATATATCAGGCATCATGTCACAGACCACTAACACATATATCAGGCATCATGTCACAGACCACTAACACATATATCAGGCATCATGTCACAGACCACTAACACATATGTCAGACATCATGTCACAGACCACTAACACATATATCAGGCATCGTGTCACAGACCACAAACACATATATCAGGCATCATGTCACAGACCACTAACACATATATCAGGCATCATGTCACAGACCACTAACACATATATCAGGCATCATGTCACAAACCACTAACACATATGTCAGACATCATGTCACAGACCACTAACACATATATCAGGCATCATGTCACAGACCACTAACACATATATCAGGCATCATGTCACAGACCACTAACACATATATCAGGCATCGTGTCACAGACCACTAGCACATCATGTTAAGCATCATGTCACAGACCACTAGCACATATATCAGGCATCATGTCACAGACCACTAACACATATATCAGGCATCATGTCACAGACCACTAGCACATATATCAGGCATCGTGTCACAGACCACTAACACATATATCAGGCATCGTGTCACAGACCACTAACACATATATCAGGCATCATGTCACAGACCACTAACACATATGTCAGACATCATTTCACAGACCACTAACACATATATCAGGCATCATGTCACAGACCACTAACACATATATCAGGCATCGTGTCACAGACCACTAACACATATATCAGGCATCATGTCACAGACCACTAACACATATATCAGGCATCATGTCACAGACCACTAGCACATTATGTTAAGCATAATTATACAGACCACTAACACATTTATCAGGCATCATGTCACAGACCACTAGCACATTATGTTATTCATCATTTTACAGACCACTAACACATATATCAGGCATCATGTCACAGACCACTAGCACATATGTTAAGCATCATTTCACAGACCACTAGCACATTATGTTAAGCATAATTATACAGACCACTAACACATATATCAGGCATCATGTCACAGACCACTAACACATATGTCGGACATCATGTCACAGACCACTAGCACATATATCAGGCATCATTTCACAGACCACTAGCGTATTATGTTAAGCATCATTTTACAGACCACTAGCACATATATCAGGCATCATGTCACAGACCACTAACACATATATCAGGCATCATGTCACAGACCACTGACACATATATCAGGCATCATGTCACAGACCACTAACACATATGTCAGACATCATGTCACAAACCACTGACACATATATCAGGCATCGTGTCACAGACCACTAACAAATATATCAGGCATCATGTCACAGACCACTAACACATATATCAGGCATCGTGTCAAAGACCACTAACACATATATCAGGCATCATGTCACAGACCACTAACACATATATCAGGCATCGTGTCACAGACCACTAACACATATATCAGGCATCATGTCACAGACCACTTACACATATATCAGGCATCATGTCACAGACCACTAACACATATATCAGGCATCGTGTCACAGACCACTAACACATATATCAGGCATCATGTCACAGACCACTAACACATATATCAGGCATCATGTCACAGACCACTAACACATATATCAGGCATCATGTCACAGACCACTAACACATATATCAGGCATCATGTCACAGACCACTAGCACATTATGTTATTCATCATTTTACAGACCACTAACACATATATCAGGCATCATGTCACAGACCACTAACACATATATCAGGCATCATGTCACAGACCACTAACACATATATCAGGCATCATGTCACAGACCACTAACACATATATCAGGCATCATGTCACAGACCACTAGCACATTATGTTATTCATCATTTTACAGACCACTAACACATATATCAGGCATCATGTCACAGACCACTAGCACATATGTTAAGCATCATTTCACAGACCACTAGCACATTATGTTAAGCATAATTATACAGACCACTAACACATATATTAGGCATCATGTCACAGACCACTAACACATATGTCGGACATCATGTCACAGACCACTAGCACATATATCAGGCATCATTTCACAGACCACTAGCGTATTATGTTAAGCATCATTTTACAGACCACTAGCACATATGTCAGACATCATGTCACAGACCACTAACACATATATCAGGCATTGTGTCACAGACCACTAACACATATATCAGGCATCATGTCACAGACCACTAACACATATATCAGGCATCGTGTCACAGACCACTAGCACATCATGTTAAGCATCATGTCACAGACCACTAGCACATATATCAGGCATCATGTCACAGACCACTAACACATATATCAGGCATCATGTCACAGACCACTAACACATATATCAGGCATCATGTCACAGACCACTAGCACATTATGTTATTCATCATTTTACAGACCACTAACACATATATCAGGCATCATGTCACAGACCACTAGCACATATGTTAAGCATCATTTCACAGACCACTAGCACATTATGTTAAGCATAATTATACAGACCACTAACACATATATTAGGCATCATGTCACAGACCACTAACACATATGTCGGACATCATGTCACAGACCACTAGCACATATATCAGGCATCATTTCACAGACCACTAGCGTATTATGTTAAGCATCATTTTACAGACCACTAGCACATATATCAGGCATCATGTCACAGACCACTAACACATATATCAGGCATCATGTCACAGACCACTGACACATATATCAGGCATCATGTCACAGACCACTAACACATATGTCAGACATCATGTCACAAACCACTGACACATATATCAGGCATCGTGTCACAGACCACTAACAAATATATCAGGCATCATGTCACAGACCACTAACACATATATCAGGCATCGTGTCAAAGACCACTAACACATATATCAGGCATCATGTCACAGACCACTAACACATATATCAGGCATCGTGTCACAGACCACTAACACATATATCAGGCATCATGTCACAGACCACTAACACATATATCAGGCATCATGTCACAGACCACTGACACATATATCAGGCATCATGTCACAGACCACTAACACATATGTCAGACATCATGTCACAAACCACTGACACATATATCAGGCATCGTGTCACAGACCACTAACAAATATATCAGGCATCATGTCACAGACCACTAACACATATATCAGGCATCGTGTCAAAGACCACTAGCACATTATGTTAAGCATAATTATACAGACCACTAACACATGTATCAGGCATCATGTCACAGACCACTAGCACATTATGTTATTCATCATTTTACAGACCACTAACACATATATCAGGCATCATGTCACAGACCACTAGCACATATATCAGGCATCATGTCACAGACCACTAACACATATATCAGGCATCATGTCACAGACCACTAGCACATAATGTTAAGCATAATTATACAGACCACTAACACATATATCAGGCATCATGTCACAGACCACTAGCACATAATGTTATTCATCATTTTACAGACCACTAACACATATATCAGGCATCATGTCACAGTCCACTAGCACATATATCAGGCATCATGTCACAGACCACTAACACATATATCAGGCATCATGTCACAGACCACTAACACATATATCAGGCATCGTGTCACAGACCACTAACACATATATCAGGCATCATGTCACAGACCACTAACACATATATCAGGCATCATGTCACAAATCACTAGCACTTATGTTAAGCATCAACTGTCACAGACCACTAGCACTTATGTTAAGCATCAACTGTCACAGACCACTAGCACATTATGTTAAGCATCATTTCACAGACCACTAGCACATATATCAGGCATCGTGTCACAGACCACTAACACATATATCAGGCATCATGTCACTGACCACTTACACATATATCAGGCATCGTGTCACAGACCACTAACACATATATCAGGCATCGTGTCACAGACCACTAACACATATATCAGGCATCATGTCACAGACCACTAGCACATATGTTAAGCATCAATTGTCACAGACCACTAGCACATTATGTTAAGCATCATTTCACAGACCACTAGCACATTATGTTAAGCATCATTTCACAGACCACTAGCACATTATGTTAGGCATCTTGTCACAGACCACTAACACATATGTCAGTCATCGGGTCACAGAACACATATGTCAGGCATCGTGTCACAGAACACATATGTCAGACATCATGTTGATATGGTATCAGACTGGCAACTCGACAGCTGTTGTTGTTCACAGGTCAATTACTGATCACCTGGCAGGTATCTTCACAGGATCCCTAAAACCCTTTTTACCAGTTGATGCCTTGAAATCATCAGAATGCCTGGTTTATTGTGACCCATCTATTAACCTCAGGAACCCTTTCTTCTTTCTTTCTGTCTTTCTTCCATGTTATTTGCAGGGCCCACTCTGGGGCATTATCGCAAATTTTAGAGACAGAGGTGAGATACAAGGAATCTGGGTGCGATACCCTAGCTCGTTTCGAATAGATTCCTTGGTTCTTTTACGTGGCCGATACATGTGAGACTACCTCTGGGTTTTCTACCAGTTCATTTCTAGTTTGGTGGGACCTGTAATAGATAAAAAATAAACATGTTATCATGCTATGTCTAGAATTACATATGGTCACTCATTGGGATGCACACACATGTATGAAGGTTTGATAACTATGAAGTATCCGGGCTCGTGACTGTGCATCATTAACAACGAAAGACAGAATTTTTCTTATTTATCATTTCTTACATGAATGATTATAGTGTTGATTGCCCTACAAACATGACTATTACTTGATTATTCTGTGTTAGATAATCAGCCATAACATACATCTCCCCGGCAGTAGGTGAAAATTTCCCCGGCAGATATTGAAACAAGACAGTTGTGTTCGTTAATTAATGTTCTTATACAGTTTAAGACAGTACTAACTGTGAAGCATATTATTTAACACAGTGTGTCGTCAATGGTAATGGTTAATAATTCTGGGTTGGAAGATGAATTAGCTACAGTAATTGGATAATGGCATTATTTACTGTAGTACTCTTATTTAGTTTGAAGCCCTTGGCTTGGAGATAGATGTATATTGGAGAATGTATGAAGCACAGTCCTTATACACTTATTGTTTATCAACATGTAATAGCAGGAACACTTTTACAACAGAAACAACAGAATGACTTTGTCATCAAAAACAACAAAAACCGTTCGACTGACCACACAAACAACACTAGACTTGGATAACAGAAATACAACCAATGCCTTTGACAGAAACAACAGTATGAATCCCTGAAACATCAGTATGAGTATGTCTTTGGCAATAGAAAGAGCTGTGATACCTCACAATAATTCAGTGAGAAATAAAGAGTCTGATGATCAAACGATTGATCCATAATAAACATTAATTGATTAGGTTTGGGTCTACTTTGTTCCATGAAATATGAGGATTGTAACATATTAAATCATGGTATAAATGGCTAGATTCTTCCTGACATTTATTTCTATTATGTTTTCAGCTTTTGTCTGATGAATTGATCCTCTTTGTTACTTGTCATGTTTCTCAATAAACTGTCTTTTATTACTGTATGTAATACATCATAATAGACTGGGGCATATCGCATGCAAGCGCGGAAATCATATTAAGTGCAAGTCATTGGAATACATCATTTTATGGTCTCAGATGTGGACACATATACCACATGCATCATCAAATAATGTAAACCCGAGAAATTATTTCGCCAGATTTAATTTTGCAGAGTTCACAAGTGGTAGAAATTCGTTAAATACATTAGCCGTGAAAGTGTTAAAAATTTTAATATTGACATTAGGGAGACTAAAAGAAAAGTATATTGGTTTCATAAGTGTTACCAGGGAATGTTAATATAAAAAAAGTTAAAAAGTTACCAATTTTCTAGGGCTCTTTTCAGCTGTAAGGCCGCTCAAGCACCCTTTGACATTTCAACTTCCCCTGGTCAATGGGCTATATATGGAAACCTACACTCGTGTCTCCCTAGGGAGACTATTTCTCTCCTGTGGTGTGGCAGCCAACATCGATCTGCGGCGCCAGGAATAGACACTGCCCTCACAGGTACCATTTAACACCATGGTGGAGTGGAGCTGTGGGTCTTGCTCAGAGAAATTAACCAGTGGTCCAGAGGGGGTCGAACCTGGGACTTCTGGATCCTGAGGCGCGCACCCTACCTTTTGGCCACCGCTCCCCACTGCAATGTATACTTACAATTGTTTTATATCACTCATCACAATTCTTTGCAGTGTGATTCTATTGCACCATCACGCTTAACTTTGGTTGGTATAAACTTAGAAGTAGTTTGATCCTTCTTTCTTAAGACCTGACACTATTAAGAGCCCGGTGGAGTATAAACCAATGATGAGCCCTCATCTATGTGCTTTTGTTACATCAGCATGTTGAACTAACCATCTTTGTGTAGTAGATCACCAATATTTCGTGTAAAATCAAACAAAATTAATGCAAAGATAGTCAATTTAAATTCTCTTTGTCAAATGCTTTTTACTAATTGATTGCTTGCATTCACTAATTTTGGGTAATGGCTAGTATGGTTCTCCAATTTTGACTCTCATCCTTAAAATTCCACACGTCTTGTTTTAGCCGAAAATGGGACAACAACATATTCCTGGGAGTTTGACATGTGGATGTACTTTGTGTTTGAAAAGCCTGGCAATTAAAGCAGTTTAGGGTGTATGTGCGTAGTTGCCTAGCAACAGGAATACAATATGTACAAGCTCGGCAATAAAATGACATTCAGGAAATATGTTACACTGTTTCAATATTTGTTCACAAACAAGGCAGTGATATCATCCAGCATGCTAGCAAGTTTTTACAGCCAAATTCTCTAAATTTATAAAATCACTGAATAAATGGTGTAATTTAAAACTTCAACAGTTCCATGTGAGACTATTAAATTGTAATTGTTGAAATTATATATGCTCTTGTTTCTCATAAATTGAATGAATTTATACTGATATTGTTTAGACTAATTTATTCTCTTGGCTACTGTAAACGCTTTGGATGACCCAATACATATTGAGAACAAATATTGTAAAAGATGTGCAGCAAAAAGCCTGATGTGATGACAGTTTTATGTTAATGTGCAGAGGAGACTTGCAATCAGTCCATATCATAGGGAAGGGCAAAGTATAGCTTGACCACATTAAACTGACATTCATAAAAGTCTGTAAAGCTGGTCCGGTTGTGCTCAGCTGTTTTCGATTTGTATTTTAATTTACCATACTGGATACACTTGGAGACTTTTCTAACGCAACACCTCTTCAAATCGATATAGCTCCTTTATTGGTGAATGGATTTTGTTGAAATTTGGACTGAGAATGATTAAACACATATCTAACACTTCCTGTAAATTTGATAGAAAGTAATCAACAAAAAATATGAAACGTAACAAATTAAAAACATCATTGCAAAAGTCAAATTCGCAAAATCGTACAACGTAAAATATTAACAATGTGAAAAGTTACTGAGTATCACAAATTCGAGTGGCTAATACCTCATTGAAACCACGTATTTTAGAATGAAACGTTGAGGGATGTTTCGCCACTCTCGCACAAGGGCCTGTTCCAATTCACGCAGCGTTAAAGGGGCTATGAATGAAACATGTCTGCCAAAGACACGTGCTACCTAAAAAACAACATACAATGCTCAACTTTCTAAATTAAACATACATACGTTCTTAATTAGTTATATGTACATCTAATACAGTTATGATGCATATAATGATATGGAATTTAACTTTATATTTTATAAAGTATATTAAAATACATAAACTTACATGTCTTAATGACTGACCGGCCTGCAACATGCCAATTGCGCGGTTGAGCTCGTGAATATTCATACGAGACATGTTGTTATTTAATTCATTTTATGTTTTCTTTGTGTAAGATCCCATCTAGAATGATGAAATAGAAATAAAATTTGAATCATCATCGCGTTTCTCGATTTCCTCGTGCTAAAAATGAAACCATACCTACACCATGTGCTAAAGCGTTCTATTGTCACGGATGATTTCATCATAAGTTTGCACAGAATATAGTCAAATGACCACATGTGCAATTTCAAATCAATATCTTTACTCATAAGTTGTAAAAGTGTTGGGTTAGAAAAGTCTCCAAGTGTTCTGTTATCTCTGGACTTTTCAAAATTATGCAAGGAGTCTCAGTTTAATCTGGTAGTACTATATCTATTTGCAAGTTGTTTTCAATCATGAGGGGAGTACTTACTTAACTTGGAATATTCCATATAATCTGTTAATTAATTCCACCTTAAAGCTATGTTTGGCTTTCGTGTTGGAGAGCATTAGAACTTGTACTTAAAATTGTAAAACTTACAGCAGGTGGATCAGGCAGCTATGAAGTAACTTCACACAGATGCAGAATTAACAGTTTAAAAAATATATAATTACAGAAATCACTAATTGCTGTATGTTTGGAACAAATGCCAAAATACTTTTAAATTATAGAAATCAAATGTGTGTTTGCAGCATGTGCCAAAAGATTTATAATGGCTGCTTTATGTCCGCCCACAAGAAGAATATTTCAACACATTGTTTAGACCAATATGAAATATCATTTTTGTCAAAATTATACCATCGCCTTCTTGTGATCACATTTTCAGCTTGTTTTGATGAAACTTAGTGGCATTGATCATATCTAAAAAATCTAGGTTCAGTTCCATATTTGGTCATCTTGGGTCAAAAACCATGTCATGAGGCCGAATCGTGGTAAGGTTTGTGAACATGCCACCTTACTTATACTTTGATGGCTTAGAATTAGAAGGTCGTAAGTGCCACTTACGACCTTTTATGATTCATACATATTTAGAATAAGCATCACAAGGCGCTTCTTATGAGCCCATTTTCATAAAAATCTGAAATTGTCATGTTGACCAAAATAAAGTTGTAAAAGTTTGTTTTACCATAAGTAAAGAGTAAATGTCAGACAGTTTTTCCGTGTTTTCTCAAAATAGCGATTTGGTAGTTACAACGTTCTAATACTAAGCCATCGACTTGATTTTAGCTGCTCACGTATGTTGTCCTTGCTCATTTGCATGCTGTAAGTTGGCAGCAACATGTCAATTGTGCATAACACCCACTAGAGTTTATCTGTAGCCTGAATGGAGCTAAAGTTTCTTAATGTGATCATATGTATGTAGTGTCTGTTTGTCCCTCAATCCCTACAGAAGCAGTACTCACAACATAGGGATACTCAAACTTTGCTGGTATTTTTGCAAGACCCCCACATACTTGCAAGTGATCTTCTCTGTAAAATTCTATGTCAAGTTAGAAATATTAATTTTAAAAGAGGTTTTAAAAGCTTTGATTCATTAAGCTAAATGAGCTGCTACTGTCGTTCGATGAGTAATTCTAATGAGGGGACTGTCCCAATCGGTACTCCAAGTTAAACCTAGATAAACATAGTTTACCTGGTGGACAAGGTTATGTTTACAACCATTATCTTTTAACTTTGAATGGACTGTCATTTTATCAAAATAAACATGGTGTAAACAAGGGGTATCAATATGTGTAAACAAATATGTCTAAACAATAGATATATTCAAATTTTATGACATAAACCCATATTAGATAACACACATGTTGCTTACAGGATCACTGACCTAACAAAAAAGGTGAATATCAAATCAATAAGCTAAAGTATGCTAATTGAAATATTGTCACAAACATTTTGTGATCAAGTGCTTGCATGATTAATGAACCAATTAATGCAAAGAGTTTTAATCATTATTGTCTCAGAGTTTGTATAATTAAAGGGACTCAACTCCAGTTGGTAAATTGCAAAATTTATCAAAAAGTTCTTTTAAAAATGCATTTTTTGGCTTGACCAACCTAATACATTTATATAAGAAGCTGGACTTATTCAGCTAGAACAAAAATAATCGCATAACATCAGTTTTTTACCTTTTCAACCCCTTACATCTATTGTGTGATAAATGCTATTAGAGGATATATAATTTAACATAGATGTGTATAAATGTGGAGAAAAGCCGTAAGGGACGATAAAACATGTTCGACAGTTTTCATCAGTAGCACCGTTGATCGTAATGTAAGTTGTAAGAATACTTTATGTATTCATAAAATTTAGTTTTGTGATTAAAATGTCTGCAAAACATGTTTTTATTATCGAAATGGAGTATACTCATTTTAAGCCCAGGGCTGATGGTTTGCTTCTAAGCTTGGCTGGAGTCTGCTCATAGCTCAGAACAAGGTCTGCTAATTGATTTGCTGAAAATCTGCTCATAGATGAGGCCTATGCATAATGTTAGGATCAAAGTGTGACTCTTGGCTAGTTTTCAAGGTCTGTTCTTAGCTGCATGAATTAATCGTTTTGTATTTGACCGGGAAAGCTTTTGGGGTTTTCCCTGCCTAATTTTGGCAATGACCTCCGGCTTTAGGGAAGATACTGACAGTTTGTGTGGTTCTAGGAATCCTGACTCGATGCCCTAGCTCTGTATGGTTCTAGGAATCCTGACTCGATGCCCTAGCTCTGTGTGGTTCTTGGAATCCTGACTCTCTGCCCTAGCTCTGTGTGGTTCTTGGAATCTTGACTTGCTGCCCTAGCTCTGTGTGGTTCTTGGAATCTTGACTTGCTGCCCTAGCTCTGTGTGGTTCTTGGAATCCTGACTTGCTGCCCTAGCTCTGTGTGGTTCTAGGAATCCTGACTTGCTGCCCTAGCTCTGTGTGGTTCTTGGAATCTTGACTTGCTGCCCTAGCTCTGTGTGGTTCTTGGAATCCTGACTTGCTGCCCTAGCTCTGTATGGTTCTAGGAATCCTGACTCTCTGCCCTAGCTCTGTGTGGTTCTTGGAATCCTGACTCGATGCCCTAGCTCTGTATGGTTCTAGGAATCCTGACTCGATGCCCTAGCTCTGTGTGGTTCTTGGAATCCTGACTCTCTGCCCTAGCTCTGTGTGGTTCTTGGAATCCTGACTTGCTGCCCTAGCTCTGTATGGTTCTTGGAATCTTGACTTGCTGCCCTAGCTCTGTGTGGTTCTTGGAATCTTGACTTGCTGCCCTAGCTCTGTGTGGTTCTTGGAATCCTGACTCCCTGCCCTAGCTTTGTGTGGATCTTGGAATCCTGACCCTCTGCCCTAGCTTTGTGTGGATCTTGGAATCCTGACCTCCTGTCCTAGCTTTGTGTGGTTCTTGGAATCCTGACTCTCTGCCCTAGCTTTGTGTGGTTCTTGGAATCCTGACCTCCTGCCCTAGCTCTGTGTGGTTTTTGGAATCTTGACTCGCTGCCCTAGCTTGGTGTAGTTCTTTGAATCCTGACTGGCTGCCCTAGCTCCGTGTGGTTCTTGGAATCATGACTTGTTGCCCTTGCTCTGTGCCCTGTGTATAGCAATGATAAACTATCTCCGAGTTTCCAATATAATCACCTCTAACTAGTAGGAAAATATTTCTGAAATCTCACATACTAATTGACTTAGATTTGAGCCAGGGACCTCCTGAGTTTAAGTGGTGAGCGCTCACCACTCAGCTACCCTTACAACTAGGGTGGATATGTCCACACTGAATGAGGATATATTATTGTATGGTTTGATGCTGTATTGTAAACCACAAAATTATTTTGCGATTTAATTTCACTGAGTTTGCAAGTGGCAGAAATTTGCAAAATTAAGTAGCCCTGCAACTGTTCAAAGCATTATTATGGACATCAGGGAGACTTAAATATGCGAAAAATATGCAAACATTTGTAGTCACGAATATGCTGACAATATGTCAAAAGGCCAAACTTAATATTTGTGAAATTAAATTGGTTTATAGTATTTGAGTGTCCCTCTCTGAAATAAGCTAAATAAAGAAAAAGCAAACAAAATAGTTAACTTATTTTTTACCCATGAATTGTGGTTTAAACAAAAACTGGTCAAGTCTGTCTGTACATACAGGATGATAGATTTGTTGAACATGGAGATAATGAGTAGAGGTTGAATGAAAGATTATAACCTTAAAGCTGTCTGCTGTTACATTTGGACAGTGGTCAAGTGGTCAAGTGGAAGGTCATAAATGATTCACTTAATTCATGTGTTTTCTTTGGCAATATAACAAACTAATACAAAACATAAGATATTATATTCATGTATATACACTGCAACCTCTATCAAATGGCCCTCAAAACCTCTCTTTTGAATATTTTTTCGAAAAATTTATTAGTGAAATTTGCAACATTTGTGCCAAATTTAGAACTCCGAAAATTAAATTGTTCGTAATAATTTCTTGGTTTACAGAATTCATTACATTTTATTTGTTTTTTCATCTACCATTGCTCATTATAATGTCAGGTAGAAATTACCATGATAATATTTTCCCTGTATATCATTTATAGCACAAACTGATTCCCCATCACCTAAGAAACAAGATATATTGATTCGAAAAAAAAAGCGAAACTATTAACTTAATAATACTGTTGATACATCTGTTCATAACACTTAAGCTACCGGTATTTGCAATAAATTAATCGCAAGGTAAATCTGTCTGTAACACACAAATGTTATATACCATTGCTCCAAGATCTTAACAATTTCGATTTTGTTACTGAATATTTTTTCTTAGAGCACTTCTACCTTAAGCTAGTGGATTTTACCCGCGTATAGTGTTTCAAGTAATTAGCTCAGAAGAAGAAGTATATTTATTTGATTGTAACATTATACAAAATAATTATCTTGGTTTTTGTATGCAAAATAATTATCTGGGTTTTTTAGTCGGTTGAACACCACATGATATTAATGCACAATTGGCGACATTAAGGTCAAGCTTTAAGTAGCTTTATGTCATATTTATATTAATATACCAACCAGTATTTACTAAAAATATATATACTTGATTTAAGTTACGTTTTTCTTTGTATTGTATATAGAAATCAATATCCGAGATAAGTATTTATTGACTTGCGTTTGTTTTCTTTTCGCTGCATAAATGAACAGATTACCTGAATGTAAAACAATTGTGTGCATGCATGCATGCAGTTCAAATGCGGACTTCAAAGTTCCTCAGTTCCTCAAGAGAATATGAGTGTGATTTACTAGTTACTGAAGGGCCATTACCTGTACTCTAAATCTTCGCTATCTAAACATAATGTAGCTGATTACAAGGTGAAATTAGTTAACTGTGTACATGGATTTCGAGATTTTCTTCTAACAGTTGTGTGAACATATCTTTATCTATATATAGGTGTTTGTTTTAACAGGGTTGTTTTAATTGTTCATGTTAAGACAATTGTTTAACATCTCCTTACATCTTGGTTTGATCTATGAAAGTGGACATAGACTGAACGAGTAGACTGAGTGTTGGACGAGTACGCAGTATGACACAACACGTACCTAAGTTCATTGATATACTTGTCAGCTGTGAACACTGGTGAATAGTGGAGCTGATAAAACTAAAAGATAAAAGTTGTCGTTACTATATATAAACACAAAATAAACGACACTACAAACTTTTAACTCGGGATTTAAATAGCATGAAATATTTTACTGCACAGTTAAAAATGTAGTTTGACTGTCATTGTGGATTTAATAGAAGTTGAAAAATGTGTAAGAATTGAAGTTTTATGGATGTTGATGCAAATCGTAGTGTGATATGGTATTACAAATGTTAATCTGTATCAACAGCTGCCTGTGTTTGAGAGGTGGTGTTCGATAAATGTGCTGTACTATTAATTTGTGAGGATATATTTGTAGTGTAAAGTGAACAAGGATATAATATTGTTGACTACCGGTTCTCTATTTGTCTGATTGTTGTTGTTGTTGAGTGGTTTAAAAATAGTGAGTGACATAGTGTAAACAATCGAGGAGACTAAACGTGTATTATAAGTCTCTGTAGCTATAGTATACTATATATAGGTGCATCTTCATTTGGCAAATAGTATATAGAAGTATACATAATTTAGTGAATTTTTGTGTTCAATGTGTGAAAGAATAATTTGTGGCTGTAATCAGAAAAATTGATGCTGAACAGGATTTATATTAGATGCTGTCATTTTTTTGTGGAATACTTTTGTAAATCAGAAAAAGTGATGCTGAGCTGGTTTTACATTAAATTTTGCTTCTGTCATTGTTTTGTGGAATAAAAATTGCTGCTGTTGAATCAAGGAGATATTTATAGCTGAGATTGATTGATATACAGATGTGTTTTTAATTGTCAGTAATTCCATTCAAGGGTCATTGAGTTTGTATGTGTGTCTGCAAAGAAAGTTGCATCATTATCAGAAAAGTGTAGTGATTATTTAGAATCGGTGTAGGTCTGTTTTAAGTTTTGTGCAAATTTTGCGGCTGGTATATAAATTTGTATATTTGTAAAGTGACTGGAGATTTCAAGATTTCACCTGAAGATATTCAAATTTATATTTTATCATAGTGAATCACATCTCGGGCAATCATAAATAACGTGCAAATCTCGTTAATATTCAGGTTTTTCTGTGTTAATTGCTATTTTTGGAAATAACGAGGAAAATGGAAGTGGAATTCGGCGAATTAGGGGATCTAAATATGGCACATTTAGCTTTCAGGAATAGAAATAGACGTCATACACTGGCTAACGTTCGGTATGTTTTACCATGTTTATTATATTATATATTTGTTTGAACTTTTATTTCACTGTATTTGACAATTAAGTTGAAATTGCTGATGGGCCTAATATATTATAAATATAAAATATTATTATAGTGTTTCCTATTTTACTTGAGGTAATTTTACGTAGACACATAGTAAACACATAGTATGCGGGTTTTATTGTTTTTAAATTGTACATATGTTGCCTTTAACCATTGTGGTGACGTCACTTGCCCGTGATGCGTAAGCCCTGGGCAGTATCAACATAGAAGTAGAAAATGTCTCATCGTCATCATTCTGTCTATGTTAGACCACCTCGTGAGAACAGTCAAAGTGGTCTTTGTTTACAGGACATGGTCTTTGTTGAGAGATTAGTCTTTCATAACAGGTTTAAATATAATTTGATACTGGTCTAATATGAGGGAAAATGACGGTGTACTGTAAGAGGAAGGAGAAGAGGTTTTGTAATAGTGACATTTGTCTGGCAGGTGCTCTAAATAAACCATGGTTGTCTGTTTGGAGGTGGCCCTTAAAGAACATGTATGCTTGTTCACAGGTTGTCTTTATAATACAGGTACATTGTATTAATAAAGGAATGACTTAAATAAATATTCAGTAAAACAGCTTGTGACGACTATAGTATTACCTGTTTGAACGCACAATATGATGTCAGAGGACCAACAGCTGTAGTAGTAATAATAATAATAATAATAATATGTCGAACACATACTTGTACTTTATGTTGGCTAAGCTACACTAGAAAGCACCACATACTTCTACATACTTATTTCCTCCAATTTCGGAGAGTAACATAAGTTATTGTCATCTTGTCATCCTGGCAAGCCTGCTCTTAATGTGTAACATACTGTTAAATCATTAATTTTCATGGGGCATTAAATTTCGTGGATTTCAAGGTTCACAGTCAACCACAAAATCAAATCCCATTGAACAATAATTTTGTCCCTTGTATTTATAACCTGAAATGCAAAATCCACTAATTAACATCCCATCAAAATGGTATTTTTTACAAAAACCACGAAATTTTATCCCATCGAAAATTGAATGATTTTACAGTAGTTAATTAACTAATAGTACATTTAGTTACAAGTACATTAAGGTCATTTAGTTACTACATGTATAAGAGTACAGTGGAGTAAACCATCAATTTAAATAATTATATGGCATACTTAGTATAGGTCAGCAGTCAGAATCTATTTTCATTTACTGGTATATCTGTCAAAGTAACAATAGCTAGGTCACTAATTAAGTTATGTCAGACTTGCCTGAAACCATAATTTTAATTGTGGTACTTTAGGTCATCCGTTTATGTAAACAAACAAGATTTAATGTGCTGCGCTATAGCAACAAATTCTCATTGTTGCAAGGTCATTAGCATTTTGTCATTTGTAATGAAAAAGCTGGACATGAAGCAATTATTACAACGCAATATGAAATTGTGTAAATACGATGCATGGAAATGCCATAATATGATGCTTGACATTAAATGCAATAAGATATTGCAACATATACACGTTCTATGCCAAAATTAGCATCAATCGAATCATTCTGTTGACCATCTTATCGCACTTTTGCATATAATTATTATTGAGCATATCGACGGTACCAAACCAAAACCCTGTAACTCAATTTTGGCGCGAAAACTTTTTTTGCAGCATCCATATCTGCTAGACGTCCCGCGCATTTCTGTCTTGTGGCCATTTAAATAGCCAATGGTGTTACTTACATGGCATCAAGACAGAAATGCGCGGGACGTCAAGCAGATGCTGCAAAAAAGTTTTCGCGTCAAAATGAGTTACAGGGTTTTGGTTTGGCACCGTCGATATATATTATTGCATTATTATATTGCATGGTTAATTGTCTGTGCATTGTGTTTTGGGGTAAACTTTGACATGGCCCTTACAGGATTCTATACATTGAACATGGCCCTTACAGGATTCTATACATTGAACATGGCCCTTACAGGATTCTATACATTGAACATGACCCTTACAGGATTCTGTACATCACACGTGGCCTTTATAGGATTCTGTACATCCCACATGGCCCTTACAGGATTCTGTACATCCCACGTGGCCTTTATAGGATTCTGTACATCCCACATGGCCCTTACAGGATTCTGTACATCCCACATGACCCTTACAGGATTCTGTACATCACACATGGCCCTTATAGGATTCTGTACATCACACATGGCCCTTACAGGATTCTGTACATCCCACGTGGCCTTTATAGGATTCTGTACATCACACATGGCCCTTACAGGATTCTGTACATCACACATGGCCCTTACAGGATTCTGTACATCCCACGTGGCCCTTATAGGATTCTGTACATCACAAGTGGCCCTTATAGGATTCTGTACATCACACATGGCCCTTACAGGATTCTGTACATCCCACGTGGCCCTTATAGGATTCTGTACATCACACATGGCCCTTATAGGATTCTGTACATCACACGTGGCCCTTACAGGATTCTGTACATCACACGTGTCCCTTACATGATTCTGTACATCACAAGTGGCCCTTTTAGGATTCTGTACATCACAAGTGGCCCTTACAGGATTCTGTACATCACACATGGCCCTTACATGACTCTGGACATCACACATGGCCCTTACAGGACTCTGTACATCACACGTGGCCCTTACAGGATTCTGTACATCACACGTGTCCCTTACAGGATTCTGGACATCACACATGTGTTTAATAATGATTAGCAGAGAAGCTTTGTAAATGACTATGGTAGCATAATGCTTCCTTCTTAATATGTTTAAATTGTTCCTTCCTGGAGTAAGGGGTTGCAGAGGAAATGAGAAATCAAGGGACACTATTTTTGTGGAAGTCACCGAATTTCTTATTTGTGTACTTGTATACATTTGGCCTATATATACATGCAGCTGTGACCTATCTTTTGGTTTAATCAGTACTTTATATTATCATACATAGCTTGCATGAATTAGGGGTCCAGTGTGGACAAACAAAAGTTTTGCAATAGTATGTCAAATCAACCACTAAAACTTCTAGTGGTAATGTTATTGAGAATTATACTTAATTATATATTATTCAGTTACTTCCAATTGATTACATCTACAAATTGAAAGTAAACTTGTGAACTCCTAGGCTAGTACAAATTGTCTCAATGACAAAACTTTTAATCAGTATGGTATACTTTTAGTATCAGCAAGTTTTAGTATCCTTTCTGCTATCATAGTGTACTAATGCATATTTGCCAAAATAGTAAAATAATTAATGCATTTTGGCCGAAAATGGCCATTTCTGGCTTTCATAGTTCACGGCACATTTTTTACGCCCAAATTCTGATATGTCTTTGATACAGAAGTATCCCAGACTACAGAATATCATGTGATCAAAGTTGTGCACAGGTTTTTGGGCCCGCTGAAGCCCCTTTAAATAAAGGTTGTAACGTTTTCAAAACATAATTACTGGTCATTCGGGCACTGGATGACAATGGGTCACTGTCCCCTTGTTATTTCAGGTGACCTTTATATGGGCATTTTGGACTTCTTTCACTTTTGGTTGGATATGTGGTATTCGGTTTATCTGAGTACTGCAAGGCAGTTAAATATCTAAAGGACACAATATAGGGACCATGTGAATTGCTAGAAGGCTGTAAGGGGCTAATCTAATTTAACCTTTATGCATAATGTTTTATGTCAAACATTCATGAGATTGTTGTTCCTTCTTCCCGTCCCGTATCTGGATCTGGAATTCTCTGCCCACTCGTCTGGCAGGAGCCCCCAGCATCGGGGCCTTCAGGATGGGCATCGCAGCATTCTCTGCCCACTCGTCTGACGGGAGCCCCCAGCATCGGGGCCTTCAGGATGGGCATCGCAGCATTCTCTGCCCACTCGTCTGGCAGGAGCCCCCAGCATCGGGGCCTTCAGGATGGGCATCGCAGCATTCTCTGCCCACTCGTCTGGCAGGAGCCCCCAGCATCGGGGCCTTCAGGATGGGCATCGCAGCATTCTCTGCCCACTCGTCTGACAGGAGCCCCTTCAGGATGGGCATCGCAGCATATGTGTTAATACTACTGCAATGTTTTTAAACTTAGCACTTGTTTTAGCATTACATCCACCTTGTAAATAGTCAGCACTCTGTACAATTATGCTCCAGAGCCAGCCATTAACAGTGCGGCAAGAAGGAGATCACTGTACTGTTAATTAAGCATATATCATAAATTGCCAACATATACATATCACTTAACTTTGTCTCAACAGATAGTCTGGGTGGTACTTTATTCCCCACTTTCCTTCTACAGACATTAATGGAAAGATATTACAGCGTATGAACTAGTCAACTTCCAGTTATCACAATAAGGCGTACACATTGAATTGTACAGTATCCAAATAAGTCTTATAGTGATCTGAAGTTACACACAAGTTTAATCGCAATAAGTCATACAAGTTTAATTGTACAGTATCCCAAAAAGGCTTATTATGCTTATTACTTTTATGATTTGAGTCTGGTTGGTATTATTATTACCCACTTATCAATGGATATTGACATATGTATTGTGTACATGCAGACCATGTTTAAGTTCATGTACATACATATTTTGATAGTTACAATTATAGGTTAAGGTTAGAGATTTTGTCACAATTAAAGTACCATTAACATTTAAGGTTGTATGATCTAGCTGATAACCATGTTTTAACTTGCCATGGTAGGAAAATAATGACATATATCACATATAGGTCATAGGGAAAACGTGTGTTTTCCCAGCTTCACAAATAATGGACTGATGTGAAGGATAGCTGCTTAAAATTGTTTTAGGTCACATGGGATTCAAGTTAATGTGCCTTTATTCTGTTACAATTAAATACAAAGGTATATTTTACCTCCTGTGGGACATTATTAACAGGCCAAAATCGACCATTTAACTTCACAAGATATTTATGCCCCAGCATCTACTGATGTGGAGGCTGTTGGTTAAATACACTTTAAAGTTGATTGACTTAGCTAAGGAACATTTTGTTGAATTAGCATTGTTTACAATATTGGTGACACCAGACACGATCCAAGTCTCTTGGCTCCATTGTTTACAATATTGGTGACACCAGACACGATCCAAGTCTCTTGGCTCAATTGTTTACAATATTGGTGACACCAGACACGATCCAAGTCTCTTGGCTCAATTGTTTACAATATTGGTGACACCAGACACGATCCAAGTCTCTTGGCTCAATTGTTTACAATATTGGTGACACCAGACACGATCCAAGTCTCTTGGCTCAATTGTTTACAATATTGGTGACACCAGACACGATCCAAGTCTCTTGGCTCAATTGTTTACAATATTGGTGACACCAGACACGATCCAAGTCTCTTGGCTCAATTGTTTACAATATTGGTGACACCAGACACGATCCAAGTCTCTTGGCTCAATTGTGTACAATATTGGTGACACCAGACACGATCCAAGTCTCTTGGCTCAATTGTTTACAATATTGGTGACACCAGACACGATCCAAGTCTCTTGGCTCAATTGTTTACAATATTGGTGACACCAGACACGATCCAAGTCTCTTGGCTCAATTGTTTACAATATTGGTGACACCAGACACGATCCAAGTCTCTTGGCTCAATTGTTTACAATATTGGTGACACCAGACACGATCCAAGTCTCTTGGCTCAATTGTTTACAATATTGGTGACACCAGACACGATCCAAGTCTCTTGGCTCAATTGTTTACAATATTTGTGACACCAGACACAATCCAAGTCTCTTAGCTCAATTGTTTACAATATTCGTGACACCAGACAAAATGCACAATTTATTCAATTCCCACAAGGAACATATAGTTGTTTGACTGCAGGAAATACAAATACCAGATTCCAGTGATTTGGTATATTACATTGCCTTTATGGTTTGTGGTCCAAGTGTGGTCAGTTGTGAGGCAAATCTTTATTATGAATATTGTCTGGATATTGTGTGTAGACAATTGTGAGAAAAAATTTCCTTGGTAAATTGTTTATGGTGTGGTTGCTTTCCTTACCTGCTCAGTTTCGACAGCTTGTAGGGCGCTACCTCAGTTACCATTGAGTTTTCAGTTTAATTCCTGGGCTGGGCAGGTTTTGTTTCATTCTTGGCATTGGCTCATCACAGCTAGGGCATGTCCTTGTCATAGATATGGAGTGCTTGTCAGTCTCAGTGGAAGCAGTCTGAAATTTTGGTCCCTTGCCCTTGGATTTGATTCCTTGTGTGGAAGTCTAAAATTTTGGTTCCTTGCACATGGGTTTGGTTCCTAATACCTGTCGGCAGTTTTAAATTTTGGTTGATTGTGTGAAAGCACGGTCTGAAATTTTGGTTCCTTGCACTTGGGTTTGGTTCCTTGCATGAAAGCAGTCTGGAAGTTTTGTTGATTGAGTGAAAGCAACCATCTGTATGAAGTGGATTATGATTGATTGAAGAATATAAAATGGAAGCCATTCTGGTTCCTTGCAGATTTACATTGATGTCAACTTGTATTGTATGTGTGTCTAGACATTTGACATTCAAATTGTGTTAGTGTACTTATAATAACTTAATAATTTAATTTTACATGTCATAATTATAATTGATTTCTTTTGGCAAAGAAAGAAAATATCTATTTTATGAGCATTTTGTTCAATAACATAATGTATACTAAAGCCTTTGCATGAAGGTCACCTTTTAATGCCATGGTAACTCTAAACATAAATGGAATAGATTGACTGTGAAGATGTTTAATTTTGTTTGTTGTTAGGGTTGGGGGTTATTTGGGGGGGGGGGGGGGTGTGAGTGAGAATGTTCATACTCTGAAATGAGATGACTTTGCCTTGCTTATATTATGTAAATGTGAATACCTGCCCGTTTGAACTTCTCATGTTCATCATTTAGACCAAGATGAACTGACCCAGAATTTTGACCTTTACTATTACAAACCCATTTATTTGTGAAGTTGATGGTTCGTTACAGTTTCATTGGTGCAAAAGCTGGTCATGCACTTGTGAAGTAATGAAGTTTATGTTACAATTATGTACATATAAGGATAGTTGCAATTATTTAGGTTCATTATTTCTTGTCATAAAGCTTTTATGTTGTTGATGGTGTGTGGCATTAAGCAGTATTTATGTTGTTTTATTGGGTGTTTTATGAGACACCAAGTGTGACTTATATAAACACGAGACAATTAATTAGTCAATGTAATTAACATTAATACTTCAAGTCTGACGTGTTCATTATTAACTTGTGCATGATACGTCATAGCTAATTATCATTCAGTTTGATGATTGTTTTATGTTAACAGAATTCTAATTCTTACAAAAGTTACTTCCCCTGTTCGGTTTGTGATTGGCATATAAAAATGTTTTTCATGCCCCATAGATGCAGGTGGCATATAGTGTCAAGTGAGTGTCCTGTCCCTTTGTTTGTCTATTACAAAATGTTGAAACTAAAATATTAAGTCTATCGTGGCATTGCTTTCACACTTGACATACTTGTTTACCATCATAAAAACAATACATTATCAAAGCCATGTAACACTATCAAACATTTCTACAGAATTATTGCCCCTGAATGACTTAGCTATTTGATATGGACATGGTTTTCACCAGGGCATAAGCATAAAACTTCTTTAAATGCAAAAATACACTTGAAATATAGATTACTAGAGAACTCATTGAGCTCAATAATGGGCTCACAATCTAAAATGTATTTCTAAATATTTCTTCACGATTTGGGTTGAAACATTAATTAATTTCCATAAAAAAAGATGTGTTCTTTGTCTTGCAAAATGTTCTAAAATCAACTGAAGATGTGGAGATTTAATGTTGCAAAGTTAAATCAATCTCCTAATAAGAACTTCACAGTTTTGTTTTTGTATCTGAGCTTCAGATTCCATCTTTATTTCTCGATGATTATTTTGTGACATGTATTTCCTGCAGTGATTGATGCCCTAGCTTGCATCTGAGCTTTCTCTGCTACTTTGTTATTATATATATATCCACAAAGGGATTACAATACTATAAGCTGCTTATGTTTGGTCTTTGCAGACGTGTCTCAAGTGTCTATAGCACCACAACAACAGTGATTAGATGAAAATTTGATAAAATGTTTTATCATTGAATATCAATATCATTAGTTGGAATTGTCACATTTTTAGCTCCCTTGTCACTTAGTCTGCAAGGTTAGATGTTTGTGATTGCTTTAAGTTCATCTGCTATCTGGATGCTGTCAATTCAATTTACTGTAAATACTCAGACATAAGTCGGACGAAAACAGTCCCAAAAAAAATTAAAAAGTCATCCACGACTTATGGAAGAGTTTACTACACTACTCACAATTTTGTCAGAAAATCATTACATTACTCCTGACTTTATCTGAAACTGACCGCATCCCCCTGACTTTATCTGAAAATGACCACACTTCCATCAACTTTGTCTGAAAATTACTACACTCCTCCATATCCTTTCTGAAAATCACAACATTCCTCCCAACTTTAGCTGAAAATGACCACATTTCCTTCGACACTTAACACTGAGCACATTATTTCAGCTTTAACAAAAATTGAATACTATACATGCGACCTATGAAAGGGTTTAGACAAAAACCTTGATTTTTCATTCAAAAGTCCCCCTGCGACTTATGGCTGCATGCGACTTATGGCTGCGTATTTACGGTACTTGAAAACTCACTAGAGGTCAGAATTTGCTAAAATCTTTATGAAACTTGGTCACAATGATCATCTTTATTAAAGATAGGTCCTGTAAGACATTGGTTCTTCATGGGTCAAAACCTGAGGCATAAGGTCCAATAAAAGAAAACAAACTTGTGGACTCTTGGTCACAATTTTGGTCAAGTTAACATCTTCAATAAGTCTAGGTAAAATGTGATATTTGATCTGATCATGAAGTTGGTGTGAAAGACTAGTTCACATGGTAAAATATACTCTCACATTATGCCATGACCTTAGTAACTTTCAAATTAAATATCTGATTTTGAACTTAATGTACCATATTTTTGTTGCAACTTGGAATGCTTGCACTTATTTATGATAATATTGATGAATTATGTTTGTGTGTTAAAATCTAGTTCAACTTCAGAAATTGCCCATAATAATATTTTGTATATCATCTTTACTTATTTTCATGGCTCAATAATAACATGGTTTAAGAGCATAGATAGGTTGATAAACCATAATTTACAGATACTGTAATATTCCTATATTTTCATGGATGATTAGAGATATTTATTTGAAACTTCAAAAGCTATATTAGATTTAGATTAGCTGTTTATAATCTTTGAATAGGCTTTGATCTCATCATTCAAAAAAATGGTATTTCATGTTCCTAATAACATATTTGGGGGATATTTCGTTATAGTTGATTATACACTATCTATATTAATAACATATTTTTAGTAATTATGCTTAAAACATATTCCAATCACTTCGTGTATGATAAAATAACCGTGGATTAAATGGTTTACATAATTGGACAGATTTATTCATTTATATACCATCATAATGCATAGCAGTTCAAAATTACTCACTTAAATATGCTTCAGAATGATTAAAAAATTGTTAAAATAGGTTAATTTTGTTGTGTTGAAAACAAGCTGATTCGAACCTTCCACACCCCCCCCCCCCCCCCCACTCCGAGCTCAGACTCTGCCACAGAGGGAGGTGAATGGCTTCAAACATGGTTTAATGTGTGAATTATAATTTTCCTTCTTTCTGATCATTTGATCTGTCACATTATAACTCAAGGTTATAGGAATAATGTATTGGTGTTTCTATCATAGTGTGACACTGCCATATATCAGGATACCATATCATGTTCTGCTTTCCATCCAATACTTTCCCATTTATCGGTACTCCAAAGCCAATTTCGCTAACTAGATATTTTGCTGCATCACGTTCAATATGACTTTATCTATTCTAAATTTTATCAGAAATTCTGTTTTATCAACACCTAGTTACCCAATGTACTACAATTGGATCCAAATTCATCTCTCTGAGAAATAAGTATGTATGTGATTCGGAGCACTTTCATTGTCAATATACTTGATGGAACCTTTTCTGAATAATACATAGATATAACACCCTAGGGTGTTCATAGTTCAAAGACACATATTATTATATTGGTTATCTAAACTTATATGCTGTTTTCATTAATTGATATTATATATATTGTATTGTGTTTCACTTAATCTATTATCTATTATTATATTAATATTAGAATTGTTTTGAAGCAATCATTTTAATGGGTTTAGATATGCTATGGCTAACATCTGTTTACAAATGTCATCACATAAAAAATGTTTCCTTTTAATAGTTATTAAGTGGTTTGTCAACCAAGTATGTCATGGTTTGTTTTAGGGAATAAAATGAAATGGAATATTAAATCTGAATGTTGGCAAAACTCAGGGCCAGTTGGTCTGTTACTACAAGGCAGCACCCCAAAAGTTTGAAATACCTTATAGTTTGACATATCTCAGGTATACTTTTGTTGCTTCCCTTTATTACCAGATTTTTTGTTGCTTCCCTTTATTACCAAAATCTGGTAATTAGATAAGCGGTTTCGGGGGGGGGGGGGGGGGGGGGGGGGGACGGAGGATGCGCTGTCCAAAATTTTGTTTCCGATTGATAACTTGAGTTTGGAATGAGATATCATGATAAAACTTGATGTGTAGGTAGCTTATATGAAAACCTTACTTGGGATTGAAAGTCAGGGCCGTGTCTATAAATTTACCCCTAAGTGTCTTTTCAGAATTGACTCGTAAAGTTCTTTAATTAACTTGGCAGATGTACATTTGAGCAGCGAAACATGTGTGACTATGTCATTAATAATCTGCACAAATGCAGGCCAGCTTGTCATGCACTTCAGTGATCTATCTGAGGTACACTTTATGACTTTCCTATCATTTAATAGACTGGATGTAAAATTGTCTTTGTGTGAAATGAGTTCTTTATATTCTGCTAATTTTTTGGCCGAGGGACACAAGCCTGTGATCAGCATATAAATGAGGTACAGGACGACTGAATAAGAAACAATGTGGATATTGGTATTGATTCAAATATTTGTGGTGTTCCCATGTATGGTGTGCATTTATATAGTTATAGAAACAACTCTTTAAAGACTAAAATTATCTAGTCTGGGAATTGAAAAAGATTCCTTTATGACTCAGTACTTTAACTGGATTACAACAGTGACATCTGACATCACTGTGTGTTTCACACTGTATTATGTAATACCATTATTACAATCAAAACATGTCTGCAAAAACCACTGGTTTTCATCTCCTGACGAGATAATATTCAATAAAACATGTATTTAACCTGTTAATAGAGACTACCTCTCAACATAGCCCACTTTTGGTAAATAAAAGTTCCCATGTGTGGTCTTACAGACAGGTTTTACTGTGTGTATAATGTGGAATCAATATTGTTATAAATCCTTTACCTTATTATGTCTTGTATACAAACTTCAATATTGATAAAGTGTCCAGATACTTGACTCCCTATCAATCTCATTAACTCTAGATCCTGTCATTTTCTGTTGTTGACAGGTATAGTGACATGTTAATTATAGCAGATCCGATTTTAACGAGATTGATATTATAAAATATCAATACAAACTTTAGCTAGTTTGATAATACTCATGTTTATAGACTAATGATACTTAAGTACCAATAATTTAAAGAAAAAAGTAATTATAGAATACTGAAGCGCACAGATAATCCTGATATATAAGCAACACAGAAACGACAGCAGTGCCTAAAATTGCCAGCTACAGTAGAGTCACATATCAAACAAGTGATTGGCCCATCAATATCACCAAACAGGATATTTCAAGCAAGCCAAGCAAATTCTGAAAAAGAAGATTTTGATCAAGCCTTATAATTATACTTATAATTATACTTACCTAAAACCTGATTCAGTCAGAATTCTGAGGGTCTAAATATTGCCGCCTTTGGTGCAACAATGTTGTATATTTCTATATACAACTATATAATGAAATACAACTATGTTGCACCAAAGGGACAATGTGCACCTTGTGGAAATTTCACAGCAGACAATACAGGAAATCCTACAACACAATCTTTCACCCACTATGCAATCTAAATTTCGGTAGTTTTTGAATGTCAAAAGTCTTGTTACATGCTTTGTTGTTAGGAAGTGTTCTGAACAATCAGTAACAGAGGGATATTATTAAGCTTTCACCAGAGTCTGCTGCCAAATCTGTCAATCAGAATCACTTGCTGTAACAAACCTGATGAATTCTGCCTTAAAATAAATGTCTTAGACATCCATGTAATTACATGATCGCTGGTAGGTTTTTGTCCATCAGGTATGTTTATAATATAATACCTATAATAGATATATTGCTAGCTTAGAATGAGAAGGTGGTAATAAGTGCAAAATCGATACTTTGAGAATTAACAAGAAAAAAATGTCTGAAATTTACTCTTTACGTATGGTAAAACAAGCTTTGACAACTTCATTTTGGTCAACATGACAAGTTACAATTTTCATTAAAATCGGCTCGTATGAAGGAGATTGTGATGCAGATTTCAAATATGTATCAGTCTTATAAGGTCTTAAAGTAGTAGTTACGACCTTCTCATTCTAAGCCAGGGATATTTCTTTGACTTTTAAACATTATAAGTTTCACTTGTGGTTGCAATTGCATAGTTTGAAAATAAAATATCGAAAAAAAAATTGGTGCCAGTACATGCTGATCAGCAAGGTGTATTTGATTAAATTCAATTTGATATTTGGATAGAATATGCTAATATTTGATTAAAACCAATATTTTCCTACACTTTTTTATCGTAATCCAAACAAGCATGATTTAGTAGAATCAGAACACGATACATATATACGTCAGTTGCATGTTTTTATTGCACTTCAACAAGCAAATAACTTTCTTTTACAGCACTTATCTGTACTCATGTGTGTAGGAGGAAAACTTCTCATAAAGTGCTTGTTAACACCGAAAGCGTTTACTTTGCATGTTTGCTTTTATTTCAGTAAAAAGACTATTTCAATGGGGCCTAAATTTGTGGGTTTTGCATTTCTTGTAATAAATACAAGGGCCAAAATGAGCGTTCAATGGGATTAAAATTTGTGGTTTAAGGTGAACCACAAAATCCACGAAAATTTAAACTCCCACAAAATTAATGATTTTATAGTTCATTAGAGGGTCCAGAGAGCCCTGGACCGCTCACCTTGTGACCATATAGTATGCTCTCTAGCAATTTACATTAGAGGGTCCAGAGGGCCCTGGATCGCTCACCTAATGTGACCATTTAATATGCTCTCTAGCAATATACATTAGAGGGTCCGGAGGGCCCTGGATCTCTCACCTTGTGACCATATAGTATGCTCTCTAGCAATATACATTAGAGGGTCAAGAGGGCCCTGGATCGCTCACCCTGTGACCATATAGTATGCTCTCTAGCAATATACATTAGAGGGTCCAGAGAGCCCTGGATCGCTCACCCTGTGACCATATAGTATGCTCTGTAGCATTATACATTAGAGGGTCCAGAGGGCCCTGGATCGCTCACCTTGTGACCATATAGTATGCTCTCCAACATTATACATTAGAGGGTCCAGAGGGCCCTGGATCGCTCACCTTGTGACCTTATAGTATGCTCTCCAACATTATACATTAGAGGGTCCAGAAGGCCCTGGATCGCTCACCTTGTGACCATATAGTATGCTCTCCAACATTATACATTAGAGGGTCCAGAGGGCCCTGGATCGCTCACCTTGTGACCATATAGTATGCTCTCTAAGCATTATACATTAGAGGGTCCAGAGGGCCCTGGATCGCTCACCTTGTGACCATATAGTATGCTCTCTAAGCATTATACATTAGAGGGTCCATAGGGCCCTGGATCGCTCACCATGTGACCATATAGTATGCAGTTTTATACGAGCGAAGCAAGCTAGAAAATTATAGTTACTTATTCTTATTTACTTTACTTATTTTTTACTTGATGATATTCACTTATTGCCTGGCTACGTGCCTGTCATTGACAAGATGATCACCGGAAACATTCATGTTTGTATGTGTAGCCTAGTATCTGTTGCATGATGAATGTAAATAATGTAATACATGGGAAACAGATTGTGTACTTTGCTGAATAAATAGTCCCATTGATTAGATTTGTGCAAAATTTGTGCTATAAATATGCATAACATAACCTCATGTTTGAATTTATCCTGCTCAACAATTTTTCAGTTACATAAGGAGGCTGATCAACCTCATCAGTTTTTTTTAACTCTTTACTCACCAGTACTAAAACCATCAACAACTTTAACAGTACACAAATGTCATGCCATATATGCAGAGGAAATACAACATTTTTGTCAAATTTTCATGGAAGTTATGGCAGGTACCAAGCTGTAAATTTCAATTGCAGGTTTACAGATCCAGTGCATTTAAATCACAGAATAAAATCTAAATTAATTCGGTCAAGTTTGAATATAGTTCATTTATGGTATGAATAGACCATGGTGTCAAATCATAAGCTTTGTACATGTAGTAATTTGTTGCTACATTTTTGCACATGGGGCATTTGAGAATCTTGGTCAAGAATTTATGACTTGTAGGCACAGTCTTTGAAGATGGATCCAGTGAGCGATATAGAGCAATATTTGGCCCTCTTGTATTAATTTTTGTATAGTTCTTATTATATCGCTGGCTTAGAACAAGAAGGTCGTAACTACCAAATCGATATGTTGAGAAAACAAGAGAAAATTGTCTGTAATTTACTCTTTACCTATGGGAAAACACGTTTTTAAAACTTCATTTTGGTCAACATGACAATTTCAGATTTTCATGAAAATGTGCTCATAAGAAGCGCCTTGTGAAGCAGATTTCAAATATGCATGAGTCTTATAAGGTCATAAGAGGTAGTTACGACCTTCTGATATTAAGCCATTGATATGTATTGGCAAGAATTCTTCTATAATAATTTAAAGCTTTTGTAACTTAATTGTGGCACAGGTTCTCTTACATAGCTTTGACATTTAAGTCCAAATGTCTATCATATTGCATTAATGTTACAGTGGAATAATTTGTGAGATTTTCTATTTTCTACTACTAACTTCTCCTGTTATAATCTGTATGCATTCTTGTATCATTATTGATAAAATGTCACTCAAAACAGTTAGTAAGCTAAATTTTCTTAAAAAATATATTAATGGAATGCTGTGTTTTCGATAATGTCTGTTGTTTCTGTTACCATGTTCTTAATGTAACAAATACCATGTAATCTGGTAACATTTGAAATAACTGAACAGAAATAAGAATCACTGTTGCTTGTTTTAGTTGGAAGATGATGAAAGTAATTAAGGAATTTCATGCATTTTATGGTAGAGATTTTTATATAGAAACACTGCACAAAGTTTGCCAGCTCTCGTTGTTTGCCATTGGGTGGACTTCAATGAAACGTCACATGGATATTTTTTGCCAAGACTTTGTCTTGAATTGTAGGTTGGATGATTTTTTAGAAAAATAATCTCCCCCCCTTGTGATTGACATACATTTCTGTGACCAAATTCTTGTCCTTGTTGATGAAACTGACCAAATGCAGCTGTTTATTAGCTCACCTGACCACAATGTGGTCATGGTGAGGTTTTGTCATACCGAGATGTCCGTCGTCCGTCGTGCGGCGTGCGTCGTGCGTCGTGCGTTGTGCGTCGTGCGTCCGTCAACAATTTCTTCAAACGACTTCTCCTCCTAAACCGCTTGGCCAAATTTGATAAAACTTAACAGGAATGTTCCTTGGGTGGACCTCTACCAAAGTTGTTAAAAAAATTCCAGTCCGTCGCATAACTAGGTCACACAGGCTAAAAATAGATTTTTAAAAAGGAAACTTCAAAAATCTTCTTCTCTCAAACCGTAAGGCCTAGAGCTTTCATATTTAGTATGTAGCATCACCTTGGGGTCCTCTACTAAGATTGTTAAAATTATGTCCCTGGGGTCAAAATTGGCCCCGCCCCGGGGGCCCTTAGTTTTACATAGAGTTATATAGGGGAAACCTTAAAAAATCTTCTTCTCCGAAATCGCTTGGCTCAGGGCTTTCATATTTGGTATGTAGACTCAGCTAGCGGTCCTCTACAAAGATTGTTCAAATTATGTCCCTGGGGTCAAAATTGGCCCCGCCCCGGGGGCCCTTAGTTTAACATAGAGTTATATTGAGAAAACTTTAAAAAATCTTCTACTCCAAAATTGCTTGGCCCAGGGCTTTCATATTTGGTATGTAGACTCAGCTAGAGGTACTCTACAAAGATTGTTCAAATTATGTCCCTGGGGTCAAAATTGGCCCCGCCCCGGGGGCCCTTAGTTTTACATAGAGTTATATAGAGAAAACCTTAAAAAATCTTCTTCTCCGAAACCGCTTGGCCCAGGGCTTTCATATTTGGTATGTAGACTCAGCTAGAGGTCCTCTACAAAGATTATTCAAATTATGCCCCTGGGGTCAAAATTGGCCCGCCCCGGGGGCCCTTAGTTTTACATAGAGTTATATAGGGGAAACCTTTAAAAATCTTCTTCTCCGAAACCGCTTGGCCCAGGTCTTTCATATTTGGTATGTAGACTCAGCTAAAGGTCCTCTACAAAGATTGTTCAAATTATGCCCCTGGGGTCAAAATTTGCCCCGCCCCGGGGGCCCTTAGTTTTACATAGAGTTATATAGAGAAAACTTTTAAAAATCTTCTTCTCCGAAATTGCTTGGCCCAGGGCTTTCATATTTGGTATGTAGACTCAGCTTGAGGTCCTCTTCAAAGAGTGTTCAAATTATTCCCCTCGGGTCAAAATTGGCCCCACCCTGGGGGTCACCATTTTACTTAGACTTATATAGGGAAAACATATAAAAATCTTCTTGTCTTAAACTACAATGCCTAAGAGCTTTGATATTTGGTATGTAGCATCATCTAGTGGTCCCCTACCAAGATTGTGCAAATTATGCCCCTGGGGTCAAAATTGGCCCCACTCGGGGGGGTCGCCGTTTTACATAGACTTATATAGGGAAAACATATTAATATCTTCTTGCCTAAAACTAGACTGCCTAGAGTTTTGATAATTATTATGTAGCATCATCTTGTGGTTTTCTACCAAGATGTTCAAATTATTCCTATGGGTGAAAATTGTGCAGGGTTTATAATCAGGTGAGCGATATTGGGCCATCATGGCCCTCTTGTTTAATTAAAGAAACAGTAAAATCATGTATCAAATTTGAGCATCACAATAGGGCCATTTTAACTTTCCGCTTTCTGACAAATTGGAATCAACATCCTTTAGCCATGGAGCTCAGAGTAATTAATGCATGGTACAGGAAAAGGTAGGGTCATAGATTAAAGGGTTACATATAACCAATTTGATAATTCTCAGTATTTTTTAGAAGGAATAAAGTAGAAGCCAAAGAAACATTTCAGGAATTTCTACTTAAATATCGCAGACTTATAGATCATTGTGTAGATCAAAGGGGGCGTGTTACATGATACGGTGCTAATTAATTGAAACATTGTTTGTTTGAGGAAGTACATACTTTCACAATGCTGGAATTCATGTTATACATCATGGTTTCACATTAAGCTTGACTTCTATTGCTGCTTAGCAAATAAAAGCATAGTTCAGTGGCAGACACAGTAAAAATATAGTGGCAGACACAGTGAAAAACAAGAAGATATATTGTACAAGCAAAGAAAACAAAAAGGTCTTACATTGGCACTGAATTTCATGGTTTGGCTGCGTTAACTGTCTGCTGTAATTAAGTCTATTATCCTCTTTATTTAGACACAAGTTTATTATAGTTTAATGTTACTGTAGTTAGATGATGATCATAAATATTTTATGTCTACTGACACTCCCCCACACAGTGGTTCTAAAATACTTAGGAGAGGAGAATATAGGTGCACATGTCATAATGAAATCCTTGGCATCTTGTTAGTTTTGTGTTTTAATGGCATCTGTCTGTCAACCTGACAGTGATCTTCTGAGCTAGTTCATATCTATTACTTGTCAATCATATTATTTCAAATGTTTCGTCCTTCAGTCCATTTAAACTTGTTTATTTACTGCAATGGTGAAGGCACCTGTTTCAATGTTGCTAATGTAAGATGAAGCCTGTTGCTATTAAAAGAAAGATCTATCTTACATGGGCACACATGCAACATAGAGCGGGATATTGACCCTATTTAGCTAATTAGATGAACACGAGTCGGCTATAAAACATTTAAAAGGTCTTTTTGGGAGCAAAACAAAGTATGCTTTATCAAGGTCATTATTCCAGATTATTTTTAATGCGAATGTACTGCAAATGCCATGTTAGGATGATGTCACGTTGACACCACAAACGATTAATAATGTAAAAAACTCAAGATTTTCTCGAATTACATCCCTGGTCAAATACGACCCATTGGTTGAGATATCCTTATCCTTCATAGAGCTCATGTTGGATTCTTATAATCTACCATGTTGGATCCTTGTAATCTACCATGATGATTTTGACACAATTTGATAACCGTTTACTCCATTGAGACATATTTTGATACTTAGATACTTCTGGTAGTATTCCTCTATCTCTGTAGCCGTGTGTTTTGTCCTGTGTATCTCCCTTTAATGCCTATAAGCACCATATAAGTGCATGAGCAGAAATAATTCTGGCACATTTTGTTCTATTTCATTAATATCACCTGACCATTGAATGGATTGTGACACCAAAAAAGAAGAGACATATTAGTGGTGTCAATTTCTATTAGTCTGGATGACATATCAGTCTACAGTATATTGGTTGGTGTAACATGATTATAACAAGAGAATAATTCGATGGCTTAGAATTAGAAGGTCGTAAGTGTGACTTACAACCTTTTAAGATTCATACATATTTAGAATAAGCATCAGAAGGCGCTTCTTGTGAGCCCATTTTCATAAAAATCTGAACTTGTCATGTTGACCAAAATGAAGTTGTATAAGTTTGTTTTCTAAAAATATTGATTTGGTAGTTACAACCTTCTTGTACTAAGCCATCGAATTCTTGGATATGGTTATCAAATAATAAATGTTCACATGATATATTTTTTTATTAGTTTTGGGTCAGTGAAAATAACATGCCATTTTTCGTCAAGAGGGAATTGCAGTAATAACTGATTGTCTGATAATGTTGTTTGTATTGTTGTTGTAAAATCTAAGGCATATTCTTATTCAAAGGGCTGACAACATGGAATTTTAGCAAAAACATGATAAACTAAACATTTACAAAGCCAGGGTTTAAAGACATCCCTCGTTAGAGTAATAGCTAGAAACGGATTCAAAAGCTGAGAAAAAATTATTGTCCCGGGTAAGAAAAATAGCTTCCCTGTGACAGTCAGTCCCCTTGGAATAGTTACTGGATCCACTCATATACTGTAATCCTCTTTATGTTTTTTATGCCCTATCAGATTTTGTGATGATCTCTTGAAAGTTATTTGGTGGTGTTATATCAATAGTCCTGGGAGTTTGACTGGCAGAGATAAATGATCTAATGGTGATAAGTGTAACACTGTATAGAGATAGTTAGAATGATGGGTTTGTATGATCCATTCAGTGATTTACTATAAAATAATCAATTTTTATGGGAATTAAATTTCAAGGATTTCGTAGTTCGCCTTGAGCCACGAAATTAAATCCCATTAAACAATAATTTTGACCCTTGTATTTATTACCTAAAACACAAAATCCACTAATTAACGTCCCATCGAAATGGTCTTTTTTACCAAAACCACTAAATTTCGACCAATGGAAATTTAAAGATTTTACAGTAGTATTATAGTCATGGTCATAATCACTTAAACATATTGTGGGAAACTCAAACATAGAGAACTAGAGATACATGCTGTACAGATCCAGAGGGGGGGGGGGGGAGACTGTGGCAGCCTGTGTCTTTTTCAATCTCATTAAAATCAGATTCTAACAATCTTGTAAACTACTGCAGAATATCTCTGCACTTTCAGATTTGTGAAAGTAGTGATTTGATTGGATGCTGTAAAGTTCACATAAACATGACCCTATATGGAGTGTTGTCAGATCCTATATCAGTGTAAACTAGTGGAGCTAATAATTATGGGTCTGATTTAAATGAGATTGGGTCTTTTTGTAATTTCTGATTAAAGTGCTGTGTCTGTATGGGCTTCAAGACTTAGTGTTTCTTGTATGCTTTTATCATGATATACTGTAATCCTGATACATGGCTTGTCTGTTTAGTCACAGAATTGTCTCTGTTTCCATGTGGCTCTGATGGAATTGAAAACTACACTGTTATGCACTAAAGGAACATGTCCGGTTACTTGATATCCGAGTGTCAAACTAAAGTAGGTTTTCTGCAGTTCCTTCTTAGCCGTGTTATAAGGTGAAATATTTGGCAGAACTAATGAACGGGTGTATGGGGATTACTAAAGCATTGCCCATATGGGCTAATGGAAGTGTTTCACATGCTGATTGAAGGTTATTTACATATCTGTACTAACTGAAGATTATTCCCTTCTAATCATTCTACTGCATGTATGTGGATAGTGTATGTTTTTTCTGAGTGTTTTTTGATGAAGGAATGTCACTGTAAATCACCATAAGCCCGTTATTTGTAGACCAAAATAACTTACATTGTCATGTTTTGTTGCCAGAAGGATTGGGATGCTCTTAGCTTACTTTCTAAAATAATGCTCAGAAATCGCTGTTGTTGAGATCAAGATTTGCTGATTCTACTATAAGCCTTGACAATAAATCAACAGATTACCTTTTTTCCCACAATATTTCATCACCCAATATTTCATGTTGCCCTGACGTCTATGCTCATCAGAACATAAGTTGGAACTTGCAGTCATTACAAAACTGAATTTGGCACCTTGATTTTGTGCTTAACTTTGGTACATCATGGTATGCAGAGTTACAGATCAGCTGTGTTTTGGGGTTATGACCCTATTAATTTTCTTAAAAACTCAATAGAATTTTGAGAGGAGGAAGTAAGAAAAAGCAATAACAATCTGAAATACCAAAAAAGGAGAGGATAATTTAGTGAAAGACAGTCCATAACATACCATTTACGCATGAGTTTGATTAAATACCCATTGGCAAATAAAGTTTGTCAAACCCTATCAAATATGAAACTTGGGGGGGGGCTAAAATGCCCAATGAACTAAAACCTAAAACCTTATCTGTAGCTCTGCTGAGAATATAAAATAATTTGGTATTAAACTTGGTATACTAGGAAAAAGTTTGGCACTTAATCTTTGATATATATAACAAGAAAGAGTTCATTGCTAAACTTTTGTTTGTCAGATTTTAGTTAGATTATCCTGTATCATTGAACCTCAATGATGTATTTTCCATTGAAAATTCACATTTGCTCCGTCAGATCTTCAAACCACACGTAACTGTATCATTGATAAATTTTACAATTTCTTAGTAACTACCAATCAATGATACTGTTACCTGTGCTTCAAACTATGGCATTCTCATTAACACTCGAACGTTATCAAAGTTTTATCATAAATCATATAAACACATCTAGATAGAGAAAATGGAATTTGAATTTCTCAGATTATTGAGGGGCTTGTGTAACTCTACAAATCCATTATTAAAATGTTTATCTCTACAGTTAAGTGCCTGTGATTGTACTGTTGTTAATGATTCATGTCACTGATGATCTCGGTAATGATGTAGATATAACCTTGCCAATAAAATCTCTTAATTGGTTTATTTTGAAAACAGTTTTGAAAATGTTCTATGTCTGTTTTGATATTTCTTTTTTAAAATAATGTTTTTACTTGGAAGATTACAAAACATGCTTCAAATTGAAAATGTCAAGTATTTGTATTAATATTTTGGCTCCAACTGTATGAGGGCTTTTGATTCAAGGAATGTTGTAGATTAAAAAAGAAGGCGATTTCAAACATCACCTTCCAAAAACCAAAAAGGGTTCACAATTGGTATTGAATGACCAACAAAAGTTCATAAAAATAGTATGGCTTCAAGCCTGCATGCTGACATTTCACTGTTCTCACTATGCTCATTATGTAACCCTATAATATCTTCCAGGTATTAAAATGTAACCTGCACATTCTAAATTGAGTACCCAATAAACTCAATTAGCAATGGTCATGATGACTGCCTGCAGGTTGAAATGAGAGAATTGAAGACGTCTGAGGAAAAATAATCATGCAAAAAAGACAAAAATTTGAAGAAAGTGTGGAGATTAAAAAAATCAACATCATGGAAAACCGAATCCAATTTTTGATTATTATTCCCAGGGTTGATAATTAAATGGGCAGTTTATATTTGGAAAATTTGTAGTAAAATCTCATTGTCATTATCCTAGTCAGTACATTATTTTCAGTCAATTAATTTGCCATTGCCTCCGGATTAAATCCTTTGAGCAAGTTGAATATTAATGAAATCATTAGTAGATGTATGATACTTTGAAAAAAGACAAAAAAACCCCAATGAAACAACTTATTCCAGACCTTTCATTGGATTATAATTGCTTGTTAATTGCTGAAAGTGGATGTTTTATATCCAGCCAATCAAGTATTTCTTTGAACTCAATTAGTTATATTAATTGGATTATTGAGTAGACTCTGACTCCTGTTATATTCAACTTGCAAAATATTTCTGTTTAGTAAGCTGTTTTGTTGAGTTATATTCAATGGTTCCCCTAAAACTTTGGAGATTAAAATGATCCAGCGCCCTCTGTAAAAAAATTCTGAGTAATGAATAATTGCATATTTTATATAGTGTGTGTATTTATTAAAAAAGCATGTTGTTTATGTTGTATTTAGTTTTGTTGTCTGTTGCTTATTTCAGAGAGCCCTTGAACTATACTATTGGGTAAGTAGTTCTTATACGAAGCCAATTAGCATATCAGTAACCCAATTTACATCCTATATATCAAACACATGTTTTATGTCAAGTTTTATACTATGTATTAATTAATGAATTACTTAATAAAAGAGCGGAAAGGCTTTAAACTTTCTTAGCTTTCCATACAACTTTCTTAGTGTACAAATGGACCAATAATGTTTCAGCTATATTAATATACAAACACATCACTTTTGTTATTAATTAATCAATTAATATATTTCAATATCCTAGGTATATACTAATTAATGTATATAACAATAAATGTTTTCAAGATTTAATATTCATGAAGCTAAGTTCTTTGTTTTAGTAAATCTGAACTTTATGTTATTCCTCTGCCTCTATAGCTCAATGGTTAGCGCCCTTGCTGTCTAATCCAGCGACTGGGTGAAGGCACATAATATTATATATTCCTGCCATATTTAACAGAAAGCTGACTGGTGCAATTTTCGCTATAGCCATGTGACTCTGGAATCCCTGCTTGGATTTTCAAGTAAACCTTTTACAACTATTCAGTCAGTAACCTTCACATTACAGACAGAGCACATGTTTGGGGCTAGCTGGAATCATTGTCGAGGTCACACTTTTAGGGTTGGAGGTTTTGTATGCCTTATTTGGTCACAGTCTGTTTTGTAACTCTTAAACCCCTGCAAGGTGAATTTAAGTAAGTTCCAAAGATATATATCAGATGTTCAACGCAGAGTACATGTTATGGCAAACCTGTTTCAAGGTCAAGGTCACACTCATGGACGACTTTCATATCAGCTCTGATTACCCCTGCGAGGATTTCAAAGAAACCTGACACAAATGTTAAACACATCCACTTAATTTAGTGAAAGAGTACTTGTTTGAATTGGTTGGCATCAAGGTCAAGGTCACACTTAGAGGGTGGAGGGTTCAGAGGAATTGTACCTTCAAGCGTTTAAGTATTCCACTGTATGGTGGTGCTCCTGTTTTGATTTAATTGCAATATTCACCAATCTCAATTCTGGTTTTGTTAATTTTTAATACATTTTACATTTTCAATTAAGAAAATAAAATGTAGCTTAATGCTTCTTTCTGGTAAATTTAAACATAACATTATATTATTTTTGTTTGTCAATGACTTATATAGCTTTAATGTAATCTGATAGTTTCCTGCATAATGTTTGAAATATGAGCTTAATTTTTAAGTTACAAAATCTTAGATTGACAGATAATAAGGCGACAAATGTAATAAATAACTTACAGGTCATAGTAAATATTGGGTTTGCTGAATTGTTTGCTGAAAGTTTACTCTAGTTTAAGGTTAGCGATAGTGCTATGTGTGTGTATGTTAGATAATATTGCATTGAGGAAAGTATGCCGATTTATTATATGTACTGAAAGCATTCCTTTCTGACGTCAGTCCGTCTCTTTATGTTTCCTTGTTGGCTGACTATTCATTTCCTAGTGGTCCCTAATCCCTACATTAGGAGAGGAATACCTTGTTGGCTGCCTTTACATTTCCCTAGTGGTCCCTGATCCCTGCATTAGGAGAGGAATACCTTGTTGGCTGACTTTACATTTCCCTAGTGGTCCCAGGTCCCTGCATTAGGAGAGGAATACCTTGTTGGCTGACTTTACATTTCCCTAGTGGTCCCAGGTCCCTGCATTAGGAGAGGAATACCTTGTTGGCTGACTTTACATTTCCCTAGTGGTCCAAGGTCCCTGCCTTATGAGAGGAATTCCTTGTTTGATGACTATTAATTTCCTTAGTGGTCCCAGGTCCCTGCCTTAGGTGAGGAATTCCTTGTTGACTGACTATTAATTTCCCTAGTGGTCCCAGGTCCCTGCCTTAGGAGAGGAATTCCTTGTTGACTGACTATTAATTTCCCTAGTGGTCCCAGGTCCCTGCCTTAGGTGAGGAATTCCTTGCTTGATGACTATTAACTTCACTAGTGGTCCCAGGTCCCTGCCTTAGGAGAGGATTTCCTTGTTGACTGACTATTAATTTCCCTAGTGGTCACAGGTTCCTGCCTTAGGAGAGGAGTTCCTTGTTTGATGACTATTAACTTCCCTAGTGGTTCCAGGTCCATGCCTTTAATGAGAGAGACTAATTATTTGATCCCGTAGGTTAAATTATATGATATATCATTATTTAGTCAGGACATATTTTTTGCTTGATGATTATTGCCATAGTAATGGCCCTTTATTTGTCAAATCTGAATTGTTAAGAGTCAGTATTCCAATGACTCTTCACAAGAATGCATACTAAGGTAGTTCTATGAATATAATTTTTATAACTCTATAATTTTAAGAAAATTTACTTGTTTGTTAAGGTAACTGAGCCATATTTCTTGTTGTAATGAATCACAGTGCTATTGATAGCAATGATAGCTAGGGACCTTTTTGTTCTGATTCAAAATGCATTGATCGTTGAACATGCTGAATCATAATATTGGTCATTAGGTCAAATGCTAGTTTAGAGATTATTTTAACCTACGTAGTTGATAGTTTAACTTTTTATATCATCATAATCTTTTTGTAATCTCCATTCATTTAATTAGAGCTTATAAGGTTGTAACCTATTCCGATCCAAAAGCTTACCTTTGTGTTATAGCTGGTTGGTCTTTGTCTTTTGTATGTGTGTTAATGCTTTTTGTGTACCAACAGACATTGTTAAATGTTAAATCCATGTTGAATCGCATTTACAAAAGGATGGAGCAATTTCTAAAAATTGTCCAACCCATTCCGTCTTTATTTAAAGCCAGTCAATTAAGCGATACATCAAATGCAGAATTGAGATCAAGCCATACCATCAAATCAGTTTTATTTCAGGTTGATTATGAAACAAGTTATTTCGTCTTGAGGCACTCTCCTAAAATAAAAATAGAAATAGACATTATAACTTATGGGCTGTTCTTTAGTTAAATACCAGTAAATTTCAATTTTTTACCATTTCAGAAAAGGTGCAATACTTCGGGTACTTTTATATGTATACATGTTTACTATTTCTTAAAATCTTAAAATTAGTGTCAAAGAAAGCCAGAAATATGTTTTATATTGACTTGGTAATTGATGCATCCTATTGGATGGCATTTAAGAGATTCTCTCAGGTAATTTAACTTAATTATGAATCTTGCCAAATGTATTGTAGATTGCTATATTACATAATTGCTAAACATGTTGGCACTTACATTTGTATAATAATTGCATATACTTATGCTAGTGCCTAATTTGTTGTTATTCTGAAGGTATTTCAGAGGTATTAGAATCTTGTCATAGGAATATTTGTTAGGCTAATGAAATTTGTGAGGACCAATCATCAAAGTTTTGTAAAACATTGGCCAGCTACTACAGTATGCCTAATGTCTATTTGTCAAGCATTTGTAAAACATGTTTTCATTGGCCAGCTACTACAGTATGCCTAATGTCTATTTTGTCAAGCACTTGTAAAACATGTTTTCATTGGCCAGCTACTACAGTATGCCTAATGTCTATTTTGTCAAGCACTTGTAAAACATGCTTTCATTGGCCAGCTACTACAGTATGCCTAATGTCTATTTGTCAAGCATTTGTAAAACATGTTTTCATTGGCCAGCTACTACAGTATGCCTAATGTCTATTTGTCAAGCATTTGTAAAACATGTTTTCATTGGCCAGCTTCTACAGTATGCCTAATGTCTATTTGTCAAGCATTTGTAAAAAATGCTTTCATTGGCCAGCTACTACAGTATGCCTAATGTCTATTTGTCAAGCATTTGTAAAAAATGCTTTCATTGGCCAGCTATTGAAGTATGCCTAATGTCTATTTGTCAAGCATTTGTAATACATGTTTTCATTGGCCAGCTACTACAGTATGCCTTATGTCTATTTGTCAAGCAATTGTAAAAAATGCTTTCATTGGCCAGCTACTACAGTATGCCTTATGTCTATTTGTCAAGCATTTGTAACACATGCTTTCATTGGCCAGCTACTACAGTATGCCTAATGTCTATTTGTCAAGCATTTGTAAAACATGCTTTCATTGGCCAGCTATTGAAGTATGCCTAATGTCTATTTGTCAAGCATTTGTAATACATGTTTTCATTTGCCAGCTATTACAGTATGCCTTATGTCTATTTGTCAAGCATTTGTTAAACATTATTTCATTGGCCAGCTATTACAGTATGCCTAATGTCTATTTATCAAGCATTTGTTAAACATTATTTCATTGGCTGACTATTACAGTATGCCTAATGTCTATTTGTCAAGCATTTGTTAAACATGATTTCATTGGCCAGCTATTACAGTTACGCACAATATCTATAGGTCAAGCATTTGTTAAAGTTTTCACTGGCTGGCTATAACTGTTTATACAGAGTATCTATTGGTAAAGCATGTGTAAAACATGTTTTCAATGGTCCGGCTATGACTAGAATGCACAATGTCTATTGGTCAAGCATAATTGTAGAACATGTGTTCTTTGGCTGGCTTTTACAGTTTGCAAAAAGTCTTTAAGTCCAGCTTTTGTATAACAGGTTTTCATTGGGTGGCTTTACAATATACAAAATGTCTAAAAGTCAATCATTTGTTAAACATGTTTATATTGGCCAGCTACAACTGTGTATAATTACAGCCAATGAAAACATGTTTTACAAAAGATTGACAGATAGACATAAATGTCATCATACAGATTGCTTATAAAGTGTAATAGAGAACATTTTTATATTTTTGTATTTTAATATTTTGTTAAACAAATGTTTTATTCTGTAAAAACAAATTATAATTGATATTTCATTATTAAAATATATTTGTCTCTTATCTGTGTGAGAATATGGAATCAATATTATAATAGGATACTGTAACAGCAATAAATAGCAACATAAGTTAGAAGAACTGTATGATTTATGTTCAAGTATCAGCTTGTAATTCATACTTCACAATCATCTCACCATGTCGAGGTGTGGTATGGTTCTAGCATTGAAACTTAATATAGAAAGAGCATAAAACATCTGATTGCTTTTGCAAAACAGTTGTTCATTTAATATTCTGCTTTCCTGAGCTGGATTTATTGTTTATTGTCCTAATAATGTCAGTTCTTCATTGCCTGTTGTTGTCTTGATTATTCATTAACAGAGAAACATCAAGAGAATTAGACTATCATCCTGCAGCTCCAAGTTTGCTGTAATACCCTGGGTTTGGGCATATCATTGTGTTCTATGACCTGTACCTACATATAGAGAAATTATAATTTGTTTGGTGACCTTGACCCAAATGTAGAAAAACTTTTGTTTGTTCAGTGACCTTGACCCACAAACGACATGTGGAGAAATTATAGCTTTGCTAACAGAAATGCCGTACTCGGGTATATTAAATCCTCGAAAACTGGTAAATCAGGCCAAATAGTTACTGACATGACTAAGACGTGGTATAAAGGACTGAAATGGGTATCCATGTTGTAAAGGGTTTAATATTTGTAACGATTGACGGAAGCCTGTGAGGCTGATTTACTTTATATATCTTAAACTAAATCATCAAACTTAATATGATGATTACAGTCTGCAAGCATATGCAATTGCTTTTGGGGAAATAAAAACTGCATTTATTATATCCATTAATAATGTTATATGTAAACCTAGAGGTAATTACTAAACCTTAATATACATGTTCTTGCAATTAATCCCATAAAAAAACACATTACCCCCAAAACTGCTAGTAGAAACTGGAAATGAATTCGGAAAGTAATGGCAAGTCATTATCTGGGTCTGTAAGTGAAGAAAAAATGATTGCACATAAATTTCATTTTGTTAAATTGAGTGTAATGAAATTTCAATAAAATTCTAATTTAATAAGAAATTCTGAACATAATTATAGCTACCAATAATTTGTATCATGCCAATCTTTAATCTTAAGCTTCAGGATCGTGTAAATTATACAATTTGTTACAAATAAAAGTTAGTTTTTGCATGAATGAATGAACTCTTGACTATTTAATGACATAATGATATTAATGAATGATGTGCATGTGGGAGTGCTGATTGCTCAGATAGTAATTCTACAAATAATGATACTTGATTAGTGTGAGATTTGACTGAAATTGTTCAATGACGTCAATGAAAAGCAAGAGAAAAAAGAAGATATTAGATAATCTGTAATTAAAAAAACTTAATGTCACATGAATGCTTGTTAGCTTTCTGGTATGGCGACAAACAAAATAACATGATGGCACTTTACGTAAGCCAGAATAATGTCCTATAAAATAGCCTATTGGTATTATCCCCAGACAATATGTTTTATCCTCACATATTGTCTGCTAGCGTCGTCCTCACATATTGTCTGCTAGCACTGTCCTCACATATTGTCTGCTAGCGTTGTCCTCAAATATTGTCTGCTAGCGTTGTCCTCACATATTGTCTGCTAGCACTGTCCTCGCATATTGTCTGCTAGCACTGTCCTCGCATATTGTCTGCTGCAGTTGTCTTCACATATTGTCTGCTAGCATTGTCCTCACATATTGTCTGCTAGCGTTGTCCTCACATATTGTCTGCTAGCATTGTCCTCACATATTGTCTGCTAGCATTGTCCTCCATATTGTCTGCTAGCGTTGTCCTCACATATTGTCTGCTAGAATTGTCCTCACATATTGTCTGCTAGCACTGTCCTCACATATTGTCTGCTAGCGTTGTCCTCACATATTGTCTGCTAGCATTGTCCTCACATATTGTCTGCTAGCACTGTCCTCACATATTGTCTGCTAGCACTGTCCTCACATATTGTCTGCTGGCATTGTCCTCCATATTGTCTGCTAGCGTTGTCCTCACATATTGTCTGCTAGCACTGTCCTCACATATTGTCTGCTAGCACTGTCCTCACATATTGTCTGCTAGCATTATCCTCATATATTGTCTGCTAGCATTGTCCTCACATATTGTCTGCTAGCATTGTCCTCATATATTGTCTGCTAGCACTGTCCTCGCATATTGTCTGCTAGCGTTGTCCTCACATATTGTCTGCTAGCACTGTCCTCACATATTGTCTGCTGGCATTGTCCTCACATATTGTCTGCTGGCATTGTCCTCACATATTGTCTGCTGGCATTGTCCTCCATATTGTCTGCTAGCGTTGTCCTCACATATTGTCTGCTAGCATTATCCTCACATATTGTCTGCTAGCATTGTCCTCGCAGATTGTCTGCTGCAGTAGTCTTCCCTGGTCGTCTGCTAGCATTGCCCTCACATATTGTCTGCTAGCACTGTCCTCATATATTGTCTGCTAGCGTTGTCCTCACATATTGTCTGCTAGCATTGTCCTGACATATTGTCTGCTAGCATTGTGCTCACATATTGTCTGCTAGCATTGTCCTCACAGATTGTCTGCTGCAGTTGTCTTCCCTGGTCTCTGCTAGCATTGTCCTCACATATTGTCTGCTAGCATTATCCTCATATATTGTCTGCTAGCACTGTCCTCACATATTGTCTGCTAGCATTGTCCTCACATATTGTCTGCTAGCATTGTCCTCACATATTGTCTGCTAGCACTGTCCTCACATATTGTCCTCTTGCATTGTCCTCACATATTGTCTGCTGGCATTGCCCTCACATATTGTCTGCTAGCATTGTCCTCACATATTGTCTGCTAGCATTGTCCTCACATGTTGTCTGCTAGCATTGTCCTCACAGATTGACTGCTTGCATTGTGCTCACATATTGTCTGCTAGCGTTGTCCTCACATATTGTCTGCTAGCATTGTCCTCACAGATTGTCTGCTAGCACTGTCCTCACAGATTGTCTGCTAGCGCTGTCCTCACATATTGTCTGCTGGCATTGTCCTCACATATTGTCTGCTAGCATTGTCCTCACATATTGTCTGCTAGCATTGCCCTCACATATTGTTTGCTAGCATTATCCTCACATATTGTCTGCTAGCATTGTCCTCGCAGATTGTCTGCTGCAGTTGTCTTCCCTGGTCGTCTGCTAGCATTGTCCTCACATATTGTCTGCTAGCACTGTCCTCACATATTGTCTGCTAGCACTGTCCTCACATACTGTCTGCTAGCATTGTCCTCACATATTGTCTGCTAGCATTGTGTTCACATATTGTCTGCTAGCACTGTCCTCACATATTGTCAGCTAGCACTGTCCTCACATATTGTCTGCTAGCACTGTCCTCACATATTGTCTGCTAGCATTGTCCTAACATATTGTCTGCTAGCATTGTCCTCGCATATTGTCTGCTAGCATTGTCCTCGCAGATTGTCTGCTGCAGTTGTCTTCCCTGGTCGTCTGCTAGCATTGTCCTCACATATTGTCTGCTAGCACTGTCCTCACATATTGTCTGCTAGCATTGTCCTCACATATTGTCTGCTAGCGTTGTCCTCACATATTGTCTGCTAGCATTGTCCTCACATATTGTCTGCTAGCATTGTCCTCACATATTGTCTGCTAGCACTGTCCTCACATATTGTCTGCTAGCACTGTCCTCACATATTGTCTGCTAGCACTGTCCTCACATATTGTCTGCTAGCACTGTCCTCACATATTGTCTGCTAGCGTTGTCCTCACATATTGTCTGCTAGCGTTGTCCTCACATATTGTCTGCTAGCATTGTCCTCACATATTGTCTGCTAGCACTGTCCTCACATATTGTCTGCTAGCACTGTCCTCACATATTGTCTGCTAGCACTGTCCTCACATATTGTCTGCTAGCGTTGTCCTCACATATTGTCTGCTAGCACTGTCCTTACATGTTGTCTGCTAGCATTGTCCTCACATATTGTCTGCTAGCATTGTCCTCACATATTGTCGCTAGCACTGTCCTCACATATTGTCTGCTAGCACTGTCCTCACATATTGTCTGCTAGCATTGTCCTCACATATTGTCTGCTAGCACTGTCCTCGCTGGTTGTCTGCTGCAGTTGTCTTCCCCGGTAGTCTGCTGCTCATAGTGAAATCACAGAAATACCAAACTTTTTATCCAAAGTTTTCCTTTCAAATTTTGATTGCATGTATACATCACATTCTTGGTGTATAAATTCAAAAATGTTTGCAATTGATCCATTAAATAAAGAAATTAGTCTATCAAATCCAGGAATAATGTTATTCTTATCAAGTTAATGTTTTTTCGATTTGACTTAATGATATGAAAGGTATTATTCTGATATATTTATCAGCTGGTAATCTGCACATAGTTGCCTGCAAACTAATCTACCTGTCAAATGACATAATAGAGAGATTTCTGATGAATTCTATCAATGTTAGATTTTTTGGATAACTGTTTTATTTTACCATTATGTTATTTTTAGCTCACCTGACCACAAAGTGGTCATGGTGAGGTTTTGTCATACCGAGATGTCCGTCGTGCGGCGTGCGTCGTGCGTCCGTCAACAATTTCTTCAAACGACTTCTCCTCCTAAACCACTTGGCCAAATTTGATAAAACTTAATAGGAATGTTCCTTGGGTGGACCTCTACCAAAGTTGTTAAAAAATTTCCGGTCTGTCGCATAACTAGGTCACACGGGCTAAAAATAGATTTTCAAAAAGGAAACTTTAAAAATATTTTTCTCTGAAATTGTAAGGCCTAGAGCTTTCATATTTGGTATGTAGCATCACCTTGGGGTCCTCTACAAAGATTGTTCAAATTATGTCCCTGGGGTCAAAATTGGCCCCGCCCCGGGGGCCCTTAATTTTACATAGAGTTATATAGGGGAACCCTTTAAAAATCTTCTTCTCCAAAACCACTTGGCCCAGGGCTTTCATATTTGGTATGTAGACTCAGCTAGAGGTACTCTACAAAGATTGTTCAAATTATGTCCCTGGGGTCAAAATTGGCCCCGCCCCGGGGGCCCTTTAAGTTTTACATAGAGTTATATAGGGGAAACCTTTAAAAATCTTCTTCTCCGAAACCGCTTAGCCCAGGGCTTTCATATTTGGTATGTAGACTCAGCTAGAGGTCCTCTACAAAGATTGTTCAAATTATGCCCCTGGGGTCAAAATTGGCCCCGCCCCGGGGGCCCTTAGTTTTACATAGAGTTATATAGAGAAAACCTTAAAAAATCTTCTTCTCCGAAATTGCTTGGCCCAGGGCTTTCATATTTGGTATGTATACTCAGCTAGAGGTCCTCTACAAAGATTGTTCAAATTATTCCCCTCGGGTCAAAATTGGCCCCACCCTGGGGGTCACCATTTTACTTAGACTTATATAGGGAAAACATATAAAAATCTTCTTGTCTAAAACTACAATGCCTAAGAGCTTTGATATTTGGTATGTAGCATCATCTAGTGGTCCCCTACCAAGATTGTGCAAATTATGCCCCTGGGGTCAAATTGGCCCAGCCCGGGGGGTCACCGTTTTACATAGACTTGTATAGGGAAAACATATAAAAATCTTCTTGTCTAAAACTACACGGCATAGAGCTTTGATATTTGGTATGTAGCATCATCTAGTGGTCCTCTACCAAGAGTTTTCAAATTATGCCCCACTCGGGGGTCACCGTTTTACAAAGACTTATATAGGGAAAACATATTAATATCTTCTTGCCTAAAACTACACTGCCTAGAGTTTTGATAATTGGTATGTAGCATCATCTTGTGGTTTTCTACCAAGATGTTCAAATTATTCCTTTGGGTGAAAATTGTGCAGGGTTTATAATCAGGTGAGCGATATTGGGCCATCATGGCCCTCTTGTTTGTGTCTTGTCACCATGAATTTTTAGCTCACCTGACCACAATGTGGTCATGGTGAGGTTTTGTCATACCGAGATGTCCGTCGTCCGTCGTCCGTCGTGCGTCGTGCGGCGTGCGTCGTGCGTTGTGCGTCGTGCGTCCGTCAACAATTTCTTCAAACGACTTCTCCTCCTAAACCGCTTGGCCAAATTTGATAAAACTTAACAGGAATGTTCCTTGGGTGGACCTCTACCAAAGTTGTTTAAAAAAATCCAGTCCGTCGCATAACTAGGTCACACAGGCTAAAAATAGATTTTCAAAAAGGAAACTTCAAAAATCTTCTTCTCTGAAACCGTAAGACCTAGAGCTTTCATATTTGGTATGTAGCATCACCTTGGGGTCCTCTACAAAGATTGTTAAAATTATGTTCCTGGGGTCAAAATTGGCCCCGCCCCGGGGCCCCTTAGTTTTACATAGAGTTATATAGGGGAAACCTTAAAAAAACTTCTTCTCCGAAACCGCTTGGCCCAGGGCTTGCATATTTGGTATGTAGACTCAGGTAGAGGTCCTCTACAAAGATTGTTCAAATTATGCCCCTGGGGTCAAAATTGGCCCGCCCCGGGGGCCCTTAGTTTTACATAAAGTTATATAGAGAAAACTTCAAAAAATCTTCTTCTCCAAAATTGCTTGGCCCAGGGCTTTCATATTTGGTATGTAGACTTAGCTAGAGGTCCTCTACAAAGATTGTTCAAATTATGTCCCTGGGGTCAAAATTGGCCCCGCCCCGGGGGCCCTTAGTTTTACATAGAGTTATATAGGGGAAACCTTTAAAAATCTTCTTCTCCGAAACCGCTTAGCCCAGGGCTTTCATATTTGGTATGTAGACTCAGCTAGAGGTCCTCTACAAAGATTGTTCAAATTATGCCCCTGGGGTCAAAATTGGCCCCGCCCCGGGGGGCCTTAGTTTTACATAGAGTTATATAGAGAAAACCTTAAAAAATCTTCTTCTCCGAAATTGCTTGGCCCAGGGCTTTCATATTTGGTATGTAGACTCAGCTAGAGGTCCTCTTCAAAGATTGTTCAAATTATTCCCCTCGGGTCAAAATTGGCCCCACCCTGGGGGTCACCATTTTACTTAGACTTATATAGGGAAAACATATAAAAATCTTCTTGTCTAAAACTACAATGCCTAAGAGCTTTGATATTTGGTATGTAGCATCATCTAGTGGTCCGCTACCAAGATTGTGCAAATTATGCCCCTGGGGTCAAAATTTACCCAGCCCCGGGGGTCACCGTTTTACATAGACTTATATAGGGAAAACATATAAAAATATTCTTGTCTAAAACTACACTGCATAGAGCTTTGATATTTTGTATGTAGCATCATCTAGTGGTCCTCTACCAAGATTTTTCAAATTATGCCCCTCGGATCAAAATTGGCCCCACTCGGGGGGTCACCGTTTTACATAGACTTATATAGGGAAAACATATTAATATCTTCTTGCCTAAAACTACACTGCCTAGAGTTTTGATAATTGGTATGTAGCATCATCTTGTGGTTTTCTACCAAGATGTTCAAATTATTTCTTTGGGTGAAAATTGTGCAGGGTTTATAATCAGGTGAGCGATATTGGGCCATCATGGCCCTCTTGTATCTTGTTAGGGAGCCATTATGTTTAGATCATTAAGTTGACTCAGTGCAGTCGTCTAAGACTAATTCAGTAATTAATTTTTGATCTTTTGTGAAGCAGTATATTGATTTGTCTAAGATTTGGTTGAACAGGACCACAGATAAAGTTGACATTTATATGTTTGTGATCTGTCATTCCTGTATACTATGTTGACTGTATTTTGATAGAATTGATCAGAGGGTTATAGAGGGTTATATTGAGTCAGTCAATGAACCTCCGACCTACGGGGCCTATACTATCAATAGAGGGGTGGCTACCTATTTTAGGGTCTGAACTACTAGTGAAGGGCTGAGTTAGGGGCAAATCTGCCATAAGAGGGCTTAACCTTCGATTTTAGGGGTTTGCCTGTCAATAGAGGGCATGTAACCTTCCACTTCTAGGGGTTTGGCTATCATTAGAGGGCTGACATCCTGTTTGGCTATCATTAGAGGGCAACCTCCCACTTTTGGGGGTTTCTAAGGGCTGACCTGCCATTTAGGGGCTTGTCTGTCAATGAAATGTCTTCTACCTCTCATTGAAGGGGCCCAAGTTGAGCAGGTTGTAAAATTAGAAATTTGAGTATACTTGAATATGGTGGGTTATATGTTAGGTTTAGCTGTATTCATTATATACATGAACTAGACAGGATGTTGTATCCTGTATTAAGGAATGTACAATGCTAGAAGGGAAAGCTAATCTCTTTTTAATGATGGATCATTCTGAAACATACATTGATTGTACAGTTAATTAACTTTATCTCTTCTGTATATTCTGGATTAATTGCTGGCTGATTATTGTACAGACAGATCTAATATAAATTCCCTGTAATACAGAAGGCATCATTTAAACCATAGAAGGTTGTCTCCCTTACACTACAATGGAAATAATTGGAACTTTATATTGATTCGGACAGCCTGGTGTAAAATATAGTTTATTTCTCCTAGAGGCTTGGAAGGGAAGATTGGACCGACACCCATACTAATAAAGTTTTTATTATTATTATTATTTTGATTATTATTATACCTTCTGTTACCTGTATGATTGAAGTTTCGAAAGATTACTGTAGGCTGAGGTAGGACAATTATTTTCGAGGATGTAATATTGAATATTATACATGAATATGGCTATCGTAAACAAGCTAGTATTTTGTATGAAAAAAACAATTTCTCAATAATACAATCTGGTAGGGTTGATTTTCAGGGGCAGGTCGTGGAAGGAGTAACAAACAATTTTTTATCTTGGGCCGAATACGGTTGCTCATATTAATGAATGGTTTAAAGGCATCATATGTTTAATTGTGTGATAAAATGTAGAATGGTTTGAGGACATATATAATATACTGATGGATACAGATGGTGTTATAATGACATACTGATGTGTATCACCATCATATCAGGTCATATTTATGTTTCAAGTGATGCCTGTTTTATTAAAGGTTTTTTTCATGGATAGTGGCTAGTCATTTAACATATACTGCCAATTCAATAAGCAATACTAATGAGGGAATTATCCTATTAGAAAGAATAGTGGAGACTACAAACCACTTAAACCCAGATAAACATAATTCACCTGACAGACTAGCTTATATTTATATCTGTTCTCATGTAACTTTGAACAAGCTGTAGGCCTACCTGGCTTAGATTCTGGCTTTAACTTGTAGCCATCAGAGGTGTGTGATCCACAGTGTATACACTGTGAACCTAAGTGAAACTCCCTAGAGTAACTACCTCTTTACAACAACCAAACTTTGGTTGACCCATTGAATGTTGCTACACAGAAGTTAATCAAAAGGTCACTAATTTAATTCTCGGTTGAGGAACTTGTTCATTTCTGAAACACTTCAGTGTTTCCCACCCGACAAGAGATGAACTGTTGTTGGCAAACCAGAGGTAGTCTCTCGTGTATCACTGGACACGATAAAGAACCAAGGTATCTCTTTGGAATAAGCTAGGGCAGTGCACCTGGATACTAGTACCTTGTATCACCCACTGTCTCCTCTTCTCGTTTTCCCTTCAGCAAAAACACAGGACCCTATTGGAAATAAGCGCTTGCACTTTAATGGGTTTTTAAAGTTGTAAATAATTACTTACATTTTGATGTTGTGCTGGATTTCAATCTGGGTAGATGTCACAAAGCTTGTCCCTACTTGTTCTCTGTGACCATTGGTCAGATTTCAATACATTATTTCACATGAATACTTTGTACCAAGCGTTGTTGTGCATACTGTCAGGAACTTTATATTAAGTGATCTTTGCCTGAGTAATGGCTTTTTGTTGGAGTCACATATTTTAAAGTGATCTTTGCCTGAGTAATGGCCCTTTGTTGGAGACACATATTTTAAGGTGATCTTTGCCTGAGTTATGGCCCTTTGTTGGAGACACATATTTTAAGGTGATCTTTGCCTGAGTAATGGCCCTTTGTTGGAGTCACATATTTTAAAGTGATCTTTGCCTGAGTAATGGCCCTTTGTTGGAGTCACATATTTTAAAGTGATCTTTGCCTGAGTAATGGCCCTTTGTTGGAGTCACATATTTTAAAGTGATCTTTTCCTGAGTTATGGCCCTTTGTTGGAGACACATATTTTAAGGTGATCTTTGCCTGAGTTATGGCCCTTTGTTGGAGACACATATTTTAAGGTGATCTTTGCCTGAGTTATGGCCCTTTGTTGGAATCACATAGTTTAAGGTGATCTTTGCCTGAGTTATGGCCCTTTGTTGGGGTCGCATATTTTAAGGTGATCTTTTCCTCCTGAGTTATGGCCCTTTGTTGGAGTCACATATTTTAAGGTGATCTTTTCCTCCTGAGTTATGGCCCTTTGTTGGAGACACATATTTTAAGGTGATCTTTTCCTCCTGAGTTATGGCCCTTTGTCGGAGACACATATTTTGGTGTCAAAAAGGTTTTGTATTTAGAATGTGAGAATATTTTACAGTTAGAGGAGCAAGTTGCTTCATTAGGGACTGTTCTAATTGCCATTTCACCCTCTGCTTTCACTAGAGGATGCTAATTAAGCCAAATTGACGTCTGATTGTTAGTGAGTATGCTGAATACCTCGAGCCTTAAGCTCTGGAATTGAGAAAATGAATCAAGAAAAAACGAAAAGAAAACTGCGGGAAGGAATTTTAATTAAGAAAAATGGTCATTTTTAACCAAATGCAAACTTTTCTGAGACTGCAGTTCTCAACCTTAGTTTGCACATAAAACAACGCATTTACAAAGAAATTTGGTTTAACAAAAGGGACTTATTAGTGCCAGGCTTTCAATCTCCAAAAGTATATCCCAGATGAAAAAAAATGCTTTAAGTTAAGATTTTTCTCAATTACACATCTGAATTTTACGTCAGATTTCAAGATGTAGGTCTTGAAATATTCTGTTCTTATTTTAAGTTCCACTTTTGTTATTCTAATTTTAAGCTCAATTTAGCATGAACTTCTGAATAGCTACAAACTTTAATTCAGCTGCTAGGTGTGCCATGAATCTTAGGTCACTGTAACCTTTAACATAAAAATGGCTTCTGTTCCATAACTTAAGAATAAATAAACCTAAAATCCTTAATCCTTATATAGAGGTTGGACATCAATAGTTGATGACTCCTATCGATTTTGAGGTCAGTAGCTCAATGGTCAAGATCACTGTGATATTTTACCAAATGGTTTTCAATCAATTACTAGAGAACAGTTGGGCCTAGGATCTTCAAACTTTACATGAAGTTTGGTCCCCGTCAGTAGTTGATCCCTATTAATTTTAAGGTCAATTATAAGGTCTAGGTTTCGATTTCTTGATTATTTGGCTGCCATGGGACATAGATGTTTTACAAACCTCTCTTGTTAAGCATGGTAACGATACATAAAGCTCTTATATGTCACAAAGAACAGAATGTTTCCAGGATCAATACCATTGATGTGTCATAATGATTCAGACACAGTTGACAAATGGAGATCTGGACAGTCTCCATGAACCGAGACTGTCTATTTGACTGTATAAAGTTTATTTAGCACTGTGTGGTCATTTTTTCCTTGCCAGTAAGTCCTATGACCATGACATCAAAAGCTGAGACAGTTGTGTGATACATTAGGAGGAGATCTAGGTGTGACCATTGCTTAGAGGTTAACACATGACATAGCTGGGCCAGAAGGCCCGGAAAATTAATAATCACCGCAAGGGCTTTAGTCCGAGGGTGATTATTCATGCCGGGCTGATTATCGACTTCCGGCCAGGCTCTGAAGTGTATTAAAGTCTTTAATACAATTGTTCGACTTCAAAACTCAATGGGAGTAACAATATCTCACGCTCAGTTCAGATCATGGATATCTAAAGAACATTTATGCTGAAAATCTTATACAATCACAAACTTGTCAAAGAAATTTGTAACTGAAAAATAACATCATTTTGGCTCGGTGGCCTCATTTTAGCTCCAATATGCCGTCACATTAACATGGGTATCATAACGTGCGCTGTTTAACAGGCCTATAACGATTATGAGATTGCGGACCGGGCATAACAGCGATAATTAGATGATGGTCATAATCAGCCTGTAATAGGCTCATTTTTGTTACTATATGAAATTATAATAACAAGTGTATTAAATTGTAATAATTAATGATAAAGGATACGTAATCAGTTGTTTAAACGTTTCATGGTCATTTGTTTTTTTCCCTTGCCAGAAAGGCCAATTATGACCACGGCATTGAGATGTGAGATATTGGTGTGATACATTGGAAGTCAATCTGGGTGTTGACCACAATGTACTGTTGATTCAATAGTTCTGTAATACTAATGAGGGAACTATCCCATTTGAAAAAATAGCGGGAGCTTCTACCCAGTTAAACCTAGAAAAACATACTTTACCTGATGGACAGGCTAATGTTTACAACTGTTATCAATTTACTTCAAAAATACTGTAGCAATTAACGAAAAGGGATGATAATCACTCTTCAATAATCATAGTATAAACAGTTCTTGCATTTATATAATATTATGGTACTTAAGTATATATGCACTGGGATTATAAATATAATCTAAAATCAAATGAGACTTACCTGAAAGTTGAAGTTTGGTTAGGATTCTATTAGTCATACACACACTGGAGGGATCATATGAGATGCGCGTCTATCGTTAGACCGTATTTATCAGTATTTCAAAGCATCGATTTAACAAAAATTTTGTTAATTCATAACACAAAACCAAATTTTGCACTTTCTATTGTGCAAATAATTCAGTATAAAGATGCCTATTAAATAAGAAGTAACCTCGTTACTACAAAAGGGAGGGAAAGGGAGGGCATATATGATCCCTCCAGTGTGTGTATGACTAATAGAATCCTAACCAAACTTCAACTTTCAGGTAAGTCTCGTTTGATTTTAGATTCTATTACGTCATACCACTTCCGGTCTCATATGAGACTTCAAAGCTACAAAATTTTTGTATTAGCAAACAATTACCTGTGACTGCTGTGTTATGCTAAAACTGCTTCAGCAAATCCTCCATCACTTCTTTAAATATCTTTGTTATAAAACTTTGCAAATGTCTTTTCATTTGACCAACCAGCAACTTGAAGAATCTCACTTACAGGAACATTACACTGTTTTGCTTTAGAAGTTGCTGCAGATCTGATACTATGTGATTTGAATATAGCACAATCAATTCCTGACATTTGCATCATAGTCCGTAACCATCTACTTATAGTGCTTGTGCAAACTGATCCATAGGGTTTCAAGTAACTTATAAACAGTAATTTACAATTATTTCTGATATTTTCAGTTCTTTTCAAGTATTCAGACAAAGTACTAAATACACATAATCTTCTATCCGGAAGATATATTTTCAAATTTACCACTGGTATAGGCACACCTGGCCTACATTGCTTCAAAGTACTACTGTACTGTAATATATACAAGTCTGGACCTTTCTTAAGGCCTTCAATACTCAGTAAATGTAAAGATTGAGCACGACTAGCCTCCGAGTGAGCGCAATTAGCATAGCTAATTTCAAAGTTAGTAACTTAAGAGATAACTCTTTATCTTCTGGCAAAGTTTTCATATGAGATAAAACTTTGGAAACATCCCAAATTTCACTATATTTTGTCTTAGGTGGCCTTAAATTAAACACACCTTTCATAAATTTCACTGTCAAAGGGTGCTGACCAATAGAAATACCATCCACAACAATCCCTAAAGAGGAAAGAGCACTGCGTGCAGTGTTCATAGTACTATAAGCTAATTTACTCTTATAAAGATCCGAAAGAAACTGTAACACCATACTTAAAGGTGGTTGAATTGGATCAATTTGTTCCTTATTACAGAAAACAAACCACTTCTTGATGTAAACAGAGTACTGAGATTTTGTTGAATCTCTCCAGGCTGCCATAATGATATTGGAAGCGTCCTCTGAAATTTCTCTGCTACGTAAGGTTTGCCTGACAAATGACATGCCAGTAATTTCATAGGTGGCAGTATCAGTGTTTGGAAAAGAAAAAGAAAACATCCGTCACTGAGCTAACACACTACCATGGACCGTATATACATGTATAACACTAGTATATCGATTGTCTATCTAACTCCATGTACATTTTCAAGGTATAAAGCGTAGTATATGTCTATGTCCAAAGATTGTGGAACATCGCATAGGTAACCAGTGCATAAATAAAATGACCTTGAGTAAAGTTAAATAACGAAAGTAACACTGTTTTGCTGTTTCGCAGTTATAAGATACAATTGAACGAGATTTTCGGTAAGAATGAATATCTTATAGTTTATTTGAATGACTTGTATAGCGATTTTTTCTTCAGCGCCCGTATTTTATGTTGAAACAACGAGATGCAATGTTCCACAATCTTTGGCATATAGACATATAGGACGCTTTATACCTTGATAATATATTAGCTCAGTACAGATTTTTTTTTAATCGTTTGCGGACAAAACACTGATACTGCCACCTGTGAGTAATTTCATTTTGTTCATCAAAGGGTGTTGTTTGGTTGTATTCGGAATTGTCAAAGTTCCCTGTGTTACCTTGATGACGAAAGGTTTGTCTACTAAGAGTTCCATCAGTGAATTCCACCATATCTGTGTCGGCCACAGAGGAACTATCAAAATACATTCTGTCTGGTCCATTCTCACTTTTGCTATCACTCGACCAATCAAACTGAAAGGTGGAAACATATATATGAACATGTTAGACCAACTCTGAGAAAATGCATCAATAAATTCTGCTTGAGCATCAGGCATCCATGCCACATACTTTCCAAGTTGTTTGTTTACCCTAGAAGCAAACATATCAATATCAGGTTTTCCCCAGATACCTACTATTTTGGAAAATAGGTTTCCATCTAACTTCCACTCTACATTATCATTAAAATGTCTGGAGCCATAGTCTGATATATTATCAACCCCCGGCACATGTGATGCCGAAAGCCATATATTTCTTTCAATGCACCAATGCCAAAGCTCAACTGCCATTTTGTTTAGATCTAGTGACTTACAGCCACCCATTTTATTTATGTATGCTATAGCACTCATGTTATCAGACTTTATTTGGACATGGATATCAGATTTTAATTTGCAAAAAGCTCTCACTGAGTGACATATAGCCAGCAATTCCAAACAATTTATATGAAGACCTAGTTCTTCACTTGACCATCTACCACCGGTCTGTTCATCATTGCATATTGCAGCCCAACCTTGGTTTGATGCATCAGAAGTAATAACAATATCAGCATTACCTCTGTCTATCACTCTTTTTTGTAAATGTAAATTCTCAAACCACCACTTTAGATCTGACTTCATGTCATCAGTAATCAACATTTTTGCATTAAAGTTACCTCTGACTAGTTTTAATGCCATAGCCTTTTCTTTTTCAAGGCTTCTGTAATATAATGGTGCGTAATCAACAGCTGAAAAGCTTGATACCATCAGCCCAAGCACTCTTGCTACCTGTCTGATAGAAGCGACTGATAGCTTGCATAAATTCTGGCATTCCTGTACAAGGTTTTGAACCTTGTCAAGTGGCAATGTTACAATCATTTTCTCAGAATCTATATCATTTCCTAAGAAAGTAATTTTCTTAGTTGGCACTAAAACAGACTTTTTCTTGTGTATAATGAAGCCAACATGGGACATAAGATCAACTGTATCTTTTACATTGAGTTCACAATCTCTTGCAGTATTAGCTGTCAAGAATGAATCATCAATAAAACTAGAATTTGAATGTCCCAACATTCTCAGTGTAGTATTCACTGGTTTCATCAATTTTGTAAATATTCTAGGGGCACTCGAAAGGCCATTTGGCAATGCAACATATTGGTAGAGTTTACCCGATTTCTCAAATCTCAATTTTATTTGATCACATTCTGCAACAGGTACTGAATAATAAGCATGTCTGAGATCAACAGATGCCATAAAACAATCAGGTTTGACCAATTTTAATGTAGACTCAAAGGTATCCATTTTAAAATGGTGATAAACAATGGACTCATTGAGTTCTTCTAGATTTAAAATCATTCTATACTCATTGTTCTTTTTCTTTACTAAGAAAATTGGAGAAATAAACTCATTTTCATCATGTTCAACTTCTATTATCACTTTCATATCAAGCATTTTTTGTATCTCTTTATTAACTAATATGTCTTCTTCTTTTGTAAATATATTAGGTTTACACCATGTTCTAATTGGGTTCATTCCGTCATAAAATTCTAAATGACAATGTTCCACAGTATCCAAGATACTGTTATCAGAAGACAGTTTTCTCCAATTTTCTTTGCAAAGTTTTAATCTACCAGCTTGGAAAATGTTACATACCTCATTCTCTACTTTCTGTGCCCCGCTTTCAAGTTTTTTGATTGATTTGATGTAGACTGCTCTGCATCATAGGGTTTGTAACCCCCTCTACCACGGTATGGACGATTCATACCACGTCTACCAGCTCGTCTTCCACGGCTGTAACCACGATTTGGAAACTGGGATCCACGACCACCGTTGCGTCCGATTCTACACATCTCCTGGATGTCCTTGACATTCTTATTAATATCGTCACCATACAGGTTCTCAGTGTAAGGCTGACTGGATGACGTAAGAGGGTAGTATCTCGGATCTAGATCAAACCGATGACTTTCTTTCCTTTTATTGTTAATTAATTTATATGAATGTCCCAAAAGTGCTAAGGCTGTGGTACCCCACTCCACAGACTGGGAATCAAGCTTGTCACCATCCTTGTCAACCAACTTAGTAATATTAATTGCAGCTTTGACAATTGTGTTTTGCATTCCTTGGAACTTTATATCATCAGTCTGCCTCTGAGGCTTCAAAAGACGCCACATAGACGAATTCACTTTGGTTTTAACCAGGGCTTCACAATTTTGTGGACGATGAATGTCTTTTAGCAACTCCGCGAGTGTGTCATCACTCATACCATTTCTGAATGAGTTATTTACAAATGAAGACAAGTCATCATTTATCTCACAGTCCACTTTTTCTTTAGACTGAAACTTTTCATTTAAATCTTTGAAAATTGACGTCTCGACACAACGTTTTTTACTTGGGGGTTCTACTGAACGGTCATGATCTGGAGACGTGACTATCTCGACCTGTTCTGCCACAATTTCACATTCAGGCTCATAATACTCCTCACCATTGTAAATCTCATCTACTTTTTGAGAGAGAGAGGCTAATTTTGAATCTTGTTTGTTCAAATTGTCATTTAGTTGCTTTAAAATGGAAAGCACTTCTTTGTTCAAGGCCGCGCCTGACGTTGAATTGGAAGCCTCGGGCTGAACCGGGGTTTTACGACCCTTACCAGAACTACCATCTGCTCTTTTAGAGGTCTTTTCTACTTGTCTGTTCTCTTTATCACCGTCTGACTTTGTTTCTAATTTCTTAGATGCCGGGTGATTTAACATGGCGTCCGCCATGCTTGTTTTCCAAACACGTGAACAAAAGTAACACGTATGAAATTTCTGCCACGCAGATAAATTAATTACAAGTAGATATAAATATTAATTAGAAAGGTAATTTGATATCAAATTGCCTGTATAGTGAATATAACCGCGTTATCTATCACTTTTAATAAATTTAATCTCGTACGCTAGTTTAGAGACTATAATTTGTATACTATGCGGTACACAAATTCCAATATACGGTCTGAGTTGCGAACCACGTCCGCACTCGTCGAAATTCGATAGCGCACTGATAAATACGGTCTAACGATAGACGCGCATCTCATATGAGACCGGAAGTGGTATGACGTAATAGAATCCATCATGTGTTCTAAAAATTAACTTCTATATAAAACTGGAATGCCAGAATGAATATAGATTTATAGACTTATAATTATGGGGCAATAAAAAAAGTAAAAAAAAAATTTTGATTGATCAAAATTTTAATTGGCACAGTTAAAGTGTCCTAGTGAGATTGCATTTGAATTTGGCGCCTTAAATATTTGGTTACAAAGCTAGTAGACAATGCAGGGCCAATACCCTGAATATTAAGCGTAAAGTAGGCAGCACATATAATATTAAGCTTTCTTAAATAACAAAATAATAGTTATTCATACGAGGGTCATTGTCATAAGTATTGTCATTTCTGACGACCTTTATGCAACAGTTAATATTATGCCCGCCCAGGGGGTGCAGGGGGAGGGGGGGTGAAAATACCTGGGGATGAATCTTCCTGACTGGCGGGAGTTTGACAAGCTTATCAACTCCTGGGTAATACACTTTGGTCCGGTTCCTTGACCCGGGAATTATTATGTGATTAAGTATCCCAGGTGACCGCAGGGATTTAAACAATAAGCATTGTCTCAATGATGGGGATTTAAACATAAAAAATGTCTTATTCCCCCTGGGTTGCCTGCCGCTCCCTCGTGTGGGTAAAATATTGACTAGTGCATTAGGTGCAATGTTTACATTTACAACTATTTTCACCTTCACATTGCGTCTGCTATTTGGAGGTCTACAGTTTATTACGATGCCTCAAGTCAATACAGTGTAAGGAATTAAGAATATTTAGGACCATTATTATATAAGCTGTGATTCACAGGTGTCCTTTAATGGAGGATGGATGTCACAGTTGGCCTTACAAGCATTATTTACCAGAAACTTAAACAATTAGTTCTGTCTAATCATTTCATTTCAATGGGATGAAATTTCGTGGTTTTGGTATAAAAAACATTTAGATGGGGTGTTAATTCGTGGATTTTGCATTTCAGGTAATAAATACAAGGATCAAAATTATTGTTTGTTTAGATTTGATATTGTGATCTAAAGTGAACCACGAAATCTACAAAATTCAATCCCCCACGAAAATTAATGATTTTAACAGTATATATTTATGCTTAATATGCAACCAGGTCCTGTCTAACTATCATACTGAAACAGTTGAATTTATGAGCGTTTTGATGTTATATTGGGGCTATTTCTTTCCTGTTGTTCAATTATGTTGCTAAAATATTTTTCTTTTATTTTCATGTGCTGCTTCTTTGATGCTGTTGGTCATATTTTAGGTGAGTACATTTTACTTCTTTATGTTCAAAAGTATGTTCCCCATTGATATATACTGAAAATACTGCAGTCCTTTTAGCTAGTGAACCTTTTTGGAGGCTAAACAGTCACTGCATTTTTTAAAAAAAACTGTGACGGCAGTAAGGAGGGTGTATGTCACACACCTCACATTGTGCCTGGATGTGTGTGGCTGCATCGGTGTGGTGCAGTGTACGTTGTACTCATGTTAAGTGAGTTGTACACAATTTGAATTCATTATGAAGCTTAAGTTGCATGAATATTTCGTATGTCAACTTGATGTATTACATGTCTAGCCTTGAATTATGTTGTTCACACTTGATTGTCTCCGTAGCACTGTTTGTCTCATTGACATTGTTTATAATTGTCTTGATTTGTAAAACTCTCCCTGACCAATGAAAATTGTCTTAAACTAGCTGTTCAAACTATACTGTGGATTGTTACTGTTGCCGAGCCGAGCATAGTCTTTATTTGCCAGTCAGCTTTCTGCTGAATATGGCAGGCATATGTGTTCCGCCACCTGAATTTGAACCCTGGTTGCCGGATAAGGTGGCTAGCACTCTTAACTACTTAGCTACCAAACCCCGGGAACACTAATTTCTTGAATTTGCTTCATCTTATATTGAAAGTTGTACTTGCATAATCTCTTGTGACTGAGGTTACCTCCCTTTATGGTACACTTGGCTCTAACACCACGGGTGTGTTACCTAAGCAAACCACTACTGAGCACTTTCATTCAGTAACCTCCTATCCAATTATATATGGATGGCATGGAATACCTCTCATGGAAAGCGCTTTGTAGCGCACACTTCCCCTGCTGTAGTAATATAAAGTTTTGGATACTAAAATACAGTTAAAATTTATTGGTTTCTATTGCTCTTTTTGCCCGTACAAGGTAATTGTTATGAAAAAAGGGCATCATTGTATATAACATATGAACATATCTAGCTAGCATAGTTACATATTCATAATGTCCTGTAATAAATCTTAACATAAAATGTTGACATGGAAACTCTACATATGCTACGTTAAATCATGGCTCCTTTAACGCATAGCAAATCCATCAAATTTTAAGTGTGTTAATATAGTAATTAAACAAGACTTAACGGCAAGTTATAAACTACTTAGTTGACGTCATCCGTTAGAAGTTAACACATCAGCATCGAAAAATTAATATTGCCGGTTTAATTCATCAATGTCAATCCATTTGATATAAGTTAATTATAATTTTTTATATTTAAAAAAAAAAAAAAAATTGATTTTTTTTTTAGATTTTTTCGTCTCATTGTTAGAACCTTGTTTTATTAGCCCCTGTTTTTGTATTGTTGTATTCGTGTACATGTATATAAATATGGGCATATAATCTGTTATTATCTTCCATGTTTAAGAAATTGTAATCTTTTTAATCCATGTACCGATTGTTACAAAGCTGGTTAACAATCTAAGTCATGATTCATATACATGTTGGTCCGTATTAACAAAGTCATGTATCATTAATTTTATGTTACATAAAAGATAACTTCACAATGATGACAATATGGTTATTTTGATATTATTACTAAATAAATCGGGCAGTTTGAGACGACTCTGAACTTGGTTTAAGGTCATTCAGTGTTTTAAATTGATTTTTGGCTATGTTCTTAAACATTGCTTATTTATAGAAAGGCAAACGGGGAATGGATACCTTATTAGGAGTATTTTCATTAGTGTTGGCTGCTTAAAATAAACACCAGCTTGACAATTAATTACGTTTCTGAAGTGAAAGTTGGAGTTAACTTTTTTAAAACTTTAGTGATACGTGGTTGACAGTCTGTTGGTGAACATTTTAAAAATGATTGTTTTATTGCTTTGAGGAGTGCGTTAGAACAGTATGCATGATCATCATAATTGGATAATATTCTCGTCTTTATGAATTTTTTATGAAAAAAGAAAGAAAGAAGTATTCAAAGTGGAGTAATTTGGAGAAATAAAACATCAATACAGTGTTGGAAAGATTTTTTTTTATTAATAACAGCGTCAAAGTGAAATGTGATCTTTTGTGGTGACTGCAGGATATGTCTTATGAGAAGTGGTAATATATTGAAAAGAAGGAAATTATACTTGTTACCAACTTGAATGAACTTAATGGAATATATAGGATTTCATTGATTATTTCAACAATTGCCATGATTTTGTTTCTGTGATTGAATGAAACAAAGTATCGCTAAAATTGGTACTATCGGTAATTTCTTCATGGTTGACGTCATTTTGTATTCAGTTCAATGTCGTGATTTTTTTTCTACATGTGAATAATTGGCTCCAGGTAGGGAAGCTGTGATTGGAATTAGCCAATCAAAGTATCATCGATCGAATGAAATATAATAACGATTCTTGGCTGATCTCTGAATACGATTCTTTGACGTCATGATCTCTGAATGCCTACTGATGATATTATATTGATGATTAGCTGGTGGAGTATGACATAGAATTGTTTATTAGGTCTGCACAAGGTTCATGAGACTGACAGATATAGCATGTAGGACTATAATATAATGGTACAATATGTCTGGGTGATTTTGATTTATTCGTTGGTCTTCAAATTTTTCTATTCAAATTAAAGTGCGTTTGTGTGAACTTCCTGTCAAGATTTCCTTGTATGTCTGATTTTATGTTAGGGACTTCGGCTTCCTGTCAAGATTTCCTCGTATGTCTGATTTTATGTTAGGGACTCTCCGGCAGTCTATGAAATCCTATTGTCAGATTTCTTAACTTGTCAAAAAACATTGAGAAAGGTCTCTATGGGAATTTTCGTGAAAAATTTAAACGAATTATCATGTGATAAAAGAAGTCTGGGCTTTTAGTCAGTGACACTTACGGTGCTTCAAGTATCGATAACCGTTCTTATACCATATATATAAATCCAATTTTACTTAATACCGAATGACTGTAATATTCAGATGCACTTAAATTTATGTGATGACAATTTCTTAGAGGAACTCTATATTCATTTGATTCTTGTCAGAAATCCCCTGACTCTGATCACTGTTGGACATCTAATATAACACTCTATCTAACGTATATACTTCAATGTTTGTTTTTTCCTATCACAAATTTCCAATCAGTTCCGGGGTGTTGATAAAAGTCTTTTTCTCGTGAGACATACCGATGGATGTTAAACATCATTGACGTCTTCTTCTAATTTTGCTTGGAAGTGCTTTTCTCTCCATTCTTGTGAGTTTGTGGACTAATTTGGATTAATAGTTTTTATTCTGTACACAATTACAAGAAAAATCACGCTGGAATTATGTCTTCGAGTCTTTGGAAGACGCTATTGAAGCAAAAATTGCGACCTATTAGTGACAAAATAAGAGGGAAATCAGAAAAACCAAGGTAGGGTAATGCTTTACTTATTACCTGATTATAGCATTCAATATTTAAGAGGTTCAGATACATGTTTACTGTGAAATGACACCAGGGGGACTAGCTGTTTTAGTATTCGATGTAAGCACATTTATAGGGATCTGGGTCTGTCTCCTCAGCATATAAATCAAATCAGTCTGTATGACTTATCGGATTACTATAAAACCCTAAACTTCAACCTGTATCATTTATTGCTATTGAAAGCAAATGTAAATCTGATCAATGTACTCCTTATTGCCATACTATATAATTCAATGTGTACTCCTTATTGCAATTTCTGGAAATCAACTTGTATATACACATTGAGACTAGCTGTTTAGTATGTGCTTACAGGGATCGTGGCCAGTGTTTCTTGTGTTCAATTTTAAGCATTTTCTCTACAGCATATAAACTTAATCACTGTATGACTTAGTGTGATACTTTACAATTCAACTTGTATGGCTTTGACTTATTGTGATTAAATGCTCATGTAACTTTTGATCACTGTATGACTTATTGGGATACTATACAATTCTATATGTATGCCTTATAGTGATAGTAGGAAATCAACTCATTTACACACTGAGCTCTTGCCTCACTGAGTGGATAGTTCTCTTATTAAATTTTTAGAGGATCACCAGGCTAGCTGCCATTATAATTTGACAGTCAAATAAATTATTCATGAAATTGAAAATTTGGGGCACCAGTTGTGTGAAGCTCGGCTCACTATGTTTATATTGTGGAAACTAGAAAATGTTGTGTCCTTAGAGTATTCTTATAGATACAAAACTGATTTTATGCCACATTTAGTCAAGAGATTATTTGAACAATGTGTTCCCATTATCAACTCAAATTTACTTATTGTACTACTGTACCACTGGTTCAGTTAGTGTCTTAGAAAAATTGATGATTTTTGAGCTCTACACGAAAGTGCAAAATTTGCTAAAATTACTTCTAGTGTAAATTTTGGCCTACAAGGAAAGCATAATAATAAAGAATAATTTGCTAATATTTTTCTGCACTCAATATGTCTGAAACTTAAAACTGGCACACTGTTTAACTCACGGAAATATCTCCTTATACAGTAATATGTCTATTCCTGGAACAGATTTTATTACCAGAATAAGGAAGGAAACCTTCATAAACTTCTAGAATTATTGTTGTATTTAGGGATAGTAATGGTGCCTATATGCTGTAGTGGTTGGTTGTATAACCAAGTATACTTATATGAATAGTGGTGTATTCCTTCTCAGAATACATATCGCTGGCTTAGAATGAGGTCGTAACTACTACTTTTATGACCTTGTAAGACTTATGCATGTTTGAAATCTGCATCACAAGGCACTTCTTATGAGCCTATTTTCACGAAAATATGAACTTGTCATGTTGACCAAACTGAAGTTGAAAAAGCTTGTTTTACCATTAGTCGAGAGTGATTGTCAGACAATTTTTCTTGTTTTCTCAAAATATTGATATTGTTCAAGGACCTTCTCATTCTAAGCCAGCGATATCTGTATGTGTTAATGTATACTTAAGTCTTTGGAGTTTAGGCTTCTTTCTTTATACATTTCGTCATTGCAACTTGCATGTTCCCTTGCTAAATTTGTCAAGAAAACATTAAGAATCTTTATTAGTTTGGAGAACTTTCCAAGGCATTTACATTGGAACTCCCATTTACACAGAAGTCAACTTGTTTACCTAAAACATCATGCATACTGCATCGCACTGAACAATCATGTATGCTACAATGCATTGACCCACCATCATGTATGATTTGTATAAAGATTTGTCTGAGATTAATGAAATTTGTGTCAGCTTTATAAATGCAATAATCACATCCTTTTAAAATGATCTGCTGAGGAATATTTGCATTCACAATATTGCATTAATTTCTTCTTCAAGCAATTGTTACTAAACGCATTGGTCAAAGTGGACATATGTAAGTCAGCCATTGTTGATGGCAGCATTGGCTAACCTGCCTATTGCCACTGTCAATGGTAATAATCATAAACTTTGGTAGGGAAATGTGATATGACTGAATGCTTGTGTAAGTTGGCCTTTGTGAATGCTTGTGTAAGTTGGCCTTTGTAAATGCTTGTGTAAGTTGGCCTTTGTGAATTCTTGTGTAAGTTGGCCTTTGTGAATGCTTGTGTAAGTTGGCCTTTGTGAATGCTTGTGTAAGTTGGCCTTTGTGAATGCTTATGCTGGATGGCCTTTGTGAATGCTTGTGTAAGTTGGCCTTTGTGAATTCTTGTGTAAGTTGGCCTTTGTGAATGCTTGTGTAAGTTGGCCTTTGTGAATGCTTATGCTGGATGGCCTTTGTGAATGCTTGTGTAAGTTGGCCTTTGTGAATTCTTGTGTAAGTTGGCCTTTGTGAATGCTTGTGTAAGTTGGCCTTTGTGAATTCTTGTGTAAGTTGGCCTTTGTGAATATGCTTGTGTAAGTTTGCCTTTGTGAATGCTTGTGTAAGTTGGCCTTTGTGAATGCTTGTGTAAGTTGGCCTTTGTGAATGCTTGTGTAAGTTGGCCTTTGTGAATGCTTGTGTAAGTTGGCCTTTGTAAATGCTTGTGTAAGTTGGCCATTGTGAATGCTTGTGTAAGTTGGCCTTTGTAAATGCTTATGTTGGTTGGCCTTTGTGAATGCTTGTGTAAGTTGGCCTTTGTGAATTCTTATGTTGGTTGGCCTTTATTTTGTAATAATTAATGTTACCCTTCGGAAATGCTTATGCTTGTTGGCTTGTATAGCTGGATTTTGCATATCATATTACTTTTTTAAGCTCAATGGTGTTAATGAGCATATTAACATGTCATTGACCTAATGTACATATTTAAATACATTTGTTAATGTCTTCATTTAATTGTATATTCAATGACCTGACTATGTATGTGCTTAAAATTCCAGTTGACTTATTTATTGCTATAATGGAACATTAACTTACAATCACGGAAGAATGAAGGTTAACTATACTTCTACTTGTATTAATGATGAATGATATTCACTTTGAACAAATCATTAAGGAAGACATCAATGTAACTTACGACCTTGAAAGGTCATCATTCAGATTATGGTTCATATAATTGATGGATTATTGTTTCATTGTACAGTAGCAATACCATTAAGCAGTTTATAACGAGCTATAACTTGTATTTGCATTCTGGGTCTTCAGTTATGGCATAAACAAAACTATCACTTATTTTCACTGTGATTTCTGTGCTTGACTGTTTTCGTTGAGTGCTCACTGTCTGATTTTCTCATATCTCTTTCAATAATACAGGTTCCGGAGTAAACTCCATGTACAACTGATACTCCTGTTTGTCCTGTACACAACTGTTTTGCTCACTTATATTGCTGAAGATGAGCTATTGTTATTGTCCTTGGTCCGACAAACAATTGCACTTTTATCACCTCTAGAGGTCACAATTTTTGTTTAATCCTTTTGACACTTGGTCACAATGTTTGTCTCTATGAAATCTAGGTCATGTTCGTAATTGGGTCATCTGGGGTACTGGGGTAGAAAACTAAGTCACTAGGTCAAATCTCTTAGGGGTCACATTTTTCACTTCATCCTTTTGAAGCTTTGCCACAATGCTTATCTCCAATAAATCAAGGTCAAGTTTGAAACTGGGTCATTTTTTGTTATCATTGTGTATTATTTTTTAACAGGGAGCTTTAGCGCCCTGGTCAGTGTAAGTACATAAAAATATACTGAAGAAGATTGCAAGCTAAAAATAGATGGAATTGCGCATTCCGCGGAATGACTTCGGACTTTATCGCCTGATCTTTATCCGAAACAGTGTTTATAATGTTGCATGATGACTTAGCACTTTATTGCAGGAAGCTTGGTAAATATTTCGAGACAGCGATTGTATTATGTTATGTAAGCTAGGTTACCATCCGTCATTGATACTACCTCAATGTTTAAATACTGCAAGTAGTATAGGCAGTAGAGGTAATAATGTATTAACTAGATGCTGGAACATACATACGGCGTTGGGGTGGCATATGCGCTCATATGCTTTGTGACTGGAAATATTTTTCTGACGACAGGAACAATCCCTGTTCTTCCAGTGCCATCGGTGCTTTGATTCAGTTGTGGTATAGAGAAAATCTGAGCACTAAGCCGTGACCTTAAACAATTCACTGTATAGCATCTACTGCTAAAAGTTCAGTTATGGCTCAATATTTCCATCAATACATACTTAAAATCTACAAGGCGCTTCTTATGAGCCTATTTTCATGAAAATCGGAACAGGTCATCATGTTGACCAAAATAAAATTGTAAACGCTTGTTTTTCTATATTAATACAGAATAAATTTGAGACAGTTTTTTCTCAAAATATCAATTTTGTACTTGCAACCATCGCATTCTAATCCAGTGATAATATGGATTGCTAAAACTGTTTGACTCGTACATGTCTACTTCCCTATTATTATGGAAGATGTATACATTGAACATTGATCTGAAATAGGCAGTCAAATCTACACTCTGACATTTGCAAGAAGATTTAAGGAAGGTGTTAATGCTGGCTCCATCAACCTGCCATGCATTTCTTCTCATTTATTCCTGTTTGTCTAAAGGCTAGCAAGAAAGTCAACTCTAAGCCAGTTTTCGGTGTCTTGATTGTACATAGTGCTTTTAATGATTTTCGCTTTTAATGGAGAATGGACTGCGGCTTATATAACATTGTGTTTATATTTCCTATGAGTTACTAATGGTAGGTTCATGAATTAATGTACTGTAATCTTGATAACTAATTAAATTTATTCTTGAGGCTCTTATTAATTTGAAGTCCATTAAATTAATTTCGCCGGTTAATAACCTTCTGTCTAAGTATGATGAAAAGTGTATAAGAAAACAAAACTAACTCCAGTAGTTACAACGTTGTCTTCTTCAGGGTACAAATTCATGAAAAATGACAGTCTGGCATTTTTCTAAGAAACACAGACAAATTTTGAGGCTGATACAAAAATCTGATGTGCTGTATATGGTTATGTTTACTAATGGTTATGTTTACTAAACATAAGAATATTTCTTGAACTCTCATCAAGAACAGCTGAAGAACAATTATGTTTTTAGCTCACCTGAGCACGAAGTGCTCAAGGTGAGCTATTGTGATCGCCCAATGTCCGTCGTCCGTCGTACGTCGTACGTCGTCAACATTTTGACTTGTAAGCACTGTAGAGGTCACAGTTTTCATTAAATCTTAATGAAACTTGATCACAATGATCATCTCCATAAAATCTAGGTCAAGTTCGATATTGGGTCATCTGGGGTCAAAAACTAGGTCACTAGGTCAAATCAAAGGAAAACCTTGTAAGCACTCTAGAGGTCACAGTTTTCACTTAACCTTTATGAAACTTGATCACAATGTTTGTCTCTGTAAAATCTAGGTCAAGTTCGATATTGGGTCATCCGGGGTCAAAAACTAGGTCACTAGGTCAAATCAAAGGAAAACCTTGTGAACACATTAGAGGTCACAATTTGAGCCTAATCTTTATGAAACTTGATCACAATGATCATCTCTATAAAATCTAGGTCAAGTTCAATATTGGGTCATCTGGGGTCAAAAACTAGGTCACTAGGTCAAATCAAAGGAAAACCTTGTGAACACATTAGAGGTCACAATTTGAGCCTAATCTTTATGAAACTTGATCACAATGATAATCTCTGTAAAATCTAGGTCAAGTTCGATATTGGGTCATCTGGGGTCAAAAACTAGGTCACTAGGCCAAATCAAAGGAAAACCTTGTGAACACATTAGAGGTCACAATTTGAGCCTAATCTTTATGAAACTTGATCACAATGATCATCTCCATATAATCTACGTCAAGTTCGATATTGGGTCATCTGGGGTCAAAAACTAGGTCACTAGGTCAAATCAAAGGAAAACCTTGTGAACACATTAGAGGTCACAATTTGAGCCTAATCTTTATGAAACTTGATCACAATGATCATCTCCATAAAATCTAGGTCAAGTTCGATATTGGGTCATCTGGGGTCAAAAACTAGGTCACTAGGTCAAATCAAAGGAAAACCTTGTGAACACATTATAGGTCACAATTTGAGCCTAATCTTTATGAAACTTGATCACAATGATCATCTCTGTAAAATCTAGGTCAAGTTCGATATTGGGTCATCTGGGGTCAAAAACTAGGTCACTAGGCCAAATCAAAGGAAAACCTTGTGAACACATTAGAGGTCACAATTTGAGCCTAATCTTTATACAACTTGATCACAATGATCATCTCCATAAAATCTAGGTCAAGTTCGATATTGGGTCATCTGGGGTCAAAAACTAGGTCACTAGGTCAAATCAAAGGAAAACATTGTGAACACATTAGAGGTCACAATTTGAGCCTAATCTTTATGAAACTTGATCACAATGATCATCTCTGTAAAATCTAGGTCAAGTTCGATATTGGGTCATCTGGGGTCAAAAACTAGGTCACTAGGCCAAATCATTGAAAAACCTTGTGAACACATTAGAGGTCACAATTTGTGACTTATCTTTATGAAAATTGATCACAATGACCATCTCTATAAAATCTAGGTCAAGTTCGATATTGGGTCATCTGGGGTCAAAAACTAGGTCACAAGGCCAAATCATTGAAAAAGCTAGTGAACACACTAGAGGTCACAATTTGAGACTAATCTTTATGAAAATTGATCACAATGATCATCTCTATAAAATTTAGGTCAAGTTCGATATTGGGTCATCTGGGGTAAAAAACTAGGTCACAAGCCTTTAAAGCCAAATCATTGAAAAAGCTTGTGAACACACTAGAGGTCACAATTTGAGCCTAATTTTTATGAAACTTGATCACACTGATCATCACTATAAAATTTTGGTCAAGTTCGATATTGGGTCATCCGGAGTCAAAAACAAGGTCACGAGGCCAAATCATTGAAAAAGCTTGTGAACACAATAGAGGTCACAATTTTGACCTTATCTTTATGAAACTTGATCACAATGATCATCATTATAAAATTTAGGTCAAGTTCGATATTGGGTCATCTGGGGTCAAAAACTAGGTCACGAGGCCAAATCATTGAAAAATCTTGTGAACACACTAGAGGTCACAATTTGGACTCTATCTTTATGAAACTTGGTCACAATGTTTATCTCTATAAAATCTAGGTCAAGTTAGATACTGTGTCATTTGGGCCAAAATCTAGGTCACTAGGCCAAACAGGTGAGCGACCCAGGGCCCTTTGGGCCCTCTTGTTAATGGTATAGTTGTACTTGACAGTTCTTCAAATGTTCCTGAACGTTTTTGGCAATGTTCATTCGATTGTTCCTGAATCCTATCAGTCAAAAATATTTTTTCTAGAAAGTTAACAGGGTTTTAAGTTTCAATTACTTATTTATTAATTGTGGGGATAGATTTATACATGAATACTTGGTGTTAAAGATGTCGGTAAGTTACATTTCCAATGAAGAAAATACCAAAAACTGAACAAAATCATCACTGACGCTTTGCTTACTCGGGATGACTTTAAATAAAGATTTTTTAAGTCATTCAACAACACTTAAACTGCTACCTGAAATATTTTGGTTCCATACATAGCAAATATAGACTCCTTTTCATTATAGCCCCGCAAACAAAGTTTGAAGGGGGTATACTGGAGTCACCTTGTTGGTCTGTCGGTATGTTAGCATCGTGTCCGCTCTGTAACTTTGTCATTTCTTACTGGATTTTAAAATTGCTTGGTACAAATGTTCACCACATCAAGACGGTGTGTCATGCACAAGACCCAGGTCCCTACCTCAAAGGTCAAGGTCACACTTACAGGTCAAAGGTTATATAGTCATGCAAATCATGTCCGCTCTGTAACTTTGTCATTTCTTACTGGATTTTAAAATTGCTTGGTACAAATGTTCACCACATCAAGACAGTGTGTCATGCGCAAGACTCAGGTCCCTATCTCAACGGTCAAGGTCACACTTAGAGGTCAAAGGTTATATAGTCATGCAAATTGTGTCTGCTCTGTAACTTTGTCATTTCTTACTGGATTTTAAAATTGCTTGGTACAAAGTCATGAAGACTATAATTTTAAATAATATTCCTGTGTCAAGGCGGTGCTGCGGGGTATGATTCATCACTCCTGTGATAGCTCTAGTTGTTTCTATTGCGCTATTTTGCTTTAGCAAAAAGGCCTGAATGCTCCAAAAAGTCAGTGGAAAAATGCTGTTTGATCAGGGAAAAGTCAGAGACCCTGGTACTCTGTTTGGCATGTTGAGACCAAAGTATGTCCTCTGATGATGCAAGTAAATCAGCGATAGGCTACAAAAGGCTTTGTTATGAATTTCTTTACCAGCTTTGATGTAATTTTGAGATGACATGAATTCAGTGAAGAAAAAAGTAACTTTCTGTTTGCCCTAATTTAGTATCATTTATATAATCTGCTGGCAGCAATGTTATTATTGTACGGTTTTGTCCTGTTGGAAATCCTGCATGTCTTTAATATGCTTCTCATGTTTTCTGCTCTATTCATACAACCCAATTAACATAAATTTTAAACAAACTATAAATTACTACAGTCTTTATAACTAGAAACATGGTGTCTTAATTATCACAGAAGCTTTGGGTTTTATGCATTCTGTTGTCATTCTTAGAATGCTGGAGTGCGAGAACAATCCTCATAATTATTAAAATAGGTCTGGAAAACCTGCATTGCGGTTTCAATATTGTTTTGTCTATAAATATTCTAAAAGTTGTTCATTTTCACACGCAAGGTTTGGCTTGATTGTCACTGTGTGCCCCAAAACATCACAACATCAAAATCTCCTAGTGATATATTTGTGAAATCTTTTCTAATCAAAGTTATACCTGAAAGGTTTCTCTAGACATCACATAATTAATGATTGCTTGAGAATTAAGCTAGAAGAATTAAACCTCAGGTCCTCATGGGGATATTCTTACACTCTACTATATTTGTCATTTATAGAAAAAATTCGGATTATTAGAAATTATGTGTTCCAGTTCCTGGAAATTTTTGCTTAATTTAAAAAAAATGGAACTTTCAATGACATACTAGTCAAATAAAAACAATTACGGATGATTGGCGGACTTAGAGTCATAATGTGGTTGTTTGGGAACATAGGTTTGGGAATATTTAATGTGGTTAGAAACATATAATATGGTCGGGACTATTGTAAATAAGGTGGAAAACATATAAAATGTTTAGTGTTACAGTTAAATTATTGTCACAAGGAACATTATAGGTAATATAAGTATGATTCAGGGAGAAATAATATGGTTATGAATATACAAATTTATAATACAGCTTACATAGGAACAAATACGAGGGCTCAGTGCAAAACTATGGTATATAATGCCTCTTTAAATGTAAATAGTTACAATAGTGTCGTACCAAGCTCTGTTAATTATTTGATAATATGTATGAATGGGAACATATTAGTCTGTTGGGAATATATAATATGGTTAAGGATGGAACATATCAAGGGCTCAGTGGTAAACTATGGTAACTACATCAATATAGTGTCATGAACTATAGTTTTGCACCAAACCATCGATATAGGGTGAGAAACTAGATGGTTTGAAACGTATCGTCGCTGTCGTCCTTAAATTTAGCTTGTAGCTCCGAAATGCCAACTTTTCAGGACAGAGAAAAAACGTCACATGGTTAATAAACGATGTTCTAGAAATTGAAATTTTATAAAAAATACCAAACAAATGAAGCTGCAAAATATTTTATAAGCCATAAACGTATAAGTCATACCAATATTTAGAAAATGGTAGCTACGATATTTGGTCACCATTTATGTAAGGTACAATTAACAATTCGTTCTTTAAAGTTTAGGGCCCTATGTAATATAATTAATATGATATTTACAGGCAATATTACAAGTTGTTAGGATGGTAATGCCTGTGATGCCTAGGAATATAATCAACATTGGCAAATAGGGTAATATTGTAGTAATTTATTATTATAAAGTCATGAAATGTCATAGCTTGATTTTTCGGACGAAAAGTCGTAGGGATTGGAAATTGTCCGAAATTGTCAGACGAAAAGTCGAAGCAATCGAAATATTGTAGTTGTCATGTAGCTTTTTAATGGGTTCTTATTGGCTTGATATATCCCAAAATATGCGCCAGACTTCATATATACATTCAAAAAAGACGGAAAAAATGTTTGAAAATATTGGAGCCACGAGGTTTGAGAACGACAGCGACAATATACAGTTGAAACAATTATTATTTGGATGGGAACATAATTGTACAGTTTTGGAACATGCTTATGGGTTACTAGGCAACATTCAAAACTCTGCTGTTGGATATAATAAGATCGAGATTAAAATTATCACTAAGCGAGCGATATATGGGAATCTTGGCCCTCTTGTCTTTAATGCCTACTTTCACTGCTGTATAATTCATAAAACTATGCATATTTAGTGACATTTAGTTTCTTACATTATTGTATGTCTCATATATACATTGTATATATAACATCATATGTTGCATAAGCTGGAAGGTGTTTTGAGGAGAATTGTGGCTCTTGTCTTTTCCAAGAACATAATAGCTCATGTGAATAAACGTGATGACTTCGTTTCCAAGAACATTATACTGTAAAATCATTAATTTTCATGGGGGATTAATTTTTTTGGATTTCGTGGTTAACCTCAACCACAAACTTTAATCCCAACGAACATTAATTTTTACCCTTGTAATATTACCTGAAATGCAAAATCCATGAATTCAAGTCCCAACGAAATTGTCTTTATTACCAAAACGACAAAATTTGGTCCCAACGAAATAAATGATTTTACAGTATGTGGTCAATGAATATATGACATGTATATATAAATATTGGGTTTAAGATAGCTCATGGCCTTTGAAGACGATGTAAATTCACTTTCAGTAGCTCCTATATGACAATGACTAAATAATGATGTTTGCTCTCTGTTTTTCTGCATGGCTATCCAGACTGTTGAGATCATCATCTTGATAAAATATTTGAGGATCAAGTAATGCAACAAGCAGAAACAGATTTATCTTCATTAAAGAAATGAAAGAAAGATAGATCTTTTGTGCTTTGACCAATCGTTTTTAACTTTGACCACTGGTGATAATGGGTTGGAATATTTTATGCGTAACTGAGCTCGAAAATTTCTATCTTCCTGGTCTGACATAAAACACTTAGAGTCTTAATGAAGCGGTATAATTCCTTAAAAGATTCCAGACATATGAGGCACTTGTGAGTGTAATTTGAATGGAGAGTTGGATTGAATAATGTGCTTTATCTCAATTACAGCTCCTTTTGTGTTTTATGAGATAATTGCTGTGTCAGTCTGTATGGTATACCAGTCTAAGAACTTGGTTATGGTACTCGAGACTGTCAATGACTTGTCAAATCCTATATAGGGGCTTGACCATAATTATGTACTAGTACATATTATAGTTAACCCTCAGTATGTCATCAATATAGGTTTTGGTGCCAAGAGCTTAAATGATCAATCTAGTGTCTGGGTCATCTGGGAAATTTTCTTTTTTGATTTAAATTCCAATTATTGAAACTTTCACCAGAAATTATGTTATTAAAAATGATTAAGGTGATTATAATAATAATTATTAATAAGATAATAACTATTAAGTAAATCTTATTTTAGTTATAAAGCAACATTAAGATGTCTAGGTTTGAATTAGGTATTTTTCACATTAGTATTCTGTGTACCGTAAACCATTTTACTTACGTGACTACTAACTTTCGCTTTTTGCTGATCTTCGGCATGATTCACGACTACTAATTCTTGTGCTTTTAAGTCTCCCTCGATGTCCATATTAATGTTTTTTACACATTTTTCGCAAATTTCTACCATTTTCAAACTTTATGAAATTAAATTGCCCAAGATAATCTCTTGGTTTACAGTATTTGACGTCAACCTGATAGATGTGACATTTTCTTTTTACATTTTAGTGAATGCAGTTTGCCTTCAAATTGTTTTGCATATTTAAATTTTAATACATTAAATTATATATATTACACAGTAGTATATAAACTGGCACAGTAAATTCTGTTGTTCCTGACATATGTTGACAGTAGTTCATGGTTACTGAAAACTTTTCATAATATTTTAATGATAAAACAAGTCCAAACTGAAGATTATAATAATACATGACCAGAATAGACGGAACGCAGAATAAGTGAAAGAAATTACTTATAACTCATGATCAAAAAGAGCAACATTAAGTACAAATAATATTCTTAAATAGTTGCTAATTTAAATCCAAATGAAACAGAGCTTAAGTTAGTCTCTTGATAATGTGAGCTTGAATTAACTTTAAAAAATGCAGATTATTCCGCAGTTAACTGTATCATTGATAAAGCTTAAAACAAGAACAATTTTTGTTTGCAAAATTTATTTTAAAAAAATATATTTCTTTTATAATATACTACTCGCAGTATTTAAACGTTGAGCGTTTATCACTGACTGGATGGTAAACTAGCTTACGTAACATAATACAGTCACTGTCTCGATATATTTACCAAGCTTCCTGCAGTAAAGTGCTAAGTCATAATGCAACATTATAAACACTGTCTCGGCTAAAGATTAGGCGATTAAGTCGGAAGTCATCCCGCGGAATGCGCAATTGGACCTATTTTTTAGCTCGCAATCATATCCAGTATATTTTTAACGCTTACACTGATCAGGAAGCAAAGCTCCCTGTTAAAAAAATCACTGTTAAGACCGCGAGCTAAAAATAGATGAATATGCATATTCGGCGGGATGACTTTGGACTTTATCATAGGAAGCTTGATAAATATATCGAGACAGCAATTGTATTATGTTATGTGAGCTAGGTTACCATCCAGTCAGTGATAAACGCTACTAGTAGTATAGGCAGTAGTGGTAATAATGAATCAACTATATGCTGAACATACATTTGGCTTTGGGGTGGCATATACCCTCATATGCTTTTTCTGACGACAGGAACAATCCCTGTTCTTTCAGTGCCGTCGGCACTTCGATTATAGAGACAGAGGTTTATTATATACTGTAATGCTAGGTGGTTTATTGAGAAAGAATACAGTATTTCTTATAACCTACTGTCACAGTCGGCATGCAATGATCTTAACAAGACCAAATATTCCAAACTGAAAATTCCTGTAATTGAGTTTCTATGTGTCTTAACATTTCATGGAGATAACATAGAAGAAGCTTCTTAGTATAAAATGTATAGAAATTATTACATTATGTTTTGCAAGTGAAGTCAATGTCTTGGTCATCCATCTCTGACGCGGAAACTTAAAAATTCAATTAATTAACAATTTTACATGGCCATTTCATTTTCACAGTCTTAAATTATTCTCATTGTCAATTTTTAGCCTCTTTTAATCCTGCTAAAATGTATGAGTATCACTGCAGTATGGTCTAAATGAGTGAGGACAAATTATTGTATTGGAAGCTGCCAGTTCTACACCATTTTACTGCCTAATGCTAGAAAGCACCGGTGTATTAGGATTGCTCCAGTCCTGGTAGTAATGGCTAAATTATTTTCTTTGATATTTGATGTCTAAGGGTACATCCCATTCGTGGAGAGCGTTGGTCTAAAGGTAGGACGCTCACTTTGGGATGGAGAGGTTCCGAGTTCAACCTCATCTGGACCACCGGTTAATTTCTCTGAGCAAGCATAGCCTTCATGTTCCACTCCACCTAGGTGTAAATTGGTACCTGTGAGGACAGTGTCTATTCCTGGGCGCCAAAGATCAAGGTTGGCTGCCACACCAACAGGAGAGAAATAGTCTCATCAGGGATGCACAAACTCATGTTTCAAAGGTAGCTTAATGACCAGCGGAGTTCAAATGTCAAATGGCGGCCTAACAGCTGAAAAGAGCCCTAGAGGTAAAGAACCACTAAATGCCTCCGCGGACCAAGTGGTGATACACTCAAGTAGTCCTTAAAAAAACTTTGGTTTGCCTGTAAATGGAGATATTTCTTGACAAATGTGGAGTTGAATTATGAAATTGAATTTAAATGGTTGGTAAATATGCATGTGGTGTAGTAAAACTGTAATATTTGTATTATTCTGCTATTTAGTTCTTGATACCAAAGTGAAATTAGACTAGGGTAAAACCCAGAACTTATAAATCCGGACATGCGTAAAAACGGATAGACCGTGTTTGAAGGACAAAAACTTTCTTAGAAGATACATGACCCCCCTTTTTTATTGCATTGTTTTGAAGCTTAAGGCCACTTCTTTTTTATTTTCTGGTTTTCAAGAATTTTTTGGAAATATGTCCACTGGCAGGTCGAAAAAAAAAGAAAAAAAAAAAAGGCAAAATTGTTCCAATCGAGTGTTGAAATCACAGTTGTTGGCGCCAGCCTGCCCAAACGCATTTGCCAAGCTAATAACCAGTACTTTCTGTTGGAAAGCCTGGTTTTATAAACAATGTGTTGTTAAATAGCCTTTTCAGAGGAGCACTCATTTAATAACATACACATTTATACATACAGTCCAACCTGCCTTAAGCAGCCAGCCAAGGGATGCAGCCAATTTGGCTGCTTAAGCCAGGTGACCACTTAACGGAGGGGCTGAATACTGGGCAAGGGGGGGGGGTCGGTTTCGAGCATACATTGTACTTGTTTAATGAGACAGGACCTGGTGTATTATAATGGGTTGTTATACATAAATGGTAATTTAAAGTATGCCTCTTGTTGTTAAGGGTTGCACTGGCCTATCTGCCCTGCCCTGTCTGCCCTGAATAAGCAGACACTTACCTCTCTGGATTAGTAACACCGCTAAAAAACGATGAAATCTGCTTGGTTGTCTTTGACATTTTATTGACGCTAAACGACGTCATGCAGAAGGCATGATTGATAGATGTTGACAGTCAGAAATATTTGAAGAGAATAAAATAAAACACACTTCTGAACGCATAATTGCTCGTATGACAAACTTTGAGCAATAAAAAACAATTGTCTAAAGCGTGCAAACCGTCAAAACGAAATTGAAAGGAGCGATGATAAACACAACAATTTTCTCGAAATACGGTAATTACACGTAAATACCTTTTAATTGGTACAGATCTATAGCCTTAATTGTGTCGATCGACTTTGATGAAATATACCCATCAGAGGTGCTAATCGTTTGTTTTATTGCTCTTTGAGCGTTAATGGTCACAAAATTCACAACACCATTGTTTACAGTTTACTGATTCCCAGTCGTATATTTCGCTGTGCGGTAAACAATGCATAATTGACATAGAAGCTGGGTAACAGCGCACTGGTTCCCTTTAAGAACCCGGATGTATCGTTGTATACACACAGCGTGTGACGCGCGGAACCAGTAAGTAGAGCAATTATCGGATTAGCGGCGGTATGTAAACATCGCATCAACGCACTTTGAATAAACAACTCTGATTGGCTACAGTGTGAATCGAAGCCATTTTCGTTCTCGTTCGCGGTCACGTGTAAACTGATGATTGTTTTCTTTGACACGGGTTTGAAATTACCGCGGATGATTCAAGCTATATAGATGGCCGCCGGATCGGACTTTACCGATCAATTCATTCAAAATATATTCGTACTCAGACGAATATTCGTACTCAGACAAAACGTCCCATCGGGAAAAATAAAAAAGTGAAATTCGATTTTTATTTTTTTTCCACTTTCGTAAAAAACAGGGTCGCCGGTCTTGTAAACCGTAAAATTAAAAAGTCCTGGCCTAAATGCCCCTCTTTACAATGATATATGTGGTCCAGGTGGCCATAGACTAAAAAAAGTTGAAAATTTGGGCTTACTTTGGCCAATTTACATTGAGCTATTTGGTGGTTTCTAACCTAGAAAATTGGTAACTAAAATAACTCTTTGTTTTTTCTTTGGTGCTGGGATATGAATTGAAGCTTATTTCAGACCTGGAGTTGCAATCGGTATGATACATATTAATGGTACAGGGTTTTTACCAGAACTGGGTGTCTAGATAATACCAATGTTATTCCATATCAATTATTTACTTCAAAAGTCATATTTATATCGGACACCATACTGTGTGAACATCCTTAATGCAATATGTCCCTCATATTGTAAATCAACCATTACAAAGTTCATTATTGTTGTCATGTGATTTGCATAATAATCATTATCTTCACTGCATGGAGGAATAAGTAATTCATTCATACTTGATATAAATTAATTTACATTGCTTGTGGTTTATGTCGGGACATTTGTCTGGGGTAATAACAAGACAATAACCTAGTTACTGTAACAATCTCATATATAGACGACAGAATTAATGGTGACTTCCACATAATATTATGAAATGGAGGCCATCTTCCATTGCTATATCTATACAGAAATGTCTCAGATAGCTGCAACATATGGTGCTCTATGGGCATACCTGCCAAGTACTCCTATTAAAGTGGAGTTACTCCCTTTTTTCGTTGTTAATTTCTGGTTACCGGTCATGGATACTCTGGTCTGTTGATTGTTGCCATGCATTTTCAGACGTCTGCCAGTTCAGTTGTCATGGATACTACTTGGTCTGTCGATTGTTGCCGTGCATACTCGAGTGTCTGTCAATTGTTGTCATGGATAGTCAGATTTTGCCAGTTATTGCCATGGTTGCTTAAGATGTTTTTCAATTGTTATTGTCATTCACTCAATTACCATGGATACTTGTGCTTGGTCATAGACACATTAAATTCTTTGGTCATGTGTTGGGAGCCAGCTAGGTGTTACAATGGTCATGTGTTTGGGAGCCAGCTAGGTGTTGCAATGGTCATGTGTTTGGGAGCCAGCTAGGTGTTGCAATGGTCATGTGTTTGGGAGCCAGCTAGGTGTTACAATGGTCATGTGTTTGGGAGCCAGCTAGGTGTTGCAATGGTCATGTGTTTGGGAGCCAGCTAGGTGTTACAATGGTCATGTGTTTGGGAGCCAGCTAGGTGTTACAATGGTCATGTGTTTGGGAGCCAGCTAGGTGTTACAATGGTCATGTGTTTGGGAGCCAGCTAGGTGTTGCAATGGTCATGTGTTTGGGAGCCAGCTAGGTGTTACAATGGTCATGTATTTGGGAGCCAGCTAGGTGTTACAATGGTCATGTGTTTGGGAGCCAGCAAGGTGTTACAATGGTCATGTGTTTGGGAGCCAGCTAGGTGTTGCAATGGTCATGTGTTTGGGAGCCAGCTAGGTGTTACAATGGTCATGTATTTGGGAGCCAGCTAGGTGTTACGATGGTCATGTATTTGGGAGCCAGCTAAGTGTTACAATGGTCATGTGTTTGGGAGCCAGCTAGGTGTTACAATGGTCATGTATTTGGGAGCCAGCTAGGTGTTACAATGGTCATGTATTTGGGAGCCAGCTAGGTGTTGCAATGGTCATGTGTTTGGGAGCCAGCTATGTGTTGCAATGGTCATGTATTTGGGAGCCAGCTAGGTGTTGCAATGGTCATGTGTTTGGGAGCCAGCTAGGTGTTACAATGGTCATGTGTTTGGGAGCCAGCTAGGTGTTGCAATGGTCATGTATTTGGGAGCCAGCTAGGTGTTGCAATGGTCATGTGTTTGAGAGCCAGCTAGGTGTTACAATGGTCATGTATTTGGGAGCCAGCTAGGTGTTGCAATGGTCATGTGTTTGGGAGCCAGCTAGGTGTTACAATGGTCATGTATTTGGGAGCCAGCTAGGTGTTACGATGGTCATGTATTTGGGAGCCAGCTAAGTGTTACAATGGTCATGTGTTTGGGAGCCAGCTAGGTGTTACAATGGTCATGTATTTGGGAGCCAGCTAGGTGTTACAATGGTCATGTATTTGGGAGCCAGCTAGGTGTTGCAATGGTCATGTGTTTGGGAGCCAGCTATGTGTTGCAATGGTCATGTATTTGGGAGCCAGCTAGGTGTTGCAATGGTCATGTGTTTGGGAGCCAGCTAGGTGTTACAATGGTCATGTGTTTGGGAGCCAGCTAGGTGTTGCAATGGTCATGTATTTGGGAGCCAGCTAGGTGTTGCGATGGTCATGTGTTTGGGAGCCAGCTAGGTGTTACAATGGTCATGTATTTGGGAGCCAGCTAGGTGTTACGATGGTCATGTATTTGGGAGCCAGCTAAGTGTTACAATGGTCATGTGTTTGGGAGCCAGCTAGGTGTTACAATGGTCATGTATTTGGGAGCCAGCTAGGTGTTGCAATGGTCATGTGTTTGGGAGCCAGCTATGTGTTGCAATGGTCATGTATTTGGGAGCCAGCTAGGTGTTGCAATGGTCATGTGTTTGGGAGCCAGCTAGGTGTTGCAATGGTCATGTGTTTGGGAGCCAGCTAGGTGTTGCAATGGTCATGTATTTGGGAGCCAGCTAGGTGTTGCAATGGTCATGTGTTTGGGAGCCAGCTAGGTGTTACAATGGTCATGTATTTGGGAGCCAGCTAGGTGTTGCAATGGTCATGTGTTTGGGAGCCAGCTAGGTGTTGCAATGGTCATGTATTTGGGAGCCAGCTAGGTGTTGCAATGGTCATGTGTTTGGGAGCCAGCTAGGTGTTACAATGGTCATGTGTTTGGGAGCCAGCTAGGTGTGGCAATGGTCATATGTTTGGGAGCCAGCTAGGTGTGGCAATGGTCATATGTTTGGGAGACAGCTAGGTGTTGCAATGGTCATGTGTTTGTGTTTGGGAGCCAGCTAGGTGTTGCAATGGTCATGTGTTTGTGTTTGGCAGCCAGCTAGGTGTTACAATGGTCATGTGTTTGGGAGCCAGCTAGGTGTTACAATGGTCATGTGTTTGTGTTTGGGAGCCAGCTAGGTGTTACAATTGTCATGTGTTTGTGTTTGGGAGCCAGCTAGGTGTTGCAATGGTCATGTGTTTGTGTTTGGGAGCCAGCTAGGTGTTACAATGGTCATGTGTTTGGGAGCCAGCTAGGTGTTACAATGGTCATGTGTTTGGGAGCCAGCTAGGTGTGGCAATGGTCATGTGTTTGGAGCCAGCTAGGTGTTACAATGGTCATGTGTTTGGGAGCCAGCTAGGTGTTGCAATGGTCATGTGTTTGGGAGCCAGCTAGGTGTTGCAATGGTCATGTATTTGGGAGCCAGCTAGGTGTTACAATGGTCATGTGTTTGGGAGCCAGCTAGGTGTTACAATGGTCATGTGTCTGGGAGCCAGCTAGGTGTTGCAATGGTCATGTGTTTGGGAGCCAGCTAGGTGTTACTATGGTCATGTGTTTAGGAGCCAACTAGGTGTTGCAATGGTCATGTGTTTGGGAGCCAGCTAGGTGTTGCAATGGTCATGTGTTTGGGAGCCAGCTAGGTGTTGCAATGGTCATGTGTTTTGGAGCCAGCTAGGTGTTGCAATGGTCATGTGTTTGGGAGCCAGCTAGGTGTTGCAATGGTCATGTGTTTGGGAGCCAGCTAGGTGTTGCAATGGTCATGTGTTTGTGTTTGGGAGCCAGCTAGGTGTTACAATGGTCATGTGTTTGGGAGCCAGCTAGGTGTTGCAATGGTCATGTGTTTGGGAGCCAGCTATGTGTTGCAATGGTCATGTGTTTTGGAGCCAGCTAGGTGTTACAATGGTCATGTGTTTGGGAGCCAGCTAGGTGTTGCAATGGTCATGTGTTTGGGAGCCAGCTAGGTGTTGCAATGGTCATGTGTTTGGGAGCCAGCTAGGTGTTGCAATGGTCATGTGTTTGTGTTTGGGAGCCAGCTAGGTGTGGCAATGGTAATGTGTTTGGGAGCCAGCTAGGTGTTGCAATGGTCATGTGTTCGTAACGCCTCTCACTGCTCCATGCATGTAGTAATGACTTGGCTCACAAAAAAGAAAACTACATGAATAAAACAAAGCTAAAACTAATAGTTACTGTCAAGAAAATGATGTAAATTAGGATGAGGCAGCTGGGTCTATGGTTTTGGCACTTGTGGCAAAAGTATAAGTTTCCTTTACGCTTGTATTACCAAGCGATGATTTCCAAGACAAAACAAAATTAAAGTTCATCGCAAAACATGATATTTTAAAGAGAATTTAATGATCATAATTATGCAAAAAGGAATTGTTTGAAGAAGTTTGTAATCTTTTGGTGTCATTGTATTCTGTAAGAGCACAGCATGCAGAATTCCGTAATGCGAATCAGAAAATTATGTAAAGTTATATTTACTATTGATGTTAAGGATGAACATGTTCATGCATGCTCGAGGATGAAAATGTTTCATGCATGCTCAAGGATTAAATTGTTTCATGCACGCTCGAGGATGAAAATGTTTCCAGCATGCTCCAGGCTATGTTTTGACACTTATTACTGGAATCAGATGTCTAGTCAGTTATGACTCAATGCTTTATTTCGTCTTAAGTGGAATTGAAAGATATTTCACAATATGGGATTTAAAAATGATTATGGTAATAAAAAGGCAAGGTCTAAGAAACAAAGTTGTGGATTAGAACTTTCTTATCGTACACAGACATGCTTAAGGTGACTTTGTTGAAAACAAGGTGCTAAATTAAGCCTCATTCCATGTCGGGTTTAACCTGTTTTTTTCAACAATTTTCTGTCATGATATACACAGCAGCCTAATTCAACAATTATTGAACAATTTCGGGTTATACACAGCGTCCCATTCACCTGACCAGTTTTCCTGCACTGTAGGTCTAATTGGAAGTACTGAATTACTCTTTCAAGAAATGCTGAGCCTTTGATTTTGACCTGGGTCACCAGAATAAACAATAAGCATATTAACAACTGAGCTACAGATCCTGCTTGAACTTCTCCACATATGGAGAAAAATTAAAATTGTCCAAGTTTTATTGAAGGTCTTCAATGGTTGATGGTGTTACACACATATATGTTATTAAAACCTCCAGTCTAACCCGGGGATAGGTGGGATAGTTGGGGATAGTCCCAGGCATTTCCTTTCCAGTGTTTGTTCCGCACCAAAATTGCAGCAAAATACAGCTGGTACTATATTTCACTGGTTTAGGACAAGGGCAATGGGCTGGGAGTTTTGTCGTCTGCAGGGGATTTTACCAAGAGGGTTGAAAAAGCAAAAATCCCTGCCCTTCCCCGGGTTTGGAAGGCCAGGGTTTTAATTTCGGGTGCATTAATTGCAGTAATGATTCAGTGTTCAATGTTGCTCAAGTTGTTTTATTGATGTGGAAGTATTTTAGTCAGTTTATGTATACACAAAAGGCTTCATCTATTGCTATGCTGTAAGTATATGAAGTTGATTACTGTATAGATTGTTGAGTTCATTAAGTGCCGCAGGAATATAGAATACCGCTTTAATTGCATGATTGATCAGAATTTTAAGAAAATGGTTCGGTCTCATATAAAAAGTACCTGATCCACTAACAATTGGTTCATTGTTATGATCACAATTTGCCATGTTTTTATATTAAGCACGAAAAGCTGCTATAATTTTATTAAATCTAATTAAGTATATCCTTAAAAAACTTTATGATTTACTTTCTCTAATAATATTCAGAATAAGGTTATGCAGGTTCTTTCTGATTTAAAAAAAAAATGTTGATGGACTTATAAATGCAGATTTGATGTTGAATTGTTCTTATATCAGATACTATATTGACTTCCAAGGTTAATTGTAGCTTTCTCCTTGTATTGTAAGTGCTTCAGTGATAATGGCTTGTTTGGCTGACACTTTCAATTAATTATGTTCTATAAAAATATCTGATATCACACAGAACATGCCCAGCAATGAGAATTAAAATCCAATATCTACTTGTCTAGAGAACTAGACTGGAGTTTGTTTCATCAAGGGAGGTAATCACTACATGTCATGTTTGAAACTGACTACTGGAAGACATGCTCGACAGAGTTGTTTCCCTTGGTTATAACATTATATAGAATCTGATGAGTGTTTGGTAATATGATTGTGTTATGTTAATAATTTCTGCCAGATATTTTCTTTCTTAATGTGTTACATGTCCTGTGATATAATTACATATCCTGTGATATTAGAGATGCTCTTGTTAGTTAATATTCTTACTCTCTTCAAGACTTTATTAAATATCTACTTTTGAAGAAAACCAACATACTTCTCTGAAATATTATTTAGCCCACCCATACGGTATCCCCATGGTATGGGAAATGGCGCACTTAACAGCTTACATGGTCATGTTGTTTTATAAATTAAACATCTATAATAAAAGTCTTTACCTATTGATAGGGCCGTTTATTGGGGACATTTTGACACTAAATATTACTTGCTAACTGCTTCATCGAATATTTTACGTTGATTACAAGGAATGACATACTCGGTCTATTTCACCACGTCCGCGGTATATGAAATGGCGCACCTACCGTCTAGGTCCCAAATGGCACAAAAACTTAAAGAAATCATAATAAGAATGTTTTCAATTTTATTTTACGTCCTTATAGGTCAATTTTAAATAACAGTTGGCTAACTTCTTTTACATGTGCTCAGATAATAAATCAATAACAAATAGCATGCCAGAATAACACTGGTTGTAAATGGCCATGCCTTAAATGACTAAACAAGTCAACTTGAATGTGTCCTAAAAAGATTTAATTATCTATTACAACGATATAAGCATTAGTAATGGCATCTGCATAGTCAGATCTGTAAACCACGAGATTTGGAAACGCCAAAAATGTCAATAACAGTAATTATAACAAATACTTATCAAACCGATTATTTCCGATTTTGACCAATTTTGTTAGTTTTTGAAGATAAGAAAATCACATCCTTTTGGACACCATACCATGAGTTTGACAGGTGCGCAGGACATTTTAATTCTGTGGCCTAATGCTAGCATGGATACTAGTGGTCTCTATCAAAACAAAACCAATTAAATATTCCATTTCTCAAATTTGTGGATGTATAATGTTGGAGGAAAAAAGTGACATAAGAAAATAACAACAAATATTGGTAGGGCATACATTTTGAGTTCTTAAAGCATGATCTTTCATTTTATGTCTTATTTATTTACATCATAAACAGAAAACAAACTATTTTTCAAAAATATACTGGTAATGTAAGTCATTTATGGTGCTAAATTTATGAGAAGAGCATTTATCTTAGGTGCGCCATTTCTGATACCGCGCCACAACCCATACCGCGACGATACCCTGACAACTAGACCGGAGCATTCAAAACCGACAAATATGGCTCTAAAAATTTGGTTGAGCCTGCCTAAAAGAATTTTACAGTCCTGTTAAATATGAGATTAAGGGGTTTGACTGTTTTAATATAATATTTGCTTGATGAAATTCTTTCACTGTTTCCTAGGTTGAACTTTAATTCACAATTTCTATTTGCCATGTGATTGGGAGGTTTTGATTTAAAAATGGTGCTTTTTATAATAATGCTTTATGACTTGGTGCATGTAAGTACAAGGGAAGTTCCTTAATTGGTTGACCCTTTGTCGCATGATACTATGACAGAGTAGTCTCTATATGACTAGAAGACTGTCCTTAGTCTTGTAAAATATAAAAGCAAAAGTAAGTTCATGTAAAGAAAATGTTTTGCTGTCTGTTGCTCTTATGCTGTCATGTCGTAATTTGTTATTGTGTTCACCGGGATGTTTGCGTCACAGTGTTGCATATGTTTTATGGTAGAGAGACTGGTCAAAGCTTTCTATTATAAATCTAGGTTGATGTCGGAAATGCTTACTGTGCCATACTATCAACTGTCAACTTATAATTACATAATACATCTTAATAACATGATGTATGTGTTGTATTCAGTATTGTTTCAACTTTGTGAAACTGACCTAGAATTTTCTTCATTTATTTTTAAAAAAATTTAATCGCTCAGAAAAACTTAACTGTATTTATTAAACCAGAGTTGTTGCCCCTTCATTTTGGCAGAGATCTATGCAACAAGAGTGATTGCCCTTGAGTATTTGCTTTGCAGAAATTTCTTCAATCAGAGGAAAATGCCCTTTGATATGGTTGTTTTTCAAAACAAGTGCAAATTGTTGTCCCAGACATTTATTGACTCATAAAATAGTGTATATAGCTCTCAACTGAATTCTACAAATGTCATGTACAAGATTGAACATATTTCTATCTACTAAACCCTGCAAATGTATATATAAACTGCTTCAAATTTTTGCGATTAAGAATCTAACTCCCTGAAAATGGGCTGTCCCAAGCAGTTCAGAGTGATGTTGTTCCTTCAAAATCTCTTTTATTATATGAATTTATCATGCTAATTGAAGCTAAATATAAAGATTTTGTACTTAGCAGTAGATGACAGTCAATTTTTCTGATTGATCTGGAATAAAACCAGTGTTTTTTTACGTAAACAAGTGTGTCCCTCACTTTTGTTCCATCCTGTTACCATACTGGTAAAACAGGAATACATCAAAGTATTTATTCCTAGGTATAATCCAGTTATATTTACTAGATAGAAGTCTCCTTAACAAAGAGAATGGCGAAAGGGAATATTATGTTTTATTAAGAAAAATAGTGTTTTTTATAAAAATCATACAATCATATTTGATGGTAAAGCTTAATTGTCCATCCTGTTACCATGCTCCATTGCTTATAAATTCAACATAATGACATTAAAAATCATACCACATTTAAAAAACAATGGGAAATCTTATTTTCACCTTTATTTTGACTCTTTAGAGGGATAATTATTATTCATAGGAAGATTTACAATAAAATTGTCCATCCTGTTACCATGCTTTTTTGTTCCATCCTGTTACTTCCATTTTGGTAACAGGATGGACAAATAATGGATTTATTTATCATAAATTCCAAAATGCTTAATACCTTACTGATTTTTAAATCTTACATAACAAATAATATTTTTAAATGTACTTTGCTCGCGATACTTAAGGCGGCAGAGCTTCTTGAAATAGAAATTACGGCCATACTTAAGGTAACAATCCATCTTAATTGTCTGTCATAATGTATAATTACTTCTTTTGTCAAATAGAATGATAACAGAGTATTAGTGAATATCTCTTATAATGAAATCCGCCTTGAATGGCTTTTTCGTGGATGTTATATTTGACTGACAGGGCTGACAAATGAAGGTGTTTTCCATCCTGTTACTACATTTTCCATCCTGTTACCAAATTTGTCCATCCTGTTACCTTTTTTTCCGTCTTGTTACCATCAGATTTCAAAAGTTTTCAGCTTTGCATATTATGTGATATGCAGCTTGTTCACCAAGTTTGTATATGCAACAGTATTTCACTGAAAATTTTGTTTTAATATTAAATTGCTAACATTAAACAGTTAAATAGTGATGCTTTCATTTAATTATTACATACATGCGCAATTTGTGAAGGTGTATTGTCATGTAAAATGATGTTTTTGTTTTAAATTACTTAATTATTTCTGCATATATGCAACTAATATAACACATTTGATGATTTGCAACAATCAAATCATATTTATTTTTAGCTCACCTGACCACAAAGTGGTCATGGTGAGGTTTTGTCATACTGAGATGTCCGTCGTGCGGCGTGCGGCGTGCGTCGTGCGTCCGTCAACAATTTCTTCAAACGACTTCTCCTCCTAAACCGCTTGGCCAAATTTGATAAAACTTAATAGGAATGTTCCTTGGGTGGACCTCTACCAAAGTTGTTAAAAAATTTCCGGTCTGTCGCATAACTAGGTCACACAGGCTAAAAATAGATTTTCAAAAAGGAAACTTTAAAAATCTTCTTCTCTGAAACCGCAAGGCCTAGAGCTTTCATATTTGGTATGTAGCACCACCTTGGGGTCCTCTACAAAGATTGTTCAAATTATGTCCCTGTTGTCAAAATTGGCCCCACCCGGGGGCCCTTAGTTTTACATAGAGTTATATAGGGGAAACCTTAAAAAATCTTCTTCGCTTGGCCCAGGGCTTTCATATTTGGTATGTAGACTCAGCTAGAGGTCCTCTACAAAGATTGTTCAAATTATGTCCCTGGGGTCAAAATTGGTCCCGCCCCGGGGGCCCTTAGTTTTACATAGAGTTATATAGGGAAAACCTTTAAAAATCTTCTTCTCCGAAACCGCTTGGTCCAGGGCTTTTATATTTGGTATGTAGACTCAGCTAGAGGTCCTCTACAAAGATTGTTCAAATTATGCCCCTGGGGTCAAAATTGGCCCGGCCCCGGGGGCCCTTAGTTTTACATAGAATTATATAGAGAAAACCTTAAAAAATCTTCTTCTCCGAAATTGCTTGGCCCAGGGCTTTTATATTTGGTATGTAGACTCAGCTAGAGGTCCTCTACAAAGATTGTTCAAATTATGTCCCTGGGGTCAAAATTGGCCCCGCCCCGGGGGCCCTTAGTTTTACATAGAGTTATATAGGGGAAACCTTTAAAAATCTTCTTCTCCGAATCCGCTTGGCCCAGGGCTTTTATATTTGGTATGTAGACTCAGCTAGAGGTCCTCTACAAAGATTGTTCAAATTATGCCACTGGGGTCAAAATTGGCCCCGCCCCGGGGGCCCTCAGTTTTACATAGAGTTATATAGAGAAAACCTTTAAAAAATCTTCTTCTCCGAAATTGCTTGGCCCAGGGCTTTCATATTTGGTATGTAGACTCAACTAGAGGTCCTCTACAAAGATTGTTCAAATTAATCCCCTCAGGTCAAAATTGGCCCCACCCTGGGGGTCACCATTTTACTTAGACTTATATAGGGAAAACATATAAATATCTTCTTGTCTAAAACTACAATGCCTAAGAGCTTTGATATTTGATATGTAGCATCATCTAGTGGTCCCCTACCAAGATTGTGCAAATTATGCCCCTGGGGTCAAATTGGCCCAGCCCCGGGGTCACCGTTTTACATAGACTTATATAGGGAAAACATACAAAAATCTTCTTGTCTAAAACTACACTGCATAGAGCTTTGATATTTGGTATGTAGCATCATCTAGTGGTCCTCTACCAAGATTTTTCAAATTATGCCCCTGGGGTCAAAATTGGCCCAGCCCCGGGGTCACCATTTTACATAGACTTATATTGGGAAAACATATAAAAATCTTCTTGTCTAAACTACACTGCATAGAGCTTTGATATTGGGTATGTAGCATCATCTCGTGGTCCTCTACCAAGATTTTTCAAATTATACCCCTGGGGTCAAAATTGGCCCCACTCGGGGGTCAAAATTGGCCCCACTCGGGGGTCACCGTTTTACATAGACTTATATAGGGAAAACATATTAATATCTTCTTGCCTAAAACTACACTGCCTAGAGTTTTGATAATTGGTATGTAGCATCATCTTGTGGTTTTCTACCTAGATGTTCAAATTATTCCTTTGGGTGAAAATTGTGCAGGGTTTATAATCAGGTGAGCGATATTGGGCCATCATGGCCCTCTTGTTATGATATTAAAATTAATGTAGAAATATTGATGTGGTAACAGGATGGACAAATAATATTTTTTGTATAATTCAAGCAATTATATTTACATTTTTAGCAAAGCGGGAGGTCAACCCTTACTTGGAATGTGTTTCTTTATAATAACTCTTTCTTATCATGACAAAAAATATTTGATTAAGCATAATTTTTTTTGATAAAAAATTTGTTTCAAAATTTGCACTTTTTTTGAAAAAAATATATGTAGAGACTTTAACCTTTTTATATTGACAAATATTTTTATACATTCAGAGCTATTAAATGCCCTTCGTTATTTACAGATATTTATATAACCAGAGTTATTGCCCTTCAATTCAAACAGAAACTTACTTGATAAAATGTCTAAAATTCAGTCTGCCTAAGTTCTAAGTTCTAATATAACAATCTAAATGTTCTAAATTATGTTTTTCTTTGAAAACACAAACTTCAAGGAACAATGATTGAATGCCAGTGTTTGAGATGTGTCTAAAACACATACTAAAAGCTATATTATCTTTGTTCTCAGAAAATTGGATTTTGTTTAACATCCTAAATTTACATATTGCGTGATACTATTAAAGTACAGAGTGATTTAGAAGAAAGAATCAGTGAAGTAAATTGACTAGATACATTTTAACAGTCAGATTTAATTGTGTTAGTCAGCTAACAGGAAGTATGCCATTTTATAATTAACTTACATAACTGAATAATATCTGAAGCATCAAAGGGCAGTAACTCATACTATTTTGTAAATCTACGATTATCAAAGGGCAATAATACTGGTTAAAAAATCTCTACAAATATCACAGGGCAATTAATCTGGAAAACTACATCCATATTAAAGATTAATGTCAAAGGGAAGTAACTCTGGTTAAATGTGTCTCTATTGGTATCAAAAGGGCCAGTAATTCTAGTTATTAGTGAGTATTTACAAATATCAAAGGGCCGCGAGTCTGGTTATTTGTGAATCGTTTCTGTTATAAAAGGGAGAGTAAATCTGGTGATTCTGCCATTAAAGGGCAATTTATCTGGTTATTTATAACTTTTGCAAATGTATCTGGTTATAAGTACTTAAAAGTCATTACTTATATTAAAGGGCCATAACTCTGGTTAAGATTTCTCCTTTTAAATTTAAATGCTGAGCATAGCCTTTATTTGTCAGTCAGCTTTCTGCTGAGTTATGGCAAGCATACATATATGATTTGCCTTCACTCAGATTTGTCCTAGGTCCCTAGATTAGACAGCAAGCGCACTTACCAATGAGCTATGGAGGCACAGACATCTAAGGGCAATAACTCTGTGGTTGCAAGTAAATTTTATTTTCCAAGGACAATAACCCTGGTTATATAATCTCTGTAGATGTCATTCACTGTGACCATAACTTATGATAGTTCATGATGTCATGTTTGATGTAATTTCCTGAGGTAATGGTTGTGTTAATTGTGTCTCCATTTTATATTGGAGAGTAAATCAAACAAACAACTTACATCACTAGAACAATGAACTCTCTCCCCCCCCTCCCCTCCCATGTGTGCTGATGCTTGTAGATTGATGCGTCTCTCTCCGATGACAACACAACCATAACGTGTTTAATGCAATTTTTTGTCTACGCTCCAGGGAATAGAATTAATTCTACAACACATGAATCTGTGAAATAATGTTTTATTTTTCTTGATTGATTATGTCATAATATTTTCCTTCCCTTTAGTGCAACAAGTTTGTATCTCGTCATATGATATACAGTGAGATACAACCTTGTTGCACCAATGAGACCTTATATAATGTGAAAACTGTGGTATACTTTTTCCCAAACCTCATTGACCTACGTATTGCTTATTAATGTAAAAAAAGATTTTTTTTCAAATCTTTGTGACCTATGTACTACTGATTATGTTACGAATGCAAAGTTACTGATCATATAAAAAACCTTAAAGCTTGCAGATGAGGCTCTGCAGTAACAGTAACACAACAGTAACGCTAGCCTTGTTTAAAGACAATCCTAAAACTTTATAAACTGAACCAAAAAAGTATCCAAAGAGAAGCTTAGGTTCCCAAACAGAGTCAGTGTCTGCAGATCAATAGCTACAAGGTTTCTTCTTGAATTTTTATTTGATTTATTTTGCCATATGAGCGCATTGAATGTTGTGAGTTTAAAATGACCAATACAATAAAATTGTTTATTTTTTGCAGCAAAGTAAAAAGTGACTCATAACTTATTGATCATGTGATGTAATGACTGAGCAAAATAAATTAAAAAAAAAAAACATGTAAAAAATTCTTTCATGCATTTATAACATAAAACATGCACATCCACTTTAATAGTTTTGATTCGTTTTGGAGATTACAAGCGGTATGTGTAGATTATCACATTATTGTTTACGTAATCTCATATCGAAATAGACTTCAATGGCAATTTACTTGCTAATTTAATTGATTTGAAGCAAATCTAATTGATTTTAAGCATGACTGCTTTTATCAAGAGCTCCCCGATACATTATCAGGTCTGAATGAGTAATTGACTTGGGTTAAAATCTAATTGATTGTTTAAGTTTTTAAAGTGAAAATCAAAACAAAAAATCAAACTGGGTTGTCAGTTTGTGGGAATATGTTATTTCAATCAAATGCCCTATACTCAATTCTCATAAGAAGTAAATTAGAATTGCCAAAAGGAACTGAGACTTACCTGGAAGTTGATATCTGTTTCTTGATTCTATGAAGTCATACACTTACCCTTAGATGTCGTATGAGATGCATGCCTAGCGTGACCCTAAATATCAGTGCCATTTCAAAAACCGTCAAGTGCAGACTACTGTATATGGGAGGTTATTCCAGTGGTATAATTTGGTTCTAGGGAATGCTTATGATACGCAAACTTCAAATATGGAACAAGTTCGAATGTTACAAATTAACTTCAATGATTTATTTGTTTGGTGTGTTAAATGTGAAATTTCTCATTTTCTCGAAGCTCCTAAATTCATTAAATACTCCGAAATATTTGGTTTATTGGATTAATAAATTAGAAAATAATTTAAATTAAAATTTTAATCCGATTTTAAGTTTACCAGGAGCACAATTTTGCATCCGCATAGCTTGATGTCTGTCACCAATTAATTCAGAATTTATGACTCTCGGATGTACCAAGTCCTGATATTTTGTGACTTTCAAGATGTTGCGCCATGTCCTGATACTTGAGGCTCCCAAGATGTCTGCACCATGTCCTGATATTTGAGGCTCCCAAGATGTCTGCACCAAGTCCTGATAGTTGAGGCTCCCAAGATGTCTGCGCCATGTCCTGATATTTGAGGCTCCCAAGATGTCTGCTTCATGTCCTGATATTTGAGGCTCCCAAGATGTCTGCTTCATGTCCTGATATTTGTGACTTTCAAGAGGTGTGAGGTGTGTATTTGGTCTTGGTATCATTAAGTTTGCATCATTGTTTTGTATAAAATGACCATTAATTTGACACCAACTCTGTTTCCTGCAAAATTGAATGATAGGCATATTCATGCCAGAGTATTAAGCAAATCAAGCATTTTGATTGGTTAATGGGAGTTGATTAGGTGATTTCATTGGTCGATGACAAAGTTAGGGGAGTCAGAACCATTTATTGATCTGTCTTCACTTTCCGTCTGTCCATCAAATCTCATTACTAGTGATTTTGTTATGGGAATTAATTGTAACTAGGTGTAAAAGGTTCTGTAGTCAGGGAAATCTGATTTGTAGCAATGAGACATTCGGAGACATTCCGGGGTTTCTGGGTTGTTGATAAATGTCAGGATGTATTTTTCTCCAGTGATCAATCTTTAGCAGGAAATTCTAGAGTGATGTCGATACTATATGATTGCTGAATGACAAAATGTAAGTCAGGTGCAGCTATTCTGAACAAGATGTGAGCTTTGCAGCTTCTGAACAAAATGTGATAACCTTTGTAGCTTTCCTGAACAAAATGTAATAAGCTTTGCAGCTTTCCTGAACAAAATGTAATAAGCTTTGCAGCTTTCCTGAACAAAATGTAATAAGCTTTGCAGCTTTCCTGAACAAAATGTAATAAGCTTTGCAGCTTTCCTGAACAAAATGTAATAACCTTTGCGGCTTCTGATTAAAATTAATAACCTTTGCGGCTTCTGATTAAAATTAATAACCTTTGTGGCTTCTGATTAAAATGTAATAACCTTTGCGGCTTCTGAACAAAATTTATCACATGACCTGCGGTCTGGGAGTGCATTAAAGCTGTGCCGGAAATATCGTAATGCACTCCCAGCCCATTCATTAAACATTTAAATTAGCTTGTCTTTGATTGGTTGGTTGGTTCAGGATGACGTAACGTAAGCCAATCCGTGCCTTGAATCAGCCTGTGACGTCATTATAATACAAAGGTTGGCATGACTTCGCGCGCATTGTAACGCTAACTATTGAATGAAACCTATTTAGCGTACATCATCGTTTTGAACGTTAACGAGCGTTCTCTAAGGTTATGTGATAAATAGAATCTAATATTTGTGCTTATTACATACAAGTTTTATTAAACTCGTTGACAAAAACAATATGACACTCGTCAAAGCCTCGTGTCGTATTGTTTAGTCCACTCGTTTAATAAAACTTGTATGTAATGAGCACTCATGCAAGATCCTCAATTTTATAAACTTTGCGGCGTCTGAACAAAATGTAATAACCTTTGTGCACTATGGCTGCTTCAGCCAAATGCAAAGAAAATATATAATTGAATATGATAAAAAATTATGTATGAATCCAATCATTTCCTAAAAAAATATTACCAAATGAATCAAAATCATGTAATAAATGTCAGTAAAAACATTGTTTTTGCAACATTCATGTGTTTGGAAATTTGATTGGTAATTATTTAAGCCTTTCAGTCAAGAATAACCCATAAAAGTGCAATCACTTATTTCCAATAGGTTCTTGTGTTTTTACTGAAGGTGTAAGAGACTGTAATGTGATACAAGGTATCCAGGCGTGATGCCCGCTAGGTCTTTCTGAGGAGACACCATTGTTCTTTAATGTCCCGGTATAGCACCGATACACGCGAGACTACCTCTTGAATTCTAACCAACTCATCTCTAGTTGGGTTGGAAACACAGAAAAGCGTATCAGAAATGATCAAGTGCCCCGGGTGAGGATCGAACCCGGGACCTCTCGATCAGCAGTCAAGCAGGTTATCCGCTTGACCACCATACCACTTCCATACCATATAAGTATAGTCGATTCACTAAGTAATACTAATGAGGGAACTATCCCATTCGAAAGAATACCAATGAACATAGCATTAACCCAGGTATACCCAGTTAAACCTCGGTAAACATAGTTTACCCGCCAGACGATAGTATATTTACAACCGTTCTCATTTTACTTTAAAAGAACTGTATTTATTTTTCACTTAAGTCTAATGCTACATTTCAACATGCACCACAGTGCAATTGTGGCATTTAGCCTCCTAAGTTAGATTACTGACATGGGTTTTAAATAATGATTATTTTGAATTTTAATAATTGCATGTGCACTTTATAACTTCTTGAAAGTGTCTCCCGCATCCTCCTGTTATAATAATCACAGTATTTGATTGCTTTTAGAACCTGTGGCTAATTTTACACACAGATTAACATTGTTTTGGGTTGTAATCAAAGCACTGGAGGTCACAGATGTGTAAATGTTGAGTCCTATCTTTCCACAGGACAAATGCATTAATCATATTGCTTAAAACTGCTTATAAAATGTATTTATTCAAACATTGATTCACTGCAACCTCTTTTAAGTGTGATACATATTCAAGCATCATCACTGCTACGTTAATCTACTGTCACTTTTTTTTGAGCAGCAACATTTCTTCAGCAACTTTTGCCAACCTTTTGCCATCAATTCTAATTGTCCGAAGCAGCAAGCTCTGTGCAACAAACTTGTTATAACTCTGTGTTTACCAACTGGTGTTGCTCTGGAGATATCTACTCTGGTTCAGTCTGTATTTTAACTGTTAAATATGAACCAATTTTAATTTGTCCACCCAGACTGACAAAACAAATATGGTAGAAAATAATGTTAGCTTGGTTGCAATCTCAAAAAACAAAAGAATTGATGAATACATTGAACTTGTAGTGTATAATTAGGTTGCCAGAGAGTTCTGGATTTAATTATAATATTGTTACCTTCCTGTATAATGAAGTTATATGAATAATGTGTGTACTCCAATGATAACAATTTAATTATATGGACGCATGGTGGTCGTCAGGCTTGAAAAACTAGTGTTTTATTCTTTCAGTATTAAACTGGTATTTTTACCTCTTTGATGAATGTAGTGGAAATATTGTTTACAGATATCCCTGAGGCCCTATTTGTCGATCCATTCTGCTAGACGTAATGTGATATTATCTACATGATATATTCCCGATGTCTGAAAACATAGTTTTTATCGTGCCTTAGTAGTGTTTATCGAGACTATATTCGGCAGTGATAAATCGACTCTGACTTAAAACACCATACTCAGTGGCACTCGGCACATGAAATAAATGTACATGATTGGTTGGTTGTCAAAAGCGTTTTCTCTTCTGAGACTGAATATGATTTCCAAAAGCGTTTTCTCTTCTGATACTGAATATGATTTTTTCTGTACGACAGTATGATTGGCCTGGATCATGTTACAAAATATATATATGTACTATCTATATATTTTGTGTCAGCCATAATTGGAACTGCCTCGTTCAAATCAACCTCGCATAGTTCCTACTGTGCTGATTATGATTTATGTTGTTGCTGTTGTTGTTGCTGTTGTTGTTGTTGTTGGTGTTGTTGTTGTTGTTGTTGGTGTTGTTGTTGGTGTTGCTGTTGCTGTTGTTGCTGTTGCTGTTGCTGCTGCTGCTGTTGCTGTTGCTGCTGTCGTTGTCGTTGTCGTTGTTGTTGAGCTTCTTGATAGATATTGATAAAACTTTTTATTATTTTTTTTTACAATTCCGGGATAATATGTTGGCATTTTGTCTCTGTCTGACAATATTTTGCCATAAAAATTAACTTCATAATTCAGGGAAAATTGTAAAATCCTCTTATAGAATAGCCTAAGTGTGTGTTGTCTCCCAAAGGAATTGTTCTACAAGCAGTAATAGGGAATGTTGTCTATAATCGGCAAATAATGATGTTATCTGAAGTTCAATACTCAAAAATCTTGTTGGCTTTTTGTCCGATAGCTATCTTCTTTGCATGCTTGTCTAAAGCTTAAAATGGATTATTCGTTGTTTATCTGTTATGTTACTTTTATTTGACAACCTAAGCTTAGCTTCAACTACATGATTGACCGAAAACTACCAAATTTGATTCACCAATCAATAACTTGCTGTGGTCTCCTACTGTGTCATTTCGTAAAATTGTAAGACAAATGTTTTGCCAATTTGTAAACTGCATTATGCAAACCATTGCAATCATTTTCTGCAATCAGTGAGTGACATATGGTTCTACGTCTGCTATACTTTAATATCTTACAAATTATCTTAACAGTTTCTGTGTTCCTTAATTTTTAGCTCACCTGAGTACTTTGATGGCCCTTGATTTTCATTTCCGTGCAAGGAGAATAAACAATGTGATATTCCAGTAGACACAGTATTTAGTTAAGTTTTCACTAAATATAGTGATATTATGTTGCCTCAGTTAAATCATTACCAAATTCGGAAATGCATTATCCAGGATAAAATCTTGGTCAATCGGCATTACAAGTCCTTGGAAAAGCCTTTTTGACACTTTTGGATTTGATAGGATCAGAACCCCATGATATGCTGTTGATGCCATTGGATCTCTGCCAGAAGACTTTTAGTGCCGAGTTGGACTTGCAACTCAATGATTGGTGTTGAGGGTATACTCTCTCATTGTACAGTTAGCCCAACAGATGTTTGGTACTTTTATTACATAATAATCGATCAGACCCATTTGTTATTATTTGCCTAATGTGGTTTCATATTTCCTATCTTGTCTGTACTGGTAGATATTACCATAAAATTGACAAGTAACTTACGATATATACACCGGTCATTGCCTAACTCTTTAAGTAAGAGTAACACCATATATGGTATGGTTACAGTGTTTATGGCATACTAGCGTTCTGAAAGTCATTAATCTTAATTGTCCTAATTTTTGCTTTTATTCCTATGTGATACATTAATGTTCTTCTCTGGATGTCCTAGATAGATACAAAATGTTGTTGGGGTTCATTTTGTTATTGGAATGGTGTCGAAATTATAACAGAAATATTAACAACAGATTGAGAACTGTGTTGCTGTTATTCTTATGTATTGTTATATTAATATTGTTGTCTAAATGTCCTAGTTTTACACAAAATGTTGTTGGTGTTCATTTTGTTATTGGAATGGTAATTAATGATGTTGAAATAATTACAGAAATATTAGCAACAAATTCAGATCTAGCTGGTAGCCAAAAAGCATACACTTTCAATTTCTCTCCAATATAGCATAGAGTTTCTTTGCAATTTAGCCATGGAATCCGCTTCGTGAATACAGTAATTAGTGTGGTGTCTTTGGAATGGCTTAGCAATGAAAACTGAAGTGTCTCAAGTAACGTTCATATTACATTGTCTTGATCACTGGCTAGACAGTCATGTTGTTTTCCTTCGGGACATGAGCTCTTACTTATAACGAATATTTCCTAAGCTTTTTGCTTGACACTTATTTGTCAAGGCATTGTTTTTTCTGCGATTACATTTGTCTGTATCCTCCGATTGCTGCTCCGTATAATGATGTGCAGGGGGTGGATTTCGGACAGAATTAATATGATTGTTCAGAATCAATGTTATGCATTTGTTGTTTCCATTATATACTGTCTGGAAGCCTTTGATCTGTGCATGATTACATCTAGATTAGATAAAGCACTTTTCTCAAATCTTACAAAACAGTTTGTTTACTTCCTGACAAGGTTAGCGTGATTAATTGATCTTGACCCACTGTTGGTGGCCAAATATGTCCAGAATTGCATGTGCATATATCACTGGCTTAGAATGAGAAGGTTGTAAGTGCAAAATCTACAATAATTATTTAGATTACAAGAAAAAAATGTCAGAACATGACTCTTTTACTTTTACTGAAAAATCAACGTGGTCAACATGCCAAATTACGATTTTTATGAAAATAGGCTAATAAGAAAAGCCTTGTAATATTGAATTCAAATATGTATGGTCATATATACATTACAACCTTCTCATTCTTAGCCAGCGATATAGACACAGGAAGTTTCAACTGTGGACTTTGTAACTTATAATGATTATGCAACTCTAAAGCAATATGTTTTTTTGCCAGACCAAGTTCAATAGTGGTATAATCTGGGATAAAAAAAATAAGTCATTAGGTCAGATCATAGAAAAACCCGATCATAACTACTCTGGTCTTTCCGTGATGAATCCGGAAGCTCCCTCGGATGTATGTAGTGTAGTGATACGTGGAAAAATTCCGTACGGTGATTCGGTCACAGTGTGATGCGGTTTGCCCAAAAATAAACCATAACATATCCATTGCATATGTAACCTATGATGTTTTTAAAGAACATAAATATATAAAACATGCTAAGTTAAGTGTATATTTATGCCCAAGATGTATAAACAGTGTCGCAAGTTCCATTTTAATCTGTTTACAAAACCGTTATGGCTTCGCTTAAAGCCGTTAAGAACCTTTTGAATAATGGTGACGTTCAAATTTACGTCCGAGAGATGATTAGTCTTAGAATTGTCAGAGGTGCCTTGATTGAGAAAAACTTTGTCACAAACTGCATACTATGCAATGGAGGCTGCATTTTTATGTGGACCTTTGTGAAAAATTGTCAAAAAATATGACCCATAATAAGGCTGATCGAGTGATTTGGAGCCCATATTAAACTATTCAGAGCCATGTCTTGGTGTTCTTGTTTAATGCATGGCAAGTACCATGACTGAGGCTGCTTAATTTACTGCCTTATCAATGATTTGTTGGTTTAATTTGTTGCTAAAAATATTTTGCTAAAATATTGTTTTCTTTTATTTTCATGTGCTGCTTCTTTGATGCTATTGGTCATATTTTAGGTGAGTACATTTGACTTCTTTACAATACAATACAATACAATCTTTTTTTGAAGTTGAATTTCATTTACAACAATTTTACGTTTAAAAAGTATGCAGCCAGTCCGGTATAGTATAAAAGAAAGTATTGTCATGACCAATCGGATCCTCTGGCCCCAAGTTCACAAAGAATTAGCTATCAGGATCAGGATCAAGATCAAATATATATCCTTGGAAATTCAGTAGATATGTTAAGCTTAAGCTAGGTATTTTTATACATGTGGATACATAAAATCACATTCTTCAATTTTAAAGACATTAAGATAAGTTTTATTGTTAGTTATAAAAATACTGACTTGATCCTCGTTTTAATAATTGATCCTCGTTTTTTCAGGGTCAGTTTCAGTCTCAACTACAATAATTCACTTTTGCAACAGAAAAATGATAGTCTGAATATTTAAACATGTCAATTTGAAGTATATTAGGTATTCTCTACATGGCTGTAAGTTGAAATTACCAATAATTACCAAAGAATGGAAAACTATTTTCAGGATCAAATTTGATCCAGATCAGTTGATCCTTTGTGAACACGGGGCCAGGTTTCAAGTACTGTTATCACATTCAGGCTACTGTTATTTCCTTCGTTTCTCACTCGCTGAAGAGCAAGTAACAGTACCATTTCAGGAAAGGTACCAATTAAATGACAGAAAAACAGCACTATGCCTACAAACACCATCTTGAATCCTTGACCTGTCATGTATTACCATATATACAATATCTTATACCTACTGTCTCTATTTTTACTATTAACTGCATCAAGCATGTATAGTACTATTCTTAAAGGACTGTAAACCAATTTAAATTGCTATACTAGCTTTTAAGTCTTGCCGATTGTTTGCGTATTTAAGTCTTGCCAATTGTTTGCTTATTTAAGTCTTGCTGATTGTTTGCTTATTTAAGTCTTGCCTATTGTTTGCTTATTTAAGTCTTGCCGATTGTTTGCTTATTCGCGACTACAAGTTTTCACCTATTTAAGTCCCCTACAATGTCTATATTGATATTTGGAACACTTTCATGGCTACTTAATTTCACAAGTTTCTACCACTCGAAACTCTGCGGAATAATTTCTTGGTTTACAGTACAAACACCAGTTTTATATTGCCATATTTGGTACCTTCTCCCTGTTACCTACATTATATTACAATTTACTGTACTATCCAACATTTGAATGTTTCTGTTGTGATATAATTATGTTGTCAATATCATGTTATTACTCTACACGATGGTAGTATCGTAATTTCATATCCAGGAACAGTTTGCATGCTATCCTCTCGTTATTTTACTCTTTACAGTGACAAAATGTAATTATCTGAAATTATATAATGATATATATGTGCTGTGTGTGTGTTATCACATTTTACTTTCATCTTTTGACTCGATGCATCTGTGTGTATGATAAAAGGTCTCATTATATAAAGCAACGTGCTAATGTGCTATCAATCTTATCATCCTTACAGAACTTGATGTTTAATTTTGTTTCTTTTCAAAAACTTTCTCTGAAAATGGCTTGGATACAAGACAAGCCCAGCAAATGTTAGTCAGACTAAAAGTTACATTGCTTAGATATAATGACTCACTAGAGTTTACCCAATTTCCTCCCTTAGTTCAATTGTTTTTGAGTTATCTCCCTTAGACTGATGAGTTATAAGAGTTGCCCCACTTTTATATATCAGTAGCAGTAGCTAAATGGGTCATAATTAGTTACTTTCCCATTGTCTCCCTTGGATAGATAAGTTAGTAGTGTTGCATCCCTTAGGTGTGTACATTACAAAGAGTTTCCTCACATAGACATTGCTGGAGTTACCTCCCTTATTGGCAGATTGCTAACTAGAGTGGCCTACCTTACAATGTCACACAAACAGGCTAAGTAACTCCTGAAGCAATGGTATCATCTTCATTTGATCTTTATATTTAGTGGTACATGTCCATATAACATTGTTTACTGTTATCCAGAAATGTTGATTGGATTTGTTTTATCACCGAGAAACTTTGAAACATAAAAGCACCGAGGAAATCAGTTATAAATTGAGTTCTCAAAATCAATGTTTTTCAGGAAATGTTCATCATAGTTTTGCTTTTAAGGTTGACAAGTTTATTTAGTTAGTTTGCTTTTGAGCACAGCGAGGTTTATTGGTTTCTGGGAATTGTTTCTGAATCATGGTAATATGTTTTACTGGTAAACACAAAGCCATGTGATTAACCGATGTCTCTTTTATGTTCATCTTCATTGCATTGTTAGATGTTGTTTGAAGGAATACTGTAAAATCATTTAATTTCGTGGTTTTGGTAAAAAAACGCAATTTCATTGGGACTTGAATTCGTGGATTTTATATTTTAGGTAATAAAACAAGGGTCAAAATTGATGTTCATTGGGATTAAAGTTCGTGGTTGAGGTGAACAACGAAATCCACGAAATTTAATCTCCCACGAAAATTAATGCTTTTACAGTACATGAATGTATTTCAAATGCAGCTTCCTATTATAAGGTGCCATAAAAGTATAAGGGGAGCTGTATTCAAAGGAAGAGATATTTGATGATCTCTGTCATATTGACCTTGACCTTGCTAGAATGATTGACGTCCAGCTTTGAGGGAACCCATTTAAGTTAAGTTAAGTTACCAATTTTCTAGGGCTCTTTTCAGCTGTAAGGCCGCTCAAGCACCCTTTGACATTTCAACTTCCCCTGGTCATTAGGCTACCTATGGAAACCTACACTTGTGTCTCCCTGGGGAGACTATTTCTCTCCTGTGTTGTGGCAGCCAACATCGATCTGCGGCGCAAAGGAATAGACACTGCCCTCACAGGTACCATTTTACACCATGGTGGAGTGAAGCATGTGGGTCTTGCTCAGAGAAATTAACCAGTGGTCCAGAGGAGGGTCGAACCCGGGACCTCTCAATCCCGAAGCGCGCCCTACCTCTAGGCCACCGCTCCCCATTTGGAGTGTCAATGTCCTTTCATGAGTCAAAATTACGAGTCTGATTTATTAACTCATATAAATATAGACATTGCGTTCCTGTTTGTGGTTTGATTTATTGAAATTTTTTGCAATGAACTAAATAAATTGTGGTTTGAATTTATTGCACTGAAGTTAATATATCAGCTATTTATTTACAAGCATTGACAGGTTGACTGTATGTCCTATCTTTTATCAGCTGTAACCATTTCAAGCATATTTATGATCGTAATTTCTGCTATATTTGGCACCTTGGTGTTTATAAGGGTTAATTGATAACTAAATTCAATTCAGTCTGTCGTCATACACTAATTTGTATTATCAAACTAACTGGACTGGTAGGCTTTAAGTCTATTATTGTGATATAGTGTATGCTGCAAACCTGGTGCCTTATTCACCAACATTGTTAGACTGAAAATCAGACTTAGACTTAAAATTACCAGTAAAAACATTTATAATCATTGCCATTTCTTTGCAATTAGGTTTAACTATGTGAAATTTTATCTGATTATTTGTTGTTACCCATTTATATCAAAATCGGTACTTTTATAACAACATGAGAGCGAATAGAACGTTTGACAATCTGAGTTTTAGATGAATTTTAAGACACTGACCTGATGGAATAAATGCTTAACAATTAAATGTATTAAAATTTTAATTGTTCTGGGATATATATGGGATTATGCATGAACATGGTAATTTGATGCCTGCAGATTAAAGGAAATGACCTGCAATTTGTTGCTAAATTTGTAACTTAAATTATGTTGGTCAAGTTATAATTAATTACTGAGGTTCAAATTTAACTCCGAGTTCATTTAAACTGCACTAGATATGCTTTCAGTATATATAAACTTTCCAACTTTAAAATCTGTTTTCTGTTATCATTTTGGCACATTTCGGATGTGTTCGGAAAACTTAATGTTGCCATAAAAATATCTTAACAAAAGGGTAATGAAACCAAGAAGGTGATACCATTTACATTTTAGCTTACCTATTTCTGTAGTATTGAGATTACTGTTAAGTTTTGCATCTCAGTTATATAAGAATTCTTTGGCTCCCCAATTAATAGCACATCTCTCTCAATATTGTTTCTAATCCCAAATTGCTAGAACCTGAGAATACATCTTGTAATATCGCTTCTTAAGCTCCTTCATGAAATACTTATTTAATCAAGGCACTCGATCTGCTTCTTTTGCAGCTGATTTTTTTGCTGTCTGAATTCCCCCCCCCTCTCTTCTCAGATTTATATTTTCCTATCATTTAAGACCAACAATTCCATTCTGGATTGACAGTTTATAGCTTTATAATGTGATCAAACCCTTGTCTAGAAGCATCAAATATAGAACATATTTTGTATGTTATGTAACTGCATTGTTGAAGAGGATGAATTCCATTGTATAATACCTAAGGGACACTCACAGTTACTGTCAGTGTTTCAGTAGAGTTTTGATGCATCCTTTTCTTCTTACATTATCTTTTTACCCTGTATTGGTGTGTTATGGTAAAATATCATTCAGCTATGCTAATATTCATCAGAATTTAATCCGATTAAAAATGGCCGTATATCCATCAATTATATGTGAGTGTGTCTATTTTCTATCTTGTTGAATTCCCTTTAGCAACTGATAGACTATGAATTACGAAGAAACTTGTGCAGTTGGTTGCCTAAATTGTTGTATTTAATAAATTATATATTACAAATGATTGTTGACCAACTTTCGTGTGCACCATGGTATTTGACTAAATCTTCGAAGAAGAAATCCTTCTACTCAAAGTTTAATACAACCATAAAAAGCATTATTACATAAATCACATTGTGGGAGTGTAATAAAGCCCATTACATAAAAACGATATTACACTACTCAGCAATATAGTAACTATATGCAAATAAGGCGGCTAATCACTATTTTTATGTATTCATACGCACTGTCAAAAAAATAAACAAACATGGCCCACCGCTATTTTTTCGTCAGTGGTAGAGGTCTGAGATCGATGGACAAGGGGAATATGATAATCTCAACGAGAATTTACAAGGGCACTTCAATTTAAATATATTAAATAAACAAAAACCTACATTTATTTATTGCACATAGCATAGTCTAACACTTCCTGTACAATTTTAATGCATTTTGAGTTTAAAAATCGCATCTCTTTCAAATTCATCAATCTCATCCCGGAAATTCCAAGTAGTGATGACGTAAAAATATAAACATGACATCATAATGTAACCTTATACTAGAGCAGTAGATTGGACCTTCTGTCACGGAAACCAATTCTGCACAGAACTGATAAGCAGTTGAGTCAGTTTTGGGCAGAAATTTAACTAAATTTGCATGACCTTTATACTACAAACATTTACTAAACAAACCCACATTTCATGTACTTTATGGAATAAAAATGACTACGTAACTTTTCAATAAGAAGCCAACATTTCCATTTGAATCATTTACGAAATATGTAATAGCTATAATTTGTCTGTCTATCAATGACAAAATGAATTAGCAGATTGTGTTTTCGATGATCAAATAAGCAAGCAGGAGGCATATTACTGTCAAATGTTTTCTTCAAATTTGCTTTATGATTTCAGTTTTTCCTGTAGATATTTCAGCCATTGTAGCAATTACCTCTCAGTCGAACAAACAATTAATGTCAATTTGTTTTGCTCTAACACTTCTGAAAGGATATTTAGGGATAGATGATTGCATATTCTGGTCCTGCGCACGGTAAATATGATTCGGAACTTTCAAATGTGGAGTAATTTTGCATAAATCTTTTGGTAAAGAGTCTCAATCAGGATTACCCACAATATAATGCAACTGAGGAAATTTTGATGGCCCACAATATAACTTGATGGCCTTGTACACAATGCAACTTAGAGTAAAGTGAATTGAAAGTTCGAACATGGCCGTTGGCACTGACAGAATATTATGACATTTATTAATCTCAGTACTGTCAGAATTGATATGTTTTATTTCCAGTTGTATTTCTGATTAGATGGCAACAAAACTAATGCCTTGGAAATACCTGTTTTTCCTGTTATCACAACTCCCAAAAAAGTAGTTCCTAAAATGTTTTAATTAAACCTTCAACTGATTTTAAGGATAAACCTGTTGACACAAGTGTAACATAGAATTCTTTGTAACTGCTGGCACATTCTAAAATGTATTTTGCTAAACAAAAAGTAGTTCCAAAATTCAAACCGTATGCCTGGAAACATAATATATTTTGCTTCAGAAAAAGTAGTTCCAAAAATATAGTGCCACATGCCTGGAAACATTGTATTTTTTTCTTTAGAAAAAGTAGTTCTCAAAATACAGTATCACATGCCTTGAAACTTAAAACTTACACCCCGATTCTCAATTTTCAACGTTGCACTGTTTATCAATTCACTGATCATATTATTGTACTATAGCAAAAGATTGATGCATTCATTTTTGTTCGTCTTAAAATGCATCATGGGATTGTCTGTACTGCATTGACAAGATAATGCCTTAGAAACTTGTAAATCATGTAAAGTGATCTCGGGAAAATTATACCCTTATATAGCAAATGGATCTTTATTTTGATCCTGCATGTATGAATCTGTGATACCAATATACAGTTCTCTGGCAAACTTCTTTATGAGGTGAACCTCATTCAACCATCTAATGTCTATTTAAGCATACAATAAGAAGATCTTACAGCCAATATTTTGTGAACCTCAAGCATCCATTGTCTATTTTGAAATACAATAGATGTTCTGACATGGCTAAGCAAATATTTTGCTCTTGGCACCTCACTTTGTTAAGCCACAAATGTTCGTGTAGTTTTCCATTTTGAATCTTTATGCTGCCATTTAAATGGTTTCTTGTTGTTATTGAAGAATAAGTCTCGTATCGATATCAAGAGGATTTTCTTTAGATTGGAATGTTTTCAAACATGATGGTACAAAGACATATAATTTGGGACTCTAACTAAAGCTTTGGTGCCATTGTTTTGCTAACTATATTATTAATGTACCTTTCTATATTTTACTTCGGGAGGTGTTGGGATCCCGACAATTTTTTTATAAATTGCCAACAAATCTACAATAGAAACTGTACTTGCTGTTAAAAAGGATACTGATGTTTTGTTTTGTATGAGCATCCCTCCTTAAGTACTTTGAATATTGACAGTGCCGAACCAAAACCCCATCACTCAATTTTGGCGCGAACACTTTTTTGCTGCATCTGCTAGATTTCCCGGGCATTTCTGTCTAGTCGCCATCTAAATAGCCAATCGCGTTAGTCTTCAATACAGTCAGGTGACTCACTACGTATTTTTATTGGATTAAAAACGGTTAGTCGAAAATCCCTTATATGACAGTACAAACTCCAATTTAGTACAAGTCAACATATTCTTGTACATATCGGAGTTGATTATGGTTCCAAATAGGATCAGGTAGGGTGTCATTTTGTTACAAAACGTTGGTATTATTTCATCGGAGTAAATACGTTTTTTCGTCTCCTGAAAAGTTGTCTTTTTGCAGTCACGGGGTTTTGGTTTGGCACCGTCGATATGTTGGGTATCCGGGGCCCTTTTCAAATACACTCAGGTATCCCAGCTTCCCAAGCGATTCAAATAAGATCTTGCTTTTCTCAGAACTCTGACCTCAGTATTCTGAATAAGATCAGGCATGATGGATCAATCCCTACAAGTATTCCAAATTAGATTGAGCAATATAGAAACATGACCAACCATTCTTTCCTAAATACTTAGAATATGACCAACCATTCTTTCCTAAATACTTAGAATATGACCAACTATTCTTTCCTAAATACTTAGAATATAACTGGACGTTCCTTCCCAAAATACTTAGAATATAATCAGAAGTACTCAGAATAGGATCAAGTGTTTCCTCCCAATGATTCTGATACAGTAAGTATGTCTAATGCTGAAGTTGTGTACTTGGTAAGATCATGCAATAATAATTATCCACCATCATAAGCATGGTGACATTTTTATAATGAGGATATTGAGCGAAACTTATATAGATGAGTTTTCTCACCATGTTCTAAGTTTGGTCCAAATTAACCAGCAGAAATTATGACCTAGACTAATTGTATTAGGCTCCTGAGGCTAATTATGAATTATTCTACAGTAGTCTATTCTAAGACAATCGATGTGACTATGTTAATTGAAATTAAATCAGTACATCAACATTACCAAGAGTCCATGGTGTGTGAAACTTTCAGACACAGTCAGATGTGATACTAAGTATGCTGGGAAAACAGACTAAATTGTATTTATTGTCTTACAATGACATATTGGTGCAATCTTAAAAGTTTTCTCTGTTTGCAGCAGTTCTATTAACCATATCCTTACTGCAGGAAATTGCTAGGTATGATCTGGCATTTACAAGATTCCCCAGGCGAAAATGATGGTCATTTGACTATGAACTACCATGAACTACCATGGTACTTCATGGTCATATAACCATGAACTACCATGGTTGACCATGTTTTGTTAAATGGCACCATGGCTTTTCATGTTCTTCTAACCATGGTCGATAAACACCATGGTCTCCCTGAGACCATGGTCACCCAAAGACCATGGTCTACCATGGTTGGTAGCACATGAAAAGCCATGGTAGTTCATGGTAAAATGAACTGTTTAAAACCATGAACTACCATGATAGTTCATGGTCGACCAGGGTAGTTCATGGTCAGGGGACCCATGGTTATTTGGTAATTGGCACTTGATGGTCAATGACCATGGTTTTGTAACATGGTCAACCATGGTCTTGGACCATGGTCAATGACCATGGGTTCAAGCTACAGATGAATCAGCTTGTTGCAAATAATGTCAGGTAATATTTGATTTCTTATAGGAAAGCTTAATAAATATTTTGTTGTAATTATGAATTTTTTATTATGTCAAACTAATTCATAAATCTTTCTATTTTTATAATAAGAATGATATATTACTTTGCTAACATTTCATTTAAAAGTGTATTTTGGGACTTTAAAAAAATATATATAATTTTTGTTAAAGGGAGATAATATAAAAGTGTGAGACAATAACATGGTTGACCATAGTCGTCCATGGTCAAATGGTCAACCACGGTTGAAAACACTGACCATGTTAGACCATGGTCAAGCTTCAGTTTGTCTTTTCTCACCATGTTTGACCATGGTCAAACGGTTTATCTCTTTTTCTCACCATGGTCAACCATGGTCAGTCTTCTCTTACCATGGTCGATCACAGTCAACCATGGTCGACCATAGTCAACAACGGTGACCATGGTCGACCATGCTCCTGACTATCTCTTCAACATGGTATTTGATGGTTGACCATGTTAACATGGTCAACCATCAAATACCATGTTGACCATGGTTCAACCATGGTCGCATTGCGCCTGGGTCTGGTTTCCCCACTGATTTACATGGGGTTCAAATAATATTGAACTTTTAATAAGTCCTTTGGTAATTCTTGTTTTACTTAAATATATGCAAGTATTATATGTACGTATATCCATTTCAATTGTCCACAATATTATATGAATATTTTTTATACAAAAACATGGATATAGAGGATCTATCACAAGTTGTTAATTGATGTATAAATTTATATTAAACAAGTTCTGAAAATTTTATTAAACAAGCTTTTAATGTTTGATATTAATATATCAATTGACAACGAGTGAAAGATTCTATATATCATATGACACTCATAACGCGAAAATACACAGCATTCCATTGAAAAACAATAACGTTATACTACACATGTGGCATATAAGAATATATGTACTGGTTATACTAACCGGGATGCAAGGAGAGTTATGTGTTTTATAGCATTCAGTAAAAATTCTTGGTACTGCTGAATTAGTGTGGGAAACACCAGATTGCATTGAATCCAGAATAAATCTTATAAGCTCAAAGAATCGGTGATATTGCAGTGATACAGAATTTCTTATCAAGATAAGAAACTGTCAATTTTGATCCCTAGACTATTCTGCTATTGTCATCGTAGTCTGTATTGTTAAGTTACATAATGGCTCCATCTTTTATTCTCAAATCTCAAAACTTGTTTTTTCATTTGATCAAACTTTTTAGATGCTCAGATAACCAGCATTCATCATGGATTTCTTTAACAACCGCTATCTTGTCCTGAACTACCATAATGGATTTTATACAAAATTCACCGGAAATGATTTGCTTTAGGGTTGTGGACCTCTTCAAACAAAGACAAAGGTTACAGGTTAAAAAAGTAGATTTGAAGAGTATAAACTTTTAAATAACAACACTGAGGACTACAAATACAAGACAAACATTTTTAACATTGGAAAATGAAACTATACTCCATGCATTTTCGAAATTTGTCAACATTGGACCCCCACAAAACCAACAGACGGGGACAATAAATGGGGTTACCCTTGTGGGCCCGAAACGAAAAAAAAAAAAAAAAAAACATTGGAAAAATAAACCTGCTAAAAAACTATGCATTTTGACCAGAAAGCATTGCTGGGCCATGTCTTAGGGCCAAGTTGAGAGCATAAAAGTGAGTTATTGGAACCTGAACTCCAGTATTACACAACATGAACTCCACAAGTCATATTAGGTGACTTTACCATCACATTCATCATGTCCATAAATTCATTATCTTGTTGTCTCCTGCTTACATAATCAGCTTCTCGTATTTAGAATAACGCTGTTGGAAAAAAACAAGTTGTAACGTAATTTGTACTCTCCTTGTTCTTCTCCATCTTGCAATATAGTTGTCTCCGAGGTTTGACATTTTTGGGCTAATGTACAATTATTATGGAAACAAAACTTGTTGATACATTATTAAGTAAGGCATTCACAGTTTTTGTCTAGAAGTCTCGCACATTAAGAGGATTGCAGTCACCCGTATGCCCTAGCTTTATTTAGGCTGTTCCATTACTTGGACACGTTTCCCCTTGTTATGTCATATCTGTATTTTGGCTGTTCCATTATATGGTCACATAGTAAGGTTATTATATCATCATGTGTGAACCCGGACTCAGAAAATAATTCTTAAAGTGCAAATATTGACCTCGGTGTACAATGCCAATATCAGTACATTTATGAAGATATTTTCATCAGAATGAAAGGTGGCTTCTAGAAGTTCATGTTTCATGTAGTTGACTAATGTGAAATTTTAAGAAAAAAAATCAAATAAGATCATGGCTTTTTTCCCTTCATGATTTGATGGCTTTTTACTGATCGATCGAGATGTGTATGGAATCATGTCATATTGCCATGGTTAGAAAATTCAGGAAATGTTGTAATTTCCGAGTTGTGTTTCTTGAAACGAATTTTCGTGGTGAAATCGATCAGTAGCGATAATATTTCTCTAAAGTCGTTTTTTGAGAAGAAAAAGATGGTAATATCTTCTATTAAAAGAATTCAACAAAAACATCAAGAAAATGAAGAACTGATGTTGAATTTACAATTTTAAAAAAATCTCCAAATACTTGGAGAAAAAATTCTTCTCTATATCAAATTTGTCCATGTTTTTGTAAAACCGTTGATGTATTAATTAAATTTAGAAGCAAATAATTTAATTTAAATACCACATAAGGTGACCCTTTAGGTGACATTTACAAACAAGCGTTTGTGGCAGAACAAAAATATTGCTTTTTTTCGGGTTTATTACGCTGCTTCAACAATTTTGCTGTCATATGAACACAGCTGTTTAACTGTAGTTTTTTAGGCTGGCGATTTCGCGACAGACTATTACAATCCTAATAAGTGAAATCCGCTAAGATGAATTTACTCCCGAAACTGACAACACAGAATCTATACACTCAATGCAAATAGTTCCTCCTCATTAATCAGTTTTGCAAGATAAGAACATTCAACTATCCTTGTTTCATTTATTCTGTTCGATTATAATATATTAGTTTCTTCTTGAAATGGAAGGAAATTGTATGAAATTAAAAGAAAATGTGTTTAAAGGCGTTGAAAATTATTACTACGCGTTACGAACGCGATATAGCGCGGCGCATCAATGATTTTATCATGTTAAATTATTAAGGTCAACATTCTCCAACGAGATCGTGGTCGAGTGGTTGAGCAACTCGCTTAGTAATTTTCTGATGCTAAGGTCCAGCGCGATCGAATCACGGCGGCTCCAAATTTTTTATATTTTTAGCTCACCTGTCACAAAGTGACAAGGTGAGCTTTTGTGATCGCCGTCGTCCGTCGTCCGTCCGTCGTCCGTTCACAATTGCTTGTGAACAAACTAGAGGTCACAAATTTAGCCTGATCATTATGAAACTTGATCACAATGATCATCTCCATAAAATCTAGGTCAAGTTCGATATTGGGTCATCTTGGGTCAAAAACTAGGTCACTAGGTCAAATCAAAGGAAAACCTTGTGAACACATTAGAGGTCACAATTTGAGCCTAATCTTTATGAAACTTGATCACAATGATCATCTCTGTAAAATCTAGGTCAAGTTCGATATTGGGTCATCTGGGGTCAAAAACTAGGTCACTATGCCAAATCATTGAAAAACCTTGTGAACACATTAGAGGTCACAATTTGTGACTAATCTTTATGAAAATTGATCACAATGATCATCTCTATAAAATCTAGGTCAAGTTCAATATTGGGTCATCTGGGGTCAAAAACTAGGTCACTAGGTCAAATCAAAGGAAAACCTTGTGAACACATTAGAGGTCACAATTTGAGCCTTATCTTTATGAAACTTGATCACAATGATCATCTCTGTAAAATCTAGGTCAAGTTCGATATTGGGTCATCTGGGGTCAAAAACTAGGTCACTAGGCCAAATCATTGAAAAACCTTGTGAACACATTAGAGGTCACAATTTGTGACTAATCTTTATAAAAATTGATCACAATGATCATCTCTATAAAATCTAGGTCAAGTTCGATATTGGGTCATCTGGGGTCAAAAACTAGGTCACTAGGTCAAATCAAAGGAAAACCTTGTGAACACATTAGAGGTCACAATTTGAGCCCAATCTTTATGAAACTTGATCACAATGATCATCTCTGTAAAATCTAGGTCAAGTTCGATATTGGGTCATCTGGGGTCAAAAACTAGGTCACTAGGCCAAATCATTGAAAAACCTTGTGAACATATTAGAGGTCACAATTTGAGCCTAATCTTTATGAAACTTGATCACAATGATCATCTCTGTAAAATCTAGGTCAAGTTCGATATAGGGTCATCTGGGGTCAAAAACTAGGTCACTAGGCCAAATCATTGAAAAACCTTGTGAACACATTAGAGGTCACAATTTGTGACTAATCTTTATGAAAATTGATCACAATGATCATCTCTATAAAATCTACGTCAAGTTCGATATTGGGTCATCCGGGGTCAAAAACTAGGTCACAAGCCTTTGAAGGCCAAATCATTGAAAAAGCTTGTGAACACACTAGAGGTCACAATTTGAGCCTAATCTTTATGAAACTTGATCACACTGATCATCACTATAAAATTTTGGTCAAGTTCGATATTGGGTCATCCGGAGTCAAAAACTAGGTCACGAGGCCAAATCATTGAAAAAGCTTGTGAACACACTAGAGGTCACAATTTTGGCCTTATCTTTATGAAACTTGATCACAATGATCATCATTATAAAATTTAGGTCAAGTTCGATATTGGGTCATCTGAGGTCAAAAACTAGGTCACGAGGCCAAATCATTGAAAAATCTTGTGAACACACTAGAGGTCACAATTTTGACTTTATGAAACTTGGTCACAATTTTTATCTCTATAAAATCTAGGTCAAGTTAGATACTGTGTCATTTGGGCCAAAATCTAGGTCACTAGGCCAAACAGGTGAGCGACCCAGGGCCCTTTGGACCCTCTTGTTAAACTTTTATTTTTTATTTTTTTGTTAAGTCCAGCACTTACCTCTCTTTCGACTTAGAAAACCACTTGATGTTATATTACTTGAAAAGCTATTGTTCCTTAGCAGTTCCCCAGCCTGTCAGTACTTTCAGTACTTTGATTATTGGACTGTGTCATCCTAACTGGCACTATAGCTATACCATTTCACAATTTGCACTAGGGCATTGAGCAGCTTCTCCACATGTGGAAGAAAATCAACATTGTCGATTTGACATCAACATCTTTTTTCATGGTTTAGGCCCATTTAAGGGTATGTAACCTGCTGCAACTGACATATGACCCTGAAAACCCTTTCACATAGCCCCTGTTAAAAGCTTGGCATTCTCACAGTGCATATGTACTGCTTTTTCTGTTCAAATTTTATAATTCATTACTCTGCGATAAACAAAAATGCAGATATTTCAGTATGCAATCCAAGAAATTGTTTCATTCCAGGTTTTTTGTCCTCTCACATAATCAGTGTGGCACTTGATAATATGTTTTGCATCTCATGCGAGTAGCATAAAAACTATAGAAAAACAGAAATACTCGATTATTGTGCATTTAGTATTGTTCTTGGACTTTCTGGGTGATTTTAGGCATGTATTTCCCATTGTACTCCAAAGTCATTTGTCTTTGTCAGAAGTTTTTAAGTGCTTTCAAATTGGATTTGTGATGAGTAAAAGCATCTTAGATAACACTTCAGCAGTATTCAGAAACATTCTTTGCTTTTCACTTGCTAACCATGCATCTAAATTATTCAATAAATGGGTTTGCAGTCTTAGATCTGCCAGATCTTTAGTCAAAAAAAAAAAAAAAAAAAATGATGAAGGCCTCGGCCGAAACGTAAAATACAATAATAATTCTACACAATACGTGTTGTTGTTGAACAAATTCCCAATTATTAGATCTTTAGTCAGTAGCATATGTTGCATATCACATTATAAAATTATCAATTCTGTACATATGTCATAAAAAAGCATTTTGAGATTTTGTTAGTTTGTTTGCTGAATTGTTTTACAATCAAGTGATTTTGCAGGATAGTGATCTATTCTGTGATAAAATTTAGAATTTACCACGAGAAGTAATAATTTATTACAAATCTTGGAATAATAAGTCTTGCATTTACGATTGATCTATCCTTTGCAAAGAAAGAATAGAAACCATTATATAAATATATAGAATCTGACCTCTGAACCGTGACCATATAATACTAAAAGTACAGTCACCACTCAATACTCTATTTTGATCTTAAGCTGTATTGTCAGGGGATGCGTTTTTTTCTGGACTTTTCCGATTTTCAATTACGAACTTATGACAGCTGTACGTGTATTCTTTAACTTCCATCCCTATAATACATGCCCATTATGACTGTCCCTTTTCATGTCATAAACATCTGGTGATCTATGTTCATGCTTTTCATGTACAGTCGTTTCGGGTAATTCTGCGCATCGGGTAATTCTGCGCACCTTAACTTTCCATTTCTTACAGACTTTGCTGGGTCGTTTTTCTTCGGTCTTCCAGTGTTTATGTAGATGTATGTTACTTATGTAAGGTTTTATATTCATTTCAACGAAATCGGAAAAGTATTTCTACGAAAATTTGACCAAAATGAGTGTCAACGGCGATTTTCGTTAAATTGACATACCACGTGACACATAATTTGAATAAAAGCACATTTGTCATGGATGATGACTTTTCCTTTTTTGTCAACATTGTCTTAATGACTTATTCTTTCGATAGTGTGATAAATTTCTTGTGAAACAAATCTTTGATACAGACTATACAAAAAAACAATTCCATCTGCGCAGAATTAGCCGAAAATATTTACGTCATGAAAACCGGCAGCCATCTTGTTTTGTGACGACATTTGACCTAGTTTAGCGAAGGTATGGTGTTTTGAATTGTTTACATTTGTCAATGAAGGTTGTTTCTATCCAAACAGCACCATAATTTATTCTAAAAATAAAATAATCTCAAATGTAGAAAGCCAATACCCGTTAGGTGCGCAGAATTACCCGACAGCACTGTATATTTATGCATGTACATTGGCTGCATGACGTCATTTATTGAAACATCAATCGGCTGCAAAAAGTATTCCATTGATACATTAGCTCGATCGTAACTATTCGGGTCTTTCGGTGATGAATCCGGAAGCTCCCTCGGATGTATCAAGTGAAGTGATACGTCGAAAAATTCCACTGGGTGATTCGGTCACACGTGTGTGATGTGGTTTGCAAGAAAATAAACCGTAACATATCCATCACATATGTAAGCTATGACGTTTTAAAGGACATAAATACATAAACATGCTAAGTTAAAGTATTTAAATGCTGAGTCAGTGCTGCAAGTTTCATTTTAACCTGTTTACAAAACCGTTATAATTGTCCGAGTTGCCCCGATTGACATTAGCTGAAAAACTAGTCCCTTGATACAATGGCTGCAAAAAGTAGTCCATTGAAACATTGGCTGAAAAAAGTAGTCTATTGATACATTAGCTGAAAAAGTAGTCCATTGGTACATTGGCTGCAAAAATTAGTCCATTGATACATTGGTTATAAAAGCAGTCCATTGATACATTGGCTGAAAAATAGTCTATTGATACATTGACTGAAAAAGTAATCCATTTATACATTGGTTGAAAAAGTAATCCATTGATACATTGACCGAAAAAGTAATCCATTTATACATTGGTTGAAAAAGTAATCCATTGATACATTGGTTGAAAAAGTAATCCATTGATACATTGACCGACAAAGTAATCCATTTATACATTGGTTGAAAAAGTAATCCATTGATACATTGGTTGAAAAAGTAATCCATTTATACATTGGTTGAAAAAGTAATCCATTGATACATTGGTTGAAAAAGTAATCCATTGATACATTGGTTGAAAAAGTAATCCATTGATACATTGGTTGAAAAAGTAGTACATTAATACATTGACTGAAAAAAGTAGTCCATTGATACATTGACTGAAAAAAAGTAGTGCATCGATACATTGACTGAAAAAAGTAGTGCATCGATACATTGGCTGAAAAAATAGTCCATTGATACATTGGCTGAAAAAGTAGTCAATTGATACAGTGGCTTTAAAAGTAGTCAATTGATACATTGGTTGTAAAAGCAGTCCATTGATACATTGGCTGAAAAAGTCTTCAGAATGATATGGATGAGTAAATATGTACTCCTGTTCTTATACTGTTGCCTTGAATTATCAGACATTAAAGGTCTTCATTTGAAACAATCTACGGTTTCAGGTCTGACTTTGAGAAAATAAGTCTGTGACATTGAGCACCCTTCTGATTGGTCGATGTGATAAAAACCATCCTTCAGCATATCATTTGCAGTCATAGATCATAGACAAAGATTAGCATATTTTTTTTACGATGGTCATAAAATAGGAAATTGTGTCGCCTATGTGGATGTGAAAATGTCTAAATATGGAGTTATTGTTGTCAATAAAAAGAAATGAAACTTGGCAGGGCAATGCTAAGAATTGATTAAAAATGTCTTGCACCATGTGATTCCTTATGATCTTCGTATGCTATCTTGAACCTTTATAGAACTACTGTAAATCATTTATTTTTGTTAATACTAACCTTCGCGATTTGCCAAATGTGGGCATATTCCTGACTACTAATTTTGAATTTTTAAGTCTCCCGCGATGTCCCTAATCTTTTGAACACTTTCCTGGCAGCTTAATTTCAGGAATTGCAAAACTCCGCAAAATAAAATTTGCAAAATAATTTCTTGTTTTACAGTAGCAGTATTGAATGAAATCTAGTCATAAATCAAACAGTACTAAATCACAAGAAATCATTAGACTTGAACATACTGAATGGATTGATGTATCATGTCCAATGTTGCACCGTCATACATAAACCATTAGGTTCCACATTTATCATTATTGGTTGATGTATAATTTAACTGAAAAAAATTCTTAGATTTACAAAACATGGTGCAAACAGAGCTGGTTAATGAATTTATTGTGTAATTCAACTTTGTGCTTTAATATATCTTAGAGTTAAAAACTATTCAAGAGTTTAATAAAGCCATGTAATGTAAGCTAATTATTAAGATTTTTATGAGTGCGTAATAATTTTTATAAACTGAATCATCAATATTCGTGGGTACACATTTATTATTACTGATGAAAATGTTTAGATTTTAGGTGCATCATTTGTTCTGGAGGGTACAACAGCTATTTTAATATGCAGAGTCACATCCCTTTAAATCGATACAATGAATTAACCACAAAGTAACAGTCAGTTATTATCTAGAGTTACTGTCCTTTATTAAGTAGAATGAAAGTAGTTACTGCCCTTTATTTCATGCATATCAGTGGTTTATGGCGAAATAACAATGGATTATTCCCCGATAATTTCACTACTTTTTAAAACATATTTCCCAACAGTCAAAAATAAAAAAATGAAGCATTTTTACTTGTTGTCTTATTCTTTAACAAATAACAAAACACTACATGTAGAAAAATATCTACATAAATGTAAAAAATGGATGAAACTGAAGCCATTGCAGAAGAACTACTTGATAGCAACTGGGCGCGTGCATGGCTGGAAAAAGATGTCATACAAAACATTTGAGGTATATAGTGGGGTATTTCCATAAGTTAAGCTTTTCTAGGCATAAAATTATAAAATATTAGTATTTTATTGTATGATTGTTTGATAATTCACCGTAAAATACAACAGTTTACTATCCTCTACTTATTATGTAGAATTACAGCAGGAAAACAGCCTTGCTTTATACAGAATTGCATGCAGTCAAAACTCATTTCAAATGCATAATGGTGCAGACTTGCCTTACATGATAGGAAATTGAATAGGTTGCAATTTGCGGTTGTAGACCCTGATGGCTATAGTTGTTTGCAAGTAGAGTACTATAAAGTACAAACTAATTTCTTAAAGATTACAGGTCATGTGACCCTTCAGGCTTCTAAATTTTCTCTAGGTGGTGTCATTTTAATCAGAAATTATTGTTTAAGTTTCTCTTAAAGCAATCATTGATGGTGTATTCGTACTGGATTTCTTACATCTCATCAAATGTGTGATCCAAACACCACCTTCTGGATAGTTATAATTTAAATTCTGAAATTAATCATTAAAATGAAATTTCAACAAAGGCTTGGAGATATTAAACTAACAGTTGTTAATTTTAAAATGTTTATGAATAATGTTGTTGAACTCTGTGCTCCCATCAGCGTTATGCATGTATAATTCCAACATTATACAAGCAGAGCATTGGCGTAAGCTCTCAAAAGGCGCCTTTTAGAGATCAAAAAAATTCAGATCATAATTTTATAAGTATAGGTATCTGAAAAGTGGTATTAATCAGTATTATTATACGATTTTAAAACTTGTTGCATTTTAACGGATTTTTTTTGGTTGGAAAATACAGTGATAGTATTCCTTATGCATCAGCATGTCCAAAATAAAAACTTAAACATTCAGAATACCTCCCTCAGATCGCAGGACGTCCATAATTTTGTTCTCTGCAGTCTGCTTTACATTTTGTTTGGCACATTTTATCATGCACAGACAGAGTCTAGTAAATCAAGACATTGGAGGAAATCAAGAACCATTACTGCTGAATGAGTTGCTATTACGTTGATGTTCTATTATGTTTTTCCAAAGTTTATCATGAATGTTACTTAATTTCCGACCAGAAACTCAATTCTACTTATACTAATTGTGATGTTTGGCTCCACTTATTTTGTTCCCTCATAATGTTACCAAATTTCCAGACTTATTAAGGGCTTGCCGGCCATCCCCAAAATAAGCAAAAAACGTCCTAAAAGAGATTTGTTTTTCCTCTTAATGTTTCTGTAGTTACGTTTTGGACAGAAATGATTATTACTGGTAGGTATATATCCCAAGGACAATGTTAATGAGCTAATAGTGCTGCCTGCGCATATATGGAATTACTGTTGAAGTTTAAAGACAAGATCACAGAAATAGATCGCTCATAAAATTCCAAACACGGCAACCAATGTAACAATGACAAGGTGTTCCTTGCCTTAACAATGGTATACTGTTACTTTCTGCAATACATGACTACATGTAATATGATGGTGCTAAAACTCAACTTTGTCAACATTGCAATGTCATTGAACTTATACTGTAAACCAAGATATTATTTTGCGCAATTTAATTCGGTGGAGTTCACGAGAGGTAGAGATTGGTGCAATTAAGTAGCAGTGGAAGTGTTCAAAATATTAAAATGGACATCGCAGGAGACTAAAAAATGTGAAATTTGTAGTGGTGAATGTGCTGCCGATAGGCAAAAATGTGAAAGTTAGTATTTGCAAAAGTAAATTGGTTGATACTAATTCATACAATACCTATTCATCCCTTTTATGCAACATTGTCATATTTTACTTTAGAAGTACATACTTTTATATACTTGCACTTAAAGTAACAGTACAATTATGAAAAAAAGAACCATTTTCCTTGGCTTTTTTTTGCATATAGTAAATGGGGAACCCCTGTCCTTTAACACCATAATGGTTGTAGTACACAGTTTTGTATTAAGTTGTAACATGCATTTTACGCCTCAGATGTAAATCTGACCTTGTTGTACTTAATGCATATGTCAGTTAGCGTTCCTTTTATGTAGTAGTAATGTTCATTCATTCATATTAAACATGTGTAAACTTCATTAACATCTGTTTGAAGGCTACGAATTTCATTGACTGAATTTTATACATACCTGAGCATTATTTCGCTTAAGTTAATTCAGTATGTCGCATATAATCAAGACATCTAGGTTTGTTTTTCACCATAAGCTAAGTTTTCACTGATTTGACTTAAAACATCTATTTGACCTGTAATTTACTCATTCCATATATTTAGATGACTGATTTTGTGAAGTTTTTATCACAGTAGTTACCCTGATACATTTGCTTCTCAGTTTAATGCACTGCAGTCAATTAAAACCCCAGCTACCCAACCAAGGGGGGTGGGGGGAGCTGGGAAATGGTCCCAAATTTTTACCATCTCCGCACAGTGTCAGATGAGTAAGGGGATTTTGTTCTGTGCTGAATTAAGGGGGACATATACACAGGATTTAATATTTCACTAGTTTAGGGTAGGGCCAACGGGTGGGGATTTTGACTATTTGCATGGCCCTGGGGAGCAAGGATTTTACCCGAACTTTAAAAGTCAAGTAAAGGTCAAAGTAAAAAGTCAAAATCCCCGCACTTCCCTCGGGTTGCGTGTTGGTGTTCAATTGATTGGTGCTTAACAGTACAAGTCTCCGATGGAACTGGAAACCGATGCAAGCTGGAACAGAACCCATGTTACACGTTACATCATAGAGCTAATTTTCTTGCAAGCTTTCAAGCTTAAGCAGGAGGCCCAGCACATTCTGGCCTACATCTGATTCATATATAGCCTTAATGCGTGTTTGCAACATCATCCATGTCTCAGATTATAACCACATTATTATTAAATGTAATATTTACTTCATTGAAATCATATGAAGTAATTCTTAATTAAACGTGTAACCTGTAATTCAACCTATGAAAGTGCCTTGTATTCTGATATGCCCATGTAATGCCGATGCTGCAGTATGGAAGGCTGTGTATAGTGCAATTGACATTAGCCAGAGCAGAGATCACTCCACCTGATTGTTGGTCGAAATGTTATGTTTGGGGAAGGTTTTCAAGTTGGACCATGTGATTAAAAATTAAACCATTAAAATTCATTTATAGGGTATTGACAGTTCATGAACAGTTCATGAACTTCAACGTTGATGATCAGTGCAAGATCAAATATTCATGAACGGAATAAGGACAGTTCAAGAATTGGATAATATCATGAACATATAAAGGACTGTTCTTGATTGCGACTTCAAGGATTGATAAAATACTTTAGGTGGTGAACTAATCATGAACAGTTCATGAATAGATAATAAATAAATGTTCATGAATGTAGGGTTAACGTATGTTTTTTCGTGCTATTACATCTGCAGAGTCCTGAGGGACGGTTGGTGCCCAAGCCCGTCAGGGCGAGGGCACCAACATTCCCGAGGTACTCTGCAGATGTAATAGCACGAAAAAACATGCGTAAACGCTATTATAGCATAAAAACAACACTTTATTAGTATGTGTTTCAAAATTATGACATTTTGGCACGACATTTTGGGTGACGTCGGGAAAACAAACGCGACGTCGCTTAGCAAACGTTACGTCACATACTAGTTTTTGTTATGAGCGTCGACTTCCGGTATCGGCAAATACCAAGAAAACAGTGACATTTGGGGTTTGTTTACGTTTATTATTTTACTATTATAGAAAATTGATTAGTAGTTACAATTAGAATATGAATTACAGTTCATATAACGCTGTAAATCATTTATTTTTGTCGGCTGGGTTCTGAAATGGGCATACTTAAAACTGAACACCAACAGCGCGTGCGCGCGAGAATCTTTACAATAACGTACCTTTTGTTCCCCGTTTAAGGATGAGCAAAATCACCGTTTTATGCTATAATGCTTTATAGACTGTAGACTGAACTGGTTTTTTCATAAATGTTTGAAGAACTTGTCTCGTTTGCACTTTAGGAATTTATAAATAACTTTTCATGAATTTTGAATATTAACTGTTCATGAATAATTCAAGAATTTTTCATGAACAGTAACTGTACTTTGTCGCAGGGGATGTGAGTCTAGCGAAGGGCCGTTTTGGTTCTCTTGTTTTGCCAAAGGTTTCTGCTGAAGGTTATCTTTCCATTTGGAATGTGCAGACATATGCAGAATTTCCAATGTTTTACATCCATAAGAAAATCATTCCTGTGGTCAGTTTGTTGTCTCCGGATTTTTATCTGGCAGCTGAAGTCAATTCTTTGACATTCACCCATTTGGTTGACTGAATTCTCAATTTTCATCTGGCGGTCTGGCTGCTGAATTCTTTGACCTTCACACATTTATTCACATGTAATGATACCCTTGATACCTTGATGCCAATGTCTTTCATAACCTCAACATTATGATCATGATAGATCATCTTACAGTTTTACTTTATTGATTAAACATGGTGTAACCATATTTTGATGGATGGTGGTGTTATTGATATGGGATACAGTGCGACCTCTCTTCAGCACCCCTCTTTGTACCAATCTCTCTACAGCACCCCTCTGTAGAACAATAACCTCTCTATAACAATACTTTCAAAATTTACCTAAGCTATTATTTACTACAAATTGGGGAAAGGGCTTATATAGGCTAATTGCCTGTTACCCATCATTTTTCTTTTGAAATGAAATAAATATTTTTAATTATTTACTACAAATTTAACCTCTGTAGCGCAGCAACTTCTGTACAACAACAAATATTTGCAGCTACCAAATGGGTTTGCTCTGCAGAAGTTGTACGCGTACTGTACTTTGTATTCAGTACTGATGAGTTGGCAATATAACGCCAGGATGAAGAACCAATAGAAATGATTTAACATTACAACCTTTGTAGAACAACACATTCACCGAACTTCAAATATAAGCCATTGATTGGAGGTTGTTGCTATATTTTAAAAAGAGAAAAATACTATATGGCATAGTAAATATAGGATTAAGGAAATTTTGAAGGTGTTGTAACAGAGGTTGTTGCTCTATACAGAGGACCACTCTGGTCATGTTGTACTGTAATGAATATTTCGCTTGCTTAGAACAAGAAGGTCGTAACTACAAAATCGATATATTGAGAAAACAAGAGAAAACTTCTGTAATTTACTCTTTACCTATGGGAAAACATGTTTTTAAAACTTCATTTTGGTCAACATGACAATTTCAAATTTTCATGAAAATTAAGGCTCATAAGAAGCGCCTTATGATGCAAATTGCAAATAAGAAGTAGTTACAACCTTCTCATTATAAGCCATCGATTTGTTTGTTAGATCTTAGAAGTCATATGAAACATATTGATTTTTAAATTATCTTATATCCATTAACTTTGTTACTGGATCTAATTGGCCAAAATTACACCTACCAAAAGTGAGGATTCTGTTTTTTGACTGTTTTGTGTCTGATCAAACTATAAAGTCTGAAAACAATACATGAGACCGTTTACAAGATAACCACCTTTATGCCAAAATATCCAGGGGTGGGGAAAGGAGGGGATGGTCAGTGTGTCCTTGCAGATGTTTGAATGCTGAAAAGTTTTTAATCAAACTTCAAGGCACTGGTGATTCAATGAGTAATCTATGAGGGAACTCCCAATCGAAATCCCATTCGATTACCGCTAACTTGATCAGGTATACCCAGTTAAACCAAGTTTACCTGACAGACAAGCTAATGTTAACAACTGTTATCAATTAACTTTGAAAGGACTGCGTGTGGTTTTAAATTAGCTCTGTTACTACTTGGATTCTGCATGGTGACAAACCGAGGACAATGTACCGAGTTTGGGTTTAACAAATTTTGTCTGGAGAATTCTCCATGGAGTGACTGCCCTGTAACTGGCACCATGATAAAGTAATGAACAATTAGGCATTGTTAGCGACAGAAATAAAGTGATAGTGATTAAGAAAAGAATTAGTTGAGGGAATTTAGATGTCTTCAAATGTCACTTGGCGGATGTCATCATGTTTAAGATTTAAAGAGTTGACAATAATTTATATTGACTAATTGAGTGTGCTATTGACAAGACGGCTAAAGAGAAGCACATTATGGGTTTAATTGTAAACAGTAGTCTAGCTCTTAAATACGCTGTGTTAGCATGAATAAGTCTTCTATATTACCGGAGCTGTGGAATATGCTTATATAGAAATTGTATTTATATGTTTACTTTTGTAACTGTATATTTATTTGTAAATATAAAGGTTCTATGAAACCTCAAATGTTGTGACACTATGGGGTCGAATAATTAACTTACAGTCAATAGAGTAGATGTCAAAGAATTATTATCTGAAATTATTATCAGAAAGAATATGTATTAAAGATATATCAGGAAAACTTGTCACTCAGAAAGTTTATTGGTTGTTGAAATGGAAAACAGATCAACTTCATTTTTGTGCAGTGATGCTCTCATATTATTTTTTTTTAAAATTACTCCTTTTGAAGAGTTTCATCATTATGAACTGAATTTACCTTCTTTGGAAGATCTCAAGTTAATTCTTTTCTTGTGTAGCAGACTGAGGAATTATTACAGTTAGTGTTCGTTGCCAATGTCTTTATTAAAAGAGGCCAGCTCCTGTTTGAGATCACTTTGGATTATTGAGAACAGATATTTTTCCTGCAGATTTCCGACTGACTTAGAACTCTCGTTCTGTTCCGTATTATGGTACAGATACTGACACTAGATGTAACTTATTGTGCTATAACAGTGACTGTACTCTGTATGTAGTGGATATAATATAAATAATTCATGACATTGAAGGCAAAATCTGATCATTCAACTCATGGTGTTACTTCATGAATCAGTCTCGGTATTTGTACAATATTGTACTAACTGCATTAATTGGATTATTTGTATGACATCATATGTGAATGTTATTATCTACATTTTGCCTCGATTACTTGACTTAAGTATATATAATCGTTGATTTTGAAGTACGGTAAATATGTAGATACCTACCGTATCCTGGGTTATCGTGTATTTGAATCTCGTACTTGTGTGATTTTACATTTTACATCCAGATGTGATATGCCAGTAATAGTATATAACCAGTACAAATTGGTAAATTATTAATTCTTTCAGCTCAATGAGAGTACTTTTACTATAATTATTTTTTTGTACTGAGTTTTGTGGTCAGTGTACGAGAGACGGAGATATCATGTGACATAGTGTGACATCGTGTGACATTGTGTGACATTGTGTGACATTGTGTGACATTGTGTGACATTGTGTGACATTGTGTGACATTGTGTGACATTGTGTGACATTGTGTGACATCGTGTGACATTGTGTGACAGGTGCATCCTACTTGTATAGGTTTGATTGTGTTAGCAGGAAGATGTATACAGTTACGTTATAATAACGTAAAGCTTTGAGGGAAAAAAGTCATCTTTAAATGTAACAGTTCAGAAGAAGTGATAGACTGCATAATTACCACAGGATAACATTGTTTTAAATTTAACCGTTTCACTACATTTGATGGTTTGAACTAAATTTAAAATTAGCTTGTAATATTTTAAGGACGTTTACAAATGGTCGTATTCACTACATAATATAAACTGGATTTTAAATTCACTTGTTATGTGTTACGGATGTTGAATATTTGAAAATAAAAATATTCACTTAATATTCACTTAAAATGTTCATAACAGTGTGATGATTCTTATTGTGTATGAAACATGGGCTTTGATGGATTTGTTTGTGATGTTGAATACTGGAATTCTGTTTTCTGAGGGAAATTGATTAGAACAGGTTACAATGTCAGCGACATTGTTGGTACCTTCCCCTAAGCCCGGAGACCGAAGACGGCATTCTTGGGTCTGGTGAGTGTATTTCACTTAATTCTTTGTTTTGCTTGTCTTTTTACCTGTAAACTCTTAGTGATCATGGTCAACCACACTTCATTGGCAACACTAAAGGTCACCAGGTCACCAGGTCAAACTCAAGAGTAATATCAAATTTCAATTAACTTAAAAGAAAAGCTTGGTTGACATTAAGTTGCAATTGTTATATTTTTATTACAGTGTCAAATGAATTTTGAATTTAATAAATATTGCCATTGTCATGCAAAAACTTATTTTCTAACACTTTTTAAAAAGTGTTACAACTTTTAATAAAAAAATGCAATTAATTAATGTTAAAGGGAGATAATTAATTGAACTGAAAGACTGTTAAATGTCAATGTGTGAGTCAAAATGGTCAATGATGGTGTGTTTAAAACATGTTTATCTATGATTCCACTGTGGTGTAAGCGTTTACTGAACACAGTCTTGTTCTATATCGATGGCTTAGAATTAGAAGGTCGTAACTAAATCGATATTTTGAGAAAACAGGGAAAAACTGTCTGACATTTACTCTGTACTTTTGGTAAAACAAACTTTTACAACTTCATTTTGGTCAACATGACAAGTTCAGATTTTTATGAAAATGGGCTCATAAGAAGCGCCTTGTGATGCTTATTCTAAATATGTATGTATCTTAAAAGGTCGTAAGTGGCACTTACGACCTTCTAATTCTAAGCCATCGATATATTGTTGAACATAATCATTCTATAAAGAAACAAATACAGATTGCTATGTTTAACACAGTCCAATGAAAATTGTCAAATAATCGTAGGTCAATCATGGTCATAATAAAATTAATAGACCAGTGTCAAATAGCAAAGCTAGAGATTTTGTTTGTATAATGCTTCTATTTATCCTCACGACTCTGCACCCATAGTGCATGATACAGAAGATGCCCTTTGGTTCGTTTATGTGCCTAAGTAGCTAGACGATCATGTTTTGACTGTATTTTTACCCTTTGCTTGTTCCAAAGTTCACATTTCACAGGGGTGTGAAACATTCTCCTATTATTCCTAACACCTCAGATTCAAATTGACAGACCTGCGTCTTGTTACCTAGCATTATGAGTTTAACATATGTATTCAATTACATTTTATTCATATGACAAAACATCACTTTCAATATTTCCCTGCTGCGAGTTCATCTATGTGCAGCATCAATTAGAGTCCCCTTGCAGTTGCAATTTATATCTCAGTTGGTACATTCCAAGAAAGCCTTCACAAACAGATTTCCAAGTGGTTGTCTTGCTAAACAAAACATGTCTCCGTACACCTTACAGTAACTGTTATAATAATGTCAGATTTTACTGCTAGTATCTGCCACACTGCTCTGATCAGAGCCTGTCACCTCCATATCATTCTTGTCTATTCTAATACCTTCATCGGTGATTTCTCTAGGGAATCACTGAGAACATCACTTTCGAGAACATCACTTTCTTACGCTGTTGGAATACAGTCAGATTCAAGTCATCGCTGGGTTACTACCCTGACAACTTCTGACTATAATAGAATCCCTTATTTTATGTGCTGTCACATATATACATATATACTGTAAACCAAGAAATTATTTTGCGTAATTAAATTTTGCTGAGTTTGCAAACAGTAGAGCTTCGCGAAATAAAGATACCACAGAATTGTTTAAACATAAGAATGGACATTGCAGGAGGCTTTAAAACGCTAAGAAAATTTGTTTAGTCACGAAGATGCAGACGATTGGCAAAAGGAAAGTTATTATTTACAAAGTTAAATTGGTTTATAGTAAAGCTATTCCATTTTTGTACATTTATCTTCTATGTAATCTGATAATACATACTATAGAGACAGTTTCTGGTTGACAGTTTCTGGTTGACTTTTACAGTGTATGCCATTGAATAAAGTATTAGCTGTCTCTGGCTTAAAGTGTTTATTGTGTTTAAATCTGATTGTTTCTAGAAAAATACGATTTATATAATGACGTTTGTTCGTATAATGACGCATTGATAAAATATGTGACATTCTGAACCTGTTTATAATAAGGGTAAGAGAGTCGTAAGTCAGACCTAATTGATCTGATCAGTCAGTTAAGACTTTATACTTTTGCAATATTCCGAGTCTGAGTTGGCACTGAGGTGGCACCCTTCCTAAGGCAGTACGGATTTAAATTTTGCTGTACATGTTCAAGTCTGGTATTGGGTTGGCATGGGTTACCTTTGCAATATGAAAGAAATAAGTGTGTCTGATTATGGATAGAACAAAGGTCCAAATAATGTGTAAATCTGAAAAGCCTACAGTTATTTAGACTGTCAAATATTTTTTCATATTCCATGCATTAATTATTGCAATAATTATTACACAATTAAATACGTTACTATGTAAAAGCTAAATTAATGCGTATTATTTGCAAATCAAACTTTATTAACAGGAACAATTCAATCAGCATAATTCTTTGTAACTCTCTAGTATATGGGCGTTTTTCAAAAAAAGTGCAAATTGTTGTCCCAGACATTTATTGACTCATAAAATAGTGTATATAGCTCTCAACTGAATCCAACAGTAGTCATGTACAAGATTGAACATATTTCTATCTACCAAACCCTGCAAATGTCTATATAAACTGCTTATATCCTTCAAATTTTTGCGATTAAGAATCTAACTCCCTGAAAATGGGCTGTCCCAAGCAGTTCAGAGTGATGTTGTTCCTTCAAAATCTCTTTTATTATATGAATTTATCATGCTAATTTAAGCTAAATATAAAGATTTTGTACTTTGCAGTAGATGATAGTTAATTTTTCTGATTGGTCTGGAATAAAACCAGTGTTTTTTTACGTGAACAAGTGTGTCCCTCACTTTTGTTCCATCCTGTTACCTTACTGGTAAAACAGGAATACATCAAAGTATTTATTCCTAGGTATAATCCAGTTATAATTACTAGATAGAAGTCTCCTTAACAAAGAGAATGGGGAAAGGGAATATTATGTTTTATTAAGAAAAATAGTGTTTTTTATAAAAATCATACAATCATATTTGATGGTAAAGCTTAATTGTCCATCCTGTTACCATGCTCCATTGCTTATAAATTCAACATAATGACATTAAAACTCAGACATACATTTAAAAAACATTGGGAAATCTTATTTTCACCTTAATTATGACTCTTTAGAGGGATAATTATTATTCATAGGAAGATTTACAATAAAATTTTCCATCCTGTTACCATGCTTTTTTGTTCCATCCTGTTACTTCAATTTTGGTAACAGGATGGAAAAATAATGGATATATTGATCATAAATTCCGAATTGCTTAATACCTTACAGATTTTTAAATGTCATTTTAAAAAAGAATATCTTACATAACAAAAAATATTTTTTAATGTACTTTGCTCCCAATACTTAAGGAGGCAGAGCTTCTTGAAATAGAAATTACGGCCATACTTAAGGTAACAACCCATCATAATTGTATGTCATAATGTATAATTACTTCTTTTGTCAAATTGAATGATTACAGAGTATCAGTGAATATCTCTAATAATGAAATCCTCCTTGAATGACTTTTTTGTGGATGTTATATTTGACTGACAGGGCTGACAAATGAAGGTGCTTTCCATCCTTTTACCACATTTTCCATCCTGTTACCAAATTTGTCCATCCTGTTACCGTTTTTCCGTCCTGTTACCATCAGATTTCTAAAGTTTTCAACTTAGTGTATTATTTTATATGGAACTCCTTAATTAAATGTTCACCAAGTTGGCATATGCAACAGTATTTCACTGAAAATTTTGTTTTAATATTAAATTGCTTACATTAAACAGTTAAATAGTGTAATTATTACATACATGCGCAATGAGTGAAGGTGTATTCTCATGTAAAATGATGTTTTTGTATTAAATAACTTAATTATTTCTGCATATATACAACAAATATAATACATTTGATGATTTGCAACAATCAAATCATATTTATTTTTATTATATTAAAATTAATGAGAAATGTTGGTGTGGTAACAGGATGGACAAATGTTTTTTGAAAAAATCAAGCAATTATATTTACATTTTTAGCGAAGCAGGAGGTCTCCCCTTACTTGGAATGTGTTTGTTTATAATAACTCTTTCTTATCATGTTAAAGAAAATTTGATTTAGCATAATTTTTTTTGATAATAAATTTGTTTCAAAATTTGCACTTTTTTTGAAAAACGCCCATATACTATAAAATCATTTAATTTTGATGGGACAACATTTCATGGTAAAAAGACCATTTCGATGGGGTGTTAATTTGGATTTTGCTTTTCAGGTAATAAATGCACTGGTCAGAATTATTGTTCGATTGGATTTGATTTCGTGGTTTCATGTGAACCAAGAAATCTACAAAATTTAATCCCCCACAAAATTAATTATTTTACAGTACATTAACACACAGTGCTCTCCCTTGACAAAAATGCAATTATGTGTAATTGGTGTTTAATAATAATATTAATCTTATTGGCGACTGGACAATTATTTACTTACTTGATCAAAATACCAGTTGATTATGGTCACTCATTAGCTGATTATGCTGAGTATGCTACCTACAAGTGTTATTTATTGTCCATACATTTTATGGTACTCGTGATATTAATATTTAGCTCAAATAAATCAGTAATTGAATGCCATTACAAATATTCTAGTATGATTTTTAAGTGAGACTATTCAAAGAAAAAAGAGCTATTGTCGTTACGGCATTGTGTGCATCTGCACTGGTTAAGTGTTTTGTCAGAGTAATTTCTCAAATACTATACACTTGAAACTCAAGATATAGTCGATTCAAAAAGTAATACTAATAAAGGAACCATCCCATTCGAAAGAATAGCAGTGAATATCGTTAACTCAGGTATACCCAGTTAAACCTAGGTAAACCTGACGATAGTATATTTACAACCATTCTCATTTGATTTTGAAAGGACTGTAGTGATTCACAATTACACTGGGTGTTCATATATTGACATAAGGATGATAACCCTTTGACCTGTATTTATTGAGTTATCTGCCCTTGTAACTCTTAGAATTTGTACTATCAAAAATGAGAAAGTCAAGTGCCTAATTATTAAGGATAAATCAGTAATTGAAAGCTGTTACAAATAAACTGTATTCCAGGGCTTTATGAGGATTCTAGATCAAGGATAGCGTAGATCCATTCATCTACGGCGAAATTACCATCATTCTACCTTATTTGCATAAATTTCTGTATGAATGCAGTGTTCATGATGCATGTAGCGTATTTAATGTACATAGTGGACCGATTAAGCTGTGTGGCCTTGAGCATGATTTTGCATGCTCCATGTTTTCATGCCACGATTCCCAGACACTTTAAGACAGATGACGCAACAAGTGTCAAAATATGATGCTTGCAAATGACAAAAAATTGTCAACAAATTAGTTTCATTAAAGAGAAAGTAAACATGTAAAAACACGTTTTCAGTTTTCTCGTTTACGTATAAATTAAGACGACAATTAACTATCTGACAACCTAGTGGTATACAGTATATGCTGTATATTATTACATTACCTAATATAGACCATACAGTAAAACTTCATTAAGACGAGCACTGATATTACGAGCTCCCGGCTTATTTCGAGCAAATTTTAAAGTCACAGCGAATTTGCTAAATTTATGCTGTATACTTATATAACATCGCTATGTCGAGCACTCGGTTTATTTTGATCATTTGGCTTGTCCCGATTAGCCCTCGAGATAATGAGGTTTTACTGTAAAATTATACCAACTGTCAGCCCCTTTGGCCATGTGGTTCAACTTGCCTCTGCAGCCTGTGGAGACTGGGAGGAGGGTAAGTTACCTAATGGATACAAATGTTTGTACTTGTATCTGCAACCTGCTTAATAAAGAACTAAAGAACCTTGGAAATGGGAAGTAATAAGGTTTTAAGAAAGTTATGTACCCCTTAAATAGTGGTGATACTATAATAAAGAAAAACAATGATACTTTTTATGCTCTGACATATAGTGATTGTCCTGTTCATTTGTTTGCTTGTTTGTTCGTTTATTGGTTACAAACTTTCAAGTCGACCGACTTACCTACTTAGTATGGACAAGGCTTCCACCGGGACATAAGCATTTACTGAACATAGTCTTGTTTCTTGCTTGATTATGTACAACAAACCTTCCTATGGTGATTCATTGTTCTAACCCATAGTGCTTCAATTGTATGAAACAAAACATATCCAAGTTTGTATTGACTTACTTTATATACATATAATTATAGTGCATTGAAAACATGTTGTAGGAGCTATTTTAATACATACAACAGCTGTTACATTGTATCCTTAGTACAGTTTGTAATTTTAATGAAAAAATAACTCCTGTAGCAGTTAGCCTCTGAAACTTTATATTACATATATAATAATGGCAGTTTTCATCACACAGTTGCTACATGCCATTTGTTGGGCTCTTTAACATTGCCTCTATCAATGTTTTTGCCCATTGGGGTAAGAGGCAGGCAAACACAAGGGAGTTAGACATTTTTTTCTTTTTCCCGGTGTAAATCCTCACCATTGTGTCTGAAGCCACACAGTGGGAGATGCTTGGTGTATAAAATAGCCCCTGTGTGAAGGAGCAGAGGCATCCACCATCTTTAATGTTCTAAATGTTCTAAGTACCCCAATTCTAGTAATTTGGCTAAATTTGATACAAGATTCCTATATTCTGATCAGTATACCTCCCAATTCATTCAACAGAAAGATATAAAGCATTTGCTATAACATTATGTAACCAACTAAGCGCTATCGGCTACTTTCATACAAGAACAAATTCTATTAGTATTTGAACCTTCAGCCTGCTGCTTTTATAACTTGAACCACTGAGATTGTACAGATTACAAGTGAAAAAAAGTCTCACAGTGCTTGCTGCAGGCTTTATTAATATACTGCACACCACTTGTTCTTTCAATTCCCCTGAAGTGTATTTTCTCAGAATTGTGAAGTTTTTTTGTAAAATATTAGATGCAATTGATAATCTGTTTTGCTATACCCGATCACTCAAAACTGGACCCCTGATGATAGCTTGGTGCAATTTCTGCAAATCTTGTTTTCTAACTGCCAATAAAGACAAAAATCTTCATGACAGCGGGTTAAACACGCAACATTTGGAAATGTTCTTATGCCAGAAATACACTGTCAGTTTATTCCCAACCATAAATCTTCATCACTCATCATTTCAACTTCCTGTTCTCTATCTCTGGTTCTTCATTCTCTATCTTTGGTTCTTCATTCCCTATCTCTGATTTTCCATTCTCTATCTCTGATTTTTCATTCTCTATCTCTGATTCTTCATTCTCTATCTCTGATTCTTCATTCTCTATCTCTGGTTCTTCATTCTGTATCTCTGGTTCTTCATTCTTTTTCTCTGGTTCTTCATTCTCTATCTCTGATTCTTTATTCTCTTTCTTTGATTCTTCATTCTCTATCTCTGATTCTTCGTTATCTGTCTTTGATTCTTCACATTTTATTCTTCACATTGTTTGTTTTAGCTCTGATTGTTCTAGTGTATTTTCTGTACTGATTCACCTCTCTAATGATTGTTGCCCTTGGAGGCTCTTCAGGCTATAATTATTGTATCTGAACTGTGTTAAAGGATTAAATCCTGGTAGTTAATCCATTAACAATAATGACTCAATAAATACAGCCACAGGTTCTGTAGAATGTTCAGTTTGGCATTATTTGAAGAATAATTGTATTGTCTACATTTTCAAAAGTACATCAGCAAGGCCTGCCTGGTAGTGCCATGGATGAACTATATGACATTTACAGTAGTTATTATTCTCAGCCTTTTGAAATATGTCTTCAATTACTTGGTAAACTTCTCAGCAATTGGTTGTGAAAATATATAACAAATCTTTATTATATTTGTAATATTATAAGGCTTAGCCCAGACTAATTAACTGATTAAATGTTATTTGAAATGGTATTAATTATTATATGTTTATAGTCATGGTTTTGACTGATGTTACATTGAACCCAGGGTATTTAAGGTTGCTTATAAAATACGGTGATTCACAATTTCATGAATAATTAGTTATTTCTGTATGAACTGACATATATAGATTTTATTAGATAAGTTAACATCTGGTGTACCTACCCAGATATACCATGATTGTGTTTGTCTATCCTTCTATAGACAAGTTTTGTCCATGCTATTTCTTAGTAAATGAAATGATGCAATTAAAATATCTACTGCATGTGACACTGAGATCAATTTTCAGTGAGTTCTAAAATCCCTTTTGGTGAACAGTAAAATATTATCCTTTGATAAACAGTATCTTATTGCCCATTGATAAACAGTATGCCATTGTCCTTTGATAAACAGTGAGTAGTTGCCCATTCATAAAAAGTGTGTAGATGCCCTTCAATACACAATGAGTTGTTGTGCATTGATAAGCATAAAGTTGTTGCTCTTAGATAAACATGGAGTTGTTGCCCTTTGATAATGATGGAGGTGTTGTTCTTTGATAAACAATGAGTAATTGCCCTTTAGTAAACAGAGAGTTGTTGCCGTTTGATAAACAGTGAGTTATTGCCATTTGATACACAGTGAGTTATTGCCATTTGATACACAGTGAGTTATTGCCATTTGATACACAGTGAGTTATTGCCCTTTGATAAACAGTGAGTTATTGCCATTTGATAAACAGTGAGTTATTGCCATTTGATAAACAGTGAGTTATTGCCCTTTGATAAACAGTGAGTTATTGCCCTTTGATAAACAGTGAGTTATTGCCCTTTGATAAACAGTGAGTTATTGCCCTTTGATAAACAGTGAGTTATTGCCATTTGATACACAGTGAGTTATTGCCATTTGATACACAGTGAGTTATTGCCCTTTGATAAACAGTGAGTTATTGCCATTTGATACACAGTGAGTTATTGCCCTTTGATAAACAGTGAGTTATTGCCCTTTGATAAACAGTGAGTTATTGCCCTTTGATAAACAGTGAGTTATTGCCCTTTGATAAACAGTGAGTTATTGCCATTTGATAAACAGTGAGTTATTGCCATTTGATAAACAGTGAGTTATTGCCATTTGATAAACAGTGAGTTATTGCCCTTACTCTGAAATGAATTACAGCTGACATATGACTATAAGGTATAAATTGTCATGCTGATATTTATGTATCTATTTTGACTTATTGACAAAACCTATCCAAGCACTGACTATATAACAGCACTGCAAACTTAATTAAACATATTTCTCATATTCAGTGTATCATTTAGACATTATGAATACAATATGGTAAAATATGATACTTTCCTGTTGATATGTTTTGTGGTTATGAATTTATGTGACACTTTTCTCTTGATATTGTTCTTTGTGGTTATTAATTTATTATTGCATATTATCTGTTATTGGTTTCTGTGATGTTTAAGAATGACGCTTTCAGTTTATTGGTTCTTTTGGTTTTGCACGGATTGCTCGCAACAATAATACTACTCTTGTATAGGCCATAAACTTTAAGCGGCGATTAATACACTATACTGGCAAAGAAGTGATGACCGGCCGCTAGTAATGACCGGACAAACGGTCTCCTCGCTTTGTTTAGTATAATAAATCGTATATTTTTGTATCAAAACACTCAGAATCATGTTTAAAAGGATTCTGGTAGAAAAAATTTGTCAAAATCAACAAAGCATTACTTTTTTATCAAAAATATCGTCCGCTGGTGCGATGTTGACATTAGCAGCACCAAGGAAAATAATTTGTGTGTGCGCATGCGCGAAAGAGCGCGTGCGCCAATGATTTTCTATGTTCAAATTATTAAATTGTGTAAATCATGTTGAGACTGTGGCCGAGTGGTTAACGACGTAGGAAATATTTTCCAAATTTAACTTGTGAAGGCCCCGGGTTCGAATCTCCTCGGCGGCTGATTTTTTTTAATTTTTAATTTTTTTTATCCAACACTAATTTGACCGCAATTAGTAAAGTGTGTTCTCGGATATCGGATAATTAAACATTTTAATATCATGTCCATACATTTTGAAGACTTTCAAGTCGTTTGAAAATATTTTTCTCGATTTTTTGGTCAATAAACACGGTACGGTATATTATTGATTTTAGCCTGTCTCAGAATGCCCCCTATCAGGAAAACATTATGTGTCACGTGTTGTTATATCGTAAATCATGAATATTTTTGCATGCATGCGAAGTAAGGACACTGTTCTAAACATTCCTGGTTATATTTTTCAAAATAATAATTGAGAAATATTCGTAACAGACTGTCCGGTCATTACTTGTGTACATCGTTGAAAAAGGCGCCAAAAGTACCTATGTTTTGGCCCCGAATTTGGCAGTTCACGTGACGTCATATTTTTGGGTGATCTATTTTTAGCAACGACCTTGAACACAGGTATGTGTCAACACAAATTTTTTTGAGAAAAAGTCGATTTTTAAGTTCATACGACGTATTTTAGGCCAATTGTGTCCGGTCATCACTTCTTTGCCAGTATGGCTTTGCAAGTTAATCTGACAAAAATTGAAAATAATATTAAAATTCATGATTTTGAGCAGCTGTCGCCCATCATTCAAAGTAAACCTCATTTATGATAAATCGAAAATGAGTATTGAGTGCTGACTGTACTTTTAGCAGTAAGACTTAAAATAGTGAATATCTTCATCGATCTATAGCTACTAAATGCAAAACACAAACTTTGTTTTAAGTTTGTTTACTTTGTATATGAAGAATCTCCTATGAGTGTTGAATATTTAAGTACAAATTAATGACACTTAAAAGTGCAAGTTTTCAAAACGTAATACTTAACTTCAAAACATCATTGACAACAATAAAATGCAAATTTGTCCTTGTGTGGTAGACCAGTAACAGTAATAATTGTGTCAATTATTTGGGTTTTATTCTAGAGCTGTGTGCTATTAGCCTACATTTGTGATCGTCGAGATTTATTTACTCGTTCAATCGTTGAAATATGCGTATATGTTTGATCAACCTGTCCTTAATCATCATGAGTAGAATGTAATGTTTCGTAACTGCGTCACTCGTAACCTCGTATAATATAATCTGCACGTATACACTCGTATGACGTCAACGTTTAACTTTCATTTTGTGTATCATACATCCATTTGGAGGTTGATGGAGCATGAACATTCTGTGCATTGAAATAATGTTAGTTTCTGATGATGACGCTCGTTTAACACTCTAGGTCGTTATAACATGTGTCATAATGTATTTTATGGTGTTTTTGTTGTACAGTTTTTGCAGCATGATTTACTTAGCTTTGCCTGTAAGAAGTTAATACACTTCTTATCTACTTGTCATCAACCTGCTGTATTAATGTGTGACTTTAATACATCTACATCAATACTTCTACCCAGTGGTTGAGCGTCTGTCTGCTTTGAGTGTGAGAGGTCTCAGGTTCAATTCCAGGCTGCGATCAACATATCCTAATCGTTAAAAAGTGTACTTGGGTATTATTTCCCAATAGCATTATTAGTCCTTTAGCATAGTTAGTTCCAGGTAATTGCTGGTTCCCCGAAATCATGTTAACGCTTATTGACATCTGAATTTAAGTGAGATTTTCATCCTTTGAACTTTTCAAGGTCATTGTATCAAGGTCATTGTATACAACACAATGCCAGACTGAAGGGATTTTTTTCTTAGATGACTCACCTTGCACAGCTTATGTCTGTCATGTAATTGCATAAACTAGATTTCATATTTTCTAACTCTTCAAAAAAAAGATAAAAAATGTAGCAGAATTAACTGGTAAAAAAGAAGACAAGAATAGTAGCAGAATTGTTCTCAGTAATCAAATTGCCTCGAGGGGCCAGCATACTGGTAACAAATTTGTGATAGAAATTGTTCCACATGAAGTTTCATGGAGACCAAATTGGATATTTATTTGAGAAAACGGTTATTCCCTGTTCAATGTCATGAGCCTCAGTGCAGGAGTGTATTTCTAATTGAAATGTGTACTTCTGACAGAAACTTTGTTGTAATCTGCAAGGTCTTACATTATCATACTTAATAATACCCATGAGATCAATTTAATTATTTATGTGAGCCAATGTGCACAACATTGTATGATTTGCTTGGTTAGGGGTTTTCTTAAGAAAATTGGTAATATTATGTTTCTGAAAATCCTTGTAGAATATAGTCTACCTGATTTAATGTTTGAAGAATTTTGTGTTTCTTAATTTACTCTTTGAAAAATTGTGTTTTGATTTGATCTTTGAAGAATTCTGTGTACTTGATTTGATCTTTGAAGTATTCTATTTTTCTTGATTTGATCTTTTGAAAAAAATCTGTTTTTCTTGATTTGATCTTTGAATTGTGTCTTCTGTTTGTTTGATCTTGGAAGAATTTTGTGTTTTTTTTTGAATTTTAGAAGAATTCTGTGATTTTTTATTTGATCTTGAAGAATCTGTGTAACTTGATTTTTGAGAATAGTGTATTTTGTTTGATTTTTGAGCACATTTGTCTGATCTTTGAGCATTCTTAATTTGCTAAGACGTTACTGCATGTAGTTCATTTTACAGTTGCTATATTTGATTGGTTAACCTGCTGACTCCTGATTTTGATTGAATGACAGTTAATATCCATGTTTGTTGAAATTATTTCATAATGATAAACATTTAGACATATTGATTGTAACTTGCATTAAAGGATCAAATTGTTTCTCATGTGAAGAACAAGTTTTGATAATATATTTGATCATGTATTGGATGAAACAAAAACATGAGTGCATATTAATTTTAAAAAGATGTAAAGAAAGTAGTCCCTGATGGATGAAAGAAAGTAGTTCCTGATGGATGGAAGAAAGTAGTTCCTGGTGGATGGAAGAAAGTAGTTCCTGTTAGATGAAAGCAGTAATACAATTTTAGGCCTTACCATAAAATTAGCGGTGACTCTAAAAATGAATGGTTAATGGTGTCTGCCAAAAATCTTAATATTTTGCCATTTTGATACTTTTTGATAGGACTTGAAAATTTGATTATTCTCCCATGTAAATATTAAGGCCTTGCCTTACCTTTCCTAGTTAATTTTTGGTGTGGGGGAATTATGTTACCATGGAAACAAACAAGATTTTTTTCCTGCGTAATGCCTATAATGCCTCTTTGTTTCAATTTGTAAATGGACCAATTCACCAAATGTATTGTTTGATATCATGGCTGGATATTTATGTGACTTGGAAATCTTTGTTCTGTTAGAGAACATCTTCTATATGGAACACTATAGATATTGAATAACACAAGATTTATTTACTCAGAGATTGCTTAACATTAAGAAGTGTTTGTGGTTCCCTAAATGGTAATTCCATCCATTTTTTATGGAAATCCATTTCTTGGATGGTCATATGAAATGTCTTCTGCCGGAATAATTTCAGTATTTTTGGGAATAATTTTGGTATTTGACTGACAGAGACAACCTCCTTCGCAATATCAAGTGACCTATTGTTCAGTAGGTTTGTGTGCATGAGTACACATTGCTATGTCTGCTTATAGCATTCTAATAAAAGAGTTTCTGCTTATGTTGTCAGACGTACAGGCTCAGTACTAATGAAAAAGCGTTCTTATGCATGAGTACCTATTTCTATGTCCATTTATAGCATTCTAATGAAAAGATTCTGCCTACTTGTCGGACAGTTTCAGTCATAATGAAAAGGTTTACTTATGCATTCGTTTACTGACCTGTCATTGTCCTGTTCTATAGAAGTCATCTTTTATTGATGATTGAAATCTGCTGCATTTTTGCATTAATTATTCTATTATGCTTGCGTCATTAACAATGCTATTGTCACTATTGTCAGGCGGAGCTTTCAATGTGATTTATTAGAATCTTGTTTTTTATGTCTAGCTGCTGTCTGTCCATCTTGCACAATTTGATTGCTTCCACTCATAAGCATCTACATTCCCAATCAAATGCATACAGCCTATATTGTATATTGTGTTAAAGGAAATAAACTTCTTCTTGAAGATAACTTCTTAGTCTGTCTAACATACCCTATGTTTAGAAAGACAACTCCTCAATCTGCTCTTGTTTCATGAAATTATTTCCCTTTGCATCCTCAAACATAGACCAGAATAAAATCTAGCTAAATTAAAAAAGTTATGCTATTTGATTTATAAAATGTGTTATCTAGTCAGGTGGCCAGACTAAAAACTTCTATGCAACCAAACTTATATCATATGACCATTATATAGTTCTGGGGCTTGTTAAAAAATGGGTTCAATTGAGTTGTGGCCCTTGATTTATCATGAAATGTTATGTAATGTAATTTTTCTGCTTCCAGTACTTAAATTGTAAAGTTGTCATAAGGGAATTATGTTTCATTCCAAATTCTTATATTGAAAGGTAATGAAAACTTGGACAGGGTAGGCAGCTCTCAGCAAAACCGACCGTTTTACTTTTGTCTTGGAATTAGCACAAAAAAAAACAGAAATAAAACAGACCACTTATAATCATGCTGTACAATATGTACAGCACAAAACTGAATGAGAAAAAGATACATAAAATCATTCAAAAAGTTCTTAAATTAGCTCTCTACATGTAAACGTCTTGGTTGTTCAGTTTTCAGGACCATGTCAGACCGACTTCTAAAATGTCTGAAATTCTTAAAGTTGCAACAGAGAATTTTCTGGTGCTCTAAAATGCCTCAATTAATGTCAAATGCTTTCATAAATTGTTGCCCTAAAGAATGTTATTATGGATTTTAATTTCCGACAATGTCCCTCCAGTGTTCAATTAAACTTGAAAGTAATGAATGACCTTGAAGCATGCATGCTTTAAGGACCCAATATCTTGGTCTTTATTAATCTTCACATAATAATAACAAAACGAAGAAATAAAGTTTTAAAATTGATTTATTAATTAATTGATATTAAAACAAATAATAAGCTTGTTGTTACTTTATGAAATAGAGCTTATAGACTGAGAAAATATAAATACACCTCAAATGAGTACGCCATTTCTTGTCGGCATTTTTGGAAAAACTGTGAGCCCTATAACTTGTCCCAGGCATTTTGGGTTCCTTGCTGGGGACCTAGCTGACCATTCTAGTTCAATACCATCAAGTTGACATACAATATAACTGATTGACATTGGATAAGAATTTGATGTGACATATAATCTTGTGAATAAGTTTTTAAAAGCATCACATTTGTGCATTTTAGATCATATATTAAATTTCTTTTCTCTTTTCTATTTTCATATTGCTGTTTGATGCTGATATTTGGAATAAATAGGTAAGTTATATTTATTGTTCCATCATAATGATGAAAGCACTGAAATGTTGTACATTGTATTTGTTTAATATATAGGTTTTATCAAAGCACTGAAGGGTATATTTATATATGTATTACTTCTATAGAGTAAGGATTAATCCCTAATTTATAGTCAGGATTATTTTGTCATGCTTTATCCAGAATTATATTGTCAGAATTTATCCAGAATTATATTGTCAGAATTTATCCAGAATTATATTGTCAGAATTTATCTAGATTTATATTGTCAGAATTTATCCAGAATTATATTGTCAGAATTTATCTAGATTTATATAGTAAGAACTTATCAAGAGTTATATATAGCCATAATTTATCCAGAAATATATAGTGCCATGTAGCCAGGCATAATCCTAAATAACAAAGAATTATTTAGCCAGAATTTATCCAGCATGCTATAGCCATGATTTATCCAGCATAATATTGTGAATTATTTAGTCAGGAGAAATTTCCAGAATTAATACCTAAATTGGTGACTATTTAATTGCTTTACTGACTAAATTACAGCATTATTTGTGAATTACTCTTGCACTTATTTCAAATACAAACTTTCTATGGTATGGAGCCGAGTTGTTTGACATATTGTAACTCTGCCATTAATCTTGCGGGGGGGGGAACAAAATGTTTTTCCAATGTTCATTGTTCTGATAAAAATATAAACAGAAGCAATTACTTGATGATTGATTTACTGTGCTAGTTGCTACAAGCTTTCATCAAATTGTTACTTCACAAAAACATGAAATGATAATTGAACATAATGTGCTAGGTTCAGGAATATCGCAGGAATATCACATGATTCCATATAGCCTTTACTAGAGAACTGTTATCATCAAGCTGAGAGAAAAAAGGCAGAAATTAATTGAAAGCAAATAATATTCTGTGATTGGGAATACTACCAATCGTTATCAATTAATTGCCCTCGGGTTATACAAGTATGTATTTTTTGGTATGCATTTTTTATAACCCTGAGACTGTATGGAACATGCGAGATTTACTTTATGGAACAGGAGGCATGCATTAACAAATATTCCATACTCCCTGGGCATGCTAATCTGACAGATATATGTTGGATTAGAATGAGAAGGTCCTAAGTACGAAATAGATATTTTTAGATAACAAACAAAAATTGTCCGACATTTACTCTTTAGGTATGGTTAAACAAGCTCTTTCTACTTCAGTTTGGTTGACATAACCCATTCCGATTTTCATGAAAATAGGCTCATAGGAAGTGCCTTGTAGTGCACATTTCAAATATGTACGAGTCTTATAAGGTCTTAAATAGTAGTAACAACCTTTTCATTCTAAGCCAGCGATATGTTGGATTATCCTGCTGATTATATAAAATGTATCATTTCAAAGAGGCACCATAGCTTTGCACACTCTTCAAATCTTTGAATAATATGATCTGCCCTTATTATAAGATATATATTAGATTCTGATCTTTTTACTTAATGCCAACTGATATAACTATATATAAATGATTAATATACCTTGTGGCTTTAATATCAACTGATATGATCATGTTTTTGTAAATCTACTATGGAGTTAATGCTGTGCCGGTAAATTGCGTAGCATGGCAATCACCTTCTGTAATGAAATTTTTTATAATTACGATTTTGATATTGAGAAATCTATAATGACTTTCCCGAGGGTTTTTCATTATGGACAATGTTGCATCTCTAGGATATTTAGAATTATCCCTGTTGTCGGCTAGGTCTGAAGCAACAGTATAAAACATTTCATCGATGATTTTATTGTTAACTTCATCAATTTCTGATCAATCAATGTTAGTAACAAGCATCATACAGGCATTATACAATATAATGTGGCAAATTAGAACATGGTTGCTATTAGAATATGGTCACATATAGTGCTTGGATATTAAAAATCATGTAATGAACACTGTTGGATAGAAGTTATTATTGCTTTAACTCTATATCTGACCTCAAATTTTGACCTGGTTAATGACTCGAGGCATGCAGACATCATTCATTTTGTCTTAACCTGAAACATTGTCAACTTTTTACCTGAATTTTACCTGAAATGTGGTGAAGTTTTCCTGAAAAATGTAAAAATTATTAACCTGAATCATTGTCAACTTTTTAACTGTTTTTTACCTGAAATAGGGTAAAAACTTCCCAGAAATGTGTTAAAATTATTTACCTGAATCATAGTTAAAACCTTTTTTACCAATAACAAGATTCCTCTGTTTACCTGCACTACAGTCACAACATTTTACTTGAAACAAATTTATAGGACCCACTTCTTACTCGAAATTGTCACTAGAAACATGCATTGTCCCAATGTTTATCTCTTAACAAATCTGGCTTTGAGCTTATTCACCAAATTTAGCTACAGCAGCAATTGGTTTACTAATTCTAGAAGAATAGTCTTGCTACTTCACTGAGGATGCTCTAACTTGGTATGCAGGTTTGTTAGAGCAAGGTCGGTCTGAACATAACATAATTTGAGGTCATTGACTTTTGGTTTTGTATATGCGTCTCTGTTAAAATCTTTCCTCATTTCTCACAGTTTTTATTTCACACTATGTCAGTCTGTTCCAGTCATTTGTCACATGATTAATTATAATTGTATCTTTTTTCTGTTGATCATGCTTATTGTATGCCACCTACGTTATGTCGATGCAGTCTTTATTTATTTCTGGTCTTATTTGCTTTGTATTGACGTAAAACCCAATGTAAAACCCAATGTAATGATTATCTCGTGCAATTAATTGCACTTCCAGTGAAGCTCCCAAGTGCTAACTAAATATTGTTGCTGGCGGTTTATGACACTAATTTATTTCCTTCTTATTTATTCATATAAAAGGGAAGTAACTCTATTATGACTTATTATTTACATAGTAGGAGTATTCTCCCTTAGATATTTTGTAAGTAAGATAGTAAGAATATTATCCCTAAGATTGTAAGAGTATTCTAATTTAGGTTATGTTAGTAAGATAAAGTAATGTATCTTAGTTTTTTTGTAAGTAAGATAGTAGGAGTATTCTCCCTTAGTGTTTTTGTAAGTAAGATAGTAAGAGTATTCTCTCTTAGTTTTGATAGTAACACAGTCTTCTCACTTAGTTTTGTCAGATGGCTAGGTAGAGTAAGCTCCCTTAGTTTTTGTTACATATTTCAGACATTCAGCTTCCTGCAATTAGGACAAAATATGATAAATATTGATTCATGTGTTTGTATTTTATTTGACCTGAACAAATTACTGGCTTACACGTAGTTGATTAACTGTCAGTTTCAATAATTAATGGATCTGATAGGTAATATTATCCAATTAATTGATGGCTGCATTATTAATGAATGACTTCAGGATTTGATTTTCACTGGAATGATAAAAAATGGCGAAATGTAACTGCATAAAACTGTTACAACTTCCTAGATACAGACTTAGTGCAACCTTGGACCTATTGAATAAAAGTATGGAAAAAGTACAGGGCATTTAATGAAGGGGAAGTGGGGGTTTAAAATTCTCATCCCTCACAGTCTGAGCCAGGAGTAGGTAATAAGTGTGTCCATGTTGGTACAAGATTAAGACATGCATTTACTACAGGTTATTTTTTCATTAAAATGTATTGCATATAATTTAGTTTATTTGAAAGTTTGCAAAACTTAGTTAATATAATGCAGTCGCCTATCTTAATCAATGTGGCTATGATAAAGAAATGAAAATAAATTTTGGAATCATGCGTTGCTCCCCTGAAAATGCAGGTAGCAATTACCTGGATGAACTTAAGATCAACAGGAAGAAGAAAAAGTATTATTGCCTTTAATTATGATCAAAATCATTAGTAAATCTGCTAGTTGCAGCCTTTCTTTTGGAACATCTTTCGTAGTCATTCATTCCTTTGAGGGTTGTTTAATTCTATAATGTTTTGTATCAATTCATTACTTTGAGTTCAAGCATACTTATGAAATAAAGATAAATAAAAATATATATACACCACTTTTTCATCACATTGTAGATTAATCTTCTTTCTCCATGTTTTTCTAATTTATTTTTCCCCATAACCTGTCCATTTGGATCATCATAAACATATCATAAACACATGCTGGCAAGAAATTGACAGCATCATCATCGTTAGTTTTTATTCCACATTTATTTCTTCTGAGAATAATCTGGCTAATTCTGTGGAAGTTTACATAAAAAGGTCATACCCGTATTGATGGTTTGTGTTTACCTTAGGGTTAACGAGGTGATAGTTTCTACACAAAACCAGGATATGAACATAGTTCCGTCAGTTTAGGATTACCACCCAGCCTCCGGGATTAAATATACACCTACAAGATCTAAGTTAATTGGGAATAATTATTACACTATGCAAAATTCATGTTCTCAGGAATATATCTTTATTCATACGACACCTTCGGATGACAGGTTATTCTAGTAAGTACAAATTCATATATATAATTTTTTTGTAATTAAACCTTTACTCCAAAGATACGATATGACAGGTTATTCTAGTAAGTACAAATTCATATATATAATTTTTTTGTAATTAAACCTTTACTCCAAAGATACCATATGCAAATCTCCACTTTCCATGACCAGTTATGTTCTAGCCACAAGTTGAATAATAAGGGGAGACAATCCAATTACAGAAATGAACTTAACAAGACACTTATTAAAGGGAGATCACTCTTGATATTTGATCCAAAAACATCAAAGATGTGTCCATTCCAACATATTCTAACTATCTCAGAGCTGTAAGGTGTATCGTTAGTACTTAGTACTGTTTACAACATGATTGTATCTCTACCTGCTATGAAATACAAGGAAACTTGCATCTTTTTATATAGATGGATTCTTCACTGAGAAGTTAAATAATAATGATAAGTGTATGATTACATGCCAGACATATGTTCATAGATTCAGAAACTAACAAAGGCTCATAAAATAAGAAATCAACCCATGAAACCAACACAACCGGCACATGTTCATAAAATGAGAAACTAACTCATGTATATGAAATGAAAAGCCAAAACATGTATGTTCATGAAATGAGAAACTGGCGCATGATCATTGAATAAGATTGAAAATGATATAAAGGAACTTGGACTGCAGTGGTTAATAAAATGATCTATAGACTGGAGTGTTTAAATTTGTAGTTTAGTCTTTTTCAGATATCATAGCTATAGGTTAAATTGCTGATGCCCTGGATCAGTAGATTGCTAGTGTAGCTTGGCTATAATGACCTGAACCTGACCTTTACGCAAGAATATATTACAAGGTTCTTGCAATGAATATATCAATTTCCGCAAGCAAATCGTGCAGTATCAGTATTTGTATTACATCTCGAGGGTCTTTGTGATACTCCCCGACTGTGAAAAAATACAATCAATATTAAAAACGTAGGCAATATATCAACTGTTAAATTATGCTAATCAAAAGGTCAGGCTCGTGTCAAAGTGGGCAAGCTATACTATTGAATATATCATGAACTGCATTTCCATGTGTTGATTTTACAAGAACCATAGATATATATCCCTGTGAAGTTGTTTTCATGTATTGTCTCAGAAATGATTAGACTAAAGGTTAATTATTTACAATATCATTAACAGTTGGTTGTAATCATATAATTTGAGTATGCATGTTAATCCTGGCCCCTTGATCCTGGTTAAGGTGTAATGTTTTATTAACCCCAGAATGCCCGATTCTTCATACTGTTTCATGAAAAGAGCTCAGGTTTTGTAGATTAAGTTAATTCTAATATTCTGTTCTATTCTATTATGCCAACAGGTGTTTTATCATCGAATGGTACATTCACAGCCAGTCAATGACCAGTGTCCACTTCTTATCTCTTAAAATACAAGTCCAAAGTTTTTTTATCAAAAATCTTTCTATGGACAAAGGAGCAGGTACTATAAGGGGTGTTTTTGGCCCAATGCACGATTTTAATGAAATTTCTCTAAATGAAAGATATATACCCTCCTGTTAACGATTTTGGTATTTTACATATTTTCTGTTCACTGTATGTTGCCATAGCAACCGTTTTTCTAATTTCTCAAATATGCAATAATCTGTGTTTTTCTTCTAATTTGAACGAAAAAGTGACCATAGGAAGTCATGTACTTGGATATCACGATTTCTACATTTTAATTTTTAAAAAGTTAGTTTTTGTTTCCATGGCAACCATTTTTTACTTTTACTAAATATGCAATAATTTGTGTTTCCATGTATTTTTTCTGAAGTATTATTCAATATATGACATATACCATTTGTGTGTATTATATTTGTACTGTTGTTACTATTTCTGTGCTTCTGTTGCCATAGCAACCATTTACACAAATTAATAAACATGCAAAAATAAACGATTTGCATGGAAATTTCATTTATTGTTCATACGCTTTTATTTCATATTTTGTTTTTTTATCCCCAAAATATTCCACTTTAAAGTATATTGAAACATTTGAGTTTGGCTTAAATAAACTGTAAGTTACCATGCATCTTTTTCATTGATTAATCATCAAATAACATTATTATTAACATTACAGTGTGTCGATTCCAAAAAATCACACTTTTATTTAATATTTTGCTAATTTTACCCCAAAATACACCTTGTTTGAAGAAATATCTGAATCAGGAATTTATCTAACTTAGAATTTGGGTTACTATGCATCCACAACGGGTATTCATTATCATATAAAATATCGAATGACATTGCAGGGTACCGATTCCAAAAAATCACACTTTATTTCTTACTTTGAGCTTTTAACCCCAAAATAAAACTCATTTGTATACAAATCTGACACTAGAATTTGTATAACTTAGGCTTTGGGTTACTATGCACCCAACACTGCACTTAATTTTCAAAAATAATTATTTATGACATTGTAGTGTACCGATTCCGAAAATTCACACTTTTATTTCATATTTTGTTAATTTTACCCCAAAAAATACCCTGTTTGCAGAAAGATTTGAATCTGGAATTTGGATAACTTAGACTTTGGGTTACTATGCGACAATTAATTTTCAAGTAAAGGGATTCATGACATTGCAGTGAACAGATTCCAAAAATTCACACTTTTATTTCATATTTTGTCACTTTTATCCAAAAATAGCGTTTCTTTTGCTAAAGCCTCGTACACAATGTTGTAATATATAAAACTAGACGTTTATTCGCATATAACATAGTGATATATTTTCAAATAACTTAACTAATGACATTGTAGTTTACCGATTCCAAAAAATCACACTTTTATTTCATATTTTGTTAATTTTACCCCAAAATATACCTTGTTTGCAGAAATATTTGAATCTGGAATTTGTATAACTTAAGACTTTGGGTTACTATGCGACATCCACAGCAATTAATTTTCAAATAGAGGGATTCATGACATTGCAGTGAACCGATTCCAAAAATTCACACTTTTATTTCATATTATGTCACTTTTATCCCAAAATAGCGTTTTTTTTGCTAAAGCCTCGTACACAATGTTGTAATATATAAAACTAGACGTTTATTTGCATATACCATAGTGATTTATTTTCAAATAACTTAACTAATGACATTGTAGTATACCGATTCCAAAAATTCACACTCTCACTTAATATTTTCTTATTTTTACTAATTTTTAAAAATTAGATATCAGCACAGGCGTGTACCAACTTTATATTTTCTGTAATCATAAATAATATGATTTTCAACAATTGTACAAAATTTGGTCTTGGTACACGCCTGTGCTCGTAGTGCAATTTGTCATTTTATGACCATATTTTGACAAAAATTGCCTATTTTGGCCATTTTAGGGGTCAAATGAGACCCCTTATGACGTCATCCAGCTCATATAAATGTGTGTAAACATGATAACATGACTTTCAAGATATGGGGTTATCGTTTTCTGTAAAGAAAACTTTCATAACATCGATTTTATTTTTTCCAAAATATTTGGGCCAAAACCACCCCTTATAGTACCTGCTCCTTTCTTTTATATTACAAAGTCATAAGTACCTTTCTGAACGTGCTATATTAGAAAAGATCTCAAATTTTTAGCAAACAAAATAATTATTATAAGTTTACCCTTAAATACTGGCATGATGTTTGTTTCATAGAAACCGATGGAGAAACTTTATATGTATGGCTATTTTTGTTTTTGAATTGAAGCAGATTTTGTCCTGGATTTGTAGCCAAAGTGAGGCGGTACACTGGATTTGTAGCCAAAGTGAGGCGGTACACTGGATTTGTAGCCAAAGTGAGGCGGTACACTGGATTTGTAGCCAAAGTGAGGCGGTACACTGGATTTGTAGCCAAAGTGAGGCTGTACACTGGATTTGTAGCCAAAGTGAGGCGGTACACTGGATTTGTAGCCAAAGTGAGGCGGTACACTGGATTTAAGAATACATTGGATGAGATGAAATTTTCACCAGGAGTCATGTATCATTTTCCTGTGGTTAAATTTATAGCAAAGTTAAACATCTATAACATTATTTGATCTTTTATTCTCTGGATATTAACGTAGCGGCCCCATAATGACGTTGCGTCGAGCTGCGTCGATGTCGGCCGATGTCGGTCAATGTCGGTAATCTACGTTAATTTCTAAACAAGAATATTATTTTATTTTTGCTCTGAATTTCGCTTAATAGTTTAGTTTTAATTACTAATCGGTTCGTTTAATGTAATACCAACCGTTTATTTTAAAAAACAAACTCGATTAGAGAGCTCCGCTTTGGGGATTCCCTGGAAACGGAAGAATAACTGATGCTAAAAATAGCACACTGTAGAACTCCGCCAACATGTAAACATGGATGTATCGAGAAAAATCTGGGATGTTTCGTCAAGTTTGCGCATCTAAACTACTGCACGACGTGTCTTAAGTAATTGGAATGGACCAGAATAATACCGACAGCTGCTCAGTCGTAAATTGTCGTTGTGATTGTCATTTGAAACTTGAAAAGCGCATCTCGTGAGTGACAGCCAACCTGCAAGTCTAGTTGACAATAGCCTTGAATAGGAAAACAAACCTCCAGGAAGCGACAGTAACACCATGCTTTGATATAAACAACCTACTTGGTGAATGTATGTATATTTAGTATCATAGAAATAAGCATAACACTTAAATAACAGTCCTGATCAGTCGAAGTGTATCTTAATTCGGACGTAACCTACATTTTGGATACTGTTATTTACAATATAATCTGGTAGCCTTATGGTCACAGGAGTCGATGTGCCAGTTAAATAACGTCTTGGAATGCTTCAATGAGTACCACTACAGGGCAGCCTCTTAATTGTATTGCCCATCCTGCTACACTAGTTCATACTTGTGAGGTAGCCCCTTCACTTGTAAGCATTGTCAATGTGATATAAAATATAATAAGGCATGTATTGAAGCATCACATTCATCACAGATGCAGCTTCTTTTATATCAGATGTAAGTTCTTTACACCTTTCTCCCATGTTTGTTTACATGGAAATTAAAGTACATTCAAGATTATTGTTTTAACATATATTGCGTCATGTATGACGTCATGACCTGGGATAATATTTAATTGTCTAAGGGACACAATCCCTACACTTTTCAGAGGATGGGACGTCTTTTAGTTCTCTCCCTTATTAATAATATCAATCGCCACTCTAAAACGTCACTATGACGTTCAATTGTGTCACAACGTTATACTTCCTGATACTAATTTATAAATATACATGTATCGTTATGCTTATAAACTGAACTCTTCCATATTCATATTTTACAGCTTGTGATACAGTGACGCCTGACGGAAAACAATGCTGCGGTGCGCCTGAAGTAAAACCTTAAGACAGCTTCTGTGTATTTCTGAAACACAAGTTATGCTAGGATTGAAAGTCTTCACATAAAAGAATTATGCAGCTTGGATTCAATGTGTTTATAATTACTCATACACAAAACTGACTTCCCAGTTATTTTGACAGCCAAGGAAAAAACGGGATTCCTTCTTTTTGTGTGTGCACGGTGGAACAGACAGTCTTAGTGTTGTTTTTAAATTCATGACAGTCACAAAACATGAAGTAAAACTTAACCTAGACAATAATAACGATGTGCATAATGCCAAGGCAGACATTGATTTTCTGAAACAGCTTGTTGTATTATGTCCGAATTCGGAACAAGTGTCATGTAATTTTACTGCCAATGCTGTAAACAGTAACCTCAATTTAAATAGTGTGAAGTCTGGTATGAGAAATTTTAGTTAGCAGAGAAGTAATGACACTCCATTATGTTAGAAGACAAATACATTTTCACAATTTTAACCCAGTTTAAATTGAGTTTTTCAAAGAAAATCCCAGGCAAATAGATCGTGAAAGTAGCGTTAATGGCAATATTCATTACCTGGATAGGGGGGGGGCGGGGGGGGGGGGGACCATTGATATCTCAAGCAATATAAAATAAAAAATACCTCATTACATATCTGAACATGTTATATATAAGGACAAAGTTTTAAATGCTTTTCACTTAACCATGACAATTTTCTAGTGTATGCCTGAAACGACATTTTGTGAGTCAAAATACCAAAAATGTACATAACTTGGGGGTCAAATCTAGAACTATGCCACAGTTGAGCCTAATAATGACTTTTCATACAATTAAATCATTGAATTATTTGTTACTTACCTATGTTGAATAAAGAGAACTGCAGAACAAAGCCCAACACTGCTTTTTTGTAATTTCCTTTGTGCTTTTTATGATGTAACTTCAATTTACGCGACAGTATTTGTTGCACCCCAGGTAGCATTTGCAGCTCTAAGTTTGTTAAGAACATACATATGTTCATTAAGTTTATATTTCCTTACTATGAATTGGTTCAAGTGCATATCATGAACTATCTCTCATTAATTTTAAGTGAAATAAAGGGTCAAATTAAGACTTTTTAGCAAAAATTTGCAATTTTTGCATTAAGAATTGGTTGCCATGGCAACCATTGCAACACTTGATTTAAGACCATTGGAAATTCATATGATGAAAATGTATGTATATATTACTTATACAAATGGACATTTTCAAATGAAATAATTACACCTTTTTTAAAAATCATCAGGTTACCATTTCCCATGCTTTTTGACCAGCATCATAAGTGGGGGTGGGGGTCAAACAAAATGTTATATCTTGATAATTTGATGGTGAACCTATATTTCTTTTGGCTTAAATATATGCATTATGGTCTGATGAAAATTTTGGGGTGATTTAAAGTGCTATTTGTTCATTTATTTGATTTTTTTTAGGATTTTAGAAATCATATGTTTTGTAGACTAAAAAACAAATCTCGACGTTTTACAACTATGCTGGTAATATACATGTACATACTTATCTTATATCTTATATCTTACTTGTAATTGATATAGTTTTCATTGTATATGACTATTAGGCACATGTGAAGTTAATTTGTTTGAAAATTGAAATAAAATTGGATGATTTTATTGTCTTTTTTGTCAGAATGGTCCTCCATTTTTTCATACAAATTACAATATGGGAGGTGATCAGACCAAAAAAATATTTTTTTCAAAACCTGTGGTTAGCTTTTTTTTATATTTCACAGTATGCTTCCTAAGTATTTTTAGCAACAAAAAATAGCAAATTGATCAATTTTAAAATTTTGTGTATTAGGGGCCCACTGCCTTAATGCAAATATGAATTGTCCATAATTTATGAAGCATGCTTTTGCAACTGTATTTACAATGATAGAATTGATATCAATGCTATAGAGTTTGTTTTCCTTTCTATCAGTTTGGGTCGATCATTACAGTAAACGGTTTACATTTTAATATTGGTACAGGTATGACATGATGCTGGTTTATAAAATATAATGTGGGGTGTCCTCCATTTTTAATTGCCTATTAGTATCATTAAATTATTCATGCATCATGATGACAAAAGCTGGGTGCTAATAGTACATAATATCTGTACAGCATGCTGCCCAATTTCTGCTATTGTGTTTAGCTGATTTGTGAAATGAAAACAAAAATTCCAATCTATTTCATTAAATTGAAGCGTTTTTGATACTGTAAAATCATTTATTTTCGTTGGGACGAAATTTCGTGGTTTTGGTAAAAAAGACAATTTCGTTGGCACTTGAATTCGTGGATTTTGTATTTCAGGTAACAAAACAAGGGTCAAAATCAATGTTCGTTGGGACTAAAGTTCGTGGTTGAAGTGAACCACGAAATCCACGAAATTTAATCCCCCACGAAAATTAATGATTTTACAGTATATTAACTAAAATGTATTCAATTAAATTTACAGTTCAATTTCTTAAATTTCAAATCTATTTTTTTTCTTCAAATTATTGAAAGAGGATCCTTGTTATATTCTTAATCAAATACTTTTTTGTGGCTTCCAATAATATCTAAATCAAGAAAATTTGATATCTACCAGAAATTAATTTATTGTTTTCTTGAATGCTCATTGGCACTATATATATAACCAATTATCATATCCATTACAGATTTATGATGCAATTATACTTTGTATAAACCTTAAATTAGTTTTTAATTGCATATCAATGAAACATAATTTTTCATTGCTCGTTAAATTCTTCAACAATGCAACCTATTTTAACATTTATGAAAAAATGACATGTTCATAAATTTCAGGTGAAATAAATATATGCTATAGTGTTAATTTTTCGAATCTGAAAAAATATTTTGAAATGAATAATTCAAATATGTAACAAATTTTTGAGTGTAAGAAGAGTTCAAATTGTGTTAAATATGTGCATAGGTTCTTTGAGTGCACAATGATGTATCTAAAACGGACCATTCAAAAAATTCATTGTTATTGTACACGTTGGTAAACAAGATACTTTACATATTTTAAACAGATATATTTTTAATTGTATGGTATTCTTATATATATCTTTATTGATGTGGTTTTGAAGAAAAAGGTTTATATTTAAGAACGTTTTGTTGGATGTTATTTTAAACGTTGTCTCTCGGCCTGAAACACATTACAACAATTGCATGATATGACCTTTATTGATTATTTACTATGACCCGCGGTATAATATGACGTAAATACTTATTAAATACAAATAGCGAGACCTGTGCTTCTACCTTAAGGCGATAAATAAGATCTTCCTTATCATGACTTAATTAACGATAAATAGGTTTTGTCGTTAGATTTTTTTATACGTTGTAGTTCAAGTTAGTACTTTGGATTGGATAATTTTCATTGATTTTAGTTGGATATATTTTTGAATTTATTTTTTACTTTCAGTGGAGAAATTTTAATGATGATGAAAATGATTGTTGAACAGTTGTGTATAATGGTTGTGATCTTTTTTATATAAATGTGAGACATTTCAAATACTGTAATGTCATTCGTGAAGGATTAAATTTTGTGGATCACCTTTAACCACGAAATCAAATCCCAATGAACAATAATTTTCGCCCTTGTATCTATTACCTGAAGTACAAAATCCATGAATAAGGCCCGGTCCCATTGAAATGGTCTTTTTTACCAAAACCTCGAAATTTAAATGATTTTACAGTATTTAATTTAGACATTATGTTCTTGAATAGTGCACAGTAATTAAAGACGACAATTATTTCACATTATTTTAGGGTTAGGCTACAACAACTAATCTGTGATCTTAAATGTTGCCTATATATATAATAAGGTACCGTCATAATATGGTGTTTCATATAAAAATAGCTAGAACTTGGGTAGGTTAAATTAACAAGACATCAATTTTAGCTCACCTGAGCACTATAGTTGATTCAATAAGTAATACTAATTATGGACCTTTCCCTTTCGAAAGAATAGAGGTAAACACTGTTAACTCAGGTATACCAAAGGTAAACCTAGATAAACATAGTTTACCTGCCGGACTATAGTATATTACAAACCGTTCTCATTTGACTTTGAAGGGACTGTAAGTGCTTGTGCATAGTGCTTAGTGCTTGTGCTTGATAGAGTGCTTGTGCTCTATACAAGTTATTGTAAACACCCCTTGTCTGTCTTGCAATTTAATTTCAAACCGTTTTAAACATTCTTCATGCATGCCCTCAGAACCTGAATCAGGCCCTTTAATCAATTTTGTGAGTATGCATACGTTTAAATGCTAGATTTCTCATTAAAGCTAGTATATTTATTATTCAGCATGTAATGTCAATTGTTCTCATTAATTTACTTAACATGGGTTGCAACCTGTTGCATCAATGACCCGACTGTTGAACATAAAATTATGGTATGACATCATTCTATTATAGTTCCTGGCCCAGCTGTTATAATGTTGGTACTCTGAATGTTGACCTCTGTAAGTCATGTTGTCCAGTTATAATACAACTGTTTCCATTGCAAGTAATTAATGTGTAATTAATCAGTATTAAACCCTTTACTCCATAGATATTATAAATCAAGGTTGTCAACGAATACCAAAATTGGTATCTGGACAAATATACCAAACTTGGTCACTTGGGGGTCACCGTTTTTTGGCATATATATCTTTGTGAAACTCGGTTCTTCAGCTCCCTATGGGGGACTTTGGCTTTTCATTTAGGTTGTATAGGGGCATTGTTCCATACAATTGTGTTATTGTTATATTGTTATTGTTTTCTGTGGTTAATTATATAAGTTGAATGCTGCCTTCCCTGTCCGATTTCCCATATCTTTTGTTACCACTGCCCGAATTGCAATCATCACTTTTCCTATTATAGTGCTCATTTTAATTTAATTGTTAATTAAAAACATGCAAGTTGGTTAAAGGATGGAGGGGGGCATGTTACCAACTGGTGCATGTTTACGCTGATCATTGTCTGAGAAAACTGAAGCTATATATATATACAAATATATTCTTCAGTGATTGTCACCAACGTCCATGAACATGATGCACAAACTATCACTCGATTGCAAAGTCAATTAATTGATTGAAATGTCATTGTAAAAGATGCTGTTTAATGGTTATTTTAAGGTAAAGATAAACAAATATTTCTAAATATACCAAATATATATTCGAATACCAATTTGTGATTACTGTCATCAATATCAAGATATTTAGATTCTTTTCCTTATAGCAGGAATCATTTGTTGACAAAATAACTAGTGATACTGGTAGGTTTACAGTATCAGAATATTTGTGACAGGTTTAACTGTGCGTGAGTTTGACATGATAAATATTTTTTATTTGTCTGTACTCTTCTATGTAACAATGGTCAGTTTGTTTAATTACAAAATGTTAATTGAAAACAAGTGAACAACTTCATCCCACTTGAAGCATCGTCTTTATATATCCTTGTCTTGTCTCTTTGGTAGTGGTCTGTCTCATTGAGGATTTGATTTTAACCAAACATTTCACACAACTTGCAGTAACGTTAGTTAATGGTTTCCTTTCATATCCAAGTTTATCTTATCAGATACAGAGTTACAGCCCATGAAAGCTAGGTTTTTGTGATACTTTATTCATAATTGTGATTTAATTATAATTATCTTGATTTAAACCATAATACTTGCAAACAACTGGTATCAAAATAGTTTAAAATCTTGGGTTCTTTTAGTATTCCACAATATTCAATTATGTTTTGGTTTTAAGAGTTATAGCCCCTTAAAAGTGAAAAATGTCTTTGCATTCACCCTGCATGCGCCATGAGAAACAATAATTTGAACTTCAGCGTGGCCTTAATGAATAGTATTTGTATACATACTCCTGGTCCAATAGTGTTATTTTATGTTTGTGTTTCAATTCAACTTGTGAATAGTTAATTGGAAAGTTTAATTTTTAAACAGGTTTTTTGTGTAAATAACACATAATGTGTAGGTCATATTTTAAATTGATTGATTGAAAAAAATTTGAACTGTTTGAAATTTTTTTTAAGTATAAGTAATGGTATACATATATCAGTGTTTTATGCGGTTCAATTACATTTGCACATAATTATGACTCTCAAAACTATTGATCTTCACTGTGAAATCTTGTCTGGTTAATTGAAAAGAATTTATTCAAATTTGGACTTAAAATCAAAGCCAGCTTACTGGAAAAAATAAGTACATTACCTGTTAATTCTTAGGAAAGGTTGAATCAAGTTTTCCTAATGAATGGTTTTTGTAGACCTAGTTAATGATACTGTACAGTCGTTAAAGGATAAAAAGATGGATGTAAAGGAAATATATGAGAAATGAAAGGGTTCGTTAGTGGTATAGCGACACTATAAAGTGTGTGTGGGTAATGACGGGAAGATATTTTTAGCGCTAAGAATTGATATGATATACCGAACATTTTTACGTAAACTTTGCTTACTGTAATATAATTACTGTGATAAATAAATAACTTGACCTGGAATGTTGAAACAAGTGGATTACGTTTTTATTATAATCTGCCCTACTGACGTAATAGGACAGATTACCGAATTATGTCAGGGATTAACACAGAGCTAGTATAGGTGACGTACAGTTTTGAGTCAGACATATGTATAAGCCTATTTACATCACATCATTAATTGGAATAATTGGATATATTTAAACGTGTGTGACAAAGTTCATCAAGGATTTACCAGGAGATTAATATAAGTGGTACAAAAATGTCGGATGTACGTATAATGAATCGTTCACGACATCGAATTATAAGGCTACAATCAATGGACGATGGCTTATTGAAGAAAGTCCATCTTAACAAATCACCGTAAGATAATGTTTGATGTATTATTTAATGGTACTCTTTACATTAAATTTTAATAATTAAGTTAAAATTTAGTATCTTTTTTTTGTAACTTTCTGGCTACAGTAAACTCCTTTATTTCTAAGCAAGTCTCCATATATTTTTATAACATTTCAGACTCAATTTCATCCTTTTATGTGTCCAAATATATTTTGTAAATTTCTTTGAAAATTTAGTCAAAATATATTTTCTTATTTTCCGAGAATATTTTCATCATTTCTTCTAGGAATCAAGGCTGTATGTACTATATCCTGAATGTTTAAAAAAAGAAGTTAAATGAGGTTGCATTCCTTCTTTTGTTTATAGAAGTAGTTTAAGTGTGAATATGAAATTGTGAACTTGTATGTTAAGTGTTATAGTATAGTTTCATTTTCTCTACTTTATACTAAATACTTCCCTGAAAAGTGTGTATGGTATTCCCATACATTTAAGTGTGGTGGTACAAAATAAACATTTGTTTATGTGTACTGACAAACTTCACCTTTTTGTCTTAATTAATTACCCAGTGAAACATATATTATTTCTTGACTATTTAAGGAGTGGATCAAGGCTTTACTGAACTGTGTCCTGTATTTTTTGTTCAGAGTTGAGGCCCCTGTCAGTATGGTCTAAGTTGTAACCCTTGTCAATATGGCCAGAGTTTTGGACCCTGTTGAGTATGGACAACATTTAAGAACAAGTATGAGTAGAGTTGTAGGCTTGTGGCTGTCTATGTGGGTAGGGTTGATTAGCCCTTGTGGAAAATGTACTAAGTTAAGACCAATATTGGTTAAACAATGGACTGAGTTGTGGCCCCTGTTGGCATGGACAGAGTTGTGGCCCTTTCAGAATACGCCTTCCAATATTGACATGTCAGTATGTACAGAGTTGTAGCCCCTGACAGTATAGATAAAGATTTTGTCCCTTACATTAGGAACAGAGTTGTGGCCCTTGTTGATGTTATAAAGGTTAAGTTCATTGCACTGAAAATTAATGGTCTTCTATCTAGTGTATCATGATGACGTTTGTGATTTATAAACATGAGAAGATAATGTTATCTTCAGGTTATAATGTTATAGGCTGTCACTTTGACCTTGGGTAAATACAGCTGTTTGTCACTGGGATACATTACCATCAGAGTTAAAACAAGTGTTGAGTTTTAGACGTAGACTTTATATTGACGGTGCCGAATCAAAACCCCGTAACTCAATTTTGGCGCGAAAACTATTTTTGCAGTATCCGCATCAGTGCTAGACGTCACGTGCATTTCTGTCTTGTCGCCATCTAAGTAACGCGATTGGCTCTTTAGATAGCGACAAGGCAGAGATGCGTGGGACGTCTAGCAGATGCGGATGCTGCAAAAAAAGTTTTTGCCCCAAAATTGAGTTACGGGGTTTTGGTTCGGCACCGTCGATATAGTGATTACTGTAAGGTTACACATCAGTGGTCATATTGTATCTATACTAGACCTCTCCCTCTCTGTATGTGGATTGAATACCTAACCACAGCTTGTTGGCTAAATAAGTTATGTTTCCACATATCAACCATGACCAGATGGTACAAGGTACCTCTGTACTTAGGGCACCTATCAACCAGTATCACATGTCACTTAGGGGTCTATTATCACATGTAAGAGGTTAAAAGAAATGTTAGTCATGTCCCTTAATTTTTCTAAATTAAATTACCTTAAATTATGTAGGCACATGTCTTGTAGGATTGGAAAGCGTACATTATATTTCCATCCGCTCTATCACACTTTCTCTGACCTTTATTCTTTTAACTCAATGGTTATTTAAAGGTAATAATAAGAAAGCCAGCTGCCTGATTCTTCTTTTTAATAGGTTGAAGAATTAATTGGACTCTGAAACATTTATTTTATTTTTTATTCAGGGCGATAGCCAAGGATAGGAGGTTCAGGTAATAAATGGTCTTAAAATATGTAGAGGTTCTATGTATATATAACCATTGTTTAACAATTGCAGCAAATATAACACTGCTACCTTAATGCGTCTGGCGTGGCTGGTGCTACCTTAATGAGTCTGGCATGCCTGGTAAAGATTTTATAATAAGATAAAACCTTGAAAAGTTATAAAATACTCAACAATAGTGAAAATGATGCGATTTAAAGTGAATATTTGACTGGATAAATGATTGCATTATGTAGTTAAATTCACATAACTGGTCTTTTACAGAGGGTAATATAATGTTTTTATAAGATTTTCAAATAGTTAATTTTGCAAAATAAATGCGTGTGCTGCTACAAAATCTAGATTTTGTTTTTAAAATATTCTTTCTATCTTTAATCAAAATGGCAATTAAGCAACAATATATTTGAGAAGAGTTTAATCTTCGTGGAAATTTTAAAAAATTTGTAACATAAAGAGCTGATGCCGAGAAAGTGTTGGTTTAGAAATGGTTTGGTTGTCGTTTATATACCCTGTAACCTCCCCTTTTTGGTAAGAGTTATCTTTCCTGGTGATGGGGATAAACGATGCTAGCTACTCAGAAGTCAAGAACTTTAAGTCTCCAACTTGGACTGTTCTTCGAGCAAATTTAATTTTGTATTGGAGTTTAATAAGCATGCAGTTTGTGATGATGAATGCTTAAAACATGGTCAAAGACTTGAATTTCGCTGTTTAAAACTTTTGGGAATGTTTTTTTTCTTGTGATATTTTAATGTCTGCCTGGAATGGTCATTAGCCAATAACATATTTGGGATTAACCTATTTGACAATAAAATTACCTATCATTTCACTGACTTGTCTTGTGCAATAAGAAAAAAGCATCTAAGTCATTAACCTCTTGTAGCTTTTGACTTAACTGTTGAACCATTGGAATGAAGATTTTAGAATTGGTCCTGAAGTTTTTTTCCAATTTGTGTAATTCACAGTTATTTTTTAGTTCAGATAACTGGATGCATTGGACAGGAGACTGTATAACTAGCTGTCTTAGAAATGCCTGGATACTATTTAAGTTTTAATTGTTTTTACTTATTATGCAACTGAACTTGTTTTATTAATGTAATAGTAACTTTAAATTGAAAACTGAACAACAACATCTCATCTTACTGGTCACAGTAATGTCTTAAATGGTTACAGCTTGACCATCTTAATATATAACAATTAAATAAGACAATTATTGTTACATATCACTTAAATTTGTTCATTGTCTTGTTTAAAATGTGGGTTATCGTTGTAGTGTTAGGTCAGTTACTGTTGTGTATATGATAACTGTGCAGTGACTATAGGTCAGTGGCTGTAGGTCAGTGACTGTGTATATGATTGCTGTGCAGTGACTATAGGTCAGTGGCTGTAGGTCAGTGACTGTGTATATGATTGCTGTGCAGTTACTATAGGTCAGTGGCTGTAGGTCAGTGACTGTGTATATGATTGCTGTGCAGTTACTATAGCTCAGTGGCTGTAGGTCAGTGACTGTGTATATGATTGCTGTGCAGTGACTATAGGTCAGTGGCTGTAGGTCAGTGACTGTGTATATGATTGCTGTGCAGTTACTATAGGTCAGTGGCTGTAGGTCAGTGACTGTGTATATGATTGCTGTGCAGTGACTATAGGTCAGTGGCTGTAGGTCAGTGACTGTGTATATGATTGCTGTGCAGTGACTATAGGTCAGTGGCTGTAGGTCAGTGACTGTGTATATGATTGCTGTGCAGTTACTATAGGTCAGTGGCTGTAGGTCAGTGACTGTGTATATGATTGCTGTGCAGTTACTATAGGTCAGTGGCTGTAGGTCAGTGACTGTGTATATGATTGCTGTGCAGTTACTATAGGTCAGTGGCTGTAGGTCAGTGACTGTGTATATGATTGCTGTGCAGTTACTATAGGTCAGTGGCTGTAGGTCAGTGACTGTGTATATGATTGCTGTGCAGTTACTATAGGTCAGTGGCTGTAGGTCAGTGACTGTGTATATGATTGCTGTGCAGTTACTATAGGTCAGTGGCTGTAGGTCAGTGACTGTGTATATGATTGCTGTGCAGTTACTATAGGTCAGTGGCTGTAGGTCAGTGACTGTGTATATGATTGCTGTGCAGTTACTATAGGTCAGTGGCTGTGTATATGATTGCTGTGGAGTGACTATAGGTCAGTGGCTGTAGGTCAGTGACTGTGTATATGATAACTGTGAAGTGACTATAGGTCAGTGGCTGTAGGTCAGTGACTGTGTATATGATAACTGTGCAGTGACTATAGGTCAGTGACTGTGTATATGATTGCTGTGCAGTTACTATAGGTCAGTGGCTGTAGGTCAGTGACTGTGTATATAATAACTGTGCAGTGACTATAGGTCAGTGACTGTGTATATGATTGCTGTGGAGTGACTATAGGTCAGTGGCTGTAGGTCAGTGACTGTGTATATGATAACTGTGCAGTGACTATAGGTCAGTGGCTATAGGTTAGTGACTGTGTATATAATAACTGTGCAGTGACTATAGGTCACTGGCTATATGTTAGTGACTGTGTATATGATTACTGTGCAGTGACTTTAGGTCAGTGGCTATAGGTCAGTGGCTATAGGTCAGGGCCTATAGGTCAGTGGCTATAGGTCAGTGGCTATAGGTCAGTGGCTATAGGTCAGTATTAATAGGTCAGTGGCAAGTGGCTCTACTGTTATCAATTTGACCAATACTCTCGTATTAAACTAATCTCTGATATAATCTAGTATATGTAGAACATTTAAATATATTCATCATCTATTATGATGAATGAAGCCGAGTAAAGGTCAAGGTCGCATCTCAGGTCATCTCTGGTCAAATACTTTAAGGTCAACATGGCAAAAAATATGAGTGGTTCTAGGTGGTTATGAATGCTGGCTGACTGCTTTATTTGTTTCCTTGCATCCTAGATGTATGATTCAGGTTCATAGTCAAGAGTTACAAATTGTTATATAATATGGTCTAAGTATGGACATTTCTATGCATTGTAATGTTCCCAAATGCAGAATTTCAAACGTTGTGCACATGGAAATACAAATTGTTATATAATATGGTCTAAGTATGGACATTTCTATGCATTGTAATGTTCCCAAATGCAGAATTTCAAACGATGTGCACATGGAAATACAAATTATTATATGATATGGTCTAAGTATGGACATTTCTATGCATTGTAATGTTCCCAAATGCAGAATTTCAAACGTTGTGCACATGTAGTGTTCTTTGTAGTCCAAATAATTAGCTGGCTAGAGAATAATTGTATGCTGGTTTGTGAGTTTGCAAAATTTCTCCAAAATTACTTTATAGAGCTGAAACCACCAAGCTTTACGGATATAAGTCTTGGAAAGTAATCGGCTGTCCTACAATATCCTTTACAATAATGGCTTCAATTATGACATGTCATGGTGTCTTACTGAGATTAATTAAACATGATTTAAAGCAAATAGCATTTTTCTATTTTTTTAGTAGGATTTTGTTTATAATTGGGTTTATGTGACCTGTATTAGACATGAACAATTTATAATTGTTAATTAGACTAAGCAAAGCTAGTATAGTGTACATGTATTTGGTATAAAGAAGTAGAAAATACAGTTTTGCGTTAATGTTCTCAATATTTTAGTAGTCATCATTATTATGAAGTTACACCATTTATCTACCAACAGTTGTCCTACTTATGGTTTGGCAGTGAAATATGTGCAAGCATGTATATGACCTGACTTAAAGGTATTTTGGTACCTGCTTTACTGGTATTTGGGTACCAGCAAAATAAAACATGACATTGTGATGTAATAAAAAGTTAATCACATAAATGTTTGCTAGTATTTTTTATCTTGGCATTTATCATTGTTTGAGCAGAGCTAGCTAGTTCACCGAATACCTTTGGGAAGCTGTTTTTGATATTTTGTACACTAAATATTAATTTTCACATGATGGGTATCTTCCAGTGCTTTGATATTTCGTAAACTAAATATTAATTTTCACATGATGGGTATACATATTTCAGTGCTTTGATATTTTTACTCTTTATTGTTTTGTTGTTTCTATTAACAAAAAAGGGACCAAATTAAGGTCTGAGAAATATGCTACCTTTTGTTTATTTTATTCCTATACATTTATATAAGTATGGATATATCAATTTGTGAACTTATCATTTAAGTTTGATGCAAATTACAGTTTAAATAACATACTAAATTAATATTGTTCTTATAATATTTTACATTTTAAATCTATCTCGCAAGTTTTGTATATATTATTTACCCTGAGCGATTGAGTTGTGTTGTCATGGTTATCATATATTTATGTATTTTATTTTGTACTCATGTGTATTTATTTTATTTTCATGTGCTGTCCTTTCTTCTTGATGTTCATATTTTAGGTGAGTACCTTTATTTGTATAAAACTGATATAATGGTTGATATTTTGTTACTTAGATTGCCTGGAAAGGTATTATCTTACATTATATAACGAAATTGTCAGGTAATATTACACTACATAATGGGTGGGGTAACATGACACTACATAGAGGGATGGGTAATATAACGCTGTAACATACATATGTAGTGGGTGGGGTAAACATTTCATGATTATTGTGATCAGTCTCATTTTAAAAGGCCACCTCTCTAACAGTTGTAACAGGGTTGTCTTTTAAGTAAGGCTTGATTATCTACAGTTGAAATAAGTATGTTTTAACTGTTGAAATGAATATGTTTGGACTATAATTGAAACATACCTGCCAAGTTTGTTAAATCCAAAATAAAAGTGATAAAGCAAAACATGTTACAAGATGAACTTAACTGTGATTTAAAAGGGATTTAGATGCATAAACAAGGCATGTATGAATTCATGTGGTTATTAATATGGGACAGAAGATCAGTAAATGAATCAAATGAACTTTTGTTCAAAGTTAGGTGAAATTGGAAAACCAGAAATCAACAAAGAAAAATGGAGTAACTCCACTTTAATTGGAGTACATGGCAAGTTAAAATGTCAGTATGATTTGTTACAGTTGGAATATTCTGTAGAAACATTATTGTTGTACATAGAGAGGAATCCTATGAATGGCAAGGTTACAAATATTTCTTACTTACGCTGTCAATATCATTATAAGCCAAAGATGAATTTCTACTATTGGTGTCGGCTGTTTATGTTTTAGTCATAACTCATGTTATATTTTACCCGGAACAACAGTACCGGTGTTATTACATAGCTGTAAGCTAGCCAGTTATATTCTGTAAAATCATTCTTTTTAGTGGGGGGTTAAGTTTCGTTGATTTCATGGTTCACCTTCTACCATGAAATTGAATCCCATCAAACAATATTTTTACCCTTGTATTTATTACCTGAAGCGCAAAATCATCCGCAAATTAACTTCCCATCGAAAAGTTATTTTTACCAAAACCACAAAATTTCGTCCAATCGAAATTAAATGTTTTTACAGTATGATGTAAATAAAAATATGAAAGTTGAGAAATTTCTGTTGGTGTTTAGAAATCTCTGCCTCTGAACAATTGGAAGGAATGCTGTCTTTGTTTGTTACTTCTCAAATTCCTGAAGGTGAAGTTAAAATAATCCAACATACAATTCTGTCAGCATCTGTTTATAGAACCTAACTGTTGTTGCCGCCAAGTTTTCTTGTTGTTTCATTGTAAGGTGTAAGTGCTGTTTATATTGGTTAGCAGACACCCTTCAAGTTATCATGATGCTGCAGTTGGTTGATACACATTGTTTATTTTGAGTATTGCAGTATTTTGAACATGAGTTTGTTATGTTGATTAAATGGCTTTTATGACATTTGTAAATTTGTCTTTTCTTCAAATACTTTTCAGTGTATATTTCAATTGAGACATTCTTTCTATGAAATGACAGGCTTATTTGGTAATTTCTAGAATAAAGTGCCACTGTGTAGCTATGGTCATACATTAAGGTCTTATTATCATCTACATTGAGAATAATATAAACACTATCAGCTAAACAAAAGTTTATGTAAGAACAGTAACTCTGTATGGAAGAATTGTTAAGCTATTCTGAATTGTTTCCCTTTGTAACAAGTGAAATTCAGAACAAATATATTGAAGATTTTCCAGTTGAGAATATTGCTGTGCCATGTTAAATTGATTAAATAATGTTTATGCAGGTTTCAACATTTCATATTCTCAATTAAGTTTAAATTTAAGTTTTAATTTTTATCTCGGAAAAGCTTTCATTTTGAGAATCATGCTTTTCGCATAAACCTATATTTTCCAGACCAATAGAAATGCCAATATCCTTAAATGTGTTTTAAATTTACCAACACAATTCTTTCCAATAGTACATGTGGAGTTCATGTTTAGTATGCTAAGCTCTTCAACCAACACACATTGATACTAATGAAAGATTTTCGCAATTTATCAAGATGCCATTATTCACCACGCTCACGTAGCATTTTGACCGGCCTAAGAGAGTGCCATTGACGTCATAGCATCTAATGAGGCTTACTGTATTGTCTGCGAAACATTTGAGGTTTTCCAATTCTCTGCCACCATGCGGAAGCATCCATAAGCTAAAATGTTCTGCTAGCAGAGTTTCCATTTATTTGCTAACATTCTCAATGTAAAAGTATCTTCACAAATTCTACCATTCCACTAGATTTAGTCTAGTCATCAGTTTTTTAGTAGCAAGTTATTTTTAACAATATTACTCCAGGTCATTGAGATGGATTCGTTTTCAGGGTTGCTTAGAAGCTTGAATAAAGTGAAACTAATCACTACTACTGAGTATTCTGATGTGACAATAATCTATTCTATTAATGATCCATTAGTGAAATAAAAGCGGAAGATTAAGCTGTCCTCTCTATATTGATCGATCAGTCTTTATATTGGGCGAAATTGATCAATAATTGATAGTGATTTATTTACCTCCCGCAGTGAAGAGCTTGTTTTTGGAATTGAATGGTTTGTAAAGATGCTTGATACAGTTTGATGACAGGAAATTAGATGTTTAACAATGAATCTATCTAGCAGATGTTACGCTACTCTTCAATTGGTTGAATTGATGAAAATGTTCATTCAGAAATACTCATATCTGCAATAGGTGGATTGAGACATTTTTCTCAGGGGGACCAACCAGCTATTTGATGGGAGACGGGGGAAGGATCAATCTGGCTTCCTGCCCCCCTCTGGATCTGTGAATGTTGGTTTGATTGGATCAAACCCAATATTTGAACACAATGTGAAAACAGATTTCTGGATATGTATCAATAATATATTATTACATCTGTTTACTACATGTACTATAATCTACTTATTCTTCATAGAGTAATCATACTTCTTGTGCCAATGTAAAAATTAAAAGCACATTAAAATGCAATAAATATATTTATTGTCAGAAAGGTATAATATTTGTTTTTCGAATCATGTGCGCAATGATATAGTTGATTGCATGAGATCTGTTCAAAATTTTGTGTACTCTTCATATATATGTTAGAAAGAAAACAATGTCTAAGAAATATAGATAAACCATTGAGAACTAGTGAACTACTTATACCTATATCATTTGTCAAAAAAACATCATTTAAAAAGAGGAAACATCACCTTCACTTCGGTCCTATACCCTTGTGGCAATGCATCCATCAGGAATGTGGTGTCGAAAGTGATTAATAATTAAGTTACAGAATGTGTTTCACAATCAACCTAAAATAAATTGTTATAAATTAAAACATATGGGAATTGTGTTGCTACGGTAACCAGACATATACGTTTGTCAATAAAATGATTGAATCGATGGGAATGACAAATTTATGATATCGTTCACAAAAAGTTAAACTTACTGTACAGCATACAGTATACTCACCTCTGTGAAGCAACAACATTTGTGTCTCCGTAGCTCAGTGGTTTAAGTGCACCTGCCGTCTTATCTTGCAGTCCGGGTTCAAATAAGAGTGGAGACACTGACATATTCCTGCCATATTTCAGCAGAAAGCTGACTGGTAAATAAAGGCTCAGTGGTTAATGCACTTGCCATCTTATCTAGTGATCCAGGTTTAAATATGGATGGAGATGATCTGTAACACACACTTGCCTGCCAGATTTCAGCAGAAAGCTGACTGGTAAATGAAAGCTATGCTTGGCTCAGGAACTACAAAAATCGCCCTTTGTATAGAGTTTGTTGCTCTGTAGAGGTTGAATTTGGTGTAAATATCAGATTTCAGTATTGTTATAGAGAGGTTGCTGTTTTACAGAGGCTCTTTGTGGAGAGGTTGTTCTGTAAATCTCAAATCAGCTGTCATTCTAGGTTGGATTCAGTGCAATGAAAACTGCTTAATATTGAACCCAAAAAATGTCTTTTGTTTGAGCTAGAACCACCCTTTTGTGTGCTAGCTCATAGAACTACCTTTTTGTCTGCTAGATCCAAGTGAAAATTGGTATTTTGTATGAGCTAGCACTACATATTTGTCTGCTAGCTGCTAGATGGTTTTCACAAGGCAGTTTCGTTGATCGCTTTGAAGACATAAATGTCCATTTAGGTGTCTGTGCATCTATCAATTAAGCTGTCTGCTGTCTCAGAAATTCTTCTCAAGAAATTATGTTCTCTAGAAATAGACTAACCCACATTTCAATTTGCTTCTGTTAGGCTTGGTAAAATACGAGATCAGGGCTCCCAGTCAGTGCTGTCAATGTGCACATTGAACGTGCACCATAATGTGATTCTATCAATTTTGAACGTTATGATGGCCATTGTTTTTCTTACTGTAGCTCTTGTGCCTCCGTAGCTCAGTGGATATCTTCCTGTAGCTCTTGTGCCTCAGTAGCTCAGTGGTTATCTTTCTGTAGCTCTTGTGCCTCCGTAGCTCAGTGGTCATCTTCCTGTAGCTCTTGTGCCTCCGTAGCTCAGTGGTTATCTTTCTGTAGCTCTTGTGCCTCAGTAGCTCAGTGGATATCTTCCTGTAGCTCTTGTGCCTCCGTAGCTCAGTGGTTAGCGCGCTTCCAAACCAGGTTTCAAATCTACGTAGGGGCACTCATATGCCGATATTTTGGCAGAAAGCTAATTGGCAAATAAAGGCTATGCTCAGCATTTTTCCTATAATTTATTAACATTGTTCAGTCTTGCTTGTCTGACACAAACATGGTTTTCTTAATACAGGTGACTGATTTAATAAATTGCTGATGTTTAGGATTAAATGTACAGTATGCTCACTATATCTATCTGCAGGTTGTTTCTATAATGTTCAGGTTTTTGCTTTGTCATATGGTTGCCATCTGCATGTGGTTCCTTACAGGCCTTATTCACCAATATTGTAAGTCTGAAACTCAGACGTAGACTTTAAATTGACAAAATTTACAATCATTGCCATTTCTTTGAAATCAGATTTAATCATGTGAAATTTTATCTTATTCAATATTTGTTGTTACCCACTGAATATGTTTACCCATTTATATCAAAATTGGTACATTTAAAACAATGTGAGAGGGAATAGGACATTTGGCAATATAAAGTCAAAGTCTTGAGTTTTAGACTTGGTGAATAAGGCCACTGGTGGTTGTCATAATGTTCAGGTGGATGATATGTGTAGGTTGTAATATCTATGTTCATGTACCAAAACTTCTAGTATTAAGAAATTTCAAAACTGAACAGCTATGATAAATCATATTCCATTAGGTGAAAACACACAGCTGTCTCAAGAGTCACATTATCATGTGTGTTCATTTCTCTCCTCTAAAAGTTGAAGAGCTTTTCTGTACAACAATAAATTGAGTTATAGCTTATTCCCTAATGCTAATATCTGCCACATATGCCAGTATTACCATTTCTGCTCATGGTGATTTTGATGACATGCTTTATTCCATAAATCCATAAATGATATCTGTACAGACGAGTGAAACTTGACCCTTTCTCCAAATTCTGTTTCACAACACTGCATAAGAAAATCCTATGGTTTTCATAGTGTGTAAGAAAACATGTGCCATAACCAACAAGGTTTATTGTACTATAACCAACAAGGAGCAAAATAACACAGACCATGTAACCAACAAGGAGCAAAATACAATGTACTATAACCAACAAGGAACAAAATACCATGGACCAAATAACCAACAGGGACCAAAATACAATGTTCCATATAACCAACAAGGAACAAAATACCATGGACCAAATAACCAACACGGGGCATCATACAATGTACTATAACCAACAAGGAGCAAAATACAATGGACCAAATAACCAACAGGGACCAAAATACAATGTACCATGTAACCAACAAGGAGCAAAATACAAGCACCATAACCAACAAGGAGCAGAATAAAATGTACCAACAAGGAACAAAATACCATGGACCAAATAACCAACAGGGACCAAAATACAATGTTCCATATAACCAACAAGGAACAAAATACCATGGACCAAATAACCAACAGGGACCAAAATACAATGTACTATAACCAACAAGGAACAAAATACCATGGACCAAATAACCAGCAAGGGGCATCATACAATGTACTATATAACCAACAAGGAGCAAAATACAATGTACTTATGTTTGGAAACCATTGCATACGACATTCAGGAAGCGTTGCTCTTAAGTGGTTTATTCTTTATAAGCAGACCACATGATACAGCATTATTTGTCGGTTCATTTTGATGTATGGTAATATTTCTTTCATATAAACACATATGCCAAGAATGTTTTGTTAAATAGTGTGTTGCTGGCTGTTGACAACTCACTATGCTAATGGTTTTATGTTCTGATGTCCATTATTGACTTAATTCTTTTCGGTCAGATGTGAAATAGTAACACAAAATGAATTCTCATAGATAGGAGAACGTGAAATTGCTTAAGTGTGAATTTTATGTAGCTTGAAAAGCGTGAATTCCAATTTGCTTAGAATTCATGTGTGAATTTTATATTGCTTAGTATTCTAATGTGAATTTAAATCTTTTTCTTAGAATTTATGTGTGAACTTAAGTTATCTTTCACACTGAATTTGACAATGACAATTCTTAAGAATGTGAATTTGTTTTTGACAAAAGTGGATATGAATATGTATGAAGTTGTTTTTCAAGTGTGTATGAAATAAGTTTTAATGTGTTTTTGATTGGAGTAAAGTTGTTGTTGTTGTTCCAATATGGTGTTTCGTGTTTTATTCACTGAGGAAGGTGTAAATTTGTGCAATTCTTTACCAAACATTATGTGCTAGCAAAAAGTTGACAATTCAAGATATATATGTTTCTTAATGGACAGGATAATTAAACACTCTTTGCTGTGAATTGAATAGTTTGAAAATAATCACTAATTGCACACAAAATTAATTTTGCGTGTGAGACAGACAAAATGAAATTGCATTATGGGGGTTTGAGAATGATTCATGTATATTGAATTAAATTGCTACTGTATGTGGTGGTAGTAAATTGTGTAGGTTGATATTTTTATTGAAAAGTTAATTAGTTTTGGGTTCTTATTAATACTATAGTCTGCAGTCAGTGAGAGGTGTTGGCTGCTGAGAGGTGTTGGCTGCTGAGAGGTGTCGGCTGCTGAGAGGTGTCGGCTGCTGAGAGGTGTCGGCTGCTGAGAGGTGTCGGCTGCTGAGAGGTGTTGGCTGCTGAGCGTTGTCGGCTGCTGAGAAGTATCGGCTGCTGAGAGGTATCGGCTGCTGAGAGGTGTCGGCTGCTGAGAGGTGTCGGCTGTATTCTCGTGCTCAGTGTGTCAGTGTTATAATTACTGGTAGAGATATAGCCTCTCTGTTTCATCTGTTAGTGTACATTATTCGAACATTATACTTGCTCAATTAGGGCATAATATCATTGATGTTCTTTGAAATAATATTTCTTCATGTACATGTATTATTATTTCCTTTAGCTGTGGTGATAGTGTCTGCAGCTTGACCTTTATAATAATCTATGCAACCATTGCCCCAAATACCAAAGAAGTCTGTTATACATTTATATGGGGGGTGATTGATAATTTTTAAAATTGTTAAATTCATAACCCTATTTTAAGAATAATTGATCAAGGTTGTAGCTAATTGATTGTTGTAATTGATTGTCAGGGAATCTTTGTCTTATAGCTGTAGGTTAGTCTCATATGTTATCCATGTCATAGTGCAATAAAGTAGAGGCTAATTAAGTTTGGATCATTAGTATAGTGATTCCTTCAAACCTACATTTAGGTACCTATATCTTCTTCTTCTTCTTCTTCTTCTTCCGTTAAATGGGTAGAAATCCTTCTGGAATGTCTAGTACCCAGCGATAAAATCTGTATATCATGCATTCGACCAAACCATGCAACAACTCTAATAAATATACTGTCCACTTTTGGGTCATTATTAAAGTGATTCCTTCAAACCTACATTTAAGTACCTATATCATGAATTTGACCAAACCAACAACTCTTAAAAAATATAATTTCCACTTTTGGTTCATTATTATAGTGGTTCTGTCATACACAAATTTAGGTACCTTTATCATGAATTTGACCAAACCAACATCTTTAACAAATTTTCGGTCCAGATTTTGGTCATGTCATAGTGGTGTTATTAGTCTACATTTCCGTTGTGTTATTAATCTACATTTCCGTTGTGTTATTAGTCTACATTTCCGTTGTGTTATTAGCCTATATTTCTGTTGTGTTATTAGTCTACATTTCCGTTGTGTTATTAATCTACATTTCCGTTGTGTTATTAGTCTACATTTCCGTTGCGTTATTAGTCTACATTTCCGTTGTGTTATTAGTCTACATTTCCGTTGTGTTATTAGTCTACATTTCTGTTGTGTTATTAGTCTACATTTCTGTTGTGTTATTAGTCTACATTTCTGTTGTGTTATTAGCCTACATTTATGTTGTGTTATTAGCCTATATTTCTGTTGTGTTATTAGTCTACATTTCCGTTGTGTTATTAGTCTACATTTCCGTTGTGTTATTAGCCTACATTTCCGTTGTGTTATTAGCCTACATTTCTGTTGTGTTATTAGCCTACATTTCCATTGTGTTATTAGCCTATGTTTCTGTTGTGTTATTAGTCTACATTTCCGTTGTGTTATTAGCCTACATTCCGTGCTTAGAATTGTTACTGACCGACAATCTTATTAATTATAAAGCTTCTTCTGTGAGGATTCTAGCTTTCTAGATAATCAATGGATCTTTACAAGGATTTCCTGGAAGTGTGTCATTATGCTACGTTCTATATGAAATGTTATTGCTTGTTCCTTACTGGAAACCCGCTGGCTTCTAACTTTGATATTAACTCATATATTATTGTCTGACTGCCTGTACAAAAGTACACGATTGACGTCACAATGGTGTGTCTCTGATTATAGGGGTTCATCCAACAGTATGTGCCATCTACTTATGTTCCGTATTGCTGCTGCATTCAATAACATTTAGTCATTTTAGATCACCTGACCACATGACATAGTCGTAAGGACAACTCCACCAAAGAAACACATGAAAGAAACTCAGTGTACACACAATTTTGAAATAAACGATCGAAGCAACCTATTGTATGCTAGACTTCAGTAACAACAAAGTATAATATTATGCAAAGAGGGAAACTTGTAATACAAGGCATTTTCACAAAACTGTTTTCTTTGAAATTTGCCTTCACTTAAGTTTTGTATACAACATTTTTACAGACCTAATTGGACAATTATTATTGCAATATAAGGGGTTTTCTATGTGCTTAAAGATTATGATTTGAGTTCTTCAACTGAATCAATGAGGATATTTGATTAAGCTGAAAGATATGATTTGACGCACAGCACTTTCAAACTCTTTCTCACTCTGCAAGAATCAATTCTAATTTTTGTACAAATAACTCATTTTAAAACCCATCTCATTGACAGTGATGATCATCCTTTAGCTATTCCTAAAAATAGAAAATACTAAACTTGAAAATTAAATTACCTTTCTTAACTAAGCTATTTAGCTGTGCAAGCAAATATACTCAAGTTATGTGAACGAACGAAAGATCAGGACATGTACGTATGAATTCTACAGAAGTGTAACAGTACCATGTTATGACTTATGGCTACAGTGTCAAGAATAAATTTGCTTCACTTAGAAAACAAAAATAGCTGTAAGTTTTTCTTTTTTCACTCATTACTGTGAAACATTAGGCCATACCAAGTGAAAATATGTAAGTTTTCAATTGAAAGGTAGGATCCTTATCAGCAATTAGGACATTTTGTCTAGCACCCTGTGAAACCTGTAGACTGACACTAAGGGCTAGAAACTTTAGATCGAGACTCCGAAGGTTTCCCAAGGTGTTTGCAAAAATTGCCAGGTTACGGGTAGGGATTATATATGTTGCAGAATTTTTTTTGTTTTTTCCCTTTATAGTGTGGCGTATATTTCATAAAAATTTGTGAAGTTTGAAATACTTGCATACTGGTAGCAAATTCCTTCTTGGCATTGTAGCCAAAAGTCGAGTAGTATTCCTACACTGTGTGCAGAAGACATAGAGGATTTGGTTATCATCGAAATAGGGGCCTAGAAAATTACAAAATCTTTTGCGTCACTTTTGAAAGTCGGCATCCCGAGATAAAGCCTCAATTCCCAGATTGCTGTTTTTTGAGTGGCTCAATTTTATCCTACATAATTGATGTTGTGCTTCGGCATATTTTCTAAATTCCCCATGCTCGAGAATTTAAGAGGCTGCAAGTCCACATTTAATGTAATTAAATCAATTAATTTCTGGCAGTTTTTTTTTTGACTGCTTGAAATGTAAATTCTAACTTATTATAAGATTGGATGGGAATATAGGAACCGTCATGAATTGTCTTTCAGAACATCAGCATTTCTTAAACGTGTCTAGAAATACAATTCATTTAGCAACTAAGCCTTTGGTGAGCTTGATAATTGTTTTCGTGACAAGTTTGAGAAATAAAGATAGATCTCAAAGACAACTATAGTGACGAATTCTTTACATCACATGTCCATCGTTATCATATTAGTCACAACAACATCAGAAATAATAAATTTTTGTTCGTAACTGTAAGTTTTCATGCTGAAAACTGGTGATGTCATGCAATTGATATTACGCCAGAGATCGATCTTCCTGCGATTGTGTCGAAATAAATGTTGCTTGGTGAAGGTTTTCAAGTTATTCTTTTGGACCATGTGATAATAATCTGCCGTTAAAATCATTCTGGCATAATGTCAATTGTAATTATTTTTCTATGATTTGTCCTCACTATCATGGTATTCATATTGAATGTCAATTTAATTCTCATCATCCATTATAAAGTATACTAACATTAAGGATAATCAAATTTATTTATATACCTATACTTTGTCTGCAGCAGAAAACACAATTTGAATTTATTCCCAGCAGACAGCATTTTAAATTTAGCTCAACATGGCTGTACAATATGTCATTTATGTAAGTCAAATTGCACCAAATATGTTGTGTTCCATTGTTTTCTATAGATAAGACCTTCACTCTTGCACATGTTCACATTTATGCACCAGTCAACTGTATCCACGGGCCCCCACCCTATAATATTTACTGGGTACCCCCTCATTTGTCACTCATCTTTGGGTATAAATCTAACGCGATATTCTGCAATGTCAATAGAAACAAAAATCACTGACCATTACTACGATTTAGGGAGAGCAGAAGTTTATTTTACCTGCTCACTTTTATTCACCAAGTAAATTGAAATTATGGTACAAATTGAAAAGATAATCCCTTTTCCAATATCCTTATGTTGTTATACTTGATTTAACTGTTTACTTTAGGTGGCACAGGTCCCAATACAGTGTTAGAGTTATATATATGCTCATAAATACAACTCCCACTGTACATGAAGTAGCTTGGTGCAAAACTTTGTCAACTACTCAATTTATATTATTACCCCCCTCACCCAATGATTTTTAGGCTGGCGATTTCGCGCCAGACTATTACAATCCTCAAAAATGAAATCCACTAAGATGAATTTACTCCCAAAACTGACAACACAGAATCTATACACTCGATGCAAATAGTTCCTCCTCATTAATCAGTTTTGCAAGATAAGAACATTCAACTTTCCTTGTTTCATTTATTCTGTTCGATTGTAATATATTAGTTTCTTCTTGTAATGGAAGGAAATTGTATGAAATTAAAAGAATAGGTGTTTAAATGCGTTGATAATTATTACTACGCGTTATGTACTAACGCGATATAGCGCGCGCAACAATGATTTTATTATGGTAAATTATTTAGGTCAACATTCTTCGAGATCGTGGTCTAGTGGTTGAGCAACTCGCTTAGTAATTTTCTGATGCTAAGGTCCAGCGATCGAATCACGGCTGCTTCAAATTTTTTATATTTTTAATTTTTTTATGTTTTATTTTTTTTTGTTAAGGCCATCACTTACCTCTCTTTCGACTTAGAAAACCACTTGATGTTATATTACTTGAAAAGCTATTGTTCCTTAGCAGTTCGCCAGCCTGTCATTACTTTCAGTACTTTGATTCATTATCATGATAATGATGCAAAAATAAATGTGATAGGAGACGTCCTATCGTTCTTGTTTCATCCATTGATATCTTTACAAAATTGTCCACTTTGCTTTAGTACTTTCTCCAAGAATTCTCCATCAAATCTCCACAAATCTCCATCAAATCTAGTCAGTTTTTAAGTTAATTGGATTCCACAGTTAGGTCTTTCAGGCTGAAAGAAAATTGCCAATTATTGTACGTAGTGGACCTTGGATTTACCTTCTAGTTCTATTAAGGTGACATCAGTCTATGTAAGTCCAGTTTCAATTGCTTTATAATTACACTTGGTCGAAAATTTGAGTTTATAATGGCTTTGCTGCAAACTAGAAATTGAGTTTCATAGAATAACAAAATTAATTCAACATTATGTCTTGTTCAATATACTGTTAGCTCACTTGCAGCATTTTGATTAAGGGAAGTAGGTCTTGGCAATTCCATGTTGCTTTGAATCTAAATGGTCAAGACAGCCTGATAATGTGTCTCATACCCAGTTCTGTTGATCAAAGGTCAAGGTCATGGTCACACTTAGAAAAGGCACATTGTACTTTGTCCCTGATGTAATTTCTTCATTCTTTGAAAAAAAAGAAAATTACTTGGTACATGTACATGTTCCTGATGTCTGCGACGGTATGTCGGATCCAATTTCCAGGTCTGTACATCAAATGTCTTGCTCACCTTTAAGTTATGGGGACTAATTCTAAGGTCTGCCTTGGAGCTTCTTGATGTTTTCCATATTCTAGTATTATTAGCTGATTTGCAGATGCTTTTGTTGGAAAATAGTTACACAAGTAATTTCTGTTTGTAAATGAACCTTTGTGCACTGTCTCATTATGCATGTGCTAGCCTGATAATGTGATTGGTAATGCATGACATGTCGACACCCTATCATCTTAACTAATGTTAGTTCCACTCACATGTGATCTATATTGACATGTCGGTACCCTATCATCTTACCTAATGTTAGTTCCACTCACATGTGATCTATATTGACATGTCGGCACCCTATCATCTTACCTAATGCTAGTTCCACTCACATGTGATCTATATTGACATGTCGGCACCCTATCATCTTACCTAATGTTAGTTCCACTCACATGTGATCTATATTGACATGTCGGTACCCTATTATCTTACCTAATGTTAGTTCCACTCACATGTGATCTATATTGACATGTCGGCACCCTATCATCTTACATAATGTTAGTTCCACTCACATGTGATCTATATTGACATGTCGGCACCCTATCATCTTACCTAATGTTAGTTCCACTCACATGTGATCTATATTGACATGTCGGCACCCTATCATCTTACATAATGTTAGTTCCACTCACATGTGATCTATATTGACATGTCGGCACCCTATTATCTTACCTAATGTTAGTTCCACTCACAGGTGATCTATATTGACAGTAATACTCAGATTGCACATGTGTGTACATACATTGATGCTAATTCCAGCAGAATGAATTGATGATGATGTGATCTATATATATGTTATTCTGAACTTATTATACAGGTGAGGTGACCAAATCAACCCCCCCTGACTCAACAACTATATTCGTAAACAAAAAATCACTGTATGACTGTTCTTAATACATGTGTACTATAAAATTCAACTTGTATGACTTATTGCAATTAAAAATACATGTAAAATCTGATTACTGTATGACTAATTACCATACTATATGCATATGCCTTATTGCAATTTTCAGAAATCAACTCATTTTATACACTGTGTTCAAGATTGCTCAAAATTCTTTCACCAAATCTGATACATAATAATGCCAAGTAAATCTGTTGCAATTTGGATATATGAACAAGTGGGTTTAATTATTTGCTTATTTAATGGTTATATGCATCCAGAATGATATTACAATGGCTGGTTTTAGTTAGAAATGCATAAACTGTGAGGTATAAAATGGTAATATATCTGTAATTATTTCCAGCTGATGTTTGCTATATTGTTAGTATATCGAGTGTTATCTGCCTCAATCAGACAGTAATAGGGGATTAAATAGCCAGCGAAGCTGGCTATTGTAAATACCCATATGGCTACCAATAATGTCCACGTGCGTATCTTCGTCGAGTCTCTGCCGGTACTAATGCTTTCAGAAAAAGTTATTTCCGGTCAAAAATTTCAGGCAGTTTTCCGAGGTGAATGGTCCTTTGAAAATAAAAAAAATAGTAATCTGTAAACGGTTACCCCCTGTCATTTTCTTTCGAATTATAACCATCTTTAAAAATATTTAATAGATAAAACAAACTATTTAAAAAACAAAGGGAAGTTAGAAATACGCTGCTGTACTGGATACACGGCGCCAATACAAGACGTGATGTCATGACGTCACAAATAACAGGAAATGACGTAATTCCAAAAGTACGCCTAATAGACTCATGACGTTACGTTGCAATGTATAACAAATCAGTATAATAAAGGTAAAACTCCAGGTTAGGGATGCCTACACTTATTTCAAACATAAACCACAGATACATGCCAATCTAAAATTTTGAATAATTATTATTTCTGGTCTTAAATTTTAAGAGGAAAAGTGATCAGTTGCTGATTAATAACTGTCTTTGTATATTTTATAACATCTAAATTCAAATCATATTTAGTCAGTTTCTATCTGAAACATAGCTTAGTAGATATCCAATGTGTATTTAATCCCTCATTTAGGCCGTGCCTTAGTTCATATTATTGAATGATATATGTGTGACTATATCGATGGCTTAGAACCAGAAGGTCGTAACTCCTACTTACGACCTTATAAGACTCTAACATATTTGAAATCTGCTTCACAAGGTGCTTCTTATGAGCCTATTTTCATGAAAATCTGAAATTGTCATGTTGACCTCAATGAAGTTTTAAAAACATGTTTTCCCATAGGTAAAGAGTAAATTACAGACAGTTTTCTCTTGTTTTCTCAATATATCGATTTGGTAGGTACGACCTTTTTGTTCTAAGCCAGCGATATGTCTGACTTTATGCTGATGATATAGTCAATGTTGTCACCTGTCTATCGATAACTGATACATTGCGGCCAGTGCAATATTTCATGTTGAACACACCTGGAGCCCATGGCATTGCCTTACCAAAATGCTACCAAATACTACTATCAAGTGCTTTACTTTGTATGCAATGACACGCCACTGCAGCGACATTGCTCACCAATAGTCTACCGTTTATCAGCAAATTTCTATGCAAGCACTCCCATGTACACTTTTGTGTGCAATGGACTGCTTTGTTAGTGCTTAAAAAGCGCTTTGCTCTGCAGTTTGCAATCTGTGAGCGCTCACTGGTGGCATATAAATTTTTTACTTCTTCCATTTGATTGGTATCCGTGAGTGTTTGCGAATTACTGTGGAATTAAATAAGCATGGACTAAAATTGTAAACAGTGCCTTACAGACATTCTGCTTACATCTGAATTTCCTGTAAATGTTCCAGCACAATTTGTCACAGAGTTAAATATCCTGTCCAGCCTAGTCATGTTTCTACTCCATTGTCAAGGACAGTCATGCAACATGTTGTCAAGGATTTATGTGACATGTTGTCAAGGAGTCATGTGATCACTTGGTGTCATGTTCTATGATATAATACTCTCACACATTGAATATATCAGATCGTAAATTTCTAATCATTGACAGTATTAATGACTACTTTGGTGATTTCATTGTTCCTGGTGTAATGATTTAAGTACCCGTTAGATGATATATATCGCTAACAATATGTCAGGTCAAGGACTATTGATGTTATGGATGTTGATTTAACGATTTAAGAAATAATTTACAATGAAAGAAGAGATATCTGACTAATAAAAAGAACATGTCATCATTTTATGGTAATTTAACATCTAGGAGACTAAATGAAACAATAGTACTAACTGCCATTTATTTCTTGAATTTATCACATAACCTGAGGTCTTCCAGTGCGGTAAACCTATGCCAGAAAGACCACTCTCAGAGTGTGCAATAAACATTTATACATATCGAGGGGTTAGAGCAAGAACCAGTTATCTGGCCAAATTTCCGAAAATGACTTTTTTATTGAATTGGATGCCATTACTGAAAATACAAAATGTGTAAAAAAATCATGACCATGACGTAATTACTTTTAAAGATATTGAATTGTGACCAAACCAGTTATCGATTATCACTGACTTTGGTTTAAGCAAAAACCAGTTATCATAATATAACTTGCAAGTTTTGATTATAACACTGGTACAGCATGGAGCTAAAACAATTTATGGGTCAATACTTTATTTTTGCAGAAATGTTAGTTGTTGTTTTTCTTATTACCGTTTCTGCAAGAACCATGTAGCGATTTATACATGGATTTTGCAGGTATGTAAATCTCACACATTTCAATTTTTCTACCAGCAAAAACACGCTATAGAGAGATACAAACTAGCAGACGCCTAATATTGTTATCTTATGTTAGAGGTAAAACAGGCCATCAGTTGATGAAGGGTTTTACCAGACAATGACCAGTCTACAACTTAAGCATTTCAGATACAGAAACAATTCACCCGGTTATAATTGCTTTTATCAATGAGTGTAATGATAACAATGTGACCTGTTGAGTGGTCAAAACCATGCACTGAAGAATTCTAACACCTTTGTTGAAACTTAAGTGTCATAGGAGCACTGTTAGAGAATGAATGTTCATGTTCAAAAGTGGATTCTGATGTCAAATTGTTAAACGTAAGTATGTTTTATTTGATTTATTTATCAATACTGTTTCTTAATATTATATTTTAAAACGTATTTTCAATATTCATAATGCAATAATTTAATTTCAATAGATTCTTGAATAGTTATCAAATAGGGTTTAATACAGTATAGCCAGACAAAACACATGTAGTTACATTACCTGTACGTAATGTTATGCTAACGTCACACAAATACAGTCAGATCCCGATACAACGACGATGTTTGTTTCCTAGAAAAATGTCGTTGTAACGAATATGTCGGTATACTGAATTAATACAAAAAGCATTTTATTACGTTTGTCCCCAAATTTGATGTCAGTATAATGAATCTGTCAGTATATCGGGTGTCGTTATATTGAGATCTGACTGTAGCAGAATATATACAGTGCCGCCCAAAGTATTATAGTTTTATTGCTTGAATGACTAGCAAAACAGATGTGATTTCAAAATATTTTCATCTTTTTGTCTGTAAAGGATACAAACAATTGACTAAAACTTAAGTAAAACATTCTGAAGATGGTATTCTTTGAAATAATATATATATTTATATTACACTGCTTTAGGGTTACATGAATATTATTGTCTATCAGTATCTACTTATCTTATTTTACAGATGTGGTCCGATACAGAAGATGAGCATTATCTATCCATAAATTTGAACAATCTTGTGAATGAGTCGTCAAGCACAGAAAACGGGAATGAATATGACAATGCCGTGACAAGTTCAAGTGTACAAGACAGAAATGAAACTAACAATGTTGTGAATGAGTCGTCAAGCACAGAAAACGGGAATGAATATGACAATGCCGTGACAAGTTCAAGTGTACAAGACAGAAATGAAACTAACAATGTTGTGAATGAGTCGTCAAGTGTACAGGACAGCAATAATACTGATAATGTCGTGAATGAGTCGTCAAGTGTACAGGACAGTAATAATACTAATAATGTCGTGAATGAGTCGTCAAGTGTACAGGACAGTAATACTACTGATAATGTTGTGAATGAGTCGTCAAGTGTACAGGACAGTTATACTACTGATAATGACGTGAATGAGTCGTCAAGTGTACAGGACAGTAATGATACTGACAATGTCGTGAATGAGTCGTCAAGTGTACAGGACAGTTATACTACTGAAAATGTTGTGAATGAGTCGTCAAGTGTACAGGACAATAATACTACTGATAATGTCGTGAATGAGTCGTCAAGTGTACAGGACAGTAATACTACTATAAATGTCGTGAAGGAGTCGTCAAGTGTACAGGACAGTAATCAAACTGACAATGTTGTGAATGACTTATCAGGTGTACTAGAAAGGAATATACATAACAACAACTTGAATAAATCGACAAGTAGAATTGAACGGAATGAAAATTACAACGCTGTGAAGGAATTGAGAAGTGTACCAAATCTAAGTGAAGATGAACACACAAGGGATGAATCGTTCTTGGGACAAGGTGTAAATGGTAATGACAACATTAAACAGAAGTCAAAGACAATTGAAATAGAAAAAAATGAAAAACATGAAATGAAGCGACATAAGAAACCTACACGCAAGAAATTCAGATACATTGACAGTGAAAGTGATAGTGATAATGTCCCATTAATTCATTTAGTCGGTGGTAGGAAAAACATTGATTATGGTCTTCAGATACTGATGATGGAATAGACAAAACATACCAACCATGCTCTAAAGATTTGAACTCTACTGATACTGAATATATGTCTGACATATCCGATCAGACTAAGAAGGACAGGAAAAGGAAGCTTAAAACAAAACAAATGTTTGTTAAAGCTTTCCGAAATAAACATCAAATTAAAAATTACGAAAGTACACTGGATCAACGTCTCAAAAGTAATGGATTGGAGAAGATAAAAGTGCCCGCTCATGGAAACTGTTTTTTTGAAGCAGTAATACGCTCATCTGCATTAAGTATTTTGGCTTTACAATTAAGAAAGATACTGTGTGATCACCTGGAAGAGAATTCTGAAGAATATGCTGGATTTCTGCTAAACATGCCTCAGCCAGAAGATGATGAAACCTTTGTATTTGATTACTTGAATGAAGTAGAGAGTCTTAAATGTGATAGATATTGGTCAAACAAAGTTGCTGACTTTCTACCTCTAGTGTTGGCCAAAAGGGAGAAGAAGCGTGTGGCTATATATACAAGTAAAGTTGACCAACCACTCATAACAATACACCCCACCATTGCAGAATCAAATCCTGACCAAGTCATTAACCTAGCTTACATTTCTGTTCCATCAATATTAGAACATTACGATGCATGCAAGAATATAGAAATCGCTGATAATGATACGGAACAGATTAATTCTGAAGTTTGCCAGGAAAATTCCGATCATATATTGTATGCAACGCCAGTTCAACCAAGGAATATTGTCAATGTGACGCAAAGGAAACCAACAAAGTATATCTCCCCTGTCAAAAGACGCTTAGCCAGGAAAAGGAAAGCAACACCCGAAAACTGGAAGCGAAATGTTAGAAAACGTCTGAAATTAAGTGGTAGAGAACATAAATCAAGTACTGGAAAGGTAGTACCAGAAAATAAGATAAAAGCATGTGATTGCTCAAGATGTAAATTTAAATGTAACATCATATTCACAAAAGAACAAAGAAATCAGATATTTCACTCGTTCTGGTCGCTACACAGTTATGAACGTCAAAAAGATTTTGTTTATTCAAGAGAGGAAAAGAAAAAGACAAAAACAGTTCTTATTGAAGATGGAGAAAAAGTGGAAAAGAAAAGGCATATATCCAAAATATACACGTTTTCTTTACTGAATAAAAACAGGCAAGAGTGCAACAGTTTTTTTGTTCCACTTTGGCTATAAGTATTGCATATGTAGACCATGCTTTGGATCATAAAAACCAAGGACACTATGAGGGGGCAGAAAGAAGAGCAAAGCAAACACCGAAGAACAAAATATCGAGACACAATAAATTTAGTTAAAGAGCACAGTAACTCTTTCCCAAGAGTTTCAGGACACAACACTAGAAAAGATTAGAATCGGGAGTATCTAGGTGCGGAATTAAATATTACCAAATTGTACGAACTATATAAACAAAAGTGTGAATATAATGGATGTGAACCAGTCAAAGTGTCAGTGTATCGTAGGGTGTTCAACGAAGAGTTTAATCTTTCTTTTCATGCCCCAAAGAAAGACCAGTGCAATATATGTACACAGTACCAAATTGCTGAAAATGAGGGCTCTTTAACTGAAGACTTGAAGCAGAAATATAACCAGCATGAAGACCGAAAAGTAATCGAGCGGGAAGAAAAAACTATGGACAAGCGGCTTTCTAAGCAGAACTCGAAAATACATACATGCACATTTGATCTACAAGCTGTTTTATATACGCCCCGTTCCCTTGTGAGTGTATTACATGAGAAAGCTATGTGTATATAACTTGTAAGTCTATGACCTAGGATATGGGAAGGGGTCATGTTATCTTTGGTCGGAAACCAACGGCATGAGAGGTTCTAATGAAATTGCTTCTTGCCTTAGACTGTATTTGCTTGCACTGCCCTCTGAAGTAGAACATGTTATCTTATATTCAGATTCATGTGCAGGCCAAAACAAGAATCAGATTGTTGCCCTCTCACTGCTGCATGCCATAACACACATACCAAATTTAAAGATAATTGATCACAAGTTATTAGAAAGCGGCCATACACATATGGAATGTGACAGTATCCACTCAGCCATAGAGTTCGCAAAAAAGAAAACACAGATAATCGTCCCAAGTCAATGGGAAACGGTAATCAGCATGGCCAGGAGAAAGGATCCATACATGGTTATTCCAATGAAACACACCGATTTCCTTGATTACAAAAGCATGAAAACGCATCAAATAAAATCTCTGATCAAGACCAAACTTGGTCAAAAGATTTTATGGAGACAGATGAGGCACATAAGGTTCGTAAAGAAGACACAAAAACAATGTACTTTAAATATGACATGCGGGACGAGTTTCAGAAAGCTGAGAAGATACTCAGAAGTGAGCAGCTTGAACAGAGTATTAAACCAAGTTATAAACAGAAGCTTCCAATTTCAATAGCAAAGACAAAAGATCTCCTCTCTCTTTGCAAAAGTGGAATAATCCCGAAAGAGTTTCATGACTACTATAAAACCTTACCTTCCAGTGGTTCTATTGTTGATAAATTGGCACAGCCAGATGCAGAGGAATCAGACAGTGATAGTGACATTGATGTGTAAGTCTAAGCGTACATTGTATGCTGAATGAACTGAACTTCTGACAGTCAAAATGGTGCATTATCAGAATCATACACTAGTTTTTAATCAAATCTATACAAACGTACTAGTAATAGTATCCACAAACTATTTGAATTTATGATGTTCCCAAAAAGGAACATGTTGACATTGTTGGAATTTCTGTACCGTAATACTGTATGACAATCACTTTTTGGCATAATGCACTTTAATTGACTTTAATGTACTAATTCGTTTTGTCTTAAGATACATACAATATAAATAATGGTTCAATATGATGACATGTCAGCAGAGCATTATTTTAACCGAATGTTAATGTACAGGTTGTAAATATATTCTTCAAATCTTACTTCATCGCTTAAATAGAACCTTCTTGTGTCCTAATTTGTCCAACAGTAGTTATAATTTAAAGTATCATTTAAAACATAAAGTAACATTAAGAAGATTTTATTATCTGAAATACATGTTATCTAAATATAACATCATTTGGCTCAAATAGCCACATTTGTGGTTAGTTATGTTTCCTGCAATAAGCTATTATGTGTTCATAAATTGTTTCATCAGTGCAAATATGATGTCTTGCAGCCTAACTGTTGCAAACAAAACAGTGTATGTTTCACTAAAGGGTTTTTGCAGGTATAATATAAACACTTAAAAGTTGACAGTGAATGTGAATAGACCAATTATAAGCAGATAACTTTTGTTTGCAGAAATGACATTGTAAAAATGTGTTAATAATGTTTGTGAAAAAAGCCACTATTACCATGTAACTTAATTTTGCAGGAGTAATATTATACTATTTAATTGACTAGGATTATGGAAAAACCAGCTATTTCAAGATAACCTTTTTTTGCAGAAACATTATTGAAATGAAGTACCAGTAACGTTTGTGAAAAAATCAGCCAACACCAGATAACCTGTTTTTGCTGTACATATGTTGTAGATAATCATTAAATTTTGCATGCAATAACAGATTTTGTGTTTTTTCTCCTAGAGGAAGAAAGATATTAGTCTGTAACCTTTACATTAGTTACACCTCTATAAAAGAAGCATAAATTTGCAACTATATTAAAAAGATCCAAATAGAAATCATTTTATGACATTTAACGTTTCTCCTGAACATTTTCAAAAATCGGTGGTAACTGGTTCTTGCTCTAACCCCTCGATATGTAAGCTATGATTTAAAATTTTTAGCCAATCCATGCTGGGAAATTGATAGACCCATGACATCAGGAGGGTACAGTCATTTACTGATTCAATGGAAAACAACTGCTATAATATAGTATTAATTCTAATATTTGCTACTTTTAAATCTTAGTTTGATATTTGTGAATTATTGTGAATTATAATCGCCCAAGAGCAATTCTGACCCGTGACAATAAACATTGGAGACAATTACTCCATGCTCAAACTCGTACTCAGTACTCCAATTGGAGCATTTCTTAGTTACAAAAGCTGCTGTAACTTCTTTATTACTGAATGGAAATATATAAAGTGGGGGTTCATTTTCTTAAATAGATCATTTGCTACAAGTTGGTGTTGGTTTTGATGCAAAATTCTAAAAAAAAAACAGTTTTTCAAGTTTGAGCATGGAGTATGGAGTTTGAGTATGTGAATGAAAAATGTTTATTATCACAGGGCCAGGTTGAATGTGATGTCTGCAATGTTTTCAGCTGATTTTACTCCTACATTGGTGTTAAATTATTTCCTTTATTCTAAATTGCACTGTGTGACTTCCATCAAATACATTGATCTTAATATGTTCTATCCTAAGATCTAAGATGTTTTTGTCAGTTAATGTCTTTAAGTCTCAGCTTTAATTTAATTACTTAAACATATTTCTTTCGCTGAAGGTCATTGAGGAATTCAAAGACATTTGAAGACTTCTTTGGAAATTTGGGTATAGTTTGATTAAATCTCTCCAATAACTGTTTTCCTTAAGTTAAAAGTACAGTACAAAATTTGGAATCCCCCTTTGCTCTACTTTTTGCATAAACATTGATTATTTATAGAACAGGGCGTTGATTTTTTTTCCATAATAATTGAACATGCATTATACAGTTGGTTGTTTAAGTAATGTAAGACAAAATCTAACATTTAAAAAAAAAATGATGAAGAATTTTACATTTGAAATACTTGCTGGTACCTTCAATTTAAAGTATTTGCCAAGAAATTAAAAAGTAGCACTTGTAATAAGTTCACAAAAAGGAGCAGTTATAATTTAATGGACATGGATTCCAAAAAGGAGCAATTATTGAATGGATTCCCTTAAGGGATAGCATTCAATATTGATCTTACTTGACTTAATGATAGTTAAGGACCAGACAACCAATCAGATCGCACCATACCAAACTATTGACCAGTTAAACAGTCAATATAATTTGCAATCCTTATTTTACAATTAAATAAGATCAATTTTGAATACCGTCCCCAGGAAAGGTATCAGTATTAAGTAGAATCGGTTCCATAGACTCAGATCTCAGATCTTACATAAATCTAAAATATTTACAGTTCTAGTCAATGAAGCATTTCTGACTGATAATTCCAACCCATAAATTCACTAGCTAGCTTTCATCTGATAAAGAAAACATGGAGTAAAAAGCGATGTATGCACATCTTTACCGAGTTCTTCATTGATTACTGGAAGATTGTTAAATGTCAGACGTATAAATTATCCCCAGATAGATCCCAATCTGTGTTTGCTGCAACCAGAGACAATATCATCATGTTCAACCATGAACTCCTCGGTATAAGTTTTGTAAAAGCTTAGTAAAGTAGCCGTAACTTTGTGTTTAACCTTCAAGAAATAATTGCTGGTTTTAATGAGGCGTATTGGAAAAAAACATGATACTGCCTGATCATTTTGGGGAAATTGTTTTGGGCGATGTTGTTAATGAAAGAGCTGCTCTGGTCATAATAAAAGGATATGTTTGTAAAATTGCCTATGATATGTCATAAAATTATTCAGATTACTTAAAATTGTTAATCTATTATAGTTAAGGGGTAAAAATTGTAAACATTTTAGTCTGATACAGTGACATTCATCATACAAGAGCATTTGTAATATACAACAAAATGTACATGTATCAATCAGTGCAATGTTCGTTTCATTAATATTGGCCCAACCCCGAAGTCCCTCTATGAAAATTATAAAAGCCACAATATTGAGTGCTAGCTGATTAAAATAGTCGACACCACAAAACTGACATGTTAATGAAACAAGCAGAACGATGTGATGTAGAAATGTTTCTATGATTGCATGCTGTAGCCTTTCCAATTTATTTTCCATTAACAAGATTATTATCTGTAAGACTTTATTAATATAATTTTGTTCTCCATGTATTGTGTCATCTGGCATGCCGTATTCAATATTGATCTTATTTAATTGGAGAATAAGGATACTGGTAGCCAATTGTATCGCCTGTTCCTGACCAAGAGTTCAATATGGTGTGATCTGATTGGTTGTCCTTATCCTTGAGTAAAGTAACCACCCCAGGAATATAAATGTTTTTTCGCACTTATCAATATGTCAACAATATTTCAGAGTTATTTGGCTGGCCAATGCTATTTATTTCTTGACACCTCGTATAAAAGATTATGAGTACATTTTCATTGCTAACTAATTACCTTGGCAACTATATAGAAAATATTCGGGATTTTTTTTTTGGAAAAATTGGAAGAAAATTGATGGTTTGGTGATTACACAGAATTACACGTCTATAGGTAAAGGATGGAAATGTTGGCATGGCGCAGGAAATGCCAACAACGAATGTTTTCAAAATTATCCCGTTGGTAATTGTTTGTTACCCATAAATCGACGTACAAGATTATATTTATACAATCAGAAGAAACAGATTTTGGTTATACCCGATTTGCTGTTACTTGGATACACAGCTTCTTAATACATACAAATATGTTTTTATTGAACTATATCTAATATCGTGCAGCCATTTGTAACAAATTATGTAAATGAATATGTTATTTCTGGATTAAATTTGCCAAGAAATTTGTTTTTATTATGGTTCACTGACTTTCAACGTTTCTTATTTGACACAACTTATTCTGTACTGGGAAATTGGTTTTGATATTTCTAGAATATTGTAACAAACACTTGGTCTGAAAGTACTTTTAACAGAATATTAGTGCTTGCACTACTCTAAAAATTGCTTAATTTCTTGTTGTCCATCTTTATAAAATTTACTTGCATCAAAAACAGATTTAAGCATACTCTAGTAACAATGGATAAAATCAGGAACTAGGTGCGGACAGTGATTAATAAAAGTTGGAAAAACGTGTTTCACATTTGACTTAAAAATTGATTTGTATAAAAAATTAACTATACTCTGCATTTAGATGAGTTGTGGCCCTTTTTCAGCTTTAAATCCAATGCATTTATGTTGTGTTCCTTTAATGCATTTGGATGAGTTGTGGCCTATATAATTTCTGCTTGGAACTCACTGAATTCAGATGATTGTGGCCCTTTTCAGCTTAAAATTCCATGCATTTGGATGAGTTGTGTCCCTTTAACGATTCAGATTTGTTGGGTCCTTTTACTGCTTGGAATTCACTTAATTTAGATGAGTGTGGCCCTTTTCAGCTTTAAAACTAGTTTCTGATCATCATCAGTCCTTTGACATGCAAAAACCACACCTTTGTTTTCTCTGGTCTTGTCTTTAATATAAGGTTCATTTATTACTTGTAAAAAAGAAATTGCTGGCAATAATATACTACCGATACATTATATTATTCTGGAAGATAATCATTTTATATTAATATCGGAGCTAGCACAATGTCAGTATTGCTTTTTGGTTTAATATCCTGTTTCCGTGGCCATCTTTTCATGAAATATTAATCCATCTAGGCTTTCCATTTCTCATAATATTGAGTATGGTGTTATGTTAAGATGTAGCTAGAATTCTCTGGAGGGATAAGTGGTAAGCTGACAGGCAGATAATTGACCCATGTTACATTATATCCACTATCCGTCTGCTGCAGGCAACTGTCATATGTCCTCATGGACTTCCATTCTTGCATAATGTATATAATATCCTGTCTCCATTTGATGAACTTATTTTGGCTCACCTGAGTGTGACAAATTTCTCAATTTGATGAACCTATTTTGGCTCACCTGAGTGTGGCAAATTTCTCAATTTGATGAACTTATTTTGGCTCACCTGAGTGTGACAAATTTCTCAATTTGATGAACTTATTTTGGCTCACCTGAGTCTGACACATTTCTCAATTTGATGAACTTATTTTGGCTAACCTGAGTGTGACAACTCAATTTGATGAACTGATTTTGGCTCACCTGAGTGTGACAAATTTCTCAATTTGATGAACTTATTTTGGCTCACCTGAGTGTGACAACTCAATTTGATGAACTTATTTTGGCCTACCTGAGTTTGACAAGACACCAGTTGTATATGAGATTTTTCCAACACTTTTTCTCCATGCTGATTGGCTAGCTATTGATATATAATCTCAATGAAACCTCAATGACATTTTGTCACAAGGATCATCTCAACAATGCTAAGTCATCTTGGGTCAAAAACTAGGTCATTAGGTCAAATCATAGAAAAACCTTATGTAGTCACTAGAGGTCACAATTTTGACCTTATCCTTTTGAAACTTAGTCAAGATGATAATCTTAATTGAATCTAAGTCAAGTTAGTTTGATAGCTATCTTGGGTCAATAACTAGGTCAAATCATTAAAAAATGTGTATTATGATATTGATTTTAGGATCTTCATGAAAATTGAGAATGTTTGTCTTGATAGAATCTATGTGGATTTTAAATGTGGGTTATCTATGGTTGAACAAATAGGTTACTGATTCAGACAATGTTATACAAGATAAAGGCTGAAATTTTCTTGAATAAAAATTGGGTCAAAATTTGAAAATGATGAATCAACTTACCATTACTGTAAAATCATTGAATTTTAAGGGAATTACATTTCGTGGATCAAATCCCATCAAACAATACTTTTGGTCCTTGTATTTGAGTTTCAAAATCCACAAATTAACGTCCCATCAAAATGGTATTTTTTACCAAAACCACTAAATTATGCCTCATCGAAATTAAATGATTTTGCAGTATATAGGGGCATAAGCTGCATTACTAATATTGACAGGTGAGCGGCTTAGAGGCCTTTGGACCTCTTGTTTGATTAATCTAAATTATTTTTAAGAAGGATTTTTTTCTTTTATGAATGATCATTATTATGTTATATTAGTGTAATTTCTCTGGTAGTGAAAGTCTTATCATGCTTTAGGCTTATTTATTATTTCTATGAGTGCATGCCCAGGCGAAATGCGACCATGGTTGAACCATGGTCAACATGGTATTTGATGGTTGACCATGTATGGTCAACCATCAAATACCATGTTGAAGAGATAGTCAGGAGCACAGTCAACCATGGTCACCGTTGTTGACTATGGTCGACCATGGTTGACTGTGATCGACCATGGTAAGAGAAGACTGACCATGGTTGACCATGGTGAGAAAAAGAGATAAACCGTTTGACCATGGTCAACCATGGTGAGAAAAGACAAACTGAAGCTTGACCATGGTCTAACATGGTCAGTGTTTTCAACTGTGGTTGACCATTTGACCATGGTCAACTATGGTCAACCATGTTATTGTCTCACACTTTTATATTATCTCCCTTTAACAAAAATTATATATTTTTTTTTAAAGTCCCAAAATACTCTTTTAAATGAAATGTTAGCAAAGTAATATATCATTCTTATTATAAAAATAGAAAGATTTATGAATTAGTTTGACATAATAAAATATTCATAATTACAACAAAATATTTATTAAGCTTTCCTATAAGAAATCAAATATTACCTGACATTATTTGCAACAAGCTAATATCATTCTTATTATAAAAATAGAAAGATTTATGAATTAGTTTGACATAATAAAAAATTCATAATTACAACAAAATATTTATTAAGCTTTCCTATAAGAAATCAAATATTACCTGACATTATTTGCAACAAGCTGATTCATCTGTAGCTTGAACCCATGGTCATTGACCATGGTCCAAGACCATGGTTGACCATGTTACAAAACCATGGTCATTGACCATCAAGTGCCAATTACCAAATAACCATGGGTCCCCTGACCATGAACTACCCTGGTCGACCATGAACTATCATGGTAGTTCATGGTTTTAAACCGTTCATTTTACTATGAACTACCATGGTTGACCACGTTTGGTTAAAAGACACCATGGCTTTTCATGTGCTACCAACCATGGTAGACCATGGTCTTTGGGTGACCATGGTCTCAGGGAGACCATGGTGTTTATCGACCATGGTTAGAAGAACATGAAAAGCCATGGTGCCATTTAACAAAACATGGTCAACCATGGTAGTTCATGGTTATATGACCATGAAGTACCATGGTAGTTCATGGTAGTTCATAGTCAAATGACCATCATTTTCGCCTGGGTGTTGATGTCTGTTAATATAAGAGAAAATGAGAAATTTAAAAACTTATATCCTTTACATAACATTCATATGATTCAAATTAACTGATTCTTAGTGAATATGTTCTGAATATCCATAGTGCTGGTTTACATGGATTCTTTGATTAAACCAAGTAACCTGTACATCAATGTCAATTACCATCAACTTGATTGAAAGCCCAGGAGAACTAACAGGGAAATATACAAAAGTAGTAAAAAATGGCTCTATAGGCAATAAATGCAACTGAATATAATTGACGGGGAAATTAAAGCATATTGGTTTTGAATGACGTGTTATGGTGCTGAGAGAACCTACGTTGTTGGCAGGCAGTATTGTTTCACCTTACGATTGGTATCAATATATATGAATACATGAACAGTGGGAGAAATTTGTGTGAAATTCCATGAAATTCCTGGCATCAGTATTTCGGAGTGAAATTTTAGTGAAACCAATACTGTGAGTATGTTGAAGTGGTGAAGAAGCCCTAGATTTATTATAGGCTAAGCTACTAGCTACACAAGCTTTTAGAGTTTTCACTGATGTGTCAATCTGATATAGGCATCGTGGAATACGAATCTATGCCGTGTGGTTCCAGCAGATACACTAAATTCTCTGTGTGTTTACCAATATTTTCTTGTTGGAACTACCTGAGTGAAAAAGTGCATTTTTGTTGGTGTGTTTTTTTCGGAGAATGTGTATTTACATGAATTTAGGAAAATTGGCACAAAATTCAGGCTGTTTGTTGCTTAATTGACATGGGGGTTGAAATCTGCCCCTTATATCATACACGAAACAACATGGCAGCTAACGCAGTATATAAAAAGTTCAAGAAAATGGGGTTAATACCCAAGAAAAGGAAGAAAAATACGAGGTAGGATTTTTGAATATTTTGAATACGTGTTTATATGTACATTTTCTGAGCAGCGGAAACGTTGATATATAATGCATGTTGATATTTTGTGTTATACTATGGTAGTGCCGGGTATATTATTCCGTTCTCGTCTATTAATTCTGACAATCTGATGAGTTCACACATGTGTTTGCAGAGATGTGTATACATGTATCGTTAGCAGATCTCTTATACTCAGTCATGTAAGCATGTAGACTGGTGCATCGATATGCTGGCTAGACTGGTGGGTATCTCGATAAACTCAGGTGCATGTTAATGTTGATGTACCCAAATGGTGAAATTAAACACCAGTCAAGTATACATCAAAACTGTAATGTACAGAGAATTCAAAGCCAGTTATATTAGTTATATATATTGTGCTGTGAACCTTCATGTGGTATTTACTGAAGTAGTATTATGCAACTTTCCACTTTAAGGCTGACCGTACCCATTGGCCATGAAGTACCATGTTACCCTCTATGGCAATCTTAGTGTTATCCTAAATGTGGCTATTCCAGTGTAATTATTGAACAGGCAATCTTCTTATTGCCCCAAATGCAACCATCCCGGTGTTGTTGTTGATGAAAACCATCCCTGTGTTGTTGTCAATGCAACCCATCCATGTGCTGTTGTCAATGCAGCCTTCACTGTGGTGTTGTCAATGCAGCCATCCATGTGTTGTCATCAATACAGCCATCCATGTGTTGTTGTCAATGCGGCCATACCTGTGTTACCCTTGGTGTAGCCATCCCTGTTTTGTCCTCAATGCAGCCATTCTTGTGTTGTCCTCAATGCAGCCATTCTTGTGTTGTCCTCAATGCAGCCATTCTTGTGTTGTCCTCAATGCAGCCATTCTTGTGTTGTCCTCAATGCAGCCATTCTTGTGTTGTCCTCAATGCAGCCATCCATATGTTACCGTTAATACAGACATCCATGTGCTGTCATAAATACAGTCATCCTTGTTTTGTTGTCAATACAGCCATCCATATGTTATTGTCAATGCCGCCATCCATAATTATGTTGTTGTCAATGCCGCCATCCATATGTTATTGTCAATGCCGCCATCCATATGTTGTCAATACAGCCATCCATATGACTTGATTGCAGCCATCCCTATGTTATAGTCAATGCAGCGATCCATGTTTAGTCCTTGATTGCAGCCATCCCTAAAGTATAGTCAATGCAGCGATCCATGTTTAGTCCTTGATTGCAGCCATCCCTAAGGTATAGTCAATGCAGCGATCCATGTTCTGTCCTTGATTGCAGTCATCCGTATGTTATTGTCAATGCTGCCATCCATGTTTTGTCCTTGATTGCAGCCATCCCTATATTATTGTCAATGCAGCGATCCATGTTTTGTCCTTGATTGCAGCCATCCCTATATTATTGTCAATGCAGCGATCCATGTTTTGTCCTTGATTGCAGCCATCCCTACATTATAGTCAATGCAGCGATCCATGTTTTGTCCTTGATTGCAGCCATCCCTAAGGTATAGTCAATGCAGCGATCCATGTTTTGTCCTTGATTGCAGCCATCCCTAAGGTATAGTCAATGCAGTCAAGATGAGCCATTCCTTTGTTGTTTTTAGTGCAGCCATCCATGTTCCTCCATCTTTGTGCTACCCTCAATGCAAACATCCCTATATTACCGGCAATGATCCATCGCTGTGTTGCCTGCTTCATCCATCCTCTTTCTTCTAAGTTGTATGCAGCTATTAGGTATGCTACCCTCAATGTGGCCATCACTACGTAACCATTGCTGTGATCTAGCTGGGCTACACTGTGTTATTATTTGAATACTGCCTTGTCTTGTCAGCACAGCTACCTCTCCGACAGGGCCAACCAGGGCCCGAAATTACAACCAATACTTACACTTTGAACTCAGCACTCAGAAATAGAAATTGTGACATAATAAGCCATTATTTGTTCTAGATTGCAAATATAAATAAGGAAAATGTATAGAATTATTATTTGAATGTTGAAAATAACTTTTTTAAACATATTTTTGCTATTTTGTACTATTTATCAGGAAAAAAAACATAAGTATTGTATCTGAGTGCACTCAGACTGGTAAATTACACTTAGAGCTTACAAAAACACTAAATTGCAATTGGAAACATGCAAATGATAATATTTAGCACCTATTCAACATAGCTCGAACTTCTCGTTCTCAAAAAATGTCGCTTTGACCCTCAAAAGAAGAAATTTCAATATTTGAGTGCAGAGTGTAAGTATTGGTTGTAATTTTGGGCCCAGATGTGCTACCCTAATGGAATTATGATTATTATGGAGCTTCCTTAATATCATCTCAATAAAGAATTTTGAATACATTTGTATCTGCATAACTACAATATACAATATATAGGTGAACAAAATCATTCTTTAAAATTGATGTTTTTCCCTCAATTCTGAACAGGAAAACATTTGACTTTAAATCAATCATTGAACGATGCTGGCATAATACACAGATGTCAGTATTCTGATGATGTGATAAACATTCCTACCATATCTTATCTATGTACCCAAATGTTCCTGGAAATTCGGAGTTTGATAATTAAGTTTCAGTGAAATGATCTAGTGCAATTCTTCTTGTACTTCATATTTTTCAATTGAAATACTTATATTATTTTGAATTAAACATCTGAGGTGCAGTCTGGTGGTTATTATTAGATGAGAGTTCACTATATGCATGCTTTGGTAGGCCTATATATGTATAGTTTGTTAATATAAAGAATTTAGAATATTCAAGGATTTTGTTTGTGTGTAAAATTTTTCATTGATGGGTCTGTTTTGACATGATGCCATGGAAACCAAACATAGATTAGTTGACTTTTGATACTAAATACTGTACATTGAAACCCCTGCCCCCCCCCCCCCCCCCCAACCCAAGGAAGGGTGGTTCTTAACTTACACCGCTGTGTGAGTGCGGGGCTTTTGTTCGGCACCAAAATATATTGCATATGCAGACAACTAGAGGCCATCCCACTGCAGTGATATATATTCATAATGTCATCAAGCAGAGAAATGTCTCACACCACAATTTCTTCTAAGCAAAATCTAGCGGATTTTCTCTTTCTTAAATGGCACGTTTCACTTGCTATTTTGTGATCGAAGTATTGACCTGAGCCACAAAACACTTAACAAATATTGTCTTCTGAGAAACATTTAGTTACATGGTCTGTGTGATTGTGAAATTGTGATTTACATGTGTGTATCTAAGACTAACAAATATCTCCGTTATGTATACTGATTGATATATTTTATCTTTCTGATAATAAACTCAGATTGTCTAAAAATAAATACACTTAGTTCTAGTGTGTTACTTCGGATACTTAGATTTTGTATTTGATATATTTCTTTTTTGAATGCCTAGCATAGCCTTTATTTGCCAGTCAGCTTTCTGCTGAATTACCACAGGTATGTATGTATGTATGTGCCTCCACCTGGATTTGAACCCAGGTAGCTAGATGAGACGGCAAGCACACTAACCACTATTTTAGCTACAGAGGCAGTGTCCCTACAGCAAGTTTTCGTATTATTTGACTCAGGTGACCTACTTTTTACTCAAGAGCTGTTAATTCAATAAGTAATACTAAAGAGGAAACTATCCCGTTAGCAAGAATAGCGGGGACTGCGGTTAACTCAGTTATACCCAGTTAAACAAAAATAAACAGTTTACCTGACAGACAAGGATATGTTAATAACCGTTCTCATTTTACTTTGAACAGACTGTAAATAGGGTTAGTTTTGTGATCGCATGTATCCATCCCAGTCCACATTGTGCTTTCTTTCTTAGACACAAGAGGTCAGAGGTCATTATGCTGTTGACCTAATCTTTATGAAACTTGGTCATAATGATAATTTCAACAAAATGCAAGTCATGTTTAATACCCATTTCGATATTTGATCAATGAAAATACCAGTGGTAAACATTCACTTGATTTCCATTGAAAGTTTACTAGGGTAAGAAATATCATGACCTTGATTTTGTTAAGTTTCGAATTTGACCTAATTACAGAGGAAGAGTGGTCGCAGAGTTATATTAAAGTCAATTAGAGTTTATTTTAAAAACCCTTTTCTTCATCGAAATTTCATGTTGTGCTTTACAGTTGTATAATGATTAGATGGCTAAACAAATGCAGTAATTATTGATCAATCATTAAGTTCATTTAACCTTCATTAAAAGTACATTTAACCTTCATTAAAACTTCATTTAACCTTCATTAAAACTTCATTTAACCTTCATTTAAAGTTCATTTAACCTTCATTAAAAGTTCATTTAACCTTCATTAAAAGCTCATTTAACCTTCATTAAAAGTTCATTTAACCTTCATTAAAAGTACATTTAGCCTTCATTAACAGTTCATTTAAAGTTCAGTTAACCTTCATTAAAAGTTCAGTTAACCTTCATTAAAAGTACATTTAACCTTCATTAAAAGTTCATTTAACCTTCATTAAAAGGTCAGTTGACCTTCATTAAAAGTCCATTTAACCTTCATTAAAAGTTCATTTAACATTCATTATATAGTCCATTTAACCTTCATTAAAAGTTCCTTTAACCTTCATTTAAAGTGCACTGATAATAGAGCTTCTCATTTGTCAGTATTTACTCCTATTACTGGTAGGCGATCAGTTCTAGATGGCTATCAGTATCCGACATTTGATATCATTTCGTATTTAGCATCGCTCTAAAATTAAGATATTGGGTATAATTAAAGAGCTAGACCAAAGCAACAATTGTGTGTCAGAAAATTTACAATTCACGGAAATGAAAAGAAAATATCAAGAAATACATGCAATGAAATGAAAATCGTCACCTCTTTTCCTTGGGGTGTGCGATGAAACAAACAAGTTCATCTATAAATAGCCACGGGTTTGCAAGAGTCTTTGACAAAGCAAAGTTTAGCCCAACAACAGGTATGAGCAGTATCGGCGATGTTAGATACTTTTACATATTACAATTACGTCATAACTGAAGTCATTATAAATGACGTCAGCGATTTTTATTAAGTGGAAAACGCACTGACAATTAGGCCTCAATCCCATTACCCGTGTGTAAACAAACAAAGAAAGGCAACTCTAAAAAGCTATGTTTCTTCAACGGGAGATAATTTCCTTTTAGTTGAGAGGGTCAAAACGGGGAAAAGGAGGTATTACACCTAATTTAATGTGAAATGTCGGATACTGCTGCTCTACATCTAATTTACGGCCTGAAATAGTGACCCCTTATGATGTCACAAATGTCAAATTGTGATTATCATATAGGTCTTGAGTTCGGGATCACTAAAATGTAAGTTATTTTGTTTTAAACCGTCTAGTTTTCGAGATAATGCCGAAAAACGTGCAGAAAATGTCGGGAACTGATCGCCGACCAGTACTCCATTGTCAACATTAATGACAAAAGAAAGTGATGCTTCATATTCTGAGTGGGTTTCAGCCATTTAATTAGAGCCATTATTGGGTCATATTTCCAAGGGAAAAATGTATATCTTAATTCTAGTGCAGATATTATCTATGTGCAGCCATAACTAATATCAGGATAATGTGACTGGGTATTCTTCAATATATAGAGGATATTTGTATTTTTCCGTGTATGATCGGCTGATAATTCACCGAGTGAGCAGCTGATGTAATATTACGCCACTCGTGAAAATATAAGTCAGCTGCTCACGAGGTGAATTATCAAACGATCATACACGGTAAAATACTAATATTCTATTTATTTCATGCTTCAAATAAGTTAAATGATGGAAATACTCCACTATTTACCTGAAATGTTTTGCGTGACTTCGTTTTCCCGCCATGCACGTGTCGAGTTGCAATCAAATAGTTCTTCTGCAACGGCTTCAATTGCGTCCATTTGTTTTACATTTATGTATATAATTTTATAATCTTGTGTTATTTGTTAAAGATTAAGAGAGCAAGTGAAAGTGCTTATTATTTTATTTTTGACGACGAGGAAATTTGATTTTTAAAAACTAGTCTGTTTGCCGTGAAATTATGAACTGTGAAATTATGAACGGTGAAATTATCGGGAACCACTGTTATTCCGCCGTAAACCACCGGTAAGCATGAAATAAAATGACTGAAATACTGTTGACCAATGGGACATAAATGATATAAAAATGAAAAACTTCAAATGTTCCAACATTTCACAGCTATATTACAGAACAAGCTGTTAGAAGTGCAGTAGTAGACATACATAGAATGCATTGGCTATATCCCCATATAAGAATATTTTGAGCATAAAGGGAGGTAATTATTATGGATAAGTATATTTTTGTTTAATCTGAACAAGACAAGAACAAGATGAGAATGTTTGATGATACGTCACTACCTGTGTCATTCACTACTTGTAATGTTTGATGATACGTCACTACCTGTTACATTCACTACTTGTAATGTTTGATGATACGTCACTACCTGTGTCATTCACTACTTGTAATGTATGATGATACGTCACTACCTGTTACATTCACTACTTGTAATGTTTGATGATACGTCACTACCTGTGTCATTCACTACTTGTAATGTATGATGATAAGTCACTACCTGTGTCATTCACTACTTGTAATGTTTGATGATACGTCACTACCTGTTACATTCACTACTTGTAATGTATGATGATACGTCACTACCTGTTACATTCACTACTTGTAATGTTTGATGATACGTCACTACCTGTGTCATTCACTACTTGTAATGTTTGATGATACGTCACTACCTGTGACATTCACTACTTGTAATGTATGATGATACGTCACTACCTGTGTCATTCACTACTTGTAATGTATGATGATAAGTCACTACCTGTGTCATTCACTACTTGTAATGTTTGATGATACGTCACTACCTGTTACATTCACTACTTGTAATGTTTGATGATACGTCACTACCTGTTACATTCACTACTTGTAATGTTTGATGATACGTCACTACCTGTGTCATTCACTACTTGTAATGTTTGATGATACGTCACTACCTGTGACATTCACTACTTGTAATGTATGATGATACGTCACTACCTGTGTCATTCACTACTTGTAATGTATGATGATACGTCACTACCTGTGTCATTCACTACTTGTAATGTTTGATGATACGTCACTACCTGTTACATTCACTACTTGTAATGTATGATGATACGTCACTACCTGTGACATTCACTACTTGTAATGTTTAGCTTGCCTATTTTGACCTGAGTCTGACCTTTATGCAAGAATATATTACAAGGTTCTTGCTTTGAATATATCTATTTCCGTAAGCAAATCGTACAATATCGGCATTTCAGATTTATGTTTGTATTACATCTCGAGTGTCTCCGTGATACTCCCCGATTATGAAAACATACAATAGTTGTTGTTAACGTAGGCAATATATCGACTGTTAAATTATGCTAATCAAAAGGTCAGGCTCCTGTCAAATTGGCCAACCTATACCATATTGCGTAGTAGTTTGGTCACATGACCCAACTTACTAAAGTGACGATACATGTACAACCATTTAGTCATGTATAAGACCTTGAATAGCAGCCATCTTAATCATTCTCCTAGTCTCTTTAAATACAAGATCCCATTTCAAGTTCCAGGTCATAAGAAACACACAATCACAGAAATAATTAACCAAACTCTGTTAAAACAATCAGACCCGAAATAATATATGAGCATGCTTGGCAACCATTTCTGTTTTCACCTTAATATTGTTGAAGATAAGATATCATTGACATTTTCAGTTAATTTCACCAGGAAAAAAAATGATAATAATACAATAAAGGTATTTGTGTTATAGGTTATGAACAAAACATTATCAGGAAATATTAATGAAAAGACAAATTTCTAACTGCGCAAAATATTATGCAAGTATGCAATGGTACTGAACCTAGTATAGATTCTTTGATGTGCTTACTATACATAAATATGATATCCCATGACAATTGACATAACGCCAGAGCGGAGATCACTCCTCCTGGTGGTTTGAAGTTGGACCATGTGATTATAATTTACAGTAAAAATTTATTTAAAAGGTATTGATTGGCAACTGGCGTAATTTCAATTTCATGAACTGTGATATTAATTAAACAATTGATGAAAATAATTAATGAATTGTTAGGACAAATAATTAGTGTTCAATGATTATATTTTTTTACTACGTGTAACACCCTGCACTATTCTACATGTCGATGGCTTAGAATTAGAAGGTCGTAACTACAGAATTGATATTTTGAGAAAACACGTAAAAACTGACTGACATTTACTCTTTACTTATGGTAAAACAAACTTTTACAACTTCATTTTGGTCAACATGACAAGTTCAGATTTTTATGAAAATGGGCTCATAAGAAGCGCCTTGTGATGCTTATTCTAAATATGTATGATGCTTATTCTAAATATGTATGAATCTTAAAAGGTCGTAAGTGGCACTTACGACCTTATAATTCTAAGCCATTGATGTATCATGACATTGAGTAGCTTTTAAAGGTTTTAAGGCAAAAAAGAGTGATCTCCCTTGATAACTTGTCTGGTTTAGTCCACTTTTGTAATTGGATTCAGTGTGGGGAATCACGTGACTAAAATGGTACTCAGCACTATGAAATAGATCGCGAAAATCTGGATATTTGGATAGTTTTTCGATTCTTGGTAAGTACTCCTTGATTATGTTTACTAGTTATATAGTGCAGGCTATGCGAAATTTAACGCGCTTTCTAATGGTACACGTATCATTCCTGTATTCACTCTGGTTTCTGAGATACCTTCGAGGTTTTAATGCGAACCAGTGGAATATTTTGTCAACAAGTCTACATTAATGTGTATAAACTACACAAAAAACTGTATTTAAAGGCAATTTACTATGCCACAGTCAGGTGCTATGAACTTTATTGTATTCGGAAAAGGCTTCTCGTTGAAATATATTAACTGATAACGTCCTTTATTGGTGATTTTAAGGGATTTCTTGCAAAAATGGCAAATTATTGAAATGATACTCTCCACGGAATAACACATTTGTGATACAAATCACGGATCAGTTTTAAACCAGTCCTGTACATTCTAGAACAATTTTTTGTCCGCATTTTGGAACCTTGGTTCAGAATACTGTTTGAATACAATTGCTTTCAGTTGTTTAATTATGTTTCCTTCATTCTTATACAGAAGTTACAGCAAGACGTTGTCGAGAAGTTAGGCTCAGACGAATGAAGGGAACACGTCACGGGCCAACTAAAATAAAAAGAAAATTTAGACACACTGTCACCAGAGCGAATTCGAATGTGGAATGAATCTTAAAACAGTGCAATGTACAGATACATAGCTTTCATTCGTGTAATTTGAAGATTGTATAGTTGGACGGGAATGGAATCTAAATATAATGTTACACCAATCCATCCAGGATGGCAATTTACAGCTGATTTAGTGCTATTTCATTGCAATTGTGAACTTTAATCAATTTTTTTCCACAATCACTGTGCTGTTTTGTCTTTTTATGATTAAATGTTACACCAATCTATAACAGTTTGTTGTCCATTTACTTTATTGGCATTTTGTACTTAGAATCAACCATCGCTCTTCCTTATTAGATAGTTGATTTGATGCACTATCTAATTCGAAATAAGAAAAAAATGGCGATGTAATGTATTTTTTTTATTTCATTTGTGATTCGAAATACATTGATTACCGAATATAGACTATGAGCGTGCATAAAGGTATACAATGCCCATCTGAAGAAGTATCAACGAACTAATAGTATATTGTATCTGCTGTGTAATCATATTAAAATTGCAGCTGAAAATATAGTGCAATGTCGAAATACTCACAAAGATATCAACCAGAAAACAAACATTTATATTGACAAAATCATAATGGTTCTTCGATAGCATTTATTATAATAGTATACATGTAAAACAGTTAATAATGTAACATCACAATTAAATCCAGTCGAAGACAAATTTAATACTGAAGTAGAACATTATGAACAGCTCTTCAATGTATGACAGAGCAAATGGTGTCAGAAGCAATGTACAAATTACGGGTCTTTGACCTAACGATTTAAAAACTCGACAGTGGGAGTGGAGTTGATTTTTTAAAAGGAAGCCAATATTAGTTTTTAAATTCATATGACATAGATAAAAATGAACTCATTGTTTTGGTAGCAAAAATGCCGAGCATAGCCTTCATTTGCCCGTCACCTTTCTGCTGAAATATGACAGACATGTATGTGAGTGCCTCCACTCGGACTTGAGCCAGTGTCACCGGGCAACGCATCCACTGAGCTACTGGAGAGGGAAAATTAATAAAAGTTGACAAGTACGTGTTTAATAAAATATTGCACAACAAAGACATAACTCCAGGAAATGAAAGTCACAATTAATTAGCATGAAACAGCATAATGCGAAATTCGAAGAAGTCGCATTACCTTGTTTTGTTGCAGTGGTGTTGCAGACACTTGATATGCTACCTATTTTACATAATTCAGAATTGAAAGTCCATCATATGTTTTAATTTACCGATAAACCCTGGGGCATTCATTTAAAGAATTAATGACTTAGTATCGAGATAAGTTCATTAATACTTGTCCGATCTTAGATATTTTTACCAAAATGTCGACATTATGTTGATATTCAAGACCATGTACATTGTATTCAAATGAAATATTATCCTGTTAAAAGACAACTAATCTCAGTGTCGCATTTAAAAAAAGATTAATAAGCTGAAATTAGGTTTATCTTTTCTGATCGAAATGACAACGTTTAAATTTTTGGGAAAATCCTTTAATTTGATGTAATGGTTAATACAGAATACAGAATCGTAACATTGTTTATTTTTTGTACTATAACACGACTCATTCTAGTTCCTTCAATTGATGCAGAGCAGTTTCGATTCCAGTTATCTCGGCACCATGTTTCTTTGATCCTGCTATTTCTGTAAAAGAATAGATGGAAACTATTATTAGGCAACTTAAAGTAAGCATGATCAAAATATACAAAACCAAAAAAAGTTACATGCTCTAATATACAAGTTTAAAATGATCCGTGGTTTGTATCACAACATTGTTGTTCCGTGGAATGTACCATTTCAATAAATTGTCATTTTTTGCAGAATAACGCATTTAAATACCAATAAAGTTTGAAAGAGTAACTGGTTTTCAACAAAAACCCTTTTCCGAATACAATAAAGTACTGGCACCTGAACATGGTCTAATATATTCCCATTAAACACGGTTTTTGTGTAATTTATCTAGGAATATTGGCAAAATATGTCACTGGTTCGCCTTTAAACCTCGAAGGTATCTCAAAAACCAGATATAGTACAGGAATGATCCATGTTCCATTAGAAAGAGCGTTAAATTTCGCATAACATGCACTATATTACTAGTAAAAATATTCAAGGAGTACTTACCAAGAATCGGAAAACTATCCAAATATCCAGATTTTCGCGATCTATTTCATAGTGCTGAGTACCATTTTAGTCACGTGATTCCCCTCACTGGGATTGTCTCCCTTTAATAATCATAATGTTAAATAATTGATGAGGAATATTGGGCTTGAAGAAGAAAAGGCTTATTTAAAAATGTATGGTCAATGTGAAGTAGGTTTGAAATTGACTTGATTATGATGCTCAGTTTGATTTTATAAATTAAACTTTGTGTGTTAGTTATCAAGGTTGTTTTGATGTTGTGCAAGTTCAATGCACTCAGGTTTTGTGAGTGCAGTAATCTAATTGAAATTTATTGTAAATGTGCATGGTGCTTTTTCAACCAAGAAGATGTTTTAGTTCTATGTCAGATCAACATGTTCTGATATTTCAAATCTATGCGCTTTAACATTGTAAGCGTGTGTAATTCACTACATTCCACATGCATGTTTTAGGTCATTGAAAATAAAGAATGATAGGTGTTTGTGTAGCAGACGAACTTATCTGCTGGTATAATCAGGCTTGTTGATTACTACTGATGCTACCTGAACAAGCCTGCCACTTGCATTGCCAAACAGTTTGTACAAATTGAAGTCAATGACGTAGGTCTTGTTTTGCTGTTGCTGGAGTTTTTTCTGCCGTTTAGTTTGTGGTGCATTGACTTGTCTCTACTATTATTTCTTCTTGTCAATCTGTAGTGACGCTTTTTTACTTGGCTGATGTTGCAAGTGGTTTTTTACTCGTCACTCTATCATGTTACCAAGTTGGTATGGTGTATCAGCTGATAATACAAAAATAAATGATTTAAGATAATATATATGTGTTGTTATGGTGACAATAGAACATTATATATGAGCCTCTGTAGCTAAGTGGCTACTAGGCTTTTGCCACCTATCCAGCGACCAGGCAGCAAATCTGTGTGAGGCACTCGTATGCCTGTCATATTTCAGCAGAAAGTTGGTTGGCAACTAAAGGCTATGCTTGGGAGACAATCACTTTTTAGCTCACCTGACCACAAAGTGGTCATGGTGAGGTTTTGTCATACTGAGATGTCCGCCGTGCGTCGTCGTCGTGTATGGCAAGCCAAATGTCCAATAATTTCGTAAACCCATGTTCGCGGGCGTAAAACTAGGTTTTACGGTCGATAAACTAGGTTTTACGAACGTAAAACCAGGTTTTACAAATGTTTACCCATATTTCGAGCGAAAACATAGGATAACGTCGTAAACCATAGTTCAAGCTCGTAAACCATAGTTCACGCTCGTAAACATAGGTGCACGTTCGTAAACATAGGTTCACGTTCGTAAACCTATGTTTACGGTCGAAAACATGTGTTGTATTTCGTTAACTATGGTTTACGAGCGTGAACCAGGGTTTACCAGCGTAAACATAGGTGAATGGTCGTAAACATAGGATAACGACCGAAATCAGTAGTTAAATCGAGAAACCTAGTTTATCAAACGTAAAACTAAGATTTTCAAATAAACTATGAATTTCGGGCGTAAACATGGGTTTACGGAAGTGAACCCATGTTTACGCTCGTAAACCCATGTTCACGTTCGTAAACCCATGTTCACGGGCGTAAACCCATGTTTACGGTCGAAAACACAGGTTAATGTTCGTAAACTATGGTTAACGCTCGTGAACCGGGGTTCACGAGCGTAAACATAGGATAACGGCCGTAAACATAGGATAACGGTCGAAATTCATAGTTCAATCGAGAAACCTAGTTTATCTAACGTAAACCCATGTTCACGAGCGTGAACTATGGTTTACGACTGTTATCCTATGTTTTCGCTCGAAAATACAGGTTAACATTCGTAAAACCTGGTTTTACGTTCGTAAAACCTAGTTTATCGACCGTAAAACTAGTTTTACTACTGTGAACATGGGTTTACGTAATTATTGGACATTTGGCTTCGTAAACCCATGTTCACGGGCGTAAAACTAGAAATCAGTAGTTAAATCGAGAAACCTTGTTTATCAAACGTAAAACTAAGATTTTCAAATAAACTATGAATTTCGGGCGTAAACATGGGTTTACGGACGTGAACCCATGTTTACGCTCGTAAACCCATGTTCACGTTCGTTAACCCATGTTCACGGGCGTAAACCCATGTTTACGGTCGAAAACACAGGTTAATGTTCGTAAACTATGGTTAACGCTCGTGAACCGGGGTTCACGAGCATAAACATAGGATAACGGCCGTAAACATAGGATAACGGTCGAAATTCATAGTTCAATCGAGAAACCTAGTTTATCGAACGTAAACCCATGTTCACGAGCGTGAACTATGGTTTACGACTGTTATCCTATGTTTTCGCTCGAAAATACAGGTTAACTTTCGTAAAACCTGGTTTTACGTAAAACCTGGTTTTACGTTCGTAAAACCTAGTTTATCGACCGTAAAACTAGTTTTACGACCGTGAACGTGGGTTTACGTAATTATTGGACATTTGGCTTCGTAAACCCATGTTCACGGGCGTAAAACTAGGTTTTACGGTCGATAAACTAGGTTTTACGAACGTAAAACCAGGTTTTACGAATGTTAACCCATATTTTCAAGCGAAAACATAGGATAACGTCGTAAACCATAGTTCACGCTCGTAAACATAGGTTCACGTTCGTAAACATAGGTTCACGTTCGTAAACCTATGTTTACGGTCGAAAACATTGGTTGTATTTATGGTTTACGAGCGTGAACCAGGGTTTACCAGCGTAAACATAGGTTAATGGTCGTAAACATAGGATAACGACCGAAATCAGTAGTTAAATCGAGAAACCTAGTTTATCAAACGTAAAACTAAGATTTTCAAATAAACTATGAATTTCGGGCGTAAACATGGGTTTACGGACGTGAACCCATGTTTACGCTCGTTAACCCATGTTCACGTTCGTAAACTAATAAACTATGAATTTCGGGCGTGAACCCATGTTTACGCTCGTAAACCCATGTTCACGTTCGTAAACAAATAAACTATGAATTTCTGGCGTAAACATGGGCTGATAATGTTCAAGCTACAGATGAATCAGCTTGTTTCAAATAATGTCAGGTAATATTTGATTTCTTATAGGAAAGCTTAATTAATATTTTGTTGTAATTATGAATTTTTTATTATGTCAAACTAATTCATAAATCTTTCTATTTTTATAATAATAATGATATATTACTTTGCTAACATTTATTTTAAAAGTGTTTTTTGGGACTTTGAAAAAAAAAAACATGGTTGACCATAGTTGACCATGGTCAAATAGTCAACCACGGTTGAAAACACTGACCATGTTAGACCATGGTCAAGCTTCAGTTTGTCTTTTCTCACCATGGTCAAACGGTTTATAAAACATTTTTCTAGCTCAAACTCTAAAAAAAAATGCAAGTTGGCTAAAAGGAAAAAAACAACAGTCAACAAAAATAAGTTCAGTCTAAAATACTATTCAGGTGGGATCCCACCAGGAAATGTACTTGGAAATCCCGGTAGGTTATTACCGGGATCCCACTGGGATGAATTTCCATCCCACTGTGATGAATTTCCATCCCACTGAAATGACATCATCCCACCGGGATTAAGTCATCCCACTGGGATCCCACTGGGATCCCGCTGGGATCCCAGTTCAATTTTCTGTGGGGGCTGCATAACTCGACTGGGTGGTCTTCATAATGACTAAAACACTTACAGTTGACCAGTGAACTTTAAAACAATTTTGTTTAAAAAATGTGAAAACAAAATGTAAAATATGCAGAGTTCAGTCCATATGTTGCAACATTGTGCATTATACATAATTGTATTCCTTCCTTAACCTTACTGGTTGGTATGAGAAAACTTTTGGAGAGAATTGCTGACATTATTTCTGAAATATTCCTTAGAAAATATTCTGTCAGTTGTCATAAGATTATTTGTAGCTGACTGGATGTGTCAAAGAAGTGGAATATTTTCTACAGCTGTTACATATTTACACTTATTGGACCAAACTGGATCAAAATGACGGATTTAATGATAAAACTTGTGTATCAATGGAGACCCAGAAAATTACGGATTTCATAGAAAAATTAATAAATTTTTCCTCTATGAAATATTGCATTTACATGTATGCTTCAGTCATGTTGCTTTTAATTGTTATAAAAAGTTATTGTCAACTCACCCAAGGAACTTGTTTGATATTAGGTAATTAATTTTTTTAGTGATTTAATGACTTAAACATTATTTTGAAAAATAGTCATTGTTAAAACCCTTATAAAATATAATTAATATTATTTTATAACTTATCTTATTCTTAAGCTCTTATATATATGGAGGCATCACATAACTTTTAAATTTCCATCTGGTATTTCATGCATTGTTCGGTAAGGCGACTGGTGAAGAATCTATGAATTATTGAAAATGTTTCGTTGTTAAAACCCTTTAAAAATATATATTATTTCATAAATTACTAAGTCTAAAGCTGTATAGATGTGTCATATAAATTTAATATCCATTGGGTATTTCATGCATTGTTTGTGCTCAGCTGTGAAGTAAAGACGAGGGATGAAATATTGATGTAGCTCTTTTATGTCGGCTTTTGTGCATGTTTGTGCACATCTGTTTTATGTTTAGCAATATTGTTGTGCATGTTGTTATTGGCATTATTATATTCCGATGCAGCATTTATAATAACTCCAGCTATTCTTTTCTATTAGTTTGAGCTTTGTAGTCATATTATTGTTTTAATTCGACAAGCAGTGTGCATAACATTGTCTGTCTTGGTTTTTTGTATGTGAACAACCTCCGGTGTTGATTGAGTTTCTTCTTCTATTACAATATAATGCTTTCTTCATTCCAATCTGTATTACTGGCTTTATGCAGTTATCCTTTCTCAGACAGTCTTAGGCCAAATAAATATTGTGTGGTTCTAAGGTAGCCTACTATAAACCAATTTACTTTCGCGATTACTAACTTTCGAATTTTGCCAATCATCAGAATATTCGTGATTACAAATTTTCGCATTTTAAGCCTGCAGCAATGTCCATATATATTAATGTTTTGTACACTTTCCTGGCTTCTTAATTTCGTGAATATCCATCAATCATGAACTCCGCAAAATTAAATCAGACAAAATAAATTCTTGGTTTACAGTATCAAGTCGGAAAATATTCGTACAGATTTGTTAATGAAATTTTGGTGAAAATTGAATTTTTTTAAAGATTGGCCTGATGATTGGTGGTGCTGAAACCATGTTTATCTTTTAGTTTAGCCTTACAGTTGATTGACATCACCTCATACTCGGTAAAAATCTTCTAGAATCCAACTTAAACATGCATTGATCCTACTGCTGGGCAGCAAGCATGTAGAAACATTAAATCATGTACTTAAATGACATGCTCCTGGCAAAGCCAGTAATATAATGATTCCTGAAATAAAATCTTTAATTATTTTTTTGCTGATCATTCTGTCAGTCTTGTGCTCATGTATTTTAATAAAAAATCTCTGAGTAATAGTGGAAATGATTATACCAGCATTCAGTTAAACAGCATCTACAGATCCAGCAATTGTTCTCAAGGCAGGTTTTATAAATTATATTTTAGCTGTTAAGAGAGACAACCTGTAAATAAAGGGCATTTCCCTTTTCTATTGATTGAAAGAGGTGGTCGTTTATCATGATTGAAAGAGGGGGTCGTTTATCATTTTTTTTTTTTTTTTTTTTTTTTTTTTTTTTTTTTTTTTTTTTCGTTTCGGGCCCACAAGGGTAACCCCATTTATTGTCCCCGTCTGTTGGTTTTGTGGGGGTCGGAGAATCATCCCCCACAAACCTTACAATATTCAACAACATAATTAAACAATAAATACAATGATAGAATGAAGAAAGTCAATAATAACAATGCAATATAGGGGACAATAGAAGGGGCTTTGGACCTTTTTCCGTCAAACAGTGACAAAAATAATAACAAGTTTTCACCACCTTTATGTAATCTAGAGTATGACAATGTTTCTTTTTTCTGTACCTATGTTTGGAGACAAATTTTTTTAACAATTTCCCAGCTTTTGTTTTCTATTTCTGTAATGCCTGATTTAAAATATATCTCCCATGCAAATTTTAAGCTATTTTTTAATGTTACAGTACTAGGTAAGATTTCTTTTCTTTTGCATAAGTAAATATATTTTTTAAATTCAAGAAAAAGAATATCGATAGGTATGTATTCCTTTTTTCCACATCCTAATATGATAGCTATCATATTTATCTTAAAATTTGGGTTAAAAAGTATGATTTCATCATTTAAAAATTGTATTATTGGTTTTATTCTGCAGCATTCCCAAAATAAATGACTTATCGTTTCTTCTTGCATTTGGCAGAAAGTACATAGATTATTCTGTTTAATTTTCATTTTGAAGAGTAAGGTATTGGTAGCTAGAATTCTATGTACAATTCTAGTTTGTAACCATTGTATGTATGTGTCCCTGGTATATTTAAAAACATAGCTATATATAAAGTCCCAGTCAATATTGTTGTTACTTACAGATTCCCACTTGGGTTTGCTTGTGGGTATTTCATCATTTTTAATCAGTGTTTTATATACAAATTTATTAGCATCCTTTTTTGTTAGAATTGGATGAATATAGCAACTCATGCTTGGATTTAGAAAGTGTTCGTTTTTCTCTAACGTTATATTTTTCTTTTTTAAGTATTTATTGACAGTGTTTCTGAGACCATAGTATAGTAGGAAATTTAATTTTTCTCCTGTTATATCTTCTAGGTATTTTATTTTAACAAATTCTCCTTGATCATTAACTACATCTTTAATAAATCGTATTCCTTTTTTGTAGAAGGAAGGTAGATATATATATTTATTATCTATAAGTATATTGTTGTTGTAGAAAAGTGGCATATTAAGTATTTGTGTTGTGTCACTAATAGACAATTTATCCAGAAAACAAATATAGGATTTTAACACATCTATCCAAAAATTGTTTTTTATTTTTGAAATGATGACGTCACAGTATGTTTTGCCACAGTTGAGAAGTTTATCCATGTCAAATATAGAGTTAACGAGATTGTAGCATTTACTTTTGCTGTTATGGATATAATTTTTTAACCATTTGATTTTTAGACTGCATATATAACTTGAGATGTCAATCATTTTTAAGCCACCTTCTTGATAATCTTTTATAAATATTGAATATTTTATTTTATTTTTACCCTTCCACACAAATTCATTAAATGTATCTGTAAGATTTTTTATGAATGTTTTGTCAGGAGTCGGCATGCTTATAAATAGATGAGTTAATATAGGCAGTAGCATAGCTTTTACAACTGTTATTCTACCTATAGGTGTTAGGTTGCGTCTTTTCCAATACAGTATGCTATTTTTTATATTTTGTAGTTTTTCCTTGAAGTTTAAATCATACATCTTCTTTAAGTCAACATCAAAATTTAGGCCTAATAACTTGAATTGGGTATCACCCCATGAAAGTTTCCATCTTGTTTTAATTGACCTAGTACTGTATTTAAGGGAGCCTAACCATATTAACTTTGTTTTGTCAAAGTTTATTTTGAGGCCGGATATCAATGAGTATCTATGTAGCGTGTTTAGGGCAGAGTTCAATGATATATCGGTTCCATCTAATAATAAAGAAGTATCATCTGCGAACTGAGAAATCTTATATTCCTTATCATCAATATGTATTCCTTTGATATTTTTGTTCTGTCGTAGTTGTATTGCTAAAATTTCCGAACATAGAATAAAAAGATATGGTGATATTGGATCCCCTTGTCTGCAACCCCTTTCAACTTTGAAGAAGTTTGAAAGATATCCATTTAGTTGTACACAGACTTCTGTATTATTCAAGAACAGTTTGATCCACTTTTTGAACATATTACCAAATTTAAAAAAATTGAGAGTTTTTTCTATGAAATTAAAAGATATTGAATGGGGGTCGTTTATCATGATTGAAAGAAGGGGTTGTTTATCATGATTGAAAGAGGTGGTCGTTTATCATGATTGAAAGAGGGTGTTTTTATCATGATTGCAAGAGGGTGTCGTTTATCATGATTGAAAGAGGGGTTTGTTTATCATGATTGAAAGGGGTGGTCATTTATCATGATTGAAAGAGGTGGATGTTATCATGATTGAAAGAGGGGGTCGTTTATCATTATTGAAAGAGGGGGTCGTTTATCATGATTGAAAGAGGGGATGGTTTATCATGATTGAAAGAGGGGTGGGGTCGTCTATCTTGATTGAAAGAGGGGGTCGTTTATCATGATTGGATGAGGGGCTATTCATCATACTTTGAGACAGGGGGATTCGTTTGACATGATCAAGTTGTGAATTCCACTTCACTTCTCATCATTCCAGCTTTATTATAGTAAATTACTGATCAAAATAAATACTAATATCTGTTACATTCCTTTCTACAGCATGTTGTATAAAAAACGGATAATTTAGCATATCATTGTCTCATTAATAATAATAAATACAATTTGAGGCACCTAGCTTGTGTTTTATTTTGATTTGCTTAATAAACACAATTCATCATCAATCTTGTACCAATCTTGTGTTTTGCAATATCATCTCTAATAACTATACACAAATTGTCTAAGAAATTTAGGATCTGTCAAGAGTTGTCTTTGGGGATCAGCTTTTTTTAAACGAGTCTCGAAAACAAAAGACAGTTAATTAGGGCGAGCCTTTGGGGAGCTTAATAATTTTTTTAGTGAAGAGTTTAAGAAATGTTGATCTCAAAAACTACGAACGACAGATTCTTTTTACCACATTACCATAGTTACTGCTTCAAAACTACGGCAGAAGTCACAAATTGAAGACGGCAATGTTACGTTTCGCGCTGAAAAACTTGTGACGTCATGATTTGTAATCACACGTGATGGAGAACATTGTTAAATTCTTGATAACAATATATATTATATATTTATCCGGTTCCTGAAAGGAAGATCAAGTTTTTGGTTATGATACATCAGTCAGCCCAGAAAAACTTTAATTACTACTTTAATTATTATAATGATAATAATAATAATAACTTTATTTTAAGAGGCAACATAGTTGGGCAAGCCCAGTCTTCCCAGTGAGTCTCTTGAAAAATCACAAACTGGTTAAGTGACTCGCTGCTCAGTACAATTTTAAGAAAGGGTGTTTAAAACACAAAAAAAGTTTTGTATAGTAGAATTATTAAATGTGATGATTGTTTATCTGATAATGTTTCATGTGTAGATTACCTCTTGTGTTTCTCAAATTGTTTTATCTACTGGTACCAATAAAATTCTAAGCCAAAAATTTAGTAACTGACAGTTATGTACCAAAGGTTATTACATAACGGCTTTGGTGCTTATTGTTTCGGTGAGGAAATTGGGTTTGATTTACATGACGTTCTAGGACTCTAGAATGTTAGGTCTTTGTGTTGAAATATCAGTTTCTGCAATATCAGTATTATCTAATTGAACAAAAAGGTTATCCGAAAATGTTGCTAAATTGTGGTGTGTTATCATGTTTATGGACAACTTTGCTTTACTTTTCTTGCTTTAGGGTAATTTGGTTTCTTTTTTTCAGTCATTAAACCGGTCTATTTATGTTTGATTCTTGGCGTTCAGAGAAATGCTGGAATCTTAATGATTTGTTGGTTTGAATTAATTTCAAGTTCATAGCACATGTAAATATTGTATAAAACAGAAAAGAGAACAGTATTACGTAACATTTCAAAAACAATGAATATGATTTTACCGTAAATGATTGTATTTGTGATTTGAAACACTAGAAAATAGACTTATTATGACCATGATCTTTATGTAAGTTAAAAAGTGACATGCTGTTCGAAAGAAAATAGATTTTGTTTGTCAACGTGCAGATGTGTTCCCTTCATTGATTTTTGCAAATCATTATAACGATGACATTTTCTGCCGCTGTTGTCTGCTAGTTTCAGCACATTTCTTTAAGGATGCTGTCTTCTGCCGCTGTTGTCTGCTAGTTTCAGCACATTTCTTTAAGGATGCTGTCTTCTGCCGCTGTTGTCTGCTAGTTTCAGCACATTTCTTTAAGGATGCTGTCTTCTGCCGCTGTTGTCTGCTAGTTTCAGCACATTTCTTTAAGGATGCTGTCTTCTGCCGCTGTTGTCTGCTTGTATCAGCACATTTCTTTAAGGATGTTGTCTTCTGCCGCTGTTGTCTGCTTGTATCAGCACATTTCTTTAAGGATGCTGTCTTCTGTCGCTGTTGTCTGCTAGTTTCAGCACATTTCTTTAAGGATGCTGTCTTCTGCCGCTGTTGTCTGCTAGATTCAGCACATTTCTTTAAGTATGTTGTCTTCTGTGGCTGTCAAATCGCTGTCAGCGGGTATTAGGCACTTCATGTTGACTGGCACATTTTGTTGTTTATGCAGATTAGTACCAACATTTCTCGACTGGTACATTTTGTTGTTTATGCAGATTAGTACCAACATTTTTCATATTCAGCTAATTGTTAATTCCTATCTGACAGTAATATGTACCTTGATGATATTAATAATTCATGATTGAAGTGGGCATTTATAAATACAAAGTCCTTTTCTAGTCATACATTTATATGAAAGTAAGTAGGACAACTCTGCAATGTATCTTGAAATATGCTATGTAGAGTTCTTTCCCTTATATTAGCAGTGTTATTTGTATTGGCATCTATTTAGTCTTGTCCTATGTCAGATTCTGCTTCTGAAACTAATCAATTAGAGCCTATAGAAATGATTGTGTCAAATTTATTGTTGTTAATCTCAGATCATGGAAATTGTCTTGTTCTGAAAAATGTTTTAGATTATGCCAGTTGTTGTCAGATCATGCAACTTGTCAGAATGAAGAGGGTGTTGTCAGATTGTGAAGGGTGTTGTCAGATAGTGGAGGGTGTTGTCAGACTGTGGAGGGTGTTGTCAGATTGTGGAGGGTGTTGTCAGATTGTGGAGGGTGTTGTCAGATTGTGGAGGGTGTTGTCAGATTGTGGAGGGTGTTGCCAGATTGTGGAAGTTGTTGTCAGTGTGTGGAGAGTGTTGTCAGATTGTGGAATTTGTTGTCAGTGTGTAGAGAGTGTTGTCAGATTGTGGAAGTTGTTGTCAGTGTGTGTTGTCAGTTTGTGGATGTTGTTGTCAGATTGTGGAGTGAGTTGTCAGATTGTGGAAGTTGTTGTCAGTGTGTGGAGAGTGTTGTCTTTGTGTGGAGTGTGTTGTCAGATTGTGGAAGTTGTTGTCAGTGTGTGGAGAGTGTTGTCAGATTGTGGAGTGAGTTGTCAGTGTGTGGAGAGTGTTGTTAGATTGTTGAGTGAGTTGTCAGTGTGTGGAGAGTGTTGTTAGATTGTTGAGTGAGTTGTCAGTGTGTGGAGAGTGTTGTCAGACTGTGGAAGATGTTGTCTGCACCCTACAGCTAAATAAGATTCACTGTTACCTATCTGTTGTATCTGACTTCAAAAACAATATTTTAGCGAGTCCCTCACCTCTGTCAGTTTATTGATGAATGGTTTAGAAACTTTATTCAGAAACTGTTTGAAATAATATATTGATAGATTATAACCTCTCGAGTGTATGCTTGTATAAACTGAACTGACGTGTTATATATTGAATTTGTTTAAAAGCTGTCACATTTGAAAGTAAACTCACAAAAAGCTGCAAAAGAAACTTAATGCTATTGTATCTATTAATTAAATATTTCATTAATATTTAATTTATTATATTGATTCTTGAGATCAGCTCGATATATTCATTTGCCGATATATTCATTTACCGATATTTATATTTGCTGTCTAAAGTCTGGTGTAACATGTTTTCTTTACTGCATAACGTGTCAAAAGTGACTCTCCCTTTGAACTTTGATAGGCCTACAAGCTCTAATTTAGGAATGTAGAATTATGTTCATTGTAAAAAGTTTTCTTCAGTATACATCCTTGATGGCATCGTAACACTTGGAATGGGAAATGATATCGTAGAACTTTGATGTAGTTTGGGCATTTCAATTCATTTTACAATCGACCACTTTCATATGTTCAGCGCATGATATGCCTGGAATGACATTGGATTTTAGCGTTTCTGAAAGTCTAAATTATAAACACCATACATAGTGTACTTAAAGTATGAATTAAAAAATATTTCAAAATTAATAGCCTTTTTTTGTGATATATTATAATTATTTAGTTCATTGACTTGCAGCTTAAGAATAAGGTGTTTTCAATATTGATCCGCGACTATGAAAAAGCCATCAATAAGTTTAGTTAAAGTATTTCTTTTTAAATATGCCCATGTAAAGTTGGACCGAATCGCCATTGAAATGTGCTCTGGATTATAACTATACGAAATAATTTTTTTTATATCATGCGTTTTTCCCCAATAGATGTTCAATACCTATATGAATAGATTTTAATAGAGTTCAGAACTGTAAAAAAGTTGCGTTGATAAATATTTAATAAATATTTTATGGTTTTATTATGAGTTAAAATAAGCTTGTGACTGAAACGAATTAAGGTTTTATTTATTTTGAATTCACTGTACATGTATATTGTGACATCCGTATACTTGAAATAAATAATCTTTGAGTTTATGATCTAGTCCTAGATGTTTTCTTAGTAACATGTTGTCGTAAAAAGAACGTGGAATATTAAAGACAGTGTTATTCTAAATATTTTCGTGGTTTAAATTTATTAAATATATTTATTTATAGGTGTCAATAAATGAGTGTGATATGGATATAAAATGGAAATACTGAGTGTTATTTAAAAATTGTTTTGGAATTGTTATAATGTATAGGGCGTATGTTTTGAAACAGAAATCCCTAGTAATGTCAAGGTCAAATCACCTTGAAGAACGTCATGTTGAGTTCAGCCCATCAACTCCAAATAGAAATATGCATGAGAACACAGAAAATAGTTCTGTGCACGAGTTCTCGGATCGCCAAAAGATAACATATCGGCATTCAGTTCCGGCGATCAGTTACAGGTACAAGCACTAGGGGCCACTATGGGTGTGTTGATTTGGGATATCCTAAAGGCAACATTAGACAACATAATTGCGCTTTCACTACTCCTGATTTTAACTAAAGGTTCAAAATTTCAGCAAAAGTGAATACTGTACTGTTGGATTTTTTTTAACATGGTTTGATTTTGAACTAATTCACAACCCTGCCCAAGTGGCAATAATATAACTGTCCAAAATATCATTTGCGAAATTACCGCTTTTGAGTACAGCGACCATTATCTTCTGGATTTTAATTATTTGTCAGAGGTTTCAGTAAAAGAAATTTTTTATTTCTTGGTCTATTAGTCCAAAATGTGTAACTTTTTTGAAATCTTCATGTTCTTGTATTATTATCAACCAACAGAAAAAAAAACTTGATGTTGAGTAAATTAGAAGGTGCTGCTGGACTTCTGTTTTTGTTTGAAAATTTCAGAAGAGTTAAAGTTCTTGTTTGTCAACCTGGATCTGTTTTTCTGTGATTTGTGATGTTGCTTTAATGTGGTGGTATTGTATACCCGTAGCTTGAATTAGATGGTTGCTGAGTTTGTATCATGAAATGTGAAAAGGGGTTGTTGAAGAAGGGTTAGTGCTCATGAGAAGTTTGGGCACTTTGGAAAGATGGAAACTTAAATGTTGTTTAATTTAAAGTGTATAGAGCTATATCTGACGATATTTTTTTTTAAAATTCAAAAACTGAAAAACAAATATACTTTCATATCCATTAGATCATTTTTAGCTTCAGCTTTAACAGAAACTCTCTCTGTGATTTATTGGACATGCAAATTGTCCGTTTCCATACAAAAGTGTTCTAGAACACCCTATGAAATTATAAGAATTGTCTATTTTTCGACGATTGAATCAAAGTACACGGAACCCATCCAAAGTTTTAATTTGCAATTAAGGTAATCTAGTAACATACTAAAAACAATGCAAGTAATTATTTTGATATTAAATGACCGGCCAGATATAGCTAAATACACTTTAAATGTTGTTTTAGTTTGTCGCGTGAAATTGTTCACAATTTTGATATAAATTAAATGATGGTAAGACTGGATTTGCAAACAAACAGTTTTGTTAGTATTCAGCAATGATGTTTTTTAGTGTCCAAAAAGAAAATTATTTAAATTCTTCTTCTTTTTTTCTATTTCATATGCTGTGTTCTACTTGAATTGGTGTCAAATAGGTAAGCTATTTTTGCTCTTATCTGAGTTTCAATATTATCAATGTGATGTAAAACAATGTCCTCCTAGAACAGCTGAGATGCCTGGTTAAATATTGTCTGGAAAATATATTGTTTTGTTTGAAATGTATGATCCCTTTACCTGGTGGTATCGTAACCACATTATTATATAAAAGTAGGTACCATAATTTGTCCCTGGCTTTCAGAACAGAAATGAAAACCAACTCTTTATATCCAGTACTCAGACAACTATTGTAATTGTCTCCCTTGGATTATTCTGTGATAAAAGGGAGGTTACTCGTGTATGACTATTTGATATGAATATTTAAGTCACTTCCCTTTAATCTACAAAAAAGAAAACACAGACCCTGCTAATAATTGAAAAAGCTGGCTGTTTTATCAGATTTCAATTTCCATTAAGTTTTATTCTGTTTCTTTTTGAATTTACTATTTAAGATATATATGTTATCTAATAAAATTACCTATTTATAAGCTGTCTGTTAAGTCTGTCGGTTTTTAGATAAACGTTTAGCAGCAAAAAAATAAAATCTATGTATAATATGTCATTCTGTGCGTATGTTTGTAACCTGTTTCAGCATTCCAAATCCTTCCAGAATTTCTATGCGCATATTTACCTTACAAACGTATTTCGTTATCCGTTTACTGCCAAATTACAGGAAGAAATTCAAAGAACATTTTCTTGTTATTCTTGGAATTTGTATGAATACGTGCATAGTATTCTCAAAATGGCAGTTGTGGCGTCAAAGTTGTGGTAGTAACAGTTTTTTCTGCAGCTTTTCAGGTATCAGGTATACTATATTTCTAAATCGTGCAAAAATGAATGAATCATTACTGAGTTTTGCCGATGCAAGTATATATATACTGCTATTACTAGCTGTGTAATTAGTATAAAGTCAAACCTGTGTGAGAGACCACCTGAGGACTGAGGCCATATCAAGGGCTTTGAGCAAATCTAGGGTAACTACATCACTTTCTAGAGGCATGTACTGTAACAATAGTTTTGCACTTGGTCCTTGAAAAATACATTTACAAAACATGTCTGCAATAATAAAAGACCTACAATTTTATCTCCTACCTGAAAATATTCATTGATGTTTAATCTGCTAATATCAGATCACTTGCCCTCAATGACCACTTTTGTTATCTCTAGGGGTGGTCTTTTAAGACAGGTTTCTCTGTATGTTATCAATGAAGATATTCAGATGTATTTTGCTATCTCTAGGGGTGGTCTTTTAAGACAGGTTTCACTGTATGTTATAATGAAGATATTCAGAGGTATTTTGCTGCTTCTACAAGTGGTCTTTAAAGACAGGTTTCACTGTTTTGAGCGATTCATTGGAAGGCATTTTTGAATGAGATATTGGGAGACTTGATATATTCTCTCACATTATATGCACATAGATATCTCTGGCATTATCTTGCAACTGTTTGTAAATATGTCTTATTTCTGCTATTAGGTCTGGATTTATTATCACTATGTGGAGACGTATATTGTATATTCTACGTAGACCCGTACATTAGAATATACGTCAGACCAGATGTACTATACACGTCAGACCAGATGTACTATACACACGTCATTCAATGTATGCTGATAACATCCCACCTGTGACATCAAATACACATTGTTGGGAGGTTTTAACTATAACATCGTCATCAGTTGAGAAATTGATTATCCTTTCCGAGCCTGGGTTGAAAAAATTAAGTTTTTTTCTTAATTAAGTGAAATGTGTTTCCTTTGTTTTCGGAAACAGAGCGATATAGATGCTCATTTGCAGTAATTTCCTTCTTTTTTAGCTCACCTGTCACAAAGTGACAAGGTGAGCTTTTGTGATCGCTCTTCGTCTGTCGTCCGTCCGTCCGTTCACAATTGCTTGTGAACACACTAGAGGTCACAAATTTAGCCTGATCATTATGAAACTTGATCACAATGATCATCTCAATAAAATCTAGGTCAAGTTCGATATTGGGTCATCTGGGGTCAAAAACAAGGTCACTAGGTCAAATCAAAGGAAAACCTTGTGAACACATTAGAGGTCACAATTTGAGCCTAATCTTTATTAAACTTGATCACAATGATCATCTCCGTAAAATCTAGGTCAAGTTCGATATTTGGTCATCTGGGGTCAAAACTAGGTCACTAGGTCAAATCAAAGGAAAACCTTGTGAACACATTAGAGGTCACAATTTGAGCCTAATCTTTATGAAACTTGATCTTAATGATCATCTCCATAAAATCTAGGTCAAGTTCGATATTGGGTCATCTGGGGTCAAAAACTAGGTCACTAGGTAAAATCAAAGGAAAACCTTGTGAACACATTAGAGGTCACAATTTGAGCCTAATCTTTATGAAAACTTAATCACAATGATCATCTCTGTAAAATCTAGGTTAAGTTTGATATTGGGTCATCTGGGGTCAAAAACTAGGTCACTATGTCAAATCAAAGGAAAACCTTGTGAACACATTAGAGGTCACAATTTGAGCCTAATCTTTATGAAACTTGATCACAATGATCATCTCCATAAAATCTAGGTCAAGTTCGATATTGGGTCATCTGTGGTCAAAAACTAGGTCACTATGTCAAATCAAAGGAAAACCTTGTGAACACATTAGAGGTCACAATTTGAGCCTAATCTTTATGAAACTTGATCACAATGATCATCTCTGTAAAATCTAGGTCAAGTTCGATATTGGGTCATCTGGGGTCAAAAACTAGGTCACTAGGTCAAATCAAAGGAAAACCTTGTGAACACATTAGAGGTCACAATTTGAGCCTAATCTTTATGAAACTTGATCACAATGATCATCTCCATAAAATCTAGGTCAAGTTCGATATTGGGTCATCTGGGGTCAAAAACTAGGTCACTAGGTCAAATCAAAGGAAAACCTTGTGAACACATTAGAGGTCACAATTTGAGCCTACTCTTTATGAAACTTGATCACAATGATCATCTCTGTAAAATCTAGGTCAAGTTCGATATTGGGTCATCTGGGGTCAAAAACTAGGTCACTAGGCCAAATCATTGAAAAACCTTGTGAACACATTAGAGGTCACAATTTGAGCCTAATCTTTATGAAACTTGATCACAATGATCATCTCTGTAAAATCTAGGTCAAGTTCGATATTGGGTCATCTGGGGTCAAAAACTAGGTCACTAGGCCAAATCATTGAAAAACCTTGTGAACACATTAGAGGTCACAATTTGTGACTAATCTTTATGAAAATTGATCACAATGATCATCTCTATAAAATCTAGGTCAAGTTCGATATTGGGTCATCTGGGGTCAAAAACTAGGTCACAAGGCCAAATCATTGAAAAAGCTTGTGAACACACTAGAGGTCACAATTTGAGACTAATCTTTATGAAAATTGATCACAATGATCATCTCTATAAAATATACGTCAAATTCGATATTGGGTCATCCGGGGTCAAAAACTAGGTCACAAGCCTTTGAAGGCCAAATCATTGAAAAAGCTTGTGAACACATTAGAGGTCACAATTTGAGCCTAATCTTTATGAAACTTGATCACACTGATCATCACTAAAAAAATTTGGTCAAGTTCGATATTGGGTCATCCGGAGTCAAAAACTAGGTCACGAGTCCAAATCATTGAAAAAGCTTGTGAACACACTAGAGGTCACAATTTTGACCTTATCTTTATGAAACTTGATCACAATGATCATCATTATAAAATTTAGGTCAAGTTTGATATTGGGTCATCTGGGGTCAAAAACTAGGCCACGAGGCCAAATCATTGAAAAATCTTGTGAACACACTAGAGGTCACAATTTTGACTCTATCTTTATGAAACTTGGTCACAATGTTTATCTCTATAAAATCTAGGTCAAGTTAGATACTGTGTCATTTGGGCCAAAATCTAGGTCACTAGGCCAAACAGGTGAGCGACCCAGGGCCCTTTGGACCCTCTTGTTTAAAGTATTGTAATGCATCAGTCGGTAGCATCCACAGCCCCCCGCCCCCAGCTGGAACGAGCGGTGATTTTTACTTTGGAGTTGTCAAAACCCCTGCAATTCCCCTGCCCTGTGGGTATGGTAAAATCTCCAGTATTTCCCTGCCCCTGACAACTTAATCTTGTCTGCAGAGTATTGGTGCTGAGAAATAATCCTCAACATTTCCCCGGCAGTGTTTGGGGAAGCTGGGAGGTAAAAAACACAGCCGTTTCTCCTGCTATCCACCACACAGGGTAGGGGGCCGTGGATGTAACATAAAAGACACTTCAAAAGACTTTAAATCAATATTTTGATAACGTTTATTAACATTTACAGCAAATATTTCCATCAGTATTCTGTTATTTTGGATGTGGTTTCTTTTTCTTTGTCCCAGTCAGTATCAAGTGGTTCATTATAGTTACACCAGTGACGTTCATAGACTAATAACTGTTAATCTTTGGACAATTTGTTAACTCTTGTGTTTTTCCTAATAACAATTTGCGTACAATGACGAATAAGCTCAGAATATTCTTGTGTACGAAGGTCAATGTTACTGTACCATACCAGGAAACAGCATAGCACCCCATCAAGGTCCTGCATGTCATTGGACAAATTACTGACCATGATAATGTCAAGTTGTAACGGTCATCATATACATCATGTAGCACAGTCAGGACACACTGGTCATGGTGATGGTCGAGATTAATGTTCCATTCTTAACCATCCAGATTGAAATATCATATTGTTTTAAGGTCCCACTGTAGGTTAACAGTATTTCAGTCATATGGAGACTATTATACCCAGCATGTGCCTCCGTACCTCAGTAGATAGTTTGCTTGTCCTCTAATCTGGACCCAGTTCAAATCCGAGTGGAGACACACATATGCCTGTCGTATTTCAGCAGAGAGCTAACTGGCAAATAAAGGCTATGCTTGGCTTTTTTGCAGCATCTTTAACAAGGTTATCAGTATTTCAGTCATATTGAGACTATACCCAGTCACATTATCCTTAGACAGTTTTCTGGAACTTTAACCATTCTGATCATAAGGAAGACGTACCCGTTCATCAGGCTGGTATGTCAGTGCCTCGGATCAAACCTGAGAAATTGCACAGTCACAGCAGAATGATCCTCTGATCCAAATAAATACAGCCTAGTTCAGGTCAGGTTTATATCAGATGCATTCGCTCACAAAGTGTCTCTGCAAGTGGATAAATTAATTTTTAATTTCCTTAAAGCAGATAACATTGATTATGTCGTCAGAATCGCTTCGTCGGGCCATTACTATGTCAAGATGGCTCAATATTTGGAGTAAAAAAACATTGTAGAACAATTACATACAGAAGATGAATTATTCCGCTTTTGTTGCATTCATTGACCTAAAATTTTGTCCTCTCGTTTGTAGAGTATTTACATAATCAGACAACATACTGGCACACAAAGTCTCGTTTGTGAATAATTGTGCAACATGCTTATAATACAAATCGTCCTAGTTGTGAATATAATACACCCACACCAAAACGCTTTTATGTTAAGCGTTAGGTCTTGGTTTCTGAAACCTTGCTACCTATTAAAAAAAACAAAGTAGTTTCAAAAAAACACTGCCTGACTGAGAACCATATACTGTAAAATCATTTAATTTCGTTGGGACGAAATTTCGTGGTTTTGGTAAAAAAGACAACTTCGATGGCACTCGAATTCGTGGATTTTGGATTTCAGGTAACAAAACAAGGGTCAAAATCAATGTTCGTTGGGATTATAGTTCGTGGTTGAAGTTAACCACGAAATCCACGAAATTTAATCCCCCACAAAAATTAATGATTTTACAGTTGTTGCATTAAAACACCCGAGTGGTATTACCCACCGAAAAGGTATTATATGACTAGAATCGGTAAACTTCAGGTTTAGGAATCAGGTTCACTTCCAGTCTTGGACTGGTTAAATTCAAGTATTAACCAACCTGTCTGCCGAATTATTATAGTAGTAATTGACTATAAGGTAGTAATTGACTACATTGACTATAAGGTAGTAATTGACTATAAGGTAGTAATTGACTATAGAAGTCTTAGTACAGATAATGTAAACCCATTATTATATGGGGAATGTAATTGTATTTCCCAAGGTGTATGATGAGACCTGATAATCTAATAGTGAACAGGCAAAAATAATCAGTTCTTAAGGTAATTCAATTCTTGCATCATTTCTGCATTACAAAGTCTGTAAAATATTTATAACATACACTATTACAGCAATTCATACTTTTGTCACAGACGGGTTTCTGATCATTCATAAAAAATGTAGATTTTAAATTAACTAGTTGGCTGTGGCCTAAACAAAGTGCTATGTAGGGCTTTCCATGGTAGGTTATCCATGGCTCCTATATTTAATTGAACGGAAGGTAACTGAATGAAGTCCTAACAAGATGCGGTGGCTGCGGGGTTGCCTTCATATCACTTAGAAACGCAGATCCCTACTAGGCTGAGAACTAAAAACGTATTGATCCAAAACTGCATGCGCAGACCAAGGGGATCTATATTGTTTTTGACTACCACGTATAATGTGGAGGTTGAGAAAATTCCCATTCGAGTGTGGGGTTGTGGTGTTCTCAGGACAAGTGGCATATGCAATGAATGTGCAGTTGCCGTAACCTGTTTTGCTGACAAGATGTTTGTATGCGACCTATAGCTTGTCTATGCTGGTGTGTTACGACTAGTGTGTTTGGGATACTCTCCAATTATGTTATTCTGGTGGCATCCCCCGATGGCCCTCAAATGGGGTCAATTCGGAATAATGGTACTGAATGAAGTCGTTCGGTAGCGATTTGCTTTGGCAACGGACACCAGAAATATCATTGAAACTGATAACATGAAAAAGTGCTCTTCAACTTAATTTGAATGATGAAAATTGGACGTAACCAATATAGTGTATTGTCACATTTACAGTAGTTTCCATCTGCCTAACTGTCACTATTGAGTATATCATGCTGGTCATCGAATTGATGTGTTTGCCCAAGAGCACTGAATTGATGTGCCACTCCATCAAGCCTAATAGCACTGAATTGATGCGCCACTCCATCAAGCCTAATAGCTGAATTGATGCGCCACTCCATCAAGCCTAATAGCACTGAATTGATGCGCCACTCCATCAAGCCTAATAGCTGAATTGATGCGCCACTCCATCAAGCCTAATAGCTGAATTGATGCGCCACTCCATCAAGCCTAATAGCACTGAATTGATATGCCTGAACCTTGCCAGACAGCACTTATTTGACGGACCTCACCAGATAACATGTGTACTTGTTGGTTATTGCAGGTACCAGGGTAATGCAGTACTGGTTAGCATATAACAGTCTAGCAAATCTTGTTAAGTGAATCGTGTTCCGACTTACTGTCATAATTGAAAACTGTTGAGAAACCTCATTAAACCCTAATAAACATTGTTGACAGTTCCAGAATGTATATATAATTGGTACAAGAACATTACCATTATTTCTAACAAAGTACTTGCTTATATTTTAGAGCCAACAGTGATGAATACTTTTTTGACAGCCCGCAGCAAGAAGCACTATATTTGTTTCCGCTGATTGTTTGCTTGATAATTTCTAGTTATTCATGGAATTAATATCTTAGATTTGTAAATAAGTCTGCATCTACATGAAATATCTATGTATTAATGTCTGTTATGTCTTCATTTATTCCAGAATGTAATGTGTGCCTATAATATATATTGATATCCCTATAGCTACTGAATATTTGAGGGACATTTATGGAGCATTGATTTATTGTAACGATACATTATTATGCACACGGCTCAGAATAAATGTATAAAATTATATAGCGTTTTGAGGACTGTATTACCTTGATATTGAAAGGAAAATAAACATAGCATTTTTTATTTGCTGTTAGCACGGTAGTCAATCCTGATACTTCTCAGTTCTGTTGGAGAATTGTACTGTTTTCATAATGGCTATTATGAAACTGAGAACCAATGTACCACACATCTTCAGTCCAAGTATGTTCTGTTCCCTCTCAGACATATGAAAACTGTACAATTCTCCAACGAAACTTAGAATTTTAGTTTAGGGATCAGTAACTACAGTACTTCATCTTTAGAGGTGATGCCACTCTTCAAAAATTAGAAAGGATTGTGCCCCTTTAATTTATCAGTAAATATATGAAGAATCTGTGGAGGAAAGGGTTAATGTGTTTATCATATTAGAGTCATTGAGAAACTACTAAAACACCTAGGCAAATATTTTCTTTGTTACATTCTGGGTGTATGATTTTCTCATGCTTATTTTGGTCATTTCTAAAATGTTCACAGATTCAATTTTAAGTGCCTCTGTGTTGCTACAGGCATTAAGTAAATTATGTTGTAGCACAGCTTTTGAAGTCATAGATAATGATATAAATACCTGTATATAGTATTCATATAATAAATTTATTCATGATTCCTGATGTTAGCACTGAGCTGAAAGCTTAGAATAAATGGTACTAGGCACTTAATTAGCAATTTTTTTTCCAACTTGAGATTCAAGTGGTTTATAAGCGGAACTTATTGATTAACATGGCTTATTATGGTATATTAGGACAATTTGGCTTGTTTTAAGGTTGTGCTAATGGCTAGTATAGGGTGTAATTGTGTAAATTTGAGCGGGGGGGGGGGTCTTGTTACAGTTGTGACATGCTCATGTCGTGTTAAATGACTTGTTGAATTGGGTTCAGATTCATTTACTTGCAATGCAAGCAATAGTGTGTTTAGAGGACATTTGAGGAAACAGTAACATGGTATCTGTTGACAGATGGTCGTTCTAAACAGGTTAAATATCATTTTGAAAGACGGTCTTTGTAAATGATTTACTTGATGACCTTTGACAGACTGGCTTTGTAATAGCAGTGGTCCTTTACTCAGGTCTGAATGTACATTTTATTTCTTGGTGATGCAATAATTCATCTCAAGTCAGCAAAACTTACAACAAATGTATACCACAGAAATCTACGGAATACCATTAGGGCCATCGTGGTTACACATTAAAATCCAGAGGGCGACAATGCGATAGTGCGATAGTACGATGGCGACAATGCGATAATACGATGGCGACAATGCGACAGTACGATGGCGACAATGCGACAACGTGATAGTACGATGGCGACAATGCGATAGTCATATCGTACTGTCGCCATCGTACTATCGCATTGTCGCCATCGTACTATCGCGTTATCGTACTGTCGTCATTGTATTATCGCATTGTCGCCATCGTACTATCGCATTGTCGCCATCGTACTATCGCACTGTCGCATTGTCGTCATCGTACTGTCGCATTGTCGTCTATCGCCTTCCGGTACACATGCGCACATCGTATTTTTTCCTAGATGGAGCCACTTTTAAAAATACTTTACAGGTCGGGATATAGTTTAGTCTTATTTTTAAATCAAAGATATTCAACTCAAACTTGGAATACTTGTTCACCATCACCACCTCCACCTTACTATGAAGGCCCATAACCCTAGCTCCCCTTCTTTTGGAGTTATGCCCCCTTTATACTTGTAAAATAGCAAAAAAAACAAGGTTAAAGTTTTGACAAACTTATATAACATCATTACTAACAAATATATTTAACTCAAACTTGGAATACTTGTTCACCATCACAACCTCTACCTTACTGTAAAGGCCCATAACCCTAGCATCCCTTGATTTGGAGTTATGCCCCTTTTATACTTGTAAAATGGAAAAAAAACAAGGTTAAAGTTTTTACAAACTTGAATAACTTCATTACTATCAAAGAAATTCAACTCAAACTTGGAATACTTATTCGGAAGGCGATAGACGACAATGCGACAGTACGATGACGACAATGCGACAGTGCGATAGTACGATGGCGACAATGCGATAGTATGATGGCGACAATGCGACAACGCGATAGTACGATGGCGACAATGCGATAGTACGATGGCGACAGTACGATATGACTATCGCATTGTCGCCATCGTACTATCGCGTTGTCGCACTGTCGCCATCGTACTATCGCATTGTCGCCATTGTACTATCGCGTTGTCGCATTGTCGCCATCGTACTGACGCATTGTCGCCATCGTATTATCGCATTGTCGCCATCGTACTATCGCATTGTCGCCCTCTGGATTTTAATGTGTAACCACGATGGCCCTAACGGTATTCCGTAGAAATCTGATGTTTAATAAATCCAGGAAGTTATTCAGAAATAGCTTAGAGTATGGAATCCTGGATTCCTTATATCAATATACCACTTTCACTCATCTTGGTTTGTTGCCCGGGCACTTCATCGAAACACCCTGAACCATTTGGAAATATTTAAGTCACGCCTAGCATAGCCTTTATTTGCTTTATTAGGACCCAACTGGTTTTCAACCAGAGGGGACTATCGGTTTGCCCTCCGTCCGTCAGTCTGTCAATCTCTCTGTCAATAAAATCACGATCCTGCCATAACTCTAACAGTTTTCAAGCTAGGTTTTTAGGCGCGCGATTTCGCGCCAGACTATTACAATCCTAAAAAATGAAATCCACTAAGATGAATTTACTCCCGAAACTGACAACACAGAATCTATACACTCAATGCAAATAGTTCCTCCTCATTAATCAGTTTTGCAAGATAAGAACATTCAACTTTCTTTGTTTCATTTATTCTGTTCGATTGTACAATATTAGTTTCTTCTTGAAATGGAAGGAAATTGTATGAAATTAAAAGAAAAGGTGTTTAAAGGCGTTGATAATTATAACTACGCGTTACGAACGCGATATAGGGCGGCGCATCAATGATTTTATTATGTTAAATTATTTAGGTCAACATTCTCCAACGAGATCGTGGTCGAGTGGTTGAGCAACTCGCTTAGTAATTTTCTGATGCTAAGGTCCAGCGATCGAATCACGGCGGCTCCAAATTTTTAATATTTTTTTGTTAAGTCCAGCACTTACCTCTCTTTCGACTTAGAAAACCACTTGATGTTATATTACTTGAAAAGCTATTGTTCCTTAGCAGTTCGCCAGCCCGTCAGTACTTTCAGTACTTTGATTTAAACTTGGATCAATAAGGAGAATATGCATGTCTGATTATTTTATATTTGAACAAAAATTGTGGTTACCATGGCAACAGAAACATTGACAACCTGAAAACCAGGTTGGGGACTTGCAATTCCTAATTACTTGTTTCTACTGAAATATGGCGGGCATATATATGTGCCTCCACCCGTATTTGACCCGGTTCGCCAGATTATATGGCAAGCACACTAACCACTGCTTGCACATACTGGTATGAGTAAATTTTTTACTGCTTACAGATAACTATAGTTTGGCTATTTTGACCTGATCCTGACCTTTATGCAAGAATATATTACAAGGTTCTTGCTTTGACTATATCAATTTCAGCAAGCGAATCGTGCAATATCGGCATTTAAGATTTGTGTTTGTATTACACCTCGAGCGTCTTTGTGATACTCCCCGATTATGAAAACATACAATCGGTGTTGTAAACGTTGGCAATATATAGACTGTTAAATTATGGTAATCAATAGGTCAGGCTCATGCCAATGTGGCCAAGCAATATGTGTGCTTTAGTAGCACTGACACTTACACACCTGAATTTTGATTTTCTCTTGAGATTCAGAAGGACTTGAAGAGACTAAATTCCATTATCAAGTGTTCTTGAATGTATCGAGTATAGTAATCAATTCCTCAGACAAAGTTAATTGATGAAAACGATCAAGGATTATGTAGGCTTTTAGATAAAACATTAAACAGATGTATTAGGTTTAATGTTCTAGAATACAGGATGCATGCGTACATTTGTGGGAATCTATTGTATCGATGTGTGCTGTTTACTAGGAATGTCAGTCATCGGGATAAGGACAAAATCCCCACTTGATATAAATCCCTAACTGATCATTATTGTCAAGGTTGATAAAATCCCCAGCATTGGATTGACAAAATCACCAGCATTGGGTTGACAAAATCCCCAGCATTGGGTTGACAAAATCCCCAGCATTAGGTTGACAAAATCCCCATCATTCAATTTTCTAGAATCTTTACAATAATTTTCATTTATCTAACCATCCCAAAGACTTAGTAGTAAATTTTAGATGGTTATCTTGGGATTTGAACCCACAACCTCGAGATCAGAAGTCTTGTGTTCTTCTGACTGAGCTTAGTGGGCTGACTAGTGTTTTGCTTGTCGAACATACATGTAATACTTAAGTCTGTCTAACATACCCGATGTTTAGAAAGACAACTCCTCAATCTACTCTTTTTTGTGAATTATTTCCCTTTGCACCCTGACAATCATAGATCAAGCCCAGAAAAAAATCTAGCAATAATTTAAAAAAGTTATGCTATTTGATTGATAAAATATATAATCTAGTCTGGTGACCAAACTAATGCAAAACATGCATATATGCTACAACTCAGCGTTGAAAAAATGGTTTAGAGCTATTAATTACATTGTATTAATTCAAAATTTGATATCACTTATTTAGCAATATTTTATAATTGCAAAATAGTAAATAAGTGATTCCAGGTTCTGGACCATTGAAAAAAGTGATTTATAACCATGGGGATAAAAAATGGTAATTCAGGAGAGTTATTGACCTATTTTCCTGAAATTCCCATAACAGACTTTCTGATCTCATGTATATTGTATATTGCTGGCTTGGAATGAGACTTTCAAGGTCGTAAGTACTACTTACTATCTTATAAGACTAATTTATATTTAACATCAGCATCACAAAGTGCTCCTTACGAGCCTATTTTCATGAAAATCTGACCTTGTCATGTAGACCAAACTGAAGTTGAAACATCTTGTTTTACCATAAGTAAAGAGTATATTTCGTACAGGTTTTTCTTGTTTTCTCAAAATATCAATTTTGTACTTACAACCTTCTCATTCTAAGCCAGCGATTTATACAATTTCCTCATAATGTGCCACAGGTCTTCGACAATACTATTTAGCATGAACTTTGTTGAAAGCTAATTTAGCTCAACATGCTGTTAATGAAAATGATAGTGCTAATAAGAAAATGATAGTGCTAATGAAGTACTTCTTGTTCTTCCCAGAATAAGAATATTACTGGTGAAAGCAAATGCATGGTGAGCCCTATTAGTGTACTGTAAAATCATTTAAGGACGATTTCGGTAGTAATTTCTGCGCATCTTTCTGCGCAAGTGTTACTCTTCATGGAGGAGAATTGCGCGAAACTAAACAATTCAATCTGTCAATCATCTATATTTCATGCCATCGGATTAGTAGGCCTTATCAACAATTTAGTCTTCGTGAGGCCCACTTGAAATTGTCCGATGGAGGTTCAAGATATCTTTGCGCTAATTAACGCGTTTTACTGTCCGTTGGGTTAATTACAACAGAACAAGTTGCCGTATTTCGGACAGTCGACTACGGATCGGCTAGAAATATGTCATAGCATTATGCCATCCAATTATTGGACGTTTAATGGTCACTATAAATCGAGCAGAACATGGAATAAAGATCCAAACAGCTACAGTTGTGGCAAGACCAATGAATCCGACGTTAGGCATAAGAAATAGTGGCAGAGTAGACAGTCAGGCCAGCTTTCGTTTTGAAGTAAGTTATGTCAGTTTGTTTGGCAGTAAATTAAAGTCACAATTCAAGTGTACATGTAGATTTAATTGTCGGTATCAGATTTGATTACTAATAGTATTAGCTTTACAGTTACAACATCCCCACACGAAAACAAAAGGAAAACATGGTTAAAAGCAACACAAATTAACAATATATGGGGACGTTTTCGATAAAATTGGGGACGTTTTCGATAATTGAAAAAATAACTGGGGGAGTGTGGACGTTTTCGATTTTTTGGGGACATTTTCGAGTGATGACGTTTTCGAGTGGGGACGTTCTCACTGGATACCATAGTATTAATACACTAGTCAGTTGCATCAGCGGCCACCAACCACCTGGGATGGGCCTGGATTTATACTTTCGGGTTGTCCAAATCCATGGGCCTGCAGAGGCAGATGATATAAAAATTTTGGTATTGCGCCCGGCCTTTTGACTATTAAATATTATTCCCGTGTATTGTTTTTGGAAAAATCCCATATCCCTTGACTTGCGGAAGAAGCCGGGAGGTAAAACAGGACTGCATGAACCCCGGCTATCCCCCATGGGTCTCCTGGGGTTTGGGGTGAATGCAACTGACCGGTGCATAATAGCCTATTAGGGAAGGAACTTATGTAAGCATCCGGCTATCTCAGTCATCAAGAGCATGTGCCCTGTAAATGAAGGGTCCCTGGTTCGAACCCTGGTCTGGACACATATTTTTTACCCTGTTATGCACCAGTCAGTTGCATCCATGGCCCTCCACCTCTGGGGAATGGCGGGGATTTTAACTTTTTGGTTGACAACCCCCCCGCCCAGCAGTGGACAGCTGGTGGTAAAATCTTTGGTATTTCCCTGCCCCCCCCCCCCCCCTGACAAATCTATAGTGTTCGCAGATATGAGTGTGGGGAATATATCCTCAACATTTCTTCGGCAATGATATAGCGCTTTTTACCGCCCTGTCCCCAGGGTTGGGGTTGTCATGAATGCAATTGACTGATGCATTACATTTTGTGCTCAGCAGTTTTTACCCACCTTTCACCCTAAGAACATCCCATAGAGGTTTCATGATTAATCTTCAAAGAAGGGGTGAAATGTATGTAGGTGTACAAGGTTTTATTATACTAATATTGGAGAAACTTGAGTGAGTTGCTCCCAGGCTAGCTAAGTTGGTAGAGCATTGCCCGTTAGCTGAAGGTCCGGGGTTCAAGCCCGACCCCCAGTCTGGTTGCACATTTTTTTGTCCCTTTTACAAACATGTTATGATAAACTAGATTATACATCTTATTTCAAGTTAGACTTGTGTGACTAACATTATTGTATTTCTTTCTTTGTAGACCAAAACCAAGGGGTTTTAAATTGATGGCCTTGCAGTTCATGAGTTGAAGATCTACTAGTATATCCACATATACTGTACCTTGTTCAATGTTGTGATGCTTACCCACAGGGCTCTTTGCTAACACAGCCCTCAGGAGCAATATGGTATGTTGAATATTGCCTACATTATCATTTTACTTTTCCATTAATAGGTCAGGATTAAACAGCACTCCTCCCAATTTTTTTGCAACTATGGAACATTTATCTCAAATAAAAATTGTTTACTTCAGAGAATCTGTTTATGGTTATAATTTTATATTAGGCATATTTGGTGTATGTTTCATCCTTGACTTCAGATATTGATTACACAGTCCTTATTGGATTATGGCCCTTGAGTTGCCATAAAATGTGAAATTGGCCTTGTCTTGATAAAATTCCAATATAAATTGATGTGCATATGCATGTATGTTGGAAAATGACTATATCTTAATTTAGTTTTGTTTTCTTTTAGGTTGTGAATGTCTAAAAGAAGGAGGGTGGAAGCTGGACATGTCATTTGTATTTGATTATTCATTGTACTTGAACATTAATTTTGCGAATCATTAAAACTTGTCAACCCATCTATGTTCAAATTTTTGCAGAGTAAAACATTTCATACTGTAACAATTTCAAGGATAGCCGATAAAAGTGCAAGCACATTTTTCCAATGGGTTCCTGTGTTTTTGCTGAACGGACAGCAAGTAGGGTGATTCAAGGTATCTCCTAGCTTGTTCCAAAGAGTCGCCTTGGTTCTTAAATGTGTATGGTACAGTGCCGAAACACGCTAAACTACCTCTGGATTGCCAACCAGGTCATCTTTAGTTGGTTGGGAAACACAGAAAATGCTTCTGAAATGACCTAGTGCCCCAGCTAAGGATCGAACCTGGGACATCAACTATCCCGGGCTTTGATTTGTAAACCCACAATCTCACTTCAATTCCTTCACGTTATGCAATTCTGTGAACATTTGTCAGCAATTATTTTCCTCCACATGTGGATTCCCTGTGGTAGAGAAAGTAAGTACTGGTTCAGATACAGTAAATCAGGTATCTTTTTAGATCACCTGAGCAGAAAGTGCTCAATGTGAGTTATTGTGATCACTCGTTGTCCGTCATGATGTCCGTCCGTCTGTTGTCTGTCCACACTTTCAAACAACATCTCCTCAAACCGTTTGGCCAATTTGGTGAAATTTGCCAGAATAATTTTTTCCCATGTCAAAGGGAGACAATTAACATGGTATAGTACAATAGGAAGATATGTGACCAGAGGTTATTACTTACTGTAAATGAAGAAATTATTTCTTGCGATTTGAGTTTGCGGCGTTTGTGAATGGTAGAAATTCATGAAATTAAGTAGACGGGTAAACGATAAAATAATGATATGGACATCGCGGAAGGCTTAAAAATGTTAAAAATTGTAGTCGCAAATATGCCTATGACCTTCAAAATGGGCAAGTGAGTGTTCACGAAAGTAATTTTGTTTACAGTAACTTTTGATAAAGTATGTTTAAAGTATATCAAAGAACTGTAAGGCTACAGGCTAATAACTCTTTTCAATGCTGTTTTAATAAAAAGGGAGACAAATGTTCTGTTTTAGCATGAACAGAAGCATCATGACCAATGGTTTTATAAAAAAAAACACTGATTAACATGATTTGCAAAAATTTGTAATGCTATAATTCATTTTTAGGCTTGTAGAGTACTATTTTGAGTGTTTTTCGCACCATTTTCATTGAAAAGGGGGACAATTCTGGTCTGATAGCAAAAAAGAAGCATACTGACCTATGGTTTTTGTTACTATTCTGGTAGAGTACACTATTATTAACATCATTTGCAAAAATAAAAAAAATTCACTGTTCAGATATTTTTTTATCAGCCTGTAGAGTATCATTTTGAGTCATTTTCGGCCATTTTCATCGAAAAGGGGGACAATTCTGGCCTTATAGTGCAACTAGAAGCATGCTGCCCTATATTTTTATCTTATTATTCTGAAAGAGTACACTAATATCAACGTCATTTGCAAAAATAAAAAAGATTCACAGTTCCAATATTCTTTATTAGCTTGTAGAGTACTATTTTGAGTCATTTTTGCGCCATTTTCATTGAAAAGGGGGACAATTCTGGTCTGATAGCACAAAAAGAAGCACACTGACCTATGTTTTTGTTACTATTCTGATAGAGGTCACTAATATCAACACCATTTACAAAACTTGACAAGTTTTACTGTTCAGATATTTATTATCAGCCTGTAGAATACCATTTTATGTCATTTTCGCGCCATTTTCATCAAAAAGGGGGACAATTCTGGCCTGATAGCGCAAAAAGAAGCGCCCTGACCTATGTTTTTCTTATTATTCTGATAGAGTACACCAATATCCACATCATTTGCAAAAAGGAACAAGTTTTACTGTTCAGATATTTTTTATCAGCATGTAGAGTACCATTTTGAGGCGTTTTTGCGCCATTTTCATCGAAAAGGGAGACAGTTTTGGCCTGAAAGCGAAAAAAAAGTGCGCTGACCTGTGTTTTTTTCTCATCGTTCCAATAGAGTACAATAATATCAACATCATTTGCAAAAATAAAAAAGATTCACTGTTCAGATATTTTTTATTAGCCAGTAGAGTATCATTTTGAGTCGTTTTCGCGCCATTTTCATCAAAAAGGGGGACAATTCTTGCCTGATAGCGCAAAAAGATGCGCGCTGACCTATATTTTTTTCTTATTATTCTGATAGACTACACTTTTATTAACATCATTTGCACAAACAAAAAAACATTCGCTGTTCAGTTGTTTTTTTTGGGTCAATAATGTGTCTTTTTATTAATTTCAAATAGTAATTTATTGAAATTTTGAAAATTCATTTCTTGTTAAAATCTATATGAATGTTATTAAGAGTTGTAATTGTGCATAGGTATGTTTGACTAATATGTTTTTGTACATCTGAACAAAAAATAATAATTTCTGATGAAAAAAATGTGAATTTAATGCTAAAAAATCAGAATAGGTAAAATTTCATTATTTTTGTCATTTTTATAAAAAAGTGATGTTGCAAAAACCCAGTTTGTGAAAAATCGAGTTCGCCGATCCCCTTTATTCTTTAGCCTATTGTCTTGAGCATAAAATTTCACATAAGAAAAGGCGAGTTAAAAAAAGTTTCGTTGTCGCAAAAAAGCTATAGAAATCTTCTTTAATGTCGTTGGGATGAAATTTCATGGTTTTGGTAAAAAAGACAATTACATTGGGACTTGAATTTGTTGATTTTGAATTTTTGGTAATAAAACAAGGATCAAAATTAATGTTCGCTGGGATTAAAGTTCGTGGTTGAGGTGAACCACAAATCCACGAAATTTAATCCCCCCCGAAAATTAATGATTTTACAGTATTTGTTCCACAGAGTAAATCCACAGCGTATCCAGAGACAAAAAGCGCCGAGGCCAAACCTTTCTAGAGGACATTTAAGGCTATCAAAAAACTGCTTCTTTTAGTAATTTCTCAAATTTTCACGCGACCTGCGTGGCGACGGGCCTGACATCGCAGAAAAGGTTCAAGGGTTACGATCCTCAGCTTGCTATGTTAACTCAGTGAGTATATTGAGCATTTGCTCACAGGAGATAGACTCATTCTGGACCAGTATTAATAAAGAAGTGAATCATGTGAGCATCAAGGGAACAAATTTAGGTCTAGGTGGATCTATGTAAAAAATAACTCAGATTAAGATTATTTTTTTTATCTTTAAATAATACAGAAAAAGATTACTCAGGTTACAATAGGGGTCTGTTCTATGATTACCTTATATGGCAAATGAATGACATTGAGCCCTTTGAAACCTTTAAAAAAAAATTATTGAAAGAAGTGTGTGTGACATTTATGTGTGATAAATTCATATATTATCTGAATGGCAAGTCTTAGAAAGGCTGCGGCAGTGACCTTTTCATCGGCAGTGACCTTTTCATCGGCAGTGACCTTTTCATCGAATTGTTATTGTTTATTATACAGACAAATGTTAGAATTTGAATTGGCGTGAAAATAGTGAAAAACACACGATATGCCAAGCCTTAGGCGTATCCAGCATCTTCTTAGCAACCATATATATATATGTATATAGGTTTCAGTATTCTGTATAATCGTGAATATATAATTAGCAATATATTACAACAAGTTGCTAATATACATGTATGTAACTTACTTCTTAGTTTTACGCAGATCGATGTGTTCGTACCAAAGATCTTAGCATTTTCTTGTTATAATTGTTCAACCGGTTAACGTTAAATTCAACAAATGTTGTATTTTACTTACGCTTTTTTATACCGGTACACAGTGTATGACTCGAGATATAAATTGGCTTGAAATAATTACTTGTATAAAATTAGTTGACTAAATGAATTAATTATTCGTATTGTGATGTCATTACGTTGTATGTTTTTGACGCATATTTGTGTCGTACCATGTATATTAATGAACTAATTTGTCGTGACAAGCTCAGATGTATATATAACCCTCGTGTTTTATTTAGCAATTCAAAATAGCTTGGGATTTATAATATTGCGAGTGATAAAAAAGTGTGAAGTGAAGAATTAACGTTTAAAATAATGAAGAAATCTTTATATGAGAGAAGATGTGAGAAGATCGGGAACCATGGCGATCGTAGACCGAGTCGTATCTCATGGAATTTAAGGTAACGTAAATGTTACTTAAAGAAGATAAATGTGGACATGTAGACTGATGATGTTGATTTGATATAGCATCACATTTAATGGCTTTCTCGTTGATGTAAATGATATAAAGCACTAGAAACTTCGGGATCACCCCTAATAGTTGACGGCCTGATTAAGTGACTGATCTTTGTGGTAGTAAGGTTTTACCCCACCCAGTATGTGGCAATTGTAATACCTAAGTATGACACTGAGTGCATGTTTTTGATTTGTTAAATTTAAAACCATACCAGTTAACCTAATTATGGCAAATTTCATGATTACCAACGCCAGTATGATTAACTGTATGAAGAATTGAGTACAACCTACCGTAAAAGTTGGTGCTCTATAGAATAGACTCTACTGAAAATTGTCTCTGGTATTCCAATGAAATTTTTACATGAATTCCACAGGAAATGTGCAATTTTTACAAGGGGTTCAATATAGGTTACAATATGGGTTACAATATAGGTTAAAAGTCGCTGCACTTAGGGATGGTATGTAACTGAGGATATTAGTTGCTGCACCAAAAAGCCTATAAAGCGTCGCTGGTGTCTCCCAATTACTTTTCATTAGTTGGTACCCTAGATCATAGTTATGTCTGTACATTTCTCCTGCAGGCTAGAATTTGTTTTTCGCTGGGTACTAAATAAGTTAATAGTTAGACTCTCCTCGACACCTGTAATTTTGTTTACTTTGACAGTTTCTCTTGAATATTTAAATTAACTTGACATTTATGCAATTAACATCTGACAGTAACAAATATGTATTTGGCAATATACTTCTACAAATGAACCTTTATTTCTCAACATAGTCTTATATGTAACAGCCGTATTGATACTTGGACAGATATTGTCTTTTACAAGTGATCATTGAAGAGTCTGACTCAACAGTGCATAAAGTACGATGTGAGGGGCTCTAGACTGATGGATCTGGAATTAAGATCCAACAGTTACTCCCCTTGATTACAGACACATTGTCTTGTCTAGAGTTACTCTCCTTTGGCAGCAATTAACTTTTCTTGACATATCCAGAGCTACTCCCCTTTGGCAGAAATTAAACTTTTCTTGCCATATCCAGAGTTACTCCCCTTTGACAGAAATTAAACTTTTCTTGACATATCCAGAGTTACTCCCCTTTTACAGAAATTAAACTTTTCTTGACATATCCAGAGTTACTCCCCTTTGACAGAAATTAACTTTTACTTGACATATCCAGAGTTACTCCCCTTTGACAGAAATTAAACTCTTCTTGACATATCTAGACTTACTCCCCTTTGGCAGAAATTAAACTTTTCTTGACATATCCAGAGTTACTCCCCTTTGGCAGAAATTAAACTTTTTTTGACATATACAGAGTTACTCCCCTTTTACAGAAATTAAACTTTTCTTGACATATCCAGAGTTACTCCCCTTTGACAGAAATTAACTTTTACTTGACATATCCAGAGTTACTCCCCTTTGACAGAAATTAAACTTTTCTTGACATATCCAGACTTACTCCCCTTTGACAGAAATTAAACTCTTCTTGACATATCCAGAGCTACTCCCCTTTGGCAGAAATTAAACTTTTCTTGACATATCCAGAGCTACTCCCCTTTGACAGAATTTAAACTTTTCTTGACATATCCAGAGTTACTCCCCTTTGGCAGAAATTAAACTTTTCTTGACATATCCAGAGTTACTCCCCTTTTACAGAAATTAAACTTTTCTTGACATATCCAGAGCTACTCCCCTTTGGCAGAAATTAAACTTTTCTTGACATATCCAGAGCTACTCCCCTTTGGCAGAAATTAAACTTTTCTTGACATATCCAGAGCTACTCCCCTTTGGCAGAAATTAACTTTTCTTGACATATCCAGACTTACTCCCCTTTGGCAGAAATTAAACTTTTCTTGACATATCCAGAGCTACTCCCCTTTGGCAGAAATTAACTTTTCTTGACATATCCAGAGTTACTCCCCTTTGACAGAAATTAACTTTTACTTGACATATCCAGAGTTACTCCCCTTTGACAGAAATTAAACTTTTCTTGACATATCCAGACTTACTCCCCTTTGACAGAAATTAAACTCTTCTTGACATATCCAGAGCTACTCCCCTTTGGCAGAAATTAAACTTTTCTTGACATATCCAGAGCTACTCCCCTTTGACAGAATTTAAACTTTTCTTGACATATCCAGAGTTACTCCCCTTTGGCAGAAATTAAACTTTTCTTGACATATCCAGAGTTACTCCCCTTTTACAGAAATTAAACTTTTCTTGACATATCCAGAGCTACTCCCCTTTGGCAGAAATTAAACTTTTCTTGACATATCCAGAGCTACTCCCCTTTGGCAGAAATTAAACTTTTCTTGACATATCCAGAGCTACTCCCCTGTGGCAGAAATTAACTTTTCTTGACATATCCAGACTTACTCCCCTTTGGCAGAAATTAAACTTTTCTTGACATATCCAGAGCTACTCCCCTTTGGCAGAAATTAACTTTTCTTGACATATCTAGACTTACTCCCCTTTGACAGAAATTAACTTTTCTTGACATATCCAGTGCTACTCCCCTTTGGCAGAAATTAAACTTTTCTTGACATATCCAGAGCTACTCCCCTTTGGCAGAAATTAAACTTTTCTTGACATATCCAGAGTACCTCCCCTTTGATAGAAATTAATCTTTTCTTGACATATCCAGACTAACTCCCCTTTGACAGAAATTAAACTTTTCTAGACATATCCAGAGTTACTCCCCTTTGATAGAAATTTAACTTTTCTTGACATATCCAGAGTTACTCCCCTTTGATAGAAATAAGATTTTCTTGACATATCCAGAGTTACTCCCCTTTGATAGAAATAAGATTTTCTTGACATATCCAGACTTACTCCCCTTTGATAGAAATAAGATTTTCTTGACATATCCAGAGTTACTCCCCTTTGACAGAAATTAAATTTTTCTTGACACATCCAGAGCTACTCCCCTTTGGCTGAAATTAAACTTTTCTTGACATATCCAGAGTTACTCCCCTTTGACAGAAATTAACTTTTACTTGACATATCCAGACTTACTCCCCTTTGATAGAAATAAGATTTTCTTGACATATCCAGACTTACTCCCCTTTGACAGAAATTAAACTTTTCTTGACATATCCAGAGTACCTCCCCTTTGACAGAAATTAACTTTTACTTGACATATCCAGAGCTACTCCCCTTTGGCAGAAATTAAACTTTTCTTGACATATCCAGAGTTACTCCCCTTTGACAGAAATTAACTTTTACTTGACATATCCAGAGTTACTCCCCTTTGACAGAAATTAACTTTTACTTGACATATCCAGAGTTACTCCCCTTTGACAGAAATTAACTTTTACTTGACATATCCAGAGTACCTCCCCTTTGACAGAAATTAACTTTTACTTGACATATCCAGAGCTACTCCCCTTTGGCAGAAATTAAACTTTTCTTGACATATCTAGAGTTACTCCCCTTTGACAGAAATTAACTTTTACTTGACATATCCAGAGTTACTCCCCTTTGACAGAAATTAACTTTTACTTGACATATCCAGACTTACTCCCTTTTGATAGAAATAAGATTTTCTTGACATATCCAGGGTGACTCCCCTTTGACAGAATTTAGCCTTGTTTTGATACCTTAACATATTTTGCACAATTTGTTTTTAAAAACCAATTAAAACAACATGTTTACTTGTAGACTTTCTGTTCGATGGATGCGGGATTGAGAATTATTGTGCTGTAGAACTTCTGAAATATTCATAAATTGGATAACAAATTATTGTACATTTACTTAACTTCTGGCACTGGCCATGAACCATTTGAAGTGCATTATAAATAAAAGCAACACAGTGAGACGCATTTATGCTTCTTTCAGCCACAATAATGTGATGCTGAAGTAGATTTAATTAGGGTTTAATTCCAGTAATATTGTTGTATAAAGAATAGATCTTACAGGCAAAATGCTCATTTTCACTAATGTATCCTGGCTGGATTTGACATTAGTGCATTAGCTTGTCTATCATGCTAGAAAGCTTCCTGTATAATACTTATTAAGATGTGGTTACTGATTTTTTTAAAAAAGTGTACATTGCCTCAAGGTCTTGAGTTTTACCACTATAATATGGAGAAGAAAGTCTAGTCTGTGTATACTTATTACTGCTGAACATGGCCAATGTTCTCTAAATACAGTTGACCATGGTCGGATATGGCTGTTAATGGTCCATATTCTCCGACAATGCTCCTGATCATGTTCAATCACAGTATTTGATAGCTGATGATGATTATGTGATGGTCAACCATCAAACACAGTGGTGACCATGGCAGACCATCAAACACCGTGGTGACCATGGCAGACCATCAAACACCGTGGTGACCATGGCAGACCATCAAACACCGTGGTGACCATGACAGACCATCAAACACCGTGGTGACAATGACAGACCATCAAACACCGTGGTGACCATGGCAGATCATCAAACACTGTGATGACCATGACAGACCATCAAACACCGTGGTGACCATGGCAGACCCTCAAACACCGTGGTGACCATGACAGACCATCAAACACCGTGGTGACAATGACAGACCATCAAACACCGTGGTGACCATGGCAGACCATCAAACACCGTGGTGACCATGACAGACCATCAAACACCGTGGTGACCATGACAGACCATCAAACACCGTGGTGACAATGACAGACAATCAAACACCGTGGTGACCATGGCAGACCATCAAACACCGTGGTGACAATGACAGACCATCAAACACCGTGGTGACCATGGCAGATCATGGTCTTTATTTTGCCTGGGAACTGTCATTGACTGGTTTCAGTTGACAAATAAAGAGCTTATTTAGCTGTAGAGTTGCGTTCTTATTGCAACCATAGGGTGGGAAGTATGACTAGTGAGTAAGTGCACAAACAACAATTACTGCATTTATCATAATTGCAGCATGAGGAAGTTGTATAGTAATTATGACCATCTGTAATGATTGTTGACATAATTTCGTCAATTAGACAAATTTTATGTTAAATAGGCCAATGAAAAAAGGTCTTTGTTCTCTCTGACGTCTTGTACCAGCTGTGTTGTTGTTTTTCAGCAAGCGGGACGTTAAATATGATATATGCGGTAAATATATATATTTATTTCATGCTTATCGGTGGTTTACGGCGGAATAACGGTGGATTATTCCCCGATAATTTCACTGTTCATAATTTCACAGTTCATAATTTCACGGAAGCGTACTAATTTTTTAAAAACAAATTTCCCCTCCGCCAAAAATAAAATAATAAGCATTTTCACTCGCTCTCTTTATCTTTACCAAATAACAGACTATTATATGTACATAAATGTAAAACAAATGGACGAAATTGAAGCCATTGCAGAAGAACTATTTGATTGCAACTCGACGCGTGCATGGCGGGAAAACGACGTCACGTAAAACATTTCAGGTATATAGTGGAGTATTTCCATCATTTAAGCTATTTGAAGCATGAAATAAATAGAATATTAGTATTTTTCCGTGTATGATCGTTTGATAATTCACCTCGTGAGCAGCTGACTTATATTTTTACTCGTGGCTACGCCACTCGTGAAAATATTACATCAGCTGCTCACTCGGTGAATTATCAGCCGATCATACACGGAAAAATGCAAATTTCCTCTATATATATATATTATTATTTTTATTTTCTCACAATTATGTCATGACCTGATGGTAAGTGAACTGTAAAAGAATTCATTACTTCAATGATTATATTATCATTTTAAAGGTTTAAACTTGAAATTGTTGGTTTACATGGTGTTTGCCGATATTCAGACATTTAAATGTAATGCTTTATTGACAATTAAAGCATTAAAATCATTCTATACTCACAACGCGTCCTATTACCTATCATAAAAACATCTGCAGGACATGTCTTTCAGACTGAAAGGTTTTGACAATTGGAACTTTGTGGCCCTTACTCATACATGAACTAGCATGGGTAGCAGTTATCAGGCTCCCCGACAGGTCGTACAGGAACCGATAACAGGCTGTTTGCTTCCGACATGTTGTACATGATTTTAAGTACAAACAGTGTTTTTATCAGGAGGACTGACAGGTCATTCAAGAAACACCAAGTACCAATTACTAGTCTCCTTGACAGGTCATACAAGAATTGGTAGCAGTTGTGTGTTTTCTTCCGACATGTCATACAAATGATATTGTATCATCTGTCTACAATGTAAATATTTGAAACAATAGAAGTGGCCTAAGATTAACAAGAAATCTCATCACTACTGTATCGTCGGACAACGATGACAGGATGACGAGGAGTTTCTGTAATAAGTATTGTTTTATTGATCGAGTGATTTAACGACACACTTTTCTGACCTGTTTAAACACTGAGGCAACTGCTGCAGTGCCACACTGTCATAGACACTTAGTTGACATAAAGCCAGTAACACATTGTGCAAGATTTCTGCATGAGTCTAAATCTATTCTATTGTTGACTTTTCGCCCATTAAAAACTGATCGAAAGTGGATAGGCTTTATTATGTACAAGTATTTGAAATATTGGTTTTAATATCAACGTTTTCTATCTGGTATCTTTGTGTATATCTACTTGATTCTATCAAGATGTCCTTAGTCTAGATGTATAGTTGTTGAATAATGTCTGGTGAACTTGTTACATAGTGGTCAAGATTTTTGTGGTAAAATTTTAAAATGGAGTATTTGAATTGCTAGTTGGTATTTGAAGACTGAATGATATCATATCATTATTGTTTAATATAAACGCTGACAAAATTGTGTGTCAATAAAGTTTGTCAGCTTATAGTGAAATATGATACCAATCATGAAATAACATAGACTTAGCATGCGGGTTGGAATATTAAATAATCAGTGAGGAGATAATGTTTATTTCCATATATTGCACAGTCAAGCAGTATTTTTGCATGAAGCATTTGAAATATTAAAGGTGTATTTGATTGTAATTAAAAGCAGTGCAGGAATTAATTTATTTGAAATTTGGAAGATAAACAATTTGAATTTTTTTATTTAATTTAATGGATTTTCTCTGGAATGAGGCTGTGAAGTATGTCTTTATTATGGCTAGGCGACTGAATTGACATAAGCGTACTCCAATGCTAGACGGAGATTAACAACATTATATACGAGTGTGTATTTACATAATGTTGCAAAAACATCACGCTTATGCAATTTACTATATTTTCATGTGGATATATTATGAGTTATATTTGGCTTAATTGTTTATGAAGAAAAATCGGAATAAATAAAACTTGTGTTCCAGTGAAGATATTATTAACAGTGAAGATATTATAAACAGTTTGCATTGTTTATACAGCTGTGTTAGTTTGTTGATCCTATAATTATGATATCATGTTTATATCATACAATAGTAGGAATGTATTGTTCCAATAAATCTATCTGGTGCATCGAGTGTCTCTATGTTGAGTGTTAGACAGACAGGTACACCTGTCATCATGCCATGGAGGTGTTCGTTAATTAATTAATTGAAGTGTTAAGATTTGTTTTATTAATTAAGTGTTAAGATTCATCTCGTCAAAATCTTTTACAAAAGAATTAACATGGAATTTATTATAGCTGCATATTGTGTTTTTCTTTGGTTGGAATTAACTTCTAAATTTCTCTTGTATTGGAATTTTAATCGGTAATTAGAATCATACACATATAGTTGATTCAATGAGTAATACTAATGATATGAGGGAACTATCCCATTTGAAAGGATAGAACGGACCGCCATTAACTCAGGTATACACAGTTAAACCTAGATAAACAAAGTTTACCTGACAGACGATTCGATGTTTATCAACCGTTCTCAATTAATTTTGAAAGGACTGTACATGTACATCTTCAGGTGATCCTTATAATTTTAATTTGCTGACCAACATTAACGTTTAATCGCTGGATGCTGTGCCATGAAGTATTTCCAGAGCCCATCTGAACTTGCTTCATACTCCCATGTTTATAAATAAATTTCCTGTACAAAGTGGTCAACTGATGGAAACATGTTTTACAAATGGTTGACATTATGAAAAATTGTTTTTCAATTAGTTTACCTTTAAAAACATGTTTTACAAAAAGTTGACCAATGAAAACAATGGTTGAAAATGAGGATTTCAGTAACTGGTATAATTTCAGCTTCATTTTTTTGTAATTTCTATTCACCTGTATAATAAAAGCATAAAAATAGAAGTATTTTAGCACTGTAAGTTACGTTGATTAAAATGGATCAGTTTAAACCTGGTCCATGCAGATGTTGCAATAAAATGAACTCTTGTCTGCCAAAATATTTGCACTGACTAAAACAATTCCTGTTTTAGGTCCTGGAGGATCTGTGACGCAGAGATAATCACTACGTGCTATAGAAATTAAATGAATAATTGGAATACGGGAAATGCCCCCCTCTAGGATTTGATTATTCATTTTGATTTTTAACCATGTTAAAACAGAAGCGTCCTGGTACCTGCAATATACATGTACTACACCATTCCAGTCTCCGGCACCTTTTAATGTTTTAATTCACTTACACTTCAGCAGAAGGCTAAGTTAGCCACATAACCTGGTATAATGTGGTTCAACAAACTATGAACTAAAAAATACATGAACATTATGGGACATAATATTAATTATTTACCTGAGGAAAAAAGATATCTTCCCAACAGTTATAGGAGTGACTGACTTGTATTATTGGTTGTGGTGTAAAGAAGAAACTTTGGTGCTATGCATTGAACTGTTTACAGTGTTGTAAACTCACAAACGACTTCTTATAGACTACACACAACATTACCAACAGACTAGAAGCATTATAGGAACATATATCAACCTGTTATATATATAATATATAATATATATATATATATATACTTCACATCATTTAAGCTTATTGGATATATTTTATTTTTTTATAATAAATTGTGCTTTTATTTGGAATAAACTGGAATATTTTTGTATGAAAATGAGGCGATTTAAGGATAAATTTAATGAGCCATTTAAGGTGGAATACGATGATGAAGTTTTCATGGAATCAAATTCTTTTGGAGCCCTTAAATCTTCGGCATATCAAGTTGTGACTGTGACATCATCGTCTTCTACTGTTGCCTTGGATATAATGAATCAGGGATTAGGTCGATCCGTTCAAAGTGTCACCAAAGGTGAAGGTCACCACGCTGAAACTTGTGAGGAAAGTTTACCTTCAATATTGTCACGTCAATCATCATTTGGAATAAGGAGAAATAGGCCTTCCAGGAAAAAAAGGGAGTTTCGATTTAGGTATATTATATTTTAGTATTATTTAATACTTCTCAATTAATTGCTACCTTATATAATGGTTATCTTTTGAGATTGATTGTTAATGATCAACCTACAAAAATGTAATGTAATTGGAGATTTTATGTAAAAGTTTCATTCAAATTATTTCTTAAAGTAGATTTAAATTTACAAGCTAATTTAGATCTGTATCTTTCAAAAAAGTATGTTATTACTACATAAGTACTGGCTAATTGCTATGTAAAAGTAAGTGAACAGTAAAGATACATGTAGGCCATAAGTACCCAACCCATATAAAGTCTCAATTTCCCTAATAGAAATATGAGGCCTCTGGCTATCATTAGCTGCTCTATTAAGGCTAGCGACTAGGTTTCTGTTACTTTAAGTGGCTAATATATAGTAGCGGTTATATTTCTGTTTCTGAAAGGGTCACAGAGCGTAGTATGGCATAATTATTCTTAAGGTTAAACACTGCACATGTACTAAAGTGTGTTATAAATGGTATTAATATTTTTCTTGGTATACAGTGCAAACTGTAGAGCATCACATACCATTTGAGAGGTGCAAATATTGGCTGTTGTTTATCGGTTGTTGCTCTACAGAGGTTCAATATATAGTAAAGATAGATTTAGAGAACTTGTGAAGGTGTTTGTTATAGAGAGGTTGTTACTTTACAGAGGTTCAATATATAGTAAAGATAAATTAAGAGAACTTGTGAAGGTGTTTGTTATAGAGAGGTTGTTGCTCTACAGAGGTTAATGTATAGTAGAGGTAGATTTAGAGAACTTGTGAAGGTGTTTGTTATAGAGAGGTTGTTGCTCTACAGAGGTTAATGTATAGTAGAGGTAGATTTAGAGAACTTGTGAAGGTGTTTGTTTATCGGTTGTTGCTCTACAGAGGTTCAATATATAGTAAAGATGGATTTAGAGAACTTGTGAAGGTGTTTGTTATAGAGAGGATCGTTGCTCTACAGAGGTTAATGTATAGTAGAGGTAGATTTAGAGAACTTGTGAAGGTGTTTGTTTATCGGTTGTTGCTCTACAGAGGTTCAATATATAGTAAAGATGGATTTAGAGAACTTGTGAAGGTGTTTGTTATAGAGAGGTTGTTGCTCTACAGAGGTTAATGTATAGTAGAGGTAGATTTAGAGAACTTGTGGAGGTGTTTGTTATAGAGAGGTTGTTGCTCTACAGAGGTTCAATATATAGTAGAGGTAGATTTAGAGAACTTGTGAAGGTGTTTGTTATAGAGAGGATCGTTGCTCTACAGAGGTTCAATATATAGTAGAGGTAGATTTAGAGAACTTGTGAAGGTGTTTGTTATAGAGAGGTTGTTGCTCTACAGAGGTTCAATATATAGTAGAGGTAGATTTAGAGAACTTGTGAAGGTGTTTGTTATAGAGAGGTTGTTGCTCTACAGAGGTTCAATATATAGTAAAGATAGATTTAGAGAACCTGTGAAGGTGTTTGTTATAGAGAGGTTGTTGCTCTACAGAGGTAAATGTATAGTAAAGATAGATTTAGAGAACTTGTGAAGGTGTTTGTTATAAAGAGGTTGTTGCTCTACAGAGGTTAATGTATAGTAAAGATAGATTTAGAGAACTTGTGAAGGTGTTTGTTATAGAGAGGTTGTTGCTCTACAGAAAGCTGCCCTGGAGAGGTCATTATACTGAACTAGCTACCAAGACTCAATATGATTAATCATATACATGTTTTAGCACTTAAAGTTGACAAATGATTCCTGTTTATGTTGACTGTGATGTAGAGCGCTTGTTCGTGTCACAATTATTATTAATTTCATTCATATTCTTAGTTCATTATATTAGTTTTCATACATGTACATTTACGTATATTCTTTCATTATACATGTACATGTAATTGTTTATTCTTTGTATTTCCAATCTTTTCCCCAATTTACTTTAAATTTAATCTTTGGCAAAATTTATTTCTAATCTTTAGATCAAATTGATTCTCATACTTTCCAATATTGGTATTTCTCCTTTTTCCTATATTTTTCATCATAGGTCCTATAAAATTCACATATTTGTCTTCACAACCTCTGTAGAGCAATATACTTTCAGAGCTGCAAATAGTGGCTGTTGTTAAGATATTGTTGCTCTAGAGAGGTTAAACTTTTACTAATATCCGCTTTGGAAACATTGAAGGTGTTATAAATTGTGATGTGGTGCTCTACTATACCATTTGTATTGTGAGGTGGTGCTCTACTATACCTATTTCCAATTGGAAACAAATTCTGATCTTTAAGGTCATAACTGTTACTAATTTCCAAACTGGATCACATGTACAATCCTGTAAAAGATTTCCTATCCTAACCAAATTGATCTTATTTTCAATCTTTGACCAAATTGATCTTATTTTCAATCTTTGACCAAATTGATCTTATTTTCACTCTTTGACCAAATTACTCCTATTTTCAATCCGAGGACCAACATTTTAAATGTTGTTATTGAAATTGCATCGGAATACCATTCTTGAGTGGCAATGCCAACAGGATGCCAAAGAAAATTTATGACTTTTATCAGCAGCTAAGTATACTATTTGAATGAGGAGAAATTGAGATCCTGGTCCCAACAGAAAGCTTACCCTAATTGGGAACCAATCCCTTGTGTTGTTGATCTAATCACCCAGATAATTAGTTACTAGCATGTTTGCTTAAATTACACTTTAAGTATCCTATAAGTCTAGTTAATTGTAAGTGCTATATGGTGAACAACATCGAGCGTTACATAATTTGCTGGCTTAGAACAAGAAGGTCATAAGTACTACTTAAGACCTTATAAGAATCATTTACATATTTAAAATCTGCACCACAAGGCGCTTCCTATGAGCATATCATTTTCATTAAAATGGGAAATTGTCATGTTGACCAAACTTAAGTTTAAAAAGTTTTTCCAACAGTAAAGAGTTCGAATAGTTTTGTCTTGTTAACAAAAAAACTCAGTACTTAAGACCTTCTCAGTCTAAGACAGCAAATTTTGCCTTTAATTTAGTCTCCTGTTATCTGAGACCTAAAAAATGACATTGTGGCATAATCATTTGCAGTAGTACTAACTGTGTTCCATAAAACAAATAAATTAGATCACCACTGCATTTCCAAAACAGAAAAAGTGACAAATCATTATCTCTTGTACAAGGATGTGTTGGTGATGCCCTAGGCAGAGAGGGATATTGCATTGTTCATGCAATACTGCAAAAAAATTAAATTTCATGGTTTTGGTAAAAAAGACAATTTCGATGGGACGTTAATATGTGGATTTTGCATTTCAGGTAATAAATACAAGGGTCAAAATTATTGCTTGATTGAATTTATTTCGTCGTTGAAGATGAATGAACCACGAAATCCATGAAATTTTTTCTGCCTCGAAAATTAACGATTTACAGTAGAAGAAGAACAATCTACTAATACAATGCAATACCAAATGTTTCAGAAGTTTAGTGAGGGCATCATTCTGTAATTATTGAACCCTAGACTGACACACAGCATCAGATGTGTCACAAAACACACCATAGTTAATGTATTAGAAAGAATCAATCAACAGGAAGCAATATTATAGCTATAATCAGTGGAACTCCTTACAGCTGATTTTATTAAAGTTTAAGTAACAAGTATAAGCTTAATGGAGTTCTTGGAAAACAAAGCTAAGATGTTTCAGAATGACAATGCCCTCGAATATAATGACCTTATTAAATATAATAATGCCATTGCAAGAACCTTTAAGTCTTCTTTTATGCTTCAAGTCTTCTTGTGTTATTATATATATTTCCACATACTTATAAAATTAGAAACAAAGACGGGATTAATATTCGAACTTCTAATATACATCCTACTGTGTCCTAGTTATTTCCAGACATTATGTAAGTTATAATAACATACAAGAAGTCATGCTTATGCTTATATAATAAGCTTATGGAACTCGGAATGTTTCTTTGACTAAGTATTACCGACTGGGCTATAATAAATGAGCTTGTTTCGCGGAATATGTTGTATAACTGAAAGCAACACAATCTATGTATACAACAATAATAAGAAAAACAAGCTTAATTAGGTCGTTTCATTCGTCCCTTACAGCAAATGATGTAAAAGTCAAGTAATGTATACCCTGTGAACCTGGACTGTTGTTCTAAATGGTACATGATAGTAGTAAGTACATGGAAATGTTCTTAACATCACCAGAAGTTTTTGAAATCTAAAAATGAGACAATTAAATATTTAAAAACATTATGTTCTTCAACTGCAGGGGTAGACTCTATAAACTATTTTGACAGAAAGAAATGTTTGTAATCAAAACAGCTTCTAGTCCTTCAAGACTTTCACTGGTCATTTTTTATTTTCACTGGCCTAGTGCCACTCACTGCTGATTAGTGCTAGTGTTGAGCCCTGAACTGCTCTTGGTGATAATTTTGAAAGACATATTATTGTCACAGAGGTTAATGAAAGAGATTAGGACCGTTGTGAGGTATACAATCATGAGGATTGATTCCTAATATTTAAATCCTTATAACATATCCAAGAGTCTACAATCATAAAGGTGGTACTTGACTATTGAGTATGTTTCTTGTTTGTAGGGTGACATGGTGGTCGAGTGGTAAGACGCTTGACTCCTGATCGAACCTCTGTCTCTAACATTGCGAAAATGCCCCAGAGTGGGCCCTGCAAATTACATGAAAGAAGAAGTATCATCTGTGCAATGGATTCAGCCTCTACAATCTTTCGATCATTTTGCCCATCAAGATCTCAGTAATGACTGGTCTTGATTATAAGAAATATCATTTGTAGAGTTTGTTTCTCAATTGATCTGAAATATGTCATGGTCTATATATACATTAATAAATATAAACTTTTGAAACTGAAGTTTACAATGAGTCATAATTGACTTTCTTTGTATGTGTATTAATATTATGCACTTAGGAAATGCCAATCAAATGGAGGAAATTGAATTTGAGGTTATGCAAACTATGCCACCATGCAAACTATGCCACCGTGTGAACAGAACCTCTATGAAAAAAGATACATTAATAACATGAAAATATGCTGGATTCATTAATAACATAATAGCTCATAATAATTCTATTAGTGACAATTGAACAAATATTGAACTTTGATTCAGGTATAGTACTTAAATGTTGTTATATATACAACACTTGCATTCCTAACTTTCCTAGTTTGTGAGTAAAACCTCTGCAATCCAATAAAATGATGCAAGTGATAAGAAAATCGAAACAAGTGATAAGAAAATTGCTGCTAGGCAATAAAGACATATTCATCTTTGGAATAAAATTTTGAATATTTTTAGAGGATTGGAGCATTTATTGATGTTTTGAGTCATATCTATTTGGCACTATCAGATTGTACTGCATTGTGTTTGTATGTGTCCATTAAACAGCAAGAGGCATACCCAGCCTTGCACCTAAATCACGAAAAATAAAAATGTTGCCAAAATTGCACCCTAAGCTACAAGGGGATGTTCAGAAAGTTTCTGAACATTTTACCCTGAGATTTCTTGATAAAATTTTCTTTGAATTTTTCTACAATTGTAGCTCAAGTTTGGTTAATTAATTAGATTAAGTCACTTAAATGCCTGATTCTTTCCAAACAACCGCTCATGGTTTGAAGTGAAAGAAATTAACTAACTAAAAATATAAAATGTCCCAAAATTTTCAGAGCACCCCTCGTAAATCGTTGAAAAAATCATGATTTAAAGAGAAAGAAATTAACTAACTAAAAACATTAAAATTTTTAGAATGCTGGAGGGGTTGATGGTTACAGTATTGTAATTAACGAGTGTGATTGTAATCATAGTTTTTATATACCTGCAGATAGGTTTTAATAAGTATGCAGATATCTAGTAATTAAAAAGTTTGTAACAAGCGTGAAGAAATCAAGTAATTAAACCAGTTTATTTTTGTCACGTTCACTTGAAAATGTTTTGAAAATTCTTTGTGTTTTATTGACGTCCCTGCTGCCTTCAAAGAGGTGCACATATTATTCCCCTGCCCCCCCCTTCAAAGAGTGAAACTACCCCCCTGCCCCCATAGAATCTTTGAAGGGCATTATTCACTTCAAAGAGTGGGACTATCCCCTGCTCCTTCAAAGAGTGTGAATACCCCCATTCAAATAGTGGGACTATCCCCCTGCCTCCTTCATAGGATTTATACTACCCTATGCAGTTCTTCAGTTTGATCATCTATACTCTTAAATTTAGCACTGAACCCCTGGGTACTGTTTTATCAAAGCATTTACGGTAATTATAAACTTACGCCAAAATTTGTTTTCTTTATAATTAGTTAACTGCTACAAATTTTGGTAAAGCGATATGTAATATCAATAGATAATTTATTAAGATAAATATTTCAAACAATACATTTTCCCCATTTGTAGATTCAAAAGCGTTATAAGGAATTTAAATTTGAGCGTAAGTTTACGATTGCCGTAAGTACGTTTATAAAACGGTGCCCTGGTTACTAAGTTTAAGGGTAAGTAAGTCAAGGTCATTGAGAATTCAATCGCCCAAATTTAAGAACTATATTATCTAATATAACTTTTCTAAGTGTCCCTTCAAAAATGTATTACTTTTTTTTTTAAATCAATAAGTGAGGGGTGCGGGTTCATGCTGTGACTTCTAGCGCACTGAAACCAAAACTAAGGGCAAATGATTCACTGTTGACCCATTTTGTCTATTGAATAGTATCTTCTTCACTCACTATTTTTGCTACAGGTAATTACAAGGAAACACAAGAATTCTTGTTATGTTTCAATGTGTAAGTAGCTACATGTTACAAGAAAAGATAAATAGTTCAGTTGTTGAAATCTTCCTGTCTTTCAGGGTATGACTGATAATGCACTTGACAACAGAATCTGGGCTTTATTTATCTTCAGTGTCATAGATAGTACCCTACCTTCCTGAGAAAAAAGTGAGAAAAAACACCATAGTGTTTATATATAATATGTGGAAACTTGCCATTTACTGTAAAATCACAATTTTTCGTGGGGGATTAAATTTCATGGATTTCGTGGTTCACCTTTAACCACAAAATCAAATCCACTGGAACACTAATTATGGCCCTTGTATTTGATACCTGAAATGAAAAATCAACAAATTAATGTCCCATCGAAATGGTCTTTTCCAAAACCTCGAAATTTTGTTGAATCGAAATGAAATAATTTTACAGTATTATGTGCTCTGAAGCATCATCTTGATGCACTGTATAAATATCTCTATGTTCTTGTCTAAATATTGTACACACAAAGAATGTATTGTTGCTGAACATTTTTGGAATGTTTGTTGACAATTTGAATACCATGTGTTCTGACATGAGGTTACTTTATTTTCTTAACCTTTCTATCAATGTAGACTTATGCTTTTAAATATTGAGAAACGTGAATGACAAGTTCACAAACCATGATTTTTTTAAGATTATGGTAACAATATGCTTTGATTGATTGATTGATTGATTGATTGGTCGAAATGCTGCCATCTTCTTTAAAGGTGTGGGTGTCAATAGTCATTGTTGAAATTTAAAGATCATAGTTGAATCTGAATTCCATAAGGCAAGTCCAAGGTCAAAGGTCAAGGTCATATTTGTATTGTAAGGTTTTGTGCCCAAAGTATTGTTTGTAGGGCTCAAGGACATACGGTAGTTAAGCTATTGCCTTGTGTGCTAAAAAGGTCAAGGTCATGGATGTTGCTATTGGCATGTGCGCTCAAGGTCATGATTATAATAGCTGTAGCGATGTCTGTTAAAGGTCATGGTATAACAAGAACATGATCATAGCTGGTATCCAGTTTTAGCTAAGTAATTAATTATCATAGATGTCATGTATGTATGGCAAGGAAAAAGGTTTCAATGCATGGAGTATGTCTGCATGTTTAACAAATCGAAGATGGCAGAAGTGGCGTGAACATAAAAAGCTATCATGTTTTATGTTTCACTTTATCATGGTCCTAGACGGCTCAAACTGATGAACAATCTCCCCTTGTCTCATAAACTACACTTTTATGTTGGTTTTATTAAACTTTTGTCTTGATCAATTTTGTCATGGTAACATTTAATTGATTTGTGCAACACTATATCAATACATTAAGTAGGCATCATGGATTAATGAACGGACTATAAAAGAACAAGGATGTGTTCTTAAAGTTTGATAATTCTTTCTTTTATCATATCAATCTTTGATGAGGCATACATATTGCTTTGCTCACGTCTGTCTGTCTGTCAGTCGGTCGACCAAATGGTTTCCGTTCAAATAACTCAAGAACATTTTGCCCTAGCATCATCAAACTTTACATGAAGGTTGGCCAGCAATCGTTGTTGACCCCTACTGAATTTGAGGTAATTAGGTCAAAAGTCAAGGTCACTGTAACCTTTACCATTTCCGACTATTGGGCTGCTGTAGGGGCATACAAAAGTCATTTATTACAAATATGTCTTGTTCTCAAATCATCTAAGAAAAAAAATCATGTTTTCATTTTAAATTGGAACTTTTATGAGGGTCATATATTTTAATTTGGGTATAAAAGAGATCTTGGAGGCTGATAATGTTTCCTAGGAATATGTCTATGAGGATTATGCTCTCATTTTTGTACACAGCTGAACGTAACTGATTGACATATTGTTGATTTGTTCATTTATGTTTAAAGCTAAGTGTATCCAAGCCTGTCTAGGCTTGTCAGTATGAATTTTGTCTTATCACTTTAAAGGCTCAAACAAAAACAACATTGTATTCAGTCTGAAAAATAAATGAAATGTACATGCTATATGATACTGTAAAATCATCATGGTTTTGGTAAAAAAGACAATTTCGTTGGGACTAGAATTCGTGGATTTTGCATTTCAGGGTCAAAATTATTGTTCGTTGGGATTAAAGTTTGTGAACCACGAAATCCACAAAATATAATCCTGCATGAAAATTAATGATTTTACAGTAGTTATGTTCAAGAAATGCTGGTTTGTCCCTGACTCAGGTCATGGTAACCCTATACTCCATAGAAACATCAATTCATTCCTACATATACAAGTATCTCATTGCTCATTGTTGATGGTTTTCAAATAAATAGTAATATTAGGGGAGACAATCCAATTATGAAAATAGACTAAACAGGGCACCTTACCAAGGGAGATCATTCTTAATTATTGTCATAAAAAGCTGCAAATATATGGAGTAAACCTTCTACTGAGATGTGTATTATATATCATATTTAAAAGATATAAAGCTGTTAGCAGAACAGTATAGTGTATATTCTGAAGCTTCTTTTTTCATCAAGGGAGATTACTCTTGATATTTGTCATAAAAAGCTGCAATGTTACAAATTTTGTGTGGAATAATGCTACAAAACATCCTAAGGGCATATCTTATCAGAATTCTTAGTTTAACTTTGGTCCAAACAGTTACTGTATAGCTAGGGTGTATTATGTATTGACATTACGTCAGAGCACTGCAGCCTGAGAAGTGGCTCCCTCCTGGTTGTTTGTTGAAGGTTGCTTGGCAAAGGTTTTCTAGTTAAGACATTGGACCATGTGATTATAATTTACCTTAAAATTGATGTAAAGGGTATTGACTGACAACTGGCGTAATGTCAATTGGAAATAAAGGACAACTTTACTCTGAAGCTTCTTCTCCTGTTTTAACTTTACAAAGTGTTCCAGTCAATGTAGGTTCTCTAGGTCTAGAATGCTTTGTTCATTATCTATTCACTAATTTGAATAACTCATTAACCTTAATCTTCAGATCTGTAATTCTTAATTACTATTTCAGTCTTGGCAAGCCGAAGCCTTCACTTACTATGCATGAATGGGCGTTACTTTGTCGGCAATCTCAGGAAATGCGTATGTTGAGGCAGTTGTGTCTACATGTAATATATGTACACTTTTCAAGATTGTTCGGTGCATTTTCTGAGACTTTAGACTTCCTCAGTCTTCCTCAGAAGTGGACTCCCAGTCTTTTAGAAAGTCGCCACCAGATTTAAGTGTGATTTCTATTTATATCACTATATGACAAGCTATTTGTAGCGGTTCTCCAGGATTTGCATATGAAAAAAGCAGCATCTGTATTTCCTGGAATTGTGTTAATAATGTTTTTGAAATGAGACTCTAGTTTTGGATCAATGTAGATCAATGCTTTAATTTGAACAAATATAGCAATTAATAACATAGGAAGGTGTAATTTCTATTCATTATATTGTATTACATTACCAGAGCTGGAGAAATTGACACATGGGTTAATAATGTAGCTTCGCAAGGCAATGATGATATTATCTTTCTTTGAATCTTTTGAATGGTTTTTTTGAAATGCAAAATTATTTTGCCACACATTGATACTAAAAGTCTGAAGGTTAACGGAACCACACATAATTTACGGGGTGGGTTTATTAGATTGGGTTGGGTTACACATGTGGGTTTAGACTGTTATGTGTATGCTGCATATCAAGGGAGGAACTGGAACCATTAAGTGAAGTTGTTTGCCCATATAGGGTGCAACAATATGATAATTTTATAATAATTTATGTCCAAAGGGGGAGCTATAATTGATATGCAGCCCATATGGGGTAAAACTATACCAAAGGGGGAGCTATAATTATATTTAGCCTATATAGGGTAAAACTATACGGTAAGTCTGTTGTTGTCCATAGGGGGGACTATAATTGATATTTAGCCTATATAGGGTAAAACTATAAGTCTGTTATTGTCCATAGGAGGAACTATAATTGATATTAAGCCCATATAGGGTACAACTATAAGTCTGTTATTGTCCATAGGGGGGACTATAATTGATATTAAGCCCATATAGGGTACAACTATAAGTCTGTTATTGTCCATAGGAGGAACTATAATTGATATTAAGCCCATATAGGGTACAACTATAAGTCTGTTGTTTCCATAGGGGGAACTATAATTGATATTAAGCCCATATAGGGTACAACTATAAGTCTGTTATTGTCCACAGGGGGAACTATAATTGATATTTAGCCCATATAGGGTACAACTATAAGTCTGTTGTTTCCATAGGGGGGACTATAATTGATATTTAGCCCATATAGGGTACAACTATAAGTCTGTTATTGTCCACAGGGGGAACAATAATTGATATTAAGCCCATATAGGGTACAACTATAAGTCTGTTATTGTCCATAGGGGGAACTATAATTGATATTAAGCCCATATAGGGTACAACTATAAGTCTGTTATTGTCCATAGGGGGGACTATAATTGATATTTAGCCCATATAGGGTACAACTATAAGTCTGTTATTGTCCACAGGGGGAACAATAATTGATATTAAGCCCATATAGGGTACAACTATAAGTCTATTTTTGTCCATAGGGGGGACTATAATTGATATCAAGCCCATATAGGGTACAACTATAAGTCTGTTGTTTCCATAGGGGGAACTATAATTGATATTAAGCCCATATAGGGTACAACTATAAGTCTGTTGTTTCCACAGGGGGAACTATAATTGATATTTAGCCTATATAGGGTAAAACTATAAGTCTATTTTTGTCCAAAGGGGGAGCTATAATTTATATGCAGCCTATGGGGTGGAACTGCAATCAGTTAATTCGTAAAATATTCTTTCTACAAAACTTATTATTTTTTGGATTTCTCTGATCTATTATCCCCTTTTCCCATGATTTTCCGTAATTATTATAATTTCAGTTGGCACTTATTCTATGCCGCCCAGGAGGCGGCATAGAGTATGAAAGGGTGCAAGCAGATGTCCCAGGAGGATACAAGATTTGATTGGTTATAACGCTGTTGGACTCGCCCGTCAGGGGTAAAATAGGATGATAAATGTTCGGTAGGTACTAAAGTCCAAGTCCCAGGAGGATACAAGATTTGATTGGTTATAACGCTGTTGGACTCGCCCGTCAGGGGTAAAATAGGATGATAAATGTTCGGTAGGTACTAAAGTCCAAATCAGTTCGGAACGGGTGTTTATATAACGGCTACATATGTTGCAATTTGCGGGTCTTAGCAGGGGCTATTAAAAAGTAAAAAAAAAACTATTTACGCGGAGCGGCGATTTTCCTTTCGAACTTTTATGGAACATGTTAAATACTTTCATGTCTGTCAGATATTTTTTAGTTATGATTTTCGATTTTTTCCAGTTCTTAGGTTTTGTCTTAATCTAAATTTGATAAATGCAAGTGTTTTTATAATCTCTATGTTTCTTTATTTATGTATGTCAGAATAGTTTGTTTTGCCAAAATTTAAACGGGTAAATATAGCTTGCCAACATTGAACTGACACTTCTTATTTACAAAATATTCATATGCGCTCCTATACTGCTGCCAAATGGAACTAGTTCTATGCATATTTTAAACTATGTTGAACGTATTAATTCGCAATAAATTTACTTATCAAGCTCACAAACCACGAAATAACAATGTCCTTTAGTGTCAGTTTCACGTTGTCAGGCTATACCACGTTATTGGAATACACTTTGTTATTTTATGAAACATGCTAAATGCCATCTGTGAAGCATTAATCAATATTATAATGGTGCTCATATTTCTAAAACATGTTATGTTCATTTGAATAAATATTTCAATAGAAAATAGAATGTTTTCATGTTTTCTATTCTTTCCTGGTGTTTCACTGCCTTCAAGTTTTTAACCAGGTTTTCCAAAGGAAAACTCTGGTTATTAGATTGCTGAATGTCGGCGGGCCTTAACAATTTCTTCTGTGCACAACTCCTCCTACATTTCTTCATAGATTTCAACCAAACTTTCAGAGAATGATTGTCATCATGTGACCTGGTGCATATTATCAGGGTTTTATGATTCAACCAATTTTGACGGAGTTATGGCCCTTGAAACAGAAAAAATTGGCCGCTTTCCTTATGTCGCACGGTACTCAAAGTACACGACATAGAGTCATGAAACCTTCACAGAAATGGTCAGGATGTTTTCTCTACACCTGGGGTTTCACTCCCCTTTCAGTTTAGTACATCCAGAGTTATTAGCCATTGAAATGGTGTAAAATAGCCATTTTTGACTTGTTTCACATGCTACTCAAAAAGTATTTGACCTAGGATCATGAAACCTTTATAGAAATGTTTGACAGCATGTACTCTAGTGCACCTGGGGTTTCACTCCCCTTTCAATTTAGTACAACCAGAGTTATTGCCCTTGAATTAGTGAAAAATACCCATTTTCAGCAATCTTAAGTTTTTGCAGCGTACACTCAACACATGAGAATAACTTCCCTTGTGCATCACACATCACGCCGGAATTTTAGTTTGTTTACAAGTTTCTACCAATACCTTTTACTAAATAAAAAGATTTACTTAAAAAGAACTAGCGGCATCTTTGATGCCCAGCATCAACATTTCACTTGTTATTGCTGATAATAGGTCACTTTTATGGCAAACTTCAAAAGTATTATATTAGTGCATTTGTATAGCTTGGCCAATTGGACACGAGCCTGACCTTTTGATTAGCATAATTTAACAGTCGATACATTGCCTACGTTTACAACACCGACTGTATGTTTTCATAATCGGGGAGTATCAAGAAGATGCTTAGCTTGCGGAAATTGATATATTCAAAGCAAGAACCTTGTAATATATTCTTGCATAAAGGTCAGGCTCAGGTCAAAATAGCCAAGCTATACCAATAATCACAAGGGTACTTTCAGGAAGCGAAAAGCAGATAGTTATCTTTCAAATTGCTCTGATTTGTCACTTTCATCTGTTATGTAAATGATACCATTGTTTCAAATTGCACATAAAAATAATATTAATATGACTTGTTGTTTGTGGTGCCGGTGGTATTTATTTTCTGATATACATGTATCATATTTCTGCACTTGTTGTGTGTATGCTCCTGACCACTTTTACATTGATGATGGACATGTACACACATTGGTGATAGCTGTAAATAAATGCTGTATGAAAAACAAACGAAAATGGTCTTACTATTTACTTGGTCATATTGGTATTGCTGGTTGTTGAAATTAGGACAATTTCAGACCATTGAATCTTAGGGCAATTTAAGACCATTGAATCTTAGGACAAGTGCAGACCATTGAATCTTTTGACCATTTCAGACCATTGAATATTTAGGACAAGTTCAGAACATTGGATGTTAGGACAATTTCCGACTATCAATTCTTAGGGCAATTTCAGACCATTTGATCTGAGGACAATTTCAGACCATTGCATATTTAGGACAATTTTAGACCATTGCATACTTAGGACAATTTCAGACCATTGCATACTTAGGACAATTTCAGACCATTGCATACTTAGGACAATTTCAGACCATTGCATACTTAGGACAATTTCAGACCATTGCATACTTAGGACAATTTCAGACCATTGCATACTTAGGACAATTTCAGACCATTGCATACTTAGGGCAATTTCAGACCATTGCATACTTAGGGCAATTTCAGACCATTGCATACTTAGGGCAATTTCAGACCATTGCATACTTAGGGCAATTTCAGACCATTGCATACTTAGGGCAATTTCAGACCATTGCATACTTAGGACAATTTCAGACCATTGCATACTTAGGGCTATTGCAACAAATCAATCTATGTGTGATTGGAGACTTACATAATGCATCTGATGTAGATTGAATCTTAGGTTTATATCATTGGAGGCCAAATTATATACAGAGAGAATGCATTTTGGACGGTTTGGGGACGATTGATTCTTACGATTTAATCTTCAGACAAATTGGAATGATTGCTTCTTAGGAGAAATTGGAACAATTGAATCTTAACTTAGGGTAATAACATACCTTATTTGTAAGGAGATTTGACATTGTATCTGACATGTCACAGAATGGCATCTTAAACTCCCCACAGCTGATTGCACCAATGTCTTCAGATCCCTCCCATGGTTGTTTAGTTGTCAAATTTTAATTAAAATGTTATCCTGGTATGGAGAGATATGCAGCTCAAATCTTTGTTGATGTTATGTTGCAATGTTCACATGTTGCATTTTGAGTAGAGATTCTGGGAATAATGAGGCAGGTGTTGGCTATATGTTTCGATGTGTTGATGCTCCTTTCCAGTGTATAGACTTTCCGTCCAGAAATACTGGTTTCCAGTATTCTTTGATCTGGGTCTCAATGGCTTTATAATTGGTTAAGCGTGCGGTCAGCTCAACTATCCTGATAAAACATTACCAGCAATAAAAAAGAAATTAATTATACAGCAACTGATATGCCACATTCCAAGCAGGATGGCTGTATCAAGTTACAATGAATCAAGAAAATAAGATTTTTCAAGATATATGACTGTGCTGTGTATTATTTTATAATTATTCAGTGTTTATTACTTTTTTATTAGTATACATGTCGCGGGATGTGGAGGCACTTATAACTGTGCACTTAGACAATCCCAATTTCTCAGTATTAGGTAGAGATATTTTGTTAAATTTGCAAGCCAACACATATAGTGATAAGATGTATTACGGTATATCTTTTTAACATATTTGTTGTCATAAAAGACAATATCAAAGTAACGTAGCACTTAAATCAGAGTTGTGTAAGATGCAAATTCACGAAACCTTCTTGGGCTTAAAACGCTTTCAGTAAGCTGAGAATGTGTCACAATGGGCGTTAGTAGGCTAGGACGTGTTGCTGCTTTGACGTCACCGTCGAAGAACAATCTCAGTGAGTAAGCTCGCAGTTGGTTGTCGGGTTCGTAGTTGCCAATTTGATACAACAAGGCATATCGAATTGATAGCTGGCTGCCAGTTTTCAGTTACCTCTTATATCCAACCTTGAAATTCAGGCTACTCACTGCCAGTTGCAGTTGGCAATTTGATTCAACATAGAACTTCAAATTTGTAGCTGGCTGCCAGTTTGCAGTTGCTGAATCAATTCAACAGTGAAACTAAAATCGGCTGCTCAGTGCCAGTTGTAGCTGGCCATTTGATTCAACACTAACACTTCAAATTGGCAACTGGCTATTGGTTCGCATTTGCCAATTCAATCCGGTAGAAGGCACCGAATTTGATGCTAAATGACGGTTGGCAGTTGTCAACAGTGAAATTCAAATTGGGAGCTGGCTGCCGGTTCGCTGTTGCCGATTCGATCATATGATATCATTCAAATAAGCTTTTTTGGAGAGACGTTGGGTTGTTTATTGACCAGACATGTAATACGAAAGTCAAATTAAGTTTCGAAGTTATCTCTTTTTGCAACTACTACTCTTCAAATAAAAATAAAAGCACAACCATTAACTTCCTTTTACTTTTAGCTAAATATTTTATTTTCAAATGCAAGAATGCAAACGAAACACCGAACATTTTATACTTCAAAAATTTAATATCCGAGAGAAAGAGATTGGAAGAAATGATAGCTATTGCGAAGAATAAAGTTGATAAGCACATTGAGAAGTGGACCTTTTTGTAATTGATTTTCGCTATTTTTTTGCTTTTTTATTCTAAGCCCTCGTAATTCTGGAATTTTTTTTCAAAAGTTTTCCCCATACATAATAATTCCGTATTATATGCACACATTATAAATATGTACATTCATATTTACTTTGTAGAAATATCAAATTAGCGTTTTGAAAAACTGTATGTTAAATGATTTGAATTAAAATTTAAATCACAAAAATCATTCAAATAAGCTGCTAGCCCCCAGTTTAGATTAGCCGATTCGACAGTACAAATCAAATTGTCAGCTTAGTTAGGAAGTTAGATACTAATTTGCATTTGCTGTTTCGAGCATCCTGTAAAAATTAATAGGCAGCTGGCTGATGGTACCAATTAGCCGATTAAATCCAACAGTGAAATTTCAATCAGCTACTTGCTGCTGACATGCAGTTGCCAATTCGACCCCGTAGTGGGGAGCGGTGGCCTAGAGGTAGGGCGCGCGCTTCGGGATCGAGAGGTCCCGGGTTCGACCCCCCTCTGGACCACTGGTTAATTTCTCTGAGCAAGACCCACAGCTCCACTCCACCATGGTGTCAAATGGTACCTGTGAGGGCAGTGTTTATTCCTGGGCGCCGCATATTGATGTTGGCTGCCACACCACAGGAGAGAAATAGTCTCCCCAGGGAGACACGAGTGTAGGTTTCCATATGTAGCCCAATGACCAGAGGAAGTTGAAATGTCAAAGGGCTGAAAAGCTAAAAAAAAGCCCTAGAAAATTGGTAATTTAACTTTTTTTTTAGAAAAGTGAAGTGACAGTTCACAGTCGAATACCTTTGAATCGAATCAATACAATACAATAAAATAAAGATTGCATTGTAATTGTATTGTATTGTATTGACTCGATTCAAAGGTATTCAAATTGGAAACTGACTGAGAGGTGTCAATTCGCAATTCGTTTGGCAGGTTACTGTTTCGCAGATGGTGATTCAAATATCCTATAAAATGTGAATAGGTAACTGGCTGTCAGTTCGCAACTGCTTTCCCACAGTGAAATTGGAATTGGCTGCTGGTTGACATTTCGAAGTTTGCTATTCCAGCTTCCTGTAAATTGAATTGAAGCTGTCAATTTGGTACTGCAGAAGAAAATCGTATGGACAGCTAGTTGTTGGTTCGCAGTCCAGATTCGAGTTTGCTATAGAAATTTAAATTGGCTAACCTACTGACTGCCGTTTTGCAGTTGGCGATTTGAGCCTCCTTTAAAATTTGAATGGGCAACGGGTTGCTAATTTGATCGATCTGCAGTTGCCAATTCGATCCGTTGAAAAAATTGAACTCAATGCAGTTGAGTATACCCTTTCGATATTATTATAAATCAATATGTTATTATTCTAAAGTATATTGTAAATGCCACACTGAAAATCTTTCTCAGTTATAAATATATGAATAAGTTTGCTGTGAATCATTTGCTGGGAAATAAAATGTTGGTTGAAAACTGACTTTTCTCTACCACTTTGTATACAGAAAATACTGAAATAGGATCTTCTAATTTTCTCTGACCACAAATCTTCTCATTTAGTGATAAGCTGTATCATGCTGACATTTAACCAGGGCAGTAAGGGCCATTTAATTAAGGACCGTGAAGGTATCAATTACATGCTAGATAAATCTTTGCTGTAGAGACCCGGCTCTCTCTCTGGAAAGTCTATACACTGTTTCTATTTTACAGTCATTATTCAAAGTTTTATTGTTTTCATTTTCCCCAAATAAAAAACATATAAAGGAAATTTGAATTGTTGCTATAATTGAAGGACTGTGAGTTTGGCACAGGATCCTCATCTTTGTGTTATTGTTGTCCAAAGGTCAAGGTCACCATGTTGCCTTGAACTTAATTGCCTATTTGGCTGCAATCAAAGCATGCACTTCATGATGTTTCACACATTGATTATAATAGTATGGTATAATTGTTCTTCAAACAAACCCCAAAAAAATACAAATTACATTTGCAATAAAAGTTTTCCAAGAACCTGCAGCTGGTGTCTCCTTGGAGCAAAAACAACACTTTTGAGCAAAAACAACACTTCGGAGCACTAACAACACTTCGGAGCAAAAACAATGCTTCATTACAAACACTTAAATCTTGCAGGTAATTGAATTATCTCTATAGAAGCACCATTATTGTCAGGCTATATTAATTAAAATCACATTATTATGATGCAGAGTTTGAGGAAATGGAGGAAGTTAAAGCACTTGTTTCTTCATATCATGTTATATTTGCTATCCTGGCTTATAATAGTGCATCATCACACCTGTCTTATAACTAGTACTTCTGTATGAGTGGGAATATGTGTAATTTGTGAAGGGTATTTTATAAGCAATAATAGGATATCTAATTTGTGAAGGGTATTTTTATAAGCAATAATAGGATATCTAATTTGTGAAGGGTATTTTTTATAAGCAATAATAGGATATCTAATTTGTGAAGGGTATTTTTATAAGCAATAATAGGATATCTAATTTGTGAAGGGTATTTTTATAAGCAATAAAAGCGTATCTAATTTGTGTAGGATAAAAGCAATATAATAGGATATTTTGATAGAACATTAAGGCTTCATTGTTGTAATATTTGTAATATTTGTAACCTTGCCATGACTATGACAGATGTGTTTGTCTGTTGTTGATAGCAAGGAATCATGCTTTCGTAATGCCTAAGCAACAAAAAGATGATAGAAAATCCAAGATGGAAGGCAGCCCTCAACTTTAACAGCTGAGCACAGAAAACCTGAAAATATCACATACCACAACTCTAATTATGTTGAACACTCAATGCCCAACACTTTGCTAAAATAGAAAATCATGAACTTGATTGCTGAAAATCCAATTTCCAGTTGAGCTGTCAAAAATCTGACGCCCAAATCCTAGCTGTACAAATGCTGAAAGACCTAGTTTCAGCTATAATACAGCTGAATGACCTAGTTTCAACTACAAGAAAACTGAATGACCCAGTTTAAACTACAAAAATGCTGTATGACCTAGTTGAAACTACATAAAAGCCTACATGACCTAGTTTCAGCTACATGACAGCTGCAGCTGCATGACCTATAGTTTCAGCTATGCAAAAGCTGAATGACCTAGTTGCAACTACAAAAAAGCTGAATGACATAGTTTCAGCAACAAATAAAGCTGAATGACCTAGTTTCAACTACAAAAAGCTGAATGACCTAGTTTCAGCTACAAAAAAGCTGAATGACCTAGTTTTAACTACATAAAAATCTGAACGACCCAGTAACTAAATCTAAACACTAATGGTGGGCATAAAAAAGTTAAATTAAGTCATTGCAAGGATCAGAGAAGTTGTAGGACCATTGGGCTCAGGTTCAGATAGTAACAAAGTTAGAGGCCATATAAAACGGAAGTGTGAATAAACTAATAATTGAATTGAGTTTAATCAATTGAATATATTTCCTGGATGCATGATGTGTGCATTAGCCATCAGTTTCTGACTTGATCATGATCTCTTAGGTGCATGCACTCAGATGTTGTCAATGAAACTATTGAATTTGCTGGTGAACAGATGGTATATTGCAATTCTTTTTTACTTCTACTCGTTTAAATATCTGTTATATTAAATTGACATAGATGATAAATGCTTAATTCAAAAGCTGTTTCACTCATGTGTATAAAGTTTAAACATTCCTCTCTCTGTTAACCTACAACATAGAACTCTGCACTTTCAGAATTGTGAAAGTGGCGATTTGATTTGATGATGTAAAGGTCATATCAACATGACCCCATATGGAGTGTGGTTCGATCCTTGTTGTGGAGCTTACAGAGCTTTACAGAGGTAGCACTGTATGTGAACACATATTTTATAAGCACATTAAAACCTAAATATTTCATGTTCACACATCATTTGTTTTTGGTTCATTCAACAGAATGTTTTGTGACAATTATAAAATGCTGTTGAACAATTAATCATTCGTCGTTATAATTTATACAAGTATGTTGATATGAATTGTTTTACCTAATGCTTAATTGCATATGTGCAGACAATATAGAAAGAAGTTTATGTATACCACGTCATCCAAGCATATGTGTACGATCTTAACACATGAAGGTATATAAATTATTTAAGGCAATTAAGGTAAAACTAATTGGGTTATATTATGATATCTGTGACATCTAGGTTCTCCTATTTATAGCTGGGGAATGTACTTATAATGTTGTACCTCTGCTGTACGGATGAATTAACCCGCTTTGCTTCGTTGATTTATTACCGTACAACTTGATACCCATGCTCCATATTTTGCTGTCAAATTTTTTAGCTCTCAAATGTTATATTAACCCTTTACTCCATAGGTATAATGTAACATCAATGAAATCATGTCACTATCACATGTCAATTATACCACTTAGTTTTACAAAGTTTTAAGAGGAGACAATCCTGTCACAGAAATGGGACTTAAAAGGGTACCTAAGGGAGACAATCCTGTTACAAAAATAAGACTTAAAATGATACCTAAGGGAGACAATCCTGTTACAAACATGGGACTTAAAATGATACCTAAGGGAGACAATCCTGTTACAAACATGGGACTTAAAATGATACCTAAGGGGGACAATCCTGTTACAAAAATGGACTTAAGATGATATCTAAGGGAGACATCCTGTTATAGAAATTGGACTTAAGATGATATCTAAGGGAGGCAATCCTGTCTCAGATATGGACTTAAGATGATACCTAATCGAGGGAGACAATTCTTGTTATTTGTCAATAAAACCTGCACATTATAAGTACTGCTGTATGGCTTATAATGATGATCGTCAAGAGACACAACCCCTGTTTTACAAGGTATATTTCGTCCCACTGAAAAGATAATATGTACTATGATGATTGACACCACACACTGTACTGACATGAGCATACGGGAAGATTATGATGTAAATCAGACAATTCTCATGGTAATTGATGCACCTGATGCAATGTACATAATATAATTGTTGATCCACCCGCATTGTGGTCTATTGACTTAAAGCCAAGAGAGCTTAGAGATAACATCATTTTTAGAACATTGTAAGTTATTTGCTCTACATTTTTAGAACATTGTAAGTTATTTGTTCTACATTTTTAGAACATTGTAAGTTATTTGCTCTACATTTTTAGAACATTGTAAGTTATTTGCTCTACATTTTTAGAACATTGTAAGTTATTTGCTCTACATTTTTAGAACATTGTAAGTTATTTGCTCTACATTTTTAGAACATTGTAAGTTATTTGCTCTACATTTTTAGAACATTGTAAGTTATTTGCTCTATGCATGGAAACTAAAGTTTACTAAATTTTACTCTCTATATGTCTGCTTTAAAAGTATAATATCAGAGCCCTATAATAAGTAATAACATGATATAATGTAAAAGTCACCCCCATCCTCAGAAATATCAAGCAGTTTTCCTAAAAATGTAGATTTTGATAGTACATCTTCAAACTTGGATATTTTCCCAAAATTATTCATACTAACAGATCAGAGAAGTTGGAAAAAATCCCTGCTTAGGTTCTAAAGATATCTACAATTATTCATCTTTGTGTTCTATTGAGGTAAAGATTGTGTCTAGAATAATTCTTTAAATGTCTTTTCTGCAGATGTTGACAATGAGGTTCGTTTTCACTGTTGTTAGTTTTACATGATTTACACATTCATCAAAGGTATGGCTAACATTGGTGACAGATTTGTCAAGCTGAGGGTATTTGTTCTTGCATCGCTCAAGTATCTCAATGGCTAGAATTGATTATCAGACATTTTGTACAATTATTCGGTTGTGCAGCAGCTAGAGGTTGATTGCATCTTATTTGACACCTTAGATTAGCTTGACGATCAACTTAAGGCTTTGCACTCAGCGATAGTGATAAACATCATTTAGTTTCTTGTAAATACTTAAAATTCTAATTTCCTCTTAAAATTTATTGCTTAATTTTGTTGGTGTAATGAACGAAAAGCCTGGTAAATAAAAACAATTTAATTAATTGGAATTTTATCCTACGGAATATAGAAATGTTGTTACAATCCTTTGTGGTGCACACAGAGACTTTATATTAATTTATTGGCCTTCAAATAACGTACTGTAAGGTCACCAACCACTCAAATTTATAAAAAACCTCTCTAAACCGAACACTTTTTCCTGGTGCAGATTTTCATTATTCTGTTTTCAACTGAAAATCTCCCTGAAAACTGGTAAATCTCTAGTCCAGGAACTGGATGCATAATAGGATCCCTTAAATGAAGGGCAATGAAATGATTTTGTTAGTCAACAATAGTGAAACAGATATTATAGAATGAAAAGACTAGATATTTGTGGTTGAAGAAATTAGAAAACATGCTTTGTATCATGCATACTTGTCTTAAGAAGCATCTGACTGGCCTAATCTGGGTGGCCACTCCAGGAACCCTAGGTTATGAAGCGAACAACTTCCTGACTGTTTTAGGGGTTTTCATTTCTGTAAGTGTTCAAGTGCATACTTGTCTGAAAATATTTTATGTAGGCAATTGAAAATAACTGATGGAATATTTAGTGAATTTGACACCTCAATGGGTTTGAAATGTAAGAAAATCTATGTGTTTATGCCAATATGAATGTAGGCTGTTTCACACCTTGGCTTTGCTCCAAATGATTATGCCTTTTCTTGAGATTTTTGACACTTTGGGTTCAATAGAAGGAAACATTGCCTCATTTTGTATAATGTCTGTCAATGATAATCTTACTGCTGCCATATCTTCGTACAAATCAAGAATATAAGTTGGCTGCTCATCTAGGACATAAATTCTGAAGGATTCCTAAGTACTGAAGGGATTTAAATGATATATGCGTGGAAGATGGATGGCATATAAGGTGCCTGTCTGTTCTGTTTGTCTGCTATATATGTTTATGATACTCTTACATGTACAGAGATATTTCATCTGGGACTTACTTGATCTCCGGTTATCTCTCAGGGTAGAAATCTTGGGACTATTTAGCAAGAAACATGTAAGCCCGAGACTAAATTACCCATAAGACATTGCTGTATTTGATATGCAGAGGAGGTTTTTGAACTGCTTGTTGAATTATGAATAAACCAGTAATGTAATCATTGCATTTACAGCCAATATAAATACATTCTCCTTGCCCACAAGTACATAATCACAAAAAATAATCTCTTATCAGAATTGTTGATTCATTATCACTTTCCAGGGTTTTGATTGAGGTATATTAATCGGTTGAAACATCACAGTTTTTCGGTTGAGGTACTGGTATATTAATCGGTTGAAACATCACAGTTTTTCGGTTGAGGTACTGGTATATTATTAATAGGTTGAAACATCACAGTTGTTTGGTTGAGGTGCATTCGTCAGTCATCATCAATGTTAATGTTGATTAGTTTGCCAGACAGCTATATATATAATGTCAATACAAGATTATGAATATTTGCATGTTTCTTTTTCGATGCTTATAATATACCACCCTTCAGTTTAATCTTTTTCTTATGAAATATTTCATGAATGAGTTTTTGACATTGCTCTTAGAAAAATACCAAGAGAATTTAAACACAATGAGTTCTTAAAAGTCTTAATACAATTATAGAATAAAAATAAAATTCTATCACAATTTGTTTATATAATTATTATTATTTAAATGAAAAAGCTTAGCTCAAGATTTGTCTTTGTCTCTGATAAAAGTGAAATCTCAATTTAAGATGAGATTTAATGTATTTAAGATGTTAAGAGGGAATGTACTATCTAGTTTTGGACCTCACATGTTGCATTTTTATTCTGTAATCCAGGCTGTATGTGTCTCCATAATATATAAGGGATAGTTGAAGAATATCTTGTGTTTTATAACAGTTGATCCAGTTTTATTGCCAAATTGTCACTTCACTGCCACATGGTTGTATCTCTCTAGATGTACTACTGTAAAATCATTTAATTTTGATGGGATTTTGGTAAAATAGACCATTTCGATGGGATTTTGCATTTCAGGTAATAAATGCAAGGGTCTAAATTATTGTTCGATGGGATTTGATTTCGTGGTTGAAGATCTCGAAATCCACAAAGTTTAATCACCCAAGAAAAATTAATGATTTTACAGTATATAGTGAGATGCAACCTTGTAGCGCCAAAGAAACAAATTTATTTTATTTAATTGAGAAGGAAATTTTGTCTAAAACTCTCAAGAGTATCTCAATGGAGAGATAGGGATATTAAACATAAATAAAATGTTTGACCGATTATGCAAAGAGAGATTAAAATTATTTTGAAATTTAAAAGTAGGATGTTGTTGAACTATTCACAATAATATAATTAAATAGGTATATAAGTTTGATAATCTCCTTATTTGAGGTTCATTAAACAACCTCCATGTTGTTGCTATTAATGTGAGGTACCATAATGTTGCTATTAATGTGAGGTACCATAATGTTGCTGTTAATGTGAGGTACCGTAATGTTGCTATTAATGTGAGATACCGTAATGTTGCTGTTGATGTGAGGTACCGTAATGTTGCTGTTAATGTGAGGTACCGTAATGTTGCTGTTAATGTGAGGTACCGTAATGTTGCTATTAATGTGAGGTACCGTAATGTTGCTGTTGATGTGAGGTACGGTAATGTTGCTGTTAATGTGAGGTACGGTAATGTTGCTGTTAATGTGAGGTACTGTTATGTTGCTATTAATGTGAGGTACCCGAATGGTTGTTATAAAAGTTCCAGTATCGGCCTTGAAAGCCTAGAGGTGTATTATCCTGTTTGAGTGTGAGATCAAGATGTTTGGTTCATCCAAGGCCAATCAGCGATGTGTTGTAGACCACTAGTTGCACAGGTTTATCCGGGATAGGACATTTAATCTGAAGGTCTTTTAAACTCTCTATTGATTTAATATTTATTTCTTACCTTTGTCCTTTGGCACACAAGGTTGTATGTCTCTTATTGTGGGTCAAAACTTTTTGTGCCAAATTGACATTTATTTTGTGTTAGAGATTCCTGGTTTGCTTCTTAGCTTTGTGTTTGCTGCAGGGTTGGTCAGGAAAAATCAGGGGAAAACAATATTTTTCAAGGTCAGGGAAAAAAAAAAGGTATTTCAAGGAATTGAGATGGGGATTTTTTTATTCGGCCAAAGTCAATTGGAAATGTTAATTTAAGGGAATCAGGAATCAGAAGATAAGCTGTTTGGTAAAAGAATAAAGAAATACAAAATGTACTATAAAGTTTGGGAAGCCCTCTGAGTTCAACAACCTGGGTTGAACTGATCTTGATTATTTATTCAATATACATGCAATACATATAACAAAATTATTTCCAAAATTTGATTGTTGATCTTTATTTTTGTTGACTTTTACTTTTGCAGTCCTTAAAGGTCCTTTGAAAATGTTAATTGCAAACTAAAGTCTGTTGACTTGTTGTCTTTTAAAAACAAGGTGGCAATTAAGATTTTGTTAGAGAAAAGTCAGGAAAAAGTCAGGGTATTTCATTGTATTGGAAATCTGCCATACAGTTTCATTCTATTGTGATTCAGTTGTAGCTCAATGTATGCAAATATGAGATATTGACTTCTTAACTCTTGATATTTCTATGATAATATTGTGACATTTGAAGTTTATTGTTTATAGTAACATTTAAGATCATTGATAGTTCTGATGACATTTGGCATCCTGGCTTAAGTTGTTTTATTTCATGTAATGAAATACTGTAAACTGAGAAATTATTTCGCGATATTTAATTCCGCGGAGTTTGTGAGTGGTAAAAATTTGTGAAAATTAAGTAACCACGAAAGTGTTCAAAACATTAATATCTACATTGTGGGAGACTTAAAAACGCCAAAAATTGTAGTCACAAATAAGCCAACAATCGGCAGAAGTTAGTATTTATGGGAAACCAACTGGTTTACAGTGACCGTTTTTAAGGCTTCGTATGACAATAAGAAGTTGTTATTTTGCCATGTATATAATAACGTGTGGGTTTTCAATGGACTCTTAAATGTTGTAGTAATCATGATGTCAAGATGTGCTTTGTCTTTTATCTTCTTTCATTCGTCATTTCTGTGAAATTTCTTTCAGGAATATATTTTTGTTTTTATGATCTTATGATGAATAATTATGATATTTGATGACATCATTGCTAATAACTTACTTAATTCTCTATGACGTAATGGCAGTTCTTGTAGTTAGAAATTGAAATGTGGAATAGCAGTTCTTGTATGAACTTTTAAAGTTTGAAATTAATATGTGGGTGACATTGTTATGAAGCCAACTTTATGTATCAATACTTGGTATATGATTTACAGGCCGTACTTACCACATGACCTTTTCGCTCAGATTGCAAGTAAAAACTTTTTAACAAAAACTGAAAAACGACTGTTAATATTTGATTTTTGACCAATTTTGACACTCAAGCATGGATAGCAGTCGAGTCAGTTTCGGGCAACAACTGTGACATTCTGTAGACAAATATTGGTTGCATACACCTGTAGGTTACATGCTCAATCTAAGGCATGAGTGTCGAACATATCTCAGTAAAATCAGTCAAAGAATGAAATATTTATCACTGATTTTAACTTCTTATTGACTTGTTGAATTTACTTGCAGTCTTAGCCAAAATATCATGTGATATGTCCTTCCTGATTTATATCAAAACTTAGTATATATCTTTGAAAGAGGACATTAAGCCATATATGCCAGATATGGAGTATGTGTGTTCTGTTTTGTATCATTTTGTCAACTGAGATGGTGATGGTTTATTTGAATGTCAAGAATGTGCTGTATTGTAGCTGAAAGTATGTGGTATCCAAATAGGTGGAACTATACCCTGTGGTCTATATAGATTAAGTGCAATTAAAGGTTTTTAATGTTTTAATGCAATGCTTAATTAGTCCTGAAATAATGCAGATGCGGTTCTGGTTGAATTTATGTTTTAAGGCTGTACTTTATATAGATCTTGATTGGTACTCAGGTGAACGAAAATGGAAAGAGGCAGAATTGTAATTGCACTTTGATCGAGTGTCGAATAATCATAAAAGAGGCCAAACGCAGGACCCAATTGGAAATAAGTGCTTGCACTTTAATGGGTTATCCTTAACCGAAAGGTTTAAATAGTTACAACCAGCCGTTTACATAAGCTTATTGCTAAAAATAACTTTTTTCTTTTTCTCATTTCAGTTTTGATGTTGAAAATGGGGCTACTGGTGGACGCGGGGCCCTGGACGGGGGCAGCCCCTCTGGTGGTCTCATACTACAAAATCTTCCACAAAGACGCGAATCCTTCCTATATCGGTCCGACAGCGATTATGATATTTCGCCAAAATCTATGTCTCGCCACTCCTCAGTTCAAAGTGAACAACCACAGTAAGTTACCTCCGCTGATCTTATTTATTCCACTAAAATGACTGAATTACCTCCCTTTTGCTTAAAAAATAGATATCTGATTTTTGTCTTGATAAGTTTCTCATGGGTCAAATAGATGGATTACTATGGCCGCCCTTTAACATGAAGGAGTTTATTTGATATTTGACTTGAACTTTTACTAAAATTGAGAAACCATATTTCTAGTATTACCTTAGGTCTATAGGTTGCAGGAAACACTTGTTAAATTTAAAATTAAATTTAAACAAATTCAAACTATTGACTTCGTTCAAGACAAACATTGGATTCAATTGCACTTCATTAATGATATGTTTGTACTAAGTCTTATTTTGATGTAATTTAACCTATTGGAATAATATCACATTATTTAGTCTGTCAACATTATTGCTTTATATAATTGAACAAATAAAGATTTAACTGTGCATCTTTATTGAGAAGAAAAATTTAAAAGTACACAGATTAATTTTCTATGATACGTGTGTCATTGATCGGTGCAAAGTATTATGGTTCATATTTATTCACAAATATTAATGACATACTTAATTGGTGTGACACTTTACTTTTCATAATCTGTTTCCAAAATAGATTTAAAATGAAAAATAATAGTGTAGCTTGAAACATATCGAAAGTGATCATTTTCGATCGATCATATAAGCGTGCATTTTTCCAGGTGCAACAAATTTATTCATCAGATTGGTTCAATATAGATTCCCTCTGGAGAAATTATACTTGCAATGTATCTAAAGTATAAAAACATTTTACCCCTTCCCGTTTTCAGAGAATTTGGATGATTATCTACAGCAATTAATTCATAATTGTCTTATTGTACTATGTATTATTGTAATTAATCCACCCAATACTGTTGAATTACATCAAATAATTCACTATTTAGCATAAAAATTTAATTACTTTTAAAATACTTATATTGATAACATCTGTTTTATGGTAGATTTTATGAGAATTGATATATCATTACAGTTTTGATTTTCAGACCCCCTGTGGTTTTTGGCAGAATGTTTCATGGCAAAATATTTAAATACAAGATAATTCTAGATAAATTCTGACGTGATGCAACTGTATTATTGGGTTGTATGTTTATGCTTGTCAAAGTTACTTAGCATTTCCTCCTTCATCAGGGACGTTCATGAAACATTCTGCTTGACTTTATGTGTGATTGTGTTATTCAAATGTTTTGGAACGCCCGACTGTATTTATTTACTTTGAAATAACGTTTATCAGGAACATTTAAGTTAGAGTGGCTCATTACTCCATAGACCTTGATCACACATCTGATATGAGATGGGCTAGAATACGTACCCGTCTCTTTCGCTGCTTTTTAAGACAAAATATCAAGAATAATCTCCCTTGTCTAGATGTCAAATGTCGAGTCAATTTCTGTAATAAGATTGTCTCCTTTTATATCAATCACTCTCTATTGGAAAATCATAAATGATGATGATGAACATATAAATTGATAGATCAATGGAGTGAAGGGTTAATGCCTCTAATATTAATAGATCAATGGAGTGAAGGGTTAATGCCTCTAATATTGATAGATCAATGGAGTGAAGGGTTAATGCCTCTAATATTGATAGATCAATGGAGTGAAGGGTTAATGCCTCTAATATCGTATCACAGGTAACTGTATCATTCACAAAAAAAACCCACATTTTTTTTTTCGTTTTACTCTTTACCAAAGAAACAGTATGGAGATCATTATACTTTTTGGACCGTGGATGGGATTTTCTTAATTTCCAGGGATGGTTGGGATTAAGTAATGAGTCAAAACCAAAAAATAAGATAGGCACATAAAGCACTCCTCGGAAACCCCATATGTTTGTGCTCCACGATATTATCAACACATTATTATTTATATGAGAATCAGGGTTCACTGAAAATACTGAGGATGTTTCAGTTAGAATTATTTACAGACTAAATACCTGCAACTTTGAAAGAAAGAAAACATATGGCTCATATCTGATGGATGCCTGTTTATGTTGAATTACTGATTGGATAATTTTTAGTCTTGGGAGTTGATTAATCATTGACGGCAACAGTTGTACCAAAGATTTTTTTCCTGATGATTAAGTGTTAAAGATAATAAATACATGATTATTCTACAGGTATGAGTGTCCAATGTGAGTGCTTGGTATATCAAGAAATAATTATATGTCAGTGTAATTTTATAAGTGTAATTATTTTTCAATAGTGTCCATAAAGTTTCTTATTGATATATCCAAGATAAACAAAATTATGTTTTCGTCAGTTTTAAAAGATATTTTTAGAGAGTTAATTTGTTGCCATGGTTACTGGTGTATTTAATTACCTGTATCCAAGCTTCTGTGAAATTGCCAATGATGTATGGTAAGAAGATGGGACTTCCAAGATTGATTTTCTACTGTTTTATTTTCACTTGTCTGGTACCAGGCTATGTCAAGGTTGACTTGTATTTATAGTGCTTGAATTTGAAGCTAGGAACCGTAATGTCAGGAAAAATGATTTAAGGCTTGAAGAGTTGTCTTTCTTTTAAAGTTACAATTTACAAAACTTAATCTTGAACCCTTTCCTCCATTGCCTGTCTGTATTTACCCTCAAAAGCTGAACATATTTTAATTACTGAGGTCTCATTTCATGATACTGTGTGCAAGTAGGGGTCTAAGGAGTGTAAGAAGGGTTCCTATGGAGTAATTGGTTAACTATATTGTTAAGTTCTTAAGCTACTATGTATATAACAATTGTCTAATCTGTTGGTAACGCCCATTTTACAAAATGGCCATTTTTGTACAGGGAAAATGTTTAAAAATATTTCCTAATTCCAAAAACCCCAAACATTTTGGCTAGTTCAAATTTTAAGAACGAAAGATTATTAGGGCTTCTGGAAACAGATTGGACATAATATTTTACCAATAACTTATGCTTCTTATGTAATAACAGCCTAATTGATGTATTTGAGAAATCAACATGAAATCACCTGCACATTTTTATGCCCCCTTATATAGGCATTAGTGATTCACCTGTCCGTCCGTCCGTTCTTTCGTCCGTCCGGCCTGGTTAACACAAATGGACCATTTATTCTAGCATTAATATGGCTTGCTACAAAGCTTTCAAACTTGCATGGATGTTATATATGACCACTCTCCACACGCCTGTATCACCTGACTCCATTTTAACCTTCACCTTGACCTCATTTTGGACCAGACTTATTGAAATGGCTTCCACGGGGGCATAAGCGTTTATTGGACGCAGTCTTGTTTTAAAGTTTGTTACATTCTATCTGGTTCTTGTGTTTGTTTGTAATCTGTTGAATTGTACTGAAAACAAAGCATGCTGGCTATATATTATGCAGGAAGCATAATTTATAGCGAATTAACATATAATAACTTAGAAAACTTATTTATAAGATGCATTGACATAAAACAGCACTTTTTGATCAAATTATTTTTGCTATGAATGATGATGTTTTGTTAAGTGTATGAAAAATGTCTTGCACGAAAAAGTAAGTAGTCTAGGCATAGGTTATCGACAAGACGAGCAGAAGATTCAACATGGATGAGGCAGCAGCAGACGCTGGATGTTGGTTGACGAGATTGAAGCAGACGATGAATATTGACGAGATGTATATCGAAGCAGACGGCATTGTGATAGGAAACAGAAGCTGTATTGTAACCTGGTTGATTGATGTAACATGATGCATGACTGTTGGAAGATGTACACTGGCTGAGCATCATGGCAAAAGTTCCTGAAACAGGGGAGGTAAGAATTGCTTTATTGTGATTATTATCTTATAAGAGTTGTCTTTCTTTTTCCAAATGAACTGGAATTTGTACTTTTAAAAAGTTAAAAATCTGTTAAAGTTTGTATATATCTTTTGAACCAGTCAGTTGCATTCACACATTTTTTCTTTTGGGCTGTCAAAACCCAAGCCCTTCCACAGCCTGCGGGGGACAGCTGTTGGTAACATCTCCGGTATTTCCCTGACCCCTTGACAACTAAATATTGTCCCTGGGGTATTGGTTCGGACAAAAAATGTCCATCATTTCCCTGGCAGTGCGGGGAAGCTGGAAGGTAATATCACGGCTGTTACCCCCGATATCCCGGAGGATTCCCAGTGCATTATTGAAACACTGAAAAAATGAATATTGAATGATAGACACGAAGGATATCAGGCTTTTGCAATGACTAAGGGAGATCACCCCTACTATGAGTTACTGATGATCAGGTTGGAGTTAATTCCCTTGTTTTGTGGATAAACTCAATGTTAGCTGGAACAAGGGAGACAACCTTATAGATTTTGTTCTAGTAATAAATTGAGTTAATTCCCTTGGTTAATAGTATATTTCAGAGAAATTTAAAATAAATATGAATTCTGTAAACTGGTTATTCAGCATTACTGAGCAACTTTGTAAGATTGGTGTAGAAATGAAATAAAAAAGCTTTTTTATCCAATTTACAGGTATAATACCTTGTACATCAAAGAAATAAATAAAAAGACATTAAATAAGGATCTTAGATGAGCAAATATATTAACAAGAAGAAGTGTCTTTTTAGCTCACCTGTCACAAAGTGACAGAGTGAGCTTTTGTGATCACTCTTCGTCCGTCGTCCGTCCGTCCGTCCGTCTGTCCGTCAACAATTGGGTTGTGTCCTCTCTAGCGGTCACAATTTTGGCCTAATCTTTATGAAACTTGGTCACAATGATCATCTTAACAAAATCTAGGTCAAGTTCGATATTGGGTCATCTGAGGTCAAAAATTAGGCTACTAGGTCAAGTAATAGAAAAACCTTGTTTTTCATTCTATCAAAGGGAGTGTACTGTGTAATTATACTGGTTGTGATCATGTAAGAGTTGTCTCTCTTACTATATTTTAGTTGTAGAACTACGAAATGTGTACTTGTTAGCAGCTTTGAGGCTTTAATTTAAATTAAATGCAGAATGTGGATATTAGGGTTATCATCGTTTACAGTGATTGTATGTTTACAAACTATTAAACAATTATTAAGCTGTAATTATAGTCTTATGCAACCTTACTAATCGTTTTACATAGACTTATATAGGGAAAACATATAAAAATCTTCTTCTCTAAAACTACAATGCCTAGAGCTTTGATATTTGGTATGTAGCATCATCTAGTGGTCCCCTACCAAGATTGTTCAAATTATGGCTCTGGGGTCAAAATTGGCCCCGCCCCGGGGGTCACCGTTTTACATAGACTTATATAGGGAAAACATATAAAAATCTTCTCCTCTAAAACTACAATGCCTACAGCTTTAATATTTGGTATGTAGCATCATCTAGTGGTCCCCTACCAAGATTGCTCAAATTATGGCCCTGGGGTCAAAATTGGCCCCGGCCCGGGGGTCACCGTTTTACATAGACTTATATAGGGAAAACATATAAAAATCTTCTTCTCTAAAACTACAATGCCTACAGCTTTGATATTTGGTATGTACCATCATCTAGTGGTCCCCTACCAAGATTGTTCATATTATGCCCCTGGGGTCAAAATTGGCCCCGCCCCGGGGGTCACCGTTTTACATAGACTTATATAGGGAAAACATATAAAAATCTTCTACTCTAAAACTACAATGCCTAGAGCTTTGATATTTGGTATGTAGCATTATCTAGTGGTCCCCTACCAAGATTGTTCATATTATGCCCCTGAGGTCAAAATTGGCCCCGCCCCGGGGGTTACCGTTTTACATAGACTTATATAGGGAAAACATATAAAAATCTTCTTCTCTAAAACTACAATGCCTAGAGCTTTGATATTTGGTATGTAGCATCATCTAGTGGTCCCCTACAAAGATTGTTCATATTATGCCCCTGAGGTCAAAATGGCCCCGCCCCGGGGGTCACCGTTTTACATAGACTTATATAGGGAAAACATATAAAAATCTTCTTCTATAACTACAATGCCTAGAGCTTTGATATATGGTATGTAGCACCATCTAGTGGTCCCCTACCAAGATTGTTCAAATTATGCCCCTGAGGTCAAAATTGACCCCGCCCCGGGGGTCACCAGTTTCTATATTTACGCTCTACCTTTGTTAGTCTAAATTGTGCAGGGCTTCATTTATAATCAGGTGAGCGATATAGGGCCATCATGGCCCTCTTGTTTCAATTTAATTCAGCAAGTTTGATAAATCTGATGTGAAAAGTCATATAAGTCATAAATGTCATATTCTTTTCATCAGCTAATATCTTTTCTAACTGGAACAAATAAAATGCTGCATTCTTTAACTATCATTAAGAATTAATCATAAATTACATTTATTAATTATAAACCCATCTGACACATGTGTCTCTAAAACTTTCTATGACGTCAACTTGAAGCTTAATTGCACACTAATGAATTGTCATTTATATGAAATAGCCTTTTTACACTTCCAGTGACATCATGCATGTGACAAATGAAAACAATCAAGCGTTTAATCTCAAATGAGGCTAATATAAAAACTGCTGTATCTAGTTTACAAGAATGTGACAAGAAATGTAAATGTTTCGGTTTTAAAAGTAGGCTGAACATGCTTTTACATTGGCCAGTATAGTACATCAAACGCACACTCCGTACTTGTTGACTATTAAAGTCTCTACCACTCCCATATATATTTAAAAATATTTAAGCCTGACTAGCTTGAATGAAAACATTGCTATGGAATTTTGATTAAAAAAAGGTAAGCCCAATTATTCAATATTTAACTGCGTTTTTGGTTGCCTAGTGGTAGAGTGGGGCCTCAAGTATGAGAGGTACAGGGTTCAATCGCAGGCTTAATCCGACCTTCTCTTCTCTTATACCCTTATGGCAATGGAGACCATCTGAAATGATGTATCGAGAGTGAAAATGCCTAAAATAAATAAATGAGATAAAATGATTTTTTTTATATAAATATGACAAATGATGAAAAAAAATTGTCAGATAAATGGGGATTCTCAGAAATGATATCAGAATAAAGTTTCTCTTATCTTGTTACTTAATTAATTACATTCTCTGTCTGAAATATCAAATATTTCCATGCTTCGTTTTGGGCGTTCAGAAAGTTACTTGTCTGATAGAATTAAAGATTACTCATATTCATATTTTGATTATTATGATTTTTAACGTATGTAATCAGATTTGAGTAATGGGAAATGTTCATGTTATTCTCTGAAGAATTCTGTGTTATTGTATGAAATGAGATTTTGTCATTGTTAAGCCATTTATAACAATGTTTATAAAACTGGGACTTTCCTATTCTCAAACTATGAATAACAAATTGACTTTTTTGGACCAAGCCACCAACAAATTGAGGATAAAGGCAAAGGAATCCACTTGACTGACCCAATGTAGTTTTAGAAAGTAGTTAAGGGGAGATAACTCATCCCTGACATTGTTACGTTACATAAAAATGTGAAACACTTCCTTTGTAGCGTCACATGATGATGCATTCTATATAGCTGTGGCCATGGTTTTTAACCCAGTGACTGCTGGAGTTTGATTCCAAGTCAATTCATTGTCGTACATTAATTCCTTCAATGTTTGAATATTATTATGAACAGATGAATTTTCTGCATATTTGGAGAAGTTGCTGGTTTCTTGTGGTAGGGTAATAAGTAAGTCCAGGAAAACTGGTAAGGTGAATAAATTGCCAAATAATTAACAGAAAAAAGTAAAAAATATGGCGTTAAATCCAAATACACAGACTAGAATCAAAGGGAGGTAATTAATAAAGACTGATTGGGTACTAGAGTTGTCTCCCTGTAATATATGGTGAAACATTGGGGGAATTATGTTGCAGAAACATTATTTACATGGATCTAAACAGAAAATGTGTACAGATGGTGCATGTTATTGTTTACATTCTCAAAACTCTGCACTTATATTGTGCGTTCTATGCACCAGCATCACCTGCATCACCAGCATCACCAGCATCACCAGCATCACCAGCATCACCAGCATCACCAGCATCACCAGCATCACCAGCATCACCAGCATCACCAGCATCTCCAGCATCACCAGCATCACCAGCATCACCAGCATCACCAGCATCACCAGCATCACCAGCATCACCAGCATCACCAGCATCACCAGCATCACCTGCATCACCTGCATCACCTACATCACCAGCATCACCTGCATCACCTGCATCACCAGCATCACCAGCATCACCAGCATCACCTGCATCACCTGCATCACCAGCATCACCAGCATCACCTGCATCACCAGCATCACCTGCATCACCTGCATCACCAGCATCACCAGCATCACCAGCATCACCTGCATCACCTGCATCACCAGCATCACCAGCATCACCTGCATCACCAGCATCACCTGCATCACCAGCATCACCAGCATCACCAGCATCACCTGCATCACCAGCATCACCAGCATCACCTGCATCACCTGCATCACCAGCATCACCTGCATCACCTGCATCACCTGCATCACCAGCATCACCAGCATCACCAGCATCACCTGCATCACCTGCATCACCTGCATCACCAGCATCACCAGCATCACCTGCATCACCAGCATCACCAGCATCACCAGCATCTCCAGCATCACCAGCATCACCAGCATCACCTGCATCACCTGCATCACCAGCATCACCAGCATCACCTGCATCACCAGCATCACCAGCATCACCAGCATCACCTGCATCACCAGCATCACCAGCATCACCTGCATCACCAGCATCACCAGCATCACCAGCATCACCAGCATCACCAGCATCACCTGCATCACCAGCATCACCTGCATCACCTGCATCACCAGCATCACCAGCATCACCAGCATCACCTGCATCACCAGCATCACCAGCATCACCTGCATCACCTGCATCACCTGCATCACCAGCATCACCTGCATCACCTGCATCACCAGCATCACCAGCATCACCAGCATCACCAGCATCACCTGCATCACCAGCATCACCTGCATCACCTGCATCACCAGCATCACCAGCATCACCAGCATCACCTGCATCACCAGCATCACCAGCATCACCTGCATCACCTGCATCACCAGCATCACCTGCATCACCTGCATCACCTGCATCACCTGCATCACCTGCATCACCTGCATCACCAGCATCACCAGCATCACCTGCATCTCCAGCATCACCAGCATCACCTGCATCACCAGCATCACCAGCATCACCAGCATCACCTGCATCACCAGCATCACCAGCATCACCAGCATCACCAGCATCACCAGCATCACCTGCATCACCTGCATCTCCTGCATCTCCAGCATCACCTGCATCTCCAGCATCACCTGCATCACCAGCATCACCAGCATCACCAGCATCACCAGCATCACCAGCATCACCAGCATCTGTCGACTGCCTCTCTTAGGAATCTTGACATTATTTTATTCTTGACAGATTGTAGCTTTATCATAGATTATTGAGGATTAATGCTTGGTACAAAGATTATATGAATGTGTAAAATCACAAGGGATGATAGCCAAAGATACACTTGTTGGAAAGTTAGAACATTCAGAATTAAATCTCAAGTGGTTGCTATAGAAATGAAAGAACAAAATCAGAATAAATTGTCAGAACAACAAATTGTGTTGCATGAATTCACCAATAATTTATTAAAACATGATTTCCAATTTAATTCCTGGGTACAATTAAGTTTAATGTTCTGAAAATGTCTGCTTTGTAGCTTTTTATTAGAAGACTTTGTAATATTATAGCTGTTTTTGGTTGGAATTATTGTGCTGCTTTTCTGAATTTTGTGTCTCTTGTGACTGCAGTGAACTGGACTGTATTAATTTTGTTCTAGTGAAGATTACAATATCCAGAATTGACTGCAAGTAAACCTTTCAGACTTGGAAGCTAGTGGAACCTTTGCTCAAACTGTTATGGGTTGAACACCCTACAACCATTGAACCAAGGCTATTTAGTCCCAATAGGCAATATAATGATGTATTTGTTATTGGCCTCCGTAGCTCAGTGGTTAGTGCACTTGCCGTCTAATCTGGCGACCAACGTTCAAATCTGGGTGGAGGTACATACATATGCCTGCCATATTTCAGTAGAAATAAAGCAAATAAAGGCTATGCTTGGCATTATTAATTCAATTTGTTTCTTGTAGATTACTCAAACTGATAAAATAATAACTAAGTAGTCCAAAGTTTTTTACTGGTCCGAAGGTTGTTAAAGGCATCCCGGTTCTACTGTATTTGTGACCATGAAGCGCCAGCTGAGTAAGTTATGCGGTATGTTGTTATAAATATAAGTCATGTTGGCAGAGAATTAACACATTGTATGTTAATAAAAAACAACAGTAGTATTATAACAGTGTAGCCACTTGAAGTCATATTGTACTAATAGTCTATTGCGTTGGTGCACTTTATATTCAGGATGTTGTTGCATATGTGTCAAATTGGCAGAGAATTAACAAATTCTATGGGAATAAAAAACCTTATTACACTGCACCACCTCGATGTAACACTAAACTAATATGCAATTTCTGCTCTTAATATTCAGGCTGCGGTAATCTATTAAAAGGTTTTCTCTAAATATCAGTGTTATTTTGAGTGGAGTTGTATTTTCAGGTCAATTTCTTGGCATGGATACCTAAGTAGCGTTTCTAGTGTTTTTTGGTAATAAATTGATTAAATCAAGTAAATTTAACTGCCCAAATGTGAATTTTCTAACCTTTGATTCTATTCATGGATATTCAAGTGATGTTTCTTGTGTTTCAGGGGTGTTAAATTGAAAAAATAAATCAAGTTTAATTTAATTTACCGAAGTGAATATTTTTCTGTGACTTTGAAAACATCTTGGAAACATTATAATTCTAGTCCATTCAATAAGTAATACTAATGAGAGAACTGTCCAATTCGAAAGAATAGTGATGTCATACCATTAACTCAGGTACACCCAGTTAAACCTAGATAAACATAGTTTACCTGTTGGATGATAGTATATTTACAACCGTTCTCATTTGACTTTGACTGTATGTTCTGGAGTGGTATAATAGACTGAGTGTTGTTGTTTCAATGTGTTGTGTCTACTGTTGTGTTTTGTGTGGAGTTATTATTGACTGGAAGTTTACCGATGTTTTAATGGATGTTGTCAGGAAACAAATGGAACTTCTCATACTAGGAAACAAACAGATGATGTATGGGAACTTAAAGTAAGAAGTGAGAATTGATTCAGGAAACTTTAAAAGGTATAAGATTGAGATAATGCTGGGAACTGTAAATAAGGCTTAAGAGGAGACTTTGAAATGTGTGTCAGGCTTTTTTGTTGGAGCCTTAATGGAAATTATCAAAATTGTGAATTTATGAAATATCTATTTATGTATTGATTAAAACTTTTCTTCTTGATTTTTTGACGTAACAATTAAGTAAGATAAGTTCTTGCATTCACCATATCCTGGAAATTAAAGGTTAAATAGATCCACAAAATCTCTGGAAGTGCTGTTAATGCATGGTTAAGGAGCAAAAGGGTTAAAAAGGCCCTGCCGTCGTAGCTGTGTGGCTTTGGTTTGAGCCCTACTATTTTCTTGATGCATGTTAATGCCCTGAGCTATAACTCAAGATTTATTATAAATATTGATGAGCCATTTCTGAGCTATCTTGAGTTGTCAATATTCAATTTCATTTGTCTGGTGCCTAAAGCTTCAATGTTGAGCAGTAAATTAAATTGGCGAAGAAATCAGAATTAAAAAGTCCAAATTAAACCAGAATTAATTGAAATCTCAGCACCTGCTTAATTTGAATTGATTTGTTCCCAACACGCATATACTTAGTTATGCCTCCACTTTCTTTTGTGTTAGTAGGACCAATTTGTGCTGCCACTAGTTTTTGTGTTAGGACCAATTTGTGCTGCCACTAGTTTTTGTGTTAGGACCAATTTGTGCTGCCACTAGTTTCTGTGTTAGGACCAATTTGTGCTGCCACCAGTTTTTGTGTTAGGACCAATTTCTGCTGCCACAAGTTTTTGTGTTATTAGGACCAATTTGTGCTGCCACAAGTTTTTGTGACCACTTTGTGACGCAATTGGTTTTTGTGACCAATTTGTGCTGCCACCTAGTTTTTGTGACCAATTTGTAACGCCATTGGTTTTTGTGACCAATTTGTGACGCCACTAGTTTTTGTGGCAGACCCATGCAAAATTGAAAGTTGCAAGAAAACCCAGAGTAATGAAGCTTTCTAGATCCAGCCATTATTTTCATGCCTAATTTAAGACTTCTCCAAGAGAAGTGACAATGACAGATACCTCTATACTTATTTTGAATTTCTGATATGCAAATTATATGGTTTAAAGTGATGATGAAATCGATCATATTGATGTATAATGGTCATGTGAGATGATGGGCTGCTAAGATTTATCTGAGACAACTAGCCAGATATTGACTTGAGTTTTGTCCTAAAATTCTATTGATCTATACCTTGATGAAATAGCAACTGTGAGTGGTCTCTCTTTGTGTGATGTCCTGTTAAGTCAATTTAGATGCCTGTAAAATCCATCAAAAAAGTTTAAATAAAGAAGTTAAAAATTACTTTATGCCTACACTGATGATTTTATTATGAATTTCTTCCTTGCTGAGATGATGTTTTGAAATATTGGGTTCACAACTTTTAAGGACATAAAGCATGAGTTAACTCCCTTTGTGAGGTGTCTTAATAAGTCAATTTCTGAAACTGAATTGACTCCCTTGCTTACTCATTATTGCAAACAATAACATGATAAATGTACCTGAAATAAAAGGAAAAACTATCTAATTGAACCGTAAACTGAAAGAAAATATAAACGTTCTTTGAAACATTTTTGTTTTTATTGCTTGGAGGAAAATGTTACCATTAATCAGATGGTACTAATTGTTAAGTGGCTATGTTGTATGTTTCAGTGAAGTTGTTCTAATAATGTTTTCCTTTGATGGGTGCCATTATTTTTATTCTGATGAAGTGGAATGCTGCCTTTCCCTGTTATATAATGTATGTCAGGCATATATTTGCTATGCCAAATTGAGTTCCTCGTGAGTTCATGTATTTGTGTCAAATATCTCCTTTACATTGACCAATAAATGTCTTTTCTAATGATGTATTCAGAAAACTGCAAAATAAAGTATGTTACCTTTACTTATTACTTAATTTGTTAGGTTACAACTATGCAAATATTAAATGTATTACAGTATGACCTGTTCTGATTGAGGGCTAATTTCCTGTAATCTCTAGTGTATTGGTTATGACTTGTTTTTTTCTTATAATGTATAATTGAAAGAATTGGCTAATTACGGTTCATGTCAGATTTCAAAGTAATTCCTGTATTTCCTATTATTCAGACTGCTAAGGTTTCAATCACTTGTGTTAATTAATTGGTAACTTACTCAGGTATTACTCCAGTAACTAATTGATCATTCATGTTATTGCCTACTAACTTCATGAGATATTGGCAACTTCAGACAGGTCATGAAACTTTGTAGGAATTTCACCAGTGCATGCGGGTATAAAAAGTTGTTAAATTGTAAGTTCTTTACCAAGAATTGTTTTGTAAGAACCACCAAAGCATGTGGTGCTGTGCCTGCCATGGAATTCTTTGTTTTGGCTGCTACAAATTGTCATCAGAGTTCAACTGGCCCAATGTTCCAAACATTTTTGTGTGCAATTTTAAAACTTTGTATCTCAAACCCTGCATACTCTGCAGAAGAAAATGTATGTAATTTCAAAGAATTTAAGGTTGCCTACAGTTTCAAAGTTAGGAAGTCATGAATATTACATACCTCAGTCGTTCTACATGAATTGTCTAAACTCTGCCAAGCCAGCTTCTCGGTTGCCCTTTCAGCTTAATAAATCACCTATGTGGCAACCTGAATGATGCACTTTGCATGATGGCTTCTTGGCAAAACTTGAGCAATTAACTGTTGATGATTGGCTTTTCGACTAAAGGTTCAAATCATCTCGTTTAGAATTTTGTGTTCAGGTTTATTTTTGAACGCAGCCATCAGTTCTAGTGTCTTAGACCTTCCAGGAAATTGTTGAACTATCAGGTCTAAAAATAACAAAATAGTTTTGGGACGATCTCCAGGGCCGTATCCTGAGAGACAAAAAAGCACTGAGGCAAACGTCTTCCATAGTTTGTTTGGGGAGCTCTTATGTGAAAAAAAAAACATCTCGAAAGCTTTGAATAAACGCTTCCAGGAAAATGTTGTTTCATGTCTAAAAATATCATCACAGCATGTTTTTGGGATGATATTGTAAGTTTTGAAGATACAGTTTGTCAATGACCATCTATCTGATTGAAGCTAGACAGGTTTATTGGATTAATTAAAGCATTGGCAATCAGTAGGCTAGGTTAAGCCAGAGATTGGTATCATTATTAGAAGTAATCAGTATGTCTAAGTTACATAGACAGAACATTTTGTATAAAAGGATGTTCTTGCAATGGTTTGCAAATTATTAATGTTGTATTACACTGGTTTGTTATGTTGTTGTCATAATCAATTATTATATTGTTCTAGTTATGCTTCAGGGTTGTCAGTTGTTTGATTTGGTTGCTCTGACACTTTGGTCATGTAGTGTTGGTTAAAATCGTTTGGTCTATATGAGACTATCCAAAGTTTGCTTGCCCGACTTCTCAGTAACCATTTGAAGGATTGGAATGGAATGGAATTTTTGCATGGCCAATCTGTACCAAGCACAATCAACACACACCAGTCTTAATCGATTTTCAGGGAGTTATTACCCTTCAGTTAGAATGCTGTCCAATAAAACTGGTGATATGAAATGGCTTAAAACATATATGTTTAATATTTAAATAATAAAAAAAATATTGAGAAACAAATTCCCGATAGAAGTAACAAAGCCAAAAGTTTTATGCATCTTCGTTTGACATTCAGAGTTATTGCCCTTCAGTTAGCATTATAACAGTCCAAGAAAACTGGTGATGTGGAATGGCTGACATATGTGAATTATTAAGATTATTGAGAAACAAATTCCAGGCAGAAGTTACGAAGACAAGAGTTGAATACATTCTTTATATGGCATTCAGAGTTACTGCCCTTCAGTTAGCATTATACCAGTTCAAGAAAACTGCTGATTTGAAATGGTTGACATATGTGAATTATTAAGATTATTAAATGAGAAACAAATTCCAGGCAGAAGTTACCAAGACAAGAGTTGAATACATTCTTTATATGACATTCAGAGTTACTGCCCTTCAGTTAGCATTATACCAGTTCAAGAAAACTGCTGATTTGAAATGGTTGACATATGTGAAGTATTAAGATTATTGAGACAGAAATTCCCTGCAGCAGTTCAAATCTGGGTGGAGTTACATACATATGCCTGCCATATTTCAGTAAAAATAAAGCAAAGAAAGGCTATGCTTGGCATTATTCAATTTGTTTCTTGTAGATTACTCAAACTGGTAGAATAAATACTAAGTAGTCCAAAGTTTTTTACTGGTCCGAAGGTTGTTAAAGGCATCCCGGTTCTACTGTATTTGTGACCATGATTAGTTAAAGGCATCACTTGAAGTATTAAGATTATTGAGACAGAAATTCCCTGCAGCAGTTCTAAAGCATTGAGTAATGGCAGCCTCTTAATTTGACATTCAGACATGATTTTAGTGTCATTATAACCAAGCCAAAGAGTATGCACTTATGTAATTAATTGTTCTCCCTGAACACTTGTCTGTTATATTGTTCCGCTGGTAGATGTCTGTTCAATGTTACTTCAGTAGTAATGAAGCCACCATGTGATTGTCAAAGTGGGGTCAACAAGCAATCAATTGCCAATCAAGTAATTTGCATTTGTTTTTTGCAAAACTATATCAGAACAATTATGAAATAAAAAAACAAGACTAGTTATAAACTTTGAGACATTAATTAATAATTCAGCTTGTGAACCATGCAGAGGGATTGAGGACTAAATAATAGTCATTGATCTTCTTGAAAATTTCGGGACAACCCTTTCTGTATGTCATTGATTTGGCTTTTCCGGAGAGTTTGCTGGAAACTTCCCCTACTACTCTAGATGATACCAAATATTGATGTAGTTTATAGCGACCATATTTTAGATTTTTATGTCTGAGGTACCAATATATGTCATGGAGAAACCTAAGACATTCCATATAAATCATATGTTCCAAGACATTTTCATGTTGGTTCTTAATATGATCAACTATGCCAGAGACACTGTCGGTGCTTGGTTACACTTGACAGTTGGCAAGGCATTAAATCTCTGGATATGACAGAAACGTAATGTTCCTGGGAATATGAAGATGTATTTCTCACAGTAGTTAATGCTGAAAATGAGATTATGAATTGTCTAGGATTTTGTTAAGGTGGCGGAAGTTGAGTTGAGGCCCTGAGAAATTTCATTTGACAATAGTCATCGAAATATTGTGATTTTTCATTTTAAGGGGTCTGTTACAAATAGGTTTGCTTAACATAGAGTCTGTTTTTATTGTAACTGTTAAATGTTGGGACTAATTGGTAAAAATAGTTCAAATAATAGCAAAAGGGGTCAAATATTTGAAAAATGGTTGTTTATTGGAAAAGGTATCAAATTACAATATTTGATCAGTACTGAAATGACCACAAGCCTGCAATTGCTCCTGTGGATATTTAGATTGCTCTTGGGTTTCAACATTGGAATCATTATTTATGCAAACCAATTTAGCATTTACATGGCTTTTATTATGATTAAGTGTTCCACATGCATGTATGCATGCAACTTATTAATGTGGAATAGAAAAGCATGTAATTGTGTTGTCATTTTGTGAATGGTTATTTAATTTTGGCAAATGCTGTTCTGTTCCTCTGTGTGTGCCAAGATGATAATTATAAGTTCACCTATGTGCAAAACAGAAATTTAGAAAGACCGGTATTCCTTATGGAAATATCAGGCCTCTTGCTACCAGGTGTTCCTTGCCTAAGCAAAGTGCTACATAGCACTTTCATGTAGCGCTTCCCACAGGAAGTTATCCATGCATTCTGTATTCAAATGAATGGGAAGTAACTGAATAAAGGGTCTTGGTAGTGCTTAGGCAATGGACATCAGTAGCTACAACTAATCATTCAAGCGACCTCTATTCAGCAGTTACCTTTCTGTTTCCGTAAGAGATTTGCATATAGCTTTCTTAATTTAAATCCCTCACCAATAAAAATAAAAAGTAGGTACATGCTTTAACAGATATTTTACTCTGACTATTAAACAAATTTGCAGGCTTTGCAGCTTTCAAACTGTTCATGAAACATTGATTTGTTGGAAGTGACATATAAGGTTCCTGTCTCTATGACTAAACAGGGGAATCTGTCATTTTAGTCTGCTTTCATATGGATTGAAATTCAAACATTAATATTTCATACTGAAATTCTATATAATTTCCATATTCAGCCTGAGTGTTGAATGGTAAAATGGTGTATGATTGCTGAGTATCATGTTGCATGTGTTATATGTATCATGTACCAGGTGATGGCTGTTTCAGATTAAATACCCGGTATGTGCAGAAGTAATTACATTCCTTCACTTTGGGGACACGTTGCCTAAGCAAAGTGCTATATATGTAATGCTTTCCTCGGAAGGTATTTCAGGCCTTCTATATTTAATTAGATTGGAGGTAGCTGAATGAAAGCACTCGGTAGCACTTTGCTTAGGCAACGGACACCAGATCTTCTCTATTCTCGGTTCCCCCTATTATTTTGAAAAATACATTGTTGCACCTTACTTGCTTCTTGCCATGTATTCATGGTAGTCTATATTGTCTGTGTTTTGACATCAAACATTATATAACAGTAATATACTTTCTTCAGATTTCTTATCAAACTTACTAAAATTATTTTTCAAAACTCACCAAATTCAAATCTGCATTGGTCTACAAGGTGATTCTTCTTATCTTACTCAAGAAGTTTATTATTTAGAAGTTAATTTGAAACAGTATTTTCTTTTTTTTCAGATATTAAATTTATCAGCTGTTTAAATATTTCTCCTTCATTATGTTTATGTGTTTGTTTAAAAATAGCTTTCATTTATATATCTGAACAGGAAGTCTTGGCTTAATGATGAGTCTATTTGATTGCCACATTTAAAAAGAAAAATAAACATCAATTTCAAAACTGCTTATTCGTTTACAGTGTAAGCTGCTCTCCATTAAATTTAGATTTTAACCTGACAATATGTCTTACTGTATCTTATTATAAACTAAATAAACATTTTTAATATTAATAAAAAGGTGGTTTCCAGTATCCCCCAGCTTGCCTTCTGATTATATCGAACTCAACTAAACTGTGCCAATTGATAACTTTCAACATTATTTTCTCATGTTTTCAACCTTGGAAGTCAGCAGTCAGTTTACTGTCTTGTTTTAGAAATCTCCCAGGCAGTAGTATCTCATAATATGTTGTTTTGTCTGGGGAATCTTTTGCAAAAAGCTGATGTTATGTTTTTGTCCATTCCATTAGTTATTTAATGTTTACAATGGATTTACATACAGAATAAAACTTGAAATTTTGTAAATAGTGCGAAACATTGAGTATTGAAGATGAAACCCACTCTTGGCATTCCTCCACATTTCTTTGTTTGTTTTGAAACATTTTCTCATTGTTTTCAGTTCGGTTGGTGGTAACACTATATATATACCAATGGTGGTAAATCTATGATGGTTAAATGTCAGGATTCTTTTTTCCCACTTTTCTGGAATCTGTGATAAGGTATCTAGATGATCTCTGAATGAGATAAATATTGATGAATTTGTGATGATGGAAGAGTTTTTGCACTTGTCATTATATTATTATATATCTGCCATAGACCATTTAGCAGGTATAATACACCAGTCTTTTACTACCCTGATAATTCACATTATATTGATGGTGTTGAACCAAAACCCTGTAACTCAATTTTGGCGCGAAAACTTTTTTGCAGCATCCGCATCTGCTAGACGTCCTGCGCAACTCGCGTTATGTATATGGCGACAAGAGAGAAATGTGCGGGACGTCTAGCAGATGCGGATGCTGTTAAACAAGTTTTCGTGCCAAAATTGAGTTACAGGGTTTTGGTTCGGCACCGTCGATATGTTATTATATTCGTTATTATATCCACTATTCGCCACTCACCTGAGATGCACATGAAGGGAAGCTGTCAGAGGTTCTGATTCCCGACTTATCATGTCTTTATCAACAGTAATTCCAGATTTCTTACAATCAAGCAGTGACTCATTAAGTTACTATCAAGATAATGCATGTTTTTGCACTTGTATCAGTAGAGTTTATATATTAATAAGTACTCCCCCCCCCCCCCCTCCTGTTTAGCTCCCTGAAGTCAATATTCACTTATACATTCTCATCATTTGAAACCAATAAAAAAGTATGTAGTACTAACAACTGAGAACGGATGTTATTTATCTATCTTACATAATAGTGGTTCAGCCTGTGGTCGCCAAAGTGCAAGAGATGCAAGGTTCAATGACCTAGCGTATGCAGACATTATGCATTTAATCCAGCAGTTGTTAGACACAGATAACTTTATGCTGGACAAATAAATTATCATAAAACTTAAATTCTGTGCTTTGAAAATTTCTCCCATAATTTTAAAACTAGGCTACGAATGAAATTTATATTTCTCAGAAGTGCATGACTTATTATGACAGCAGGAAATATAAAGTAGAACTTTCGTTATCTTCATGATAATTATGCTGGCATTATTTTATTCCTGCATGCAAAACTATTGAGAGATTGAAAGAGAAGTTTGGCCTCTTGCTTGAGTTACAAACATTGTTGCTTTTTGAGGTACGCTTACTGTTATTGATAGACTTTACTTTTTAATGAGTTTAGGTACATTAGCTTTTGTGATGTTAAAGTTTTGAGTTGCCAGTCTTCAGTAAATGAAGCACAGCAATCATACATGGTGGTATGGTGGTCGAGTGGATAGCCTCCTTGACTGCTGATCGAGAGGTCCCGGGTTCGATCCTCGGCTGGGGCACTTGATCATTTCTGAAACGCTTTTCTGTGTTTCCCACCCAACTAGAGATGAACTGGTTAGCAACCCAGAGGTAGTCTCGCGTGTATTGGTGCTATACACCGGGCACGTTAAAAAACCAAGGCGTCTCTTTGGAAAGAGCTTGGGCATCGCGCCCGGATACCTTGTATCACACCACTGTCTCTTCCACCTGCTGTCCCTTCAGCAAAAACACAGGACCCCATTGGAAATAAGTGCTTGCACTTTCATGGGTTATTTAAATAATTACATACATACATACATGCAGTGATGAATTTAAGCATAAATTGATGCATTTTGGACCAGGTTTGCATGGCTATAAAACTGGATGGCTGCAGAAATTGTACCGGTTAGAAAATGTTTTGTGTATAAAACATAAACAGTCCTAATGGTCCATTATGCTTCTAAACTTCGGAGTTGATGGTTTGATGTTTTCGTTGCCTTTTCCAGTTACTGACCTTGTTTGGTCTTCTAACTTTTGAATACTTAATTCAGTTGGACACTCACTGGTTTTAGCTTGTTTTTGGTTACCTATTCAGAAAAAGGACTTAATGTATCCAGTTTAGGATGCTCAGGTGTTCGGCATACTTCATTTGTGACATGATGAACTGGTAAAAGTTTTAACATTTTGGGGTGATGACCGGTTATATGTTCAGTTGAGGTCTAAGCAATATATTAGGTTGTGTCACGTAATATTCTATTTACTGTATCTTATGTTTGTATCTTATGTTTCAAAGGTTTACGGAAGGTTCATGAAATCTTGGGTGTTAATTTTCCCTCCCATTCTGAGAAAAAGTTGAGAAACTTGCACGATCAGTTGATTTACCATTCAATGCATTGTAGCCTTTCTGTACCAAGTCTGAATTATAACAGACTCAAGAGTAAAACAAAGAAATATGGATTACAAAAATCAAGAGAAATTATTTGATTTGTCAAGATAGCAACAGGAAACATGTGTGTGTTTATTGCCAGCTTGTGTTCAGCTTTCTACACTGCCTCGCTAATCTGACAGGGTTCCGAAATTAACGAAGAAGATTCTAAAACAGTGTTCTGTGTTGTTGATATTATACTTCATTGTGTGTGTATGGTGTTTGTTATTAAGTAATAATACTCCAGGATTTAGCTTTGAGAGGAAGTTCTTGATTATCAAGTTACTGGATGCTAGCTTGCTTGTTTGTGCCTATTATCTGTTGCAGTGGTTTGTAAGTTGAATAGTGTCTGTGTGTTAATTCTGATAGAGTATAAAGTTATTTTTGGAGTTTAAGCAAATGTTGTACATTTAAAATAGCATCAAAGGAAATTATTGAATTGGAATATTTCCTGAAATTTCTGTTTTGAATAAATTCTGTGCTACTGATGCCATGAAATGAATGATTTAAGTATACAATACTGAATAGTGGATAAGTGGATTCGAATGATTAATATCCTGGAGTCATAATTGGGTAATTAAGCTATAATTATTTTGTAATATATGTATGTTTTAAACATAATCTATGAAAAAAGGCTGCTGAGTTCAATCAGAACCTTGCAAATTTGCACACCAGAGACAGAATAAAAATGGGTACCAAAAATAAGCAAGTGCATGAGTTACCAGTACTGACTATACATATGGCACATGAAGTTCACAACTGCTGCTTCCACAAATTGTAAAACCGAGAGTTTCCTATTGCAGTTTTCTTAAGAATCCTTTAAAGTTAAAAGAAAATTGGACAAGGATTAGGTAGCACTCAACTTAATCTGCCAAACACACAAGAAGTAACATTTGATACATGTAATCTTATTGACAGATTGTCATTGTTTTCAGTCACAACAAAATATTGGAAGAAAACTGGTGGATGAAAATTTGGTCCAGACTTTAACATATCTGTTTTGCAAGAAATGAAACGTCACAATCTTCCACAAATAACAAAAACCTAGGAAAAGGCACACTCATTGTGAGTGATTAGTTAAAGCTGTCGGGACTTGTTTCAAAATTGATGTAAAATAAATAAGTTTAAGTTTTAAGACTTTAAGCATTCTTGGCATGTGTTACCCATATTTTCCTCTCATACATTTGGAAGAAGATGTGCCAATCATTACTTGTGTCTGAAGATGTATTCCCATCTGAATCTCAGTACTTTAACCGAATGATACATGGGTTTACAATTTTATGCTTCTATTTTTGGTAAATATGCATTTGCTGAGAATATTTTAAAATTTTTGATGTAAATCATATAGGAAAAGAAAGCAACATGCAGGCTTGGTGGCATTGTCATGTTCCATTTCCAAGAATCAATTAATTATTTCTGCCTTGATTGAGTTATTTTGTAAGCTGCTTTTGTAGTGTTCTTTACATGTTTACATTGATTGAGTTATTTTGTAGGCTGCTTTTGTATTGTTCTTTACATGTTTACATTGATTGAGTTATTTTGTAGGCTGCTTTTGTAGTGTTCTTTACATGTTTACATTGATTGAGTTATTTTGTAGGCTGCTTTTGTAGTGTTCTTTACATGTTTACATTGATTGAGTTATTTTGTAGGCTGCTTTTGTAGTGTTCTTTACATGTTTACATTGATTGAGTTATTTTGTAGGCTGCTTTTGTAGTGTTCTTTACATGTTTACATTGATTGAGTTATTTTGCCAGCTATTTTTGTCATGTACTTTAGTTGTTGGTACACTTATGGTAAATCAATGAATCCTTATATGGAATCTGTTCCTCCGGCAGATCCAAACCAGGAATGTTGGTCATTAAATAGTTACACTAGTTCTTCCTGAGAAATTTTGTCTCCTTGACAGTCATGTGGTTGTTGCTGTTGACAATGTCATTCAAATATTTGCTCTTTTCGCTGTTGGCCCTTATTGCTGAATGCTCATTTGCAATCTTTTGGTTGATTGCCTAAGTCGCTGACTATTGGTTAGTGCCTAATTGCTGACTGCTCATTGCTTTGTTGATGATCATAAACACTAACTGCTTGTTTACGCTCTTTTTGTTGATGGTCCTAATTGCCAACTGCTTGTTTGATTTTTTGATGATGGACCATGGAAATTATTGATTGACAACAGTCTTAGCTCCACATGGAATAGCCCTGTATCATGTTGTTTTATGCTTGCCTGATGCATAAAACACAGTCCAACTAACCATACGGACAGGCAAATTATTGTCTGTCTATAAAGCCTTGAAGAATATAATGATTTTAGCTTCCTGATTGCATGCAGACAGGTTCTAAATGCACAAGAAGCCATTTCCTCTGTCGACTTTATTAGGTGTTTAAATTTGAAGGCTCTCTATTTCGGTAAAGAAATGCACTAAAACTTCCGTTGTCCATCAACGATAACATGTGTATTTTAGGAGTTATAGGAAATTAACATTGTAGGCGGATATTGTTTTCAATGATTATACAAGATGGAAAACATTATTTTTAAACTTACGTAACACACAATTTGGTGACATTTGTATTCTGTTTGTACATCCTTAGTTCATGTTTTAAGGTCACCGCTCAAGGTGTGCTTTTGTGGTTGCTTTTACCCTTTAGTCGAGCTGTGGACCACAAATGCTTATAACTAGAGGTCATTGTAAATTTTGGCCTAATATTTATGAAATTTGGTCTCAATGACCATCTTCTCAAAATTGAGATAAACTTTGATATCCAGTCATTATACTTGGTAAAAAACTAGGTCACAAGGTCAATGGATAAAACATATGTAGACACGTATATAGGTCACTGGTTTTATCTATAAATCTTCATGTAACTTGGTCAATTGCAGTGATCATCTTAAAATCTAGGTCAAATTCAATAAATGGATTGAAAGCTTGGCAACCAAAGGTCATAGAAAAAACATTTTGTAATTACTAGAAGTCAACACTTTTGACATAATTTTATATGTGAGTTGAGGAAAGAGAAGGGGATGTTTATTTGGGATAATTCTATGTATCTGATGGTTGAATGACAGATCATGTCAAATAAACATTGAGATTTGACTGCTTTCGCCTTTCTACAACTTGTCAGTATGGATTATCAGTGCTTTTCACATTTCTCAGAAAAAATCGTGTCCAACAACTCCTAAAAAATCCTAGTATATAAACATTTTTATGCCCTGCATCTACTGATGTGGAGGCATCTAGAGATGCACCTGTTGATTAATTCCTTCGTCTGTCCATTACAAAACTTTTAAGTTGATTGACTTAGCTAGTTATTTTAACAATGCTATCACAGGGGCATAAGCATTTACTGAACACAGTCTTGTTTCTGACATGCTTGCATCTTGTATGTTGAATTGTTATAGTAAAGCTGTTGGGAGGATTCTTTGACCTGGATGGAGGAAAATCTGTTATCCTCAAGATGATATTTCTGATAAAACAAGCCTTTCCATTACGTAAAATGAACCCGACATGAAATAAACAATAAAAACTGCTGTAGCACTCATATTATCATCATTAACACATTCATATAATGTATTGTGAATGTGTATATGTGTTAATTATGATACGTTTTATGAAATCTGTCGTTAATTATTTACAATTATTAATCTTTGTCATGGGATAAGCAGTAACTTGAGGTTTGGAACTTTGGCTCTGTCAATCCATTTGTAATTTGCTTTTTTATTGGCTATAAACTGTGTGTAAACTAAGTTATTAAGTTACCTGTTATTAATAATCTTTTTCAGTTTAATCTAAAAGTTCCATAGTTTATGCCAGCTCATAATTTGATTGCATGATTCTTATTTTCTTATCTTGGCTTTCTTTCAGACAATTATAAATCAATTTTAATGTGGCAGGGCAGCTGGTATCAAATAGAAATGAAATTCGGTGAAGTTCATAGTTTCAAGTTTTTTGGCAATTATGTAATACATAAATGTAAACTGCTTGACTTAATTGTTTCCTGGTTTTAATTTCTCTCACTTTGTGGTAATAACTCAACTGGATGCTTTGTAGGACTTATATTGTACAATCATTAATTTTCATGGGGATTAAATTTTATGGATTTCTTGGTCAACCTTCAACCACGAAATCAAATCCAATCCAACATTGTACCAAATCTAACAAAATTTTGTCCCATCGAAATTAAATGATTTTGCAGTAATTGTTTTTTAAAAAGCTTGATTGAAACAAACACAGAGCATTTGTCCTCCTTTCTGAGACTTCAGGCCTCAACTAGAAGACAGGAATCTACCTAACTGCCTTTAACAAATGAAGTTTTTGTTACAATGTATTGTATTAATTATTATTTGTGAAGTAACTTATGAGTGAGCCCTTTGTGTTGATTTGGAACCCCTGTCAACTTTACTGTAAGCCAACTCTGAGATGTTCATTGCTGATACAGTTGGTTAAAAAACATCTCAGACTCTATCGGCAACCCAATATCATTTTTCACTGAATTTGCATAATTTCGGTATCTATGGTAACTTAATAGAAACCTTATATTCATGAAACACTAAGTTCATTGTAAAGTATACCAACAGACACTGTTCCAGAAATTAATTCAATATATTTTATTTGCATTTGATCCAGATCCATACTTGTCTTCAATAAAATAGTCTGGGTATTCAGATCTGGCTGAGTATAATGATCATTTTAAGCTCTGATTCTGAACCTGTGAGCAAAGTGCCAACAATTTGGTCTTAAAGTATGATCTTACAGAAATTTGAAATAGTTTCCTTTCATGACTTTACAAGCACTGGTTACTGTGTCATTGATAAAGACAATTTGAAAAAAAAACTTTTTTTGTAAAATTTATTTTTTAAAATATTATTTTTTTCGTTTTCAATGATAGAGTCAACTGTGATTACAAGCATACAACTTATTGTTTATGTATGTTGCCAATATAAGCTAATGAGATCCTGGGTTACTGGTTTATCAAAGCTTTTACGAAAATTTTCAAGTTACGCCCAAATTTAAATGCTGACAGTTGCAGATTGTGGTAATAGGATCTGCCAAATTAATAATGTTTCAATAAATGAAATCTTTTAAACCACATAATTGTCCCTAATATATGTTTGTTCAAGAATTATAAATAATTAAAATTTGTGCATAACTTCACGATTTTCATAATTGATTTGATACTACTGAATCCAGGTGTGCCTTGTCTTGATTTATGTGTGTACCATTTTGCAAGCCTCATATTTTTATATGTAATATTTTTAATAACACTTAGTTTATAAAGATCCTGAAAGTCATTGTTCTCAAAGATGTTTTCTGTAAGGCTTTATTGATTGTATTGTTGTTGCAGTCATATTTTGTGCATTCTGTCAGCTAGTGTCTTATATTACCTTGCTTCTTTATAGCAGTCAATTTGTGTCCATTTTCTTAGTAAATTATGAGAGCAGTCATGTTTTGTCCATTTTGTTTTGAGTTTATTATGACCATGCTGGAATATTAGAGCATCTGTTTGTTGGCTTCACTGAGTTATGTCAGAATAATGACTTTTAAGGACAATCTTATCTTTTATAAATGGTTTTAAAAAAAATGCTTTAGCATGCCGCATGGGTTAATTAAGGAACCCGGCTGGTAACTCTAACCTGGAAAAACCCGCCGGGAGAAACTGATAGATGCTGATAGATGTTGATTAGATGTATCTTCTGGAAACAGAAAGTTATTGACATTACATGCTTTCTGCTTTCTGTGTTCTATTAGATAAAAGCATCTCTTCTTTATGACTACAGATTATGCATGATTAAGACTTTATGCCTCGACAGATATAATTATAATTGTACTGACTCGATCACTGACTATAATAGTAACATCCCTGCTAGTATAAGCTTCATATATATGAGATAGTCTCAGTTTTTGGACAAATATCTAGAATAATCTGCCTTAAGTGGGAATTTTTGCCTCAGCGATGTACCCCGATTTGATAAATCGATGGGTGCCCGCAAGACTGTAGTAACTGCATATAGACAAAGAAGGACTTACTACAGTATTGCAGGCACCCCTCGAAATGAGCATCGGACGGCATCAGAAAAATAGTCCTCGTGGTCTACTAGGGGAAGCTTCGGGTCATTTGAAAATTGGTGAAATCCCTGTTCCCGATGCCTCCCGAAGCTCGTTTATTCAAATTGGGAGTACATCGCCGAGGCAAAATTGCTCAGTGGGACCTAGGCTTTAGTAAGGTGTCTAACCTTTTAGTCCAATGTAAGAAATTACTTATCTGAAAATTTTAACTGATTAAAAAATGTCTTGTCAAAACAATGTTCAAAACAATGTTTTTGCTGATGTTGATAGCCTGTTTCTATTACGTATTTGACTGGAGGGTGGTATGAAATTCTCATATCTGAAGTATGTATTTTTAGTTGAGTAATTTTTACGCCTGATTTGTGTTGGGTATGAAAGTAGTTTTCTGCCTCTTTGAAAGATAATAATCATCTTTATAGACAAGTTGCGATAGTATTCAGAATATCATTACTTGGTCTACTAGGTCATTGATTGATTTTGAAGGATATTATGGCAAGTGAAAAGATAATAAAAAGTCGCCAATGAAGGCGTTGCCCACAATTTTTAAAAACAATTGAACACAGAAAACATAAAAACATCATTCACCACAATTATATACCTCATAATTAGGTCCATTACACACAATTTTTAAATTAGAAAATACGCTTAACTCAGCTGAAAGACTAATTTTACACCATCAAAAAGTTGAAAGTCGAACCCCTTTAGTCACCAACTAACATTATAAGTTGGCTGCAATACTGGGTATGTCTCGATCCATGCTAGCTGTCGTCTTAAATTGACAGATCATAAAGTCTGTCATGGATCGTAATCATAAACCCAAATTTGTGAATTTTAAGTTGGGTGTAAAATAAAATGGAAAATCATCAAGAATATTAATTGTTTCCTGTAGTTTGAAAAGGTTAATGAACTTTTTTCTTGCCAGAAGTGGATTAAGTTCAATTATGGAATGTTATAATTTACCCTAAATAATCCTTATAATTCAATATTTTTTCTGACAAAATGATCACTTAGTCACTACCAAATTGACTTTCTGCTTCGAAGCACGAAACTATTGTTTTTACTATGATTTTCTTATTTTTACACGAGCTTATTAATTATTGTAATAATAAAATCATTTCTGCTTTTGGTAATATAGCCACCACAACCTCCTTTCTGCTCAATGATGAAGAAAACAATAACCTAAAACCTGTTTGCTTGACTACACGTTAGATGCTCACCAAACCATCTTTCTGCTTTAGGACAAACAAGACCATCACCAAATTATTTCTTTGGAGGAATCACATTATTATTGTATGCATCGTATCCTCCATTGGTATTTTAGGGAACGAAATTAATATTCTGCCACCACCAAATCTCATTATTTGTCATATTCTGAAGTAAGGCAATGCTGTATCATCCTTTGGAGAGCTATGCCAAGGATGCAGGCAACACTGAAACTTTTGGAGTGCCAGAGGTAAGGCAATGCCGTATCATCCTTTGGAGAGCTATGCCAAGGATGCAGGCAACACTGAAACTTTTGGAGTGCCAGAGGTAAGGCAATGCCGTATCATCCTTTGGAGAGCTATGCCAGGGATGCAGGCAACACTAAAACTTTTGGAGTGCCAGAGGTAAGGCAATGCCGTATCATCCTTTGGAGAGCTATGCCAGGGATGTTGGCAACACTGAAACTTTTGGTGTGCCAGAGGTAAGGCAATGCCGTATCATCCTTTGGAGAGCTATGCCAGGGATGCAGGCAACACTGGAACTTTTGGAGTGCCAGAGGTAAGGCAATGCCGTATCATCCTTTGGAGAGCTATGCCAGGGATGTGGCAACACTGAAACTTTTGGAGTGCCAGAGGTAAGGCAATGCCGTATCATCCTTTGGAGAGCTATGCCAAGGATGCAGGCAACACTGGAACTTTTAGAGTGCCAGAGGTAAGGCAATGCTGTATCATCCTTTGGAGAGCTATGCCAGGGATGCAGGCAACACTGAAACTTTTGGAGTGCCAGACGTAAGGCAATGCTGTATCATCCTTTGGAGAGCTATGCCAAGGATGCAGGCAACACTGGAACTTTTAGAGTGCCAGAGGTAAGGCAATGCCGTATCATCCTTTGGAGAGCTATGCCAAGGATGCAGGCAACACTGAAACGTTTGGAGTGCCAGAGGTAAGGCAATGCCGTATCATCCTTTGGAGAGCTATGCCAGGGATGCAGGCAACACTGAAACTTTTGGAGTGCCAGAGGTAAGGCAATGCTGTATCATCCTTTGGAGAGCTATGCCAAGGATGCAGGCAACACTGAAACTTTTGGAGTGCCAGAGGTAAGGCAATGCCGTATCATCCTTTGGAGAGCTATGCCAGGGATGCAGGCAACACTGGAACTTTTGGAGTGCCAGAGGTAAGGCAATGCTGTATCATCCTTTGGAGAGCTATGCCAAGGATGCAGGCAACACTGGAACTTTTAGAGTGCCAGAGGTAAGGCAATGCTGAATGGTTCTTTGGAGAGCTATGCCAGGGATGCAGGCAACACTGAAACTTTTGGAGTGCCAGAGGTAAGGCAATGCCGTATCATCCTTTGGAGAGCTATGCCAAGGATGCAGGCAACACTGGAACTTTTAGAGTGCCAGAGGTAAGGCAATGCTGAATGGTTCTTTGGAGAGCTATGCCAAGGATGCAGGCAACACTGAAACTTTTAGAGTGCCAGAGGTAAGGCAATGCTGAATGGTTCTTTGGAGAGCTATGCCAAGGATGCAGGCAACACTGAAACTTTTGGAGTGCCAGAGGTAAGGCAATGCCGTATCATCCTTTGGAGAGCTATGCCAGGGATGCAGGCAACACTTGAACTTTTGGAGTGCCAGAGGTAAGGCAATGGCGTATCATCCTTTGGAGAGCTATGCCAGGGATGTGGCAACACTGAAACTTTTGGAGTGCCAGAGGTAAGGCAATGCCGTATCATCCTTTGGAGAGCTATGCCAAGGATGCAGGCAACACTGGAACTTTTAGAGTGCCAGAGGTAAGGCAATGCCGTATCATCCTTTGGAGAGCTATGCCAGGGATGCAGGCAACACTGGAACTTTTAGAGTGCCAGAAGTAAGGCAATGCTGAATGGTTCTTTGGAGAGCTATGCCAAGGATGCAGGCAACACTGGAACTTTTAGAGTGCCAGAGGTAAGGCAATGCTGAATGGTTCTTTGGAGAGCTATGCCAAGGATGCAGGCAACACTGGAACTTTTAGAGTGCCAGAGACAGAGGCAATGCTGAATGGTCCTTTGGAGAGCTATGCCAAGGATGCAGGCAACACTGGAACTTTTAGAGTGCCAGAGACAGAGGCAATGCTGAATGGTTCTTTGGCACTTCTGGAGAGCCTGTAATGAATAGAGGCAATCTCATATTAATCTTTGGAGAGATTAGGGCATGGAAGCAGGCGACACTGCCAGCTTTTGGAGAGCCAATGATTAAAGCATTTGGAGAGCCAATGATTAAAGCATTCGGAGAGCCAATGATTAAAGCATCTTGGAAAGCCAATGATTAAAGCATGATTAAAGCATTTGGAAAGCCAATGATTAAGACATTTGGAGAGCCAATGATTAAGGCATTTTGGAGAGCCAATGATTTAAGCATTTTGGAGAGCCAATGATTAATGCATTTGGAGAGCCAATGATTAAGGCATTATGGAGAGCCAGTGATTAAAGCATTTTGGAGAGCCAATGATTAAAGCATTTTGGAAAGCCGATGATTAAGGCATTTTGGAGAGCCAATGATTAAGGCATTTTGGAGAGCCAATGATTAAAGCATTTTGGAGAGCCAATGATTAAGGCATTTCGAGAGCCGATGATTAAGGAATTTTGGATAGCCAATGATTAAGGCATTTTGGAGAGCCAATTTGAACGTAACCTTTTTTAGGCACTACATATATTAAAATGCACTGATTTATATTTTGGTCCATGACATGATGAAAAGCTATGCCTGCTTGCTAATAACAAACTATTTTTATTGATTATGATGCCATCAGCAGAGATAATTACTGCATAATTTACAATTACCATTATTTCAAGACAATGAAGTGCACATTTTACTGCCATTCATTTCTTCTTGTACAAAATGCATATTCATAAACATTCTGTCCCTGATTTAATAGCATTAATTTATAGACTTTTTTGCAGAAAGTGCTTTACAGAAACGAACATCAATTAGTGAATTGAACACAAGCTGATATTTAAAAGTATGTGGGTAATGCAAAACTGAACTGCAAAACAATTGCTGTATTTCTTAGAAATTATGATAAAAAAACAACTTTCAAGACCATTCTAAGAATTTGAGACTTGGAAATGCTTGTCTCAATGTACCAGCTCATACAATAAAGCTAAAAAAACAACAACACATTTTAACCAGATTTTCCTACTGAATTTCTCCAAGCATGGCTACCAAGTATACCCACAATGCTTCATCAAATGTCTCTGAACTTAATATTAAGTCTTTTAATTCAATTTATCGGTTTACTATAAATTTGGTAACTGAATATTTATTAATTTAGTAGTTATTCAATTTAAGTCTATATATTTTACTATCAATGTCAATTTATTTTGAATTTATCTATAATTTATTTATTTTTCTGAATAATCAAGTTTGGATTCTAAAATAATGAAATACTGTCTACCACGTTAAGGTACTATAATCTGTATTTGGTTTTAATTTTGGCTTCCAGTCATTGTTCTACTTCACATGATTCTACTTTGCTTGCAAAATTTATGAAATTGCTAAAAATCATTCCAGGGGTGGGGTTCAATATTGAGCTTATCTAATTGGAAAATAAGGATAAACAATCACGTTGCCTGTTATTGACCAAGAGTTTCATATGGTAAAATCTTAATGGTCGTCATTATCCTTTAGTCAAGTAAGATCAATATTGAGTATTCATGTGACTTTAATGCAATACAGCCTCACCATGCTGCATATGATAGGTGCTCAAAATAGGAATAATCTTAGTCTGAACAATTACTATATGCTTCCAATTATTTAATTAAAGTTACCAAGCAAAAGTTAAGATAATTTAAGAAGATGTCCTGATTAACTGAAATTACACGGGAAAACATTACGTAAATCCAATCTTGCAAAGTTGCTATGTAATGTGTGTAATTAATACGTCTTTAATTTAAATGCAAATTACTTTGGATGTGCAATTAGTGTATCTGTATTGAGATATCTTAAGCTAAATGTAATTCAATATCATTGTTTGTCAATGTATACAACAATGTTTTAAATTTGTTTTATAGCCCAGCTGTTACAGAATTCTGTTCCGATGTTCAATTACATTTTTGTTCTCATGTTTATCATTAATTGTATCTGTTATTTGAACAGATGGAGAAACTGTTGTGAAGGTTGCTGCATCGTGTGAAGGTTGCTGCACCATGTGAAGGTTGCTGCATCGTGTGAAGGTTGCTGCACCATGTGAAGGTTGCTGCATGGTGCCCGTTCTGTCTTCTCTGTCCTGTCAAGTTGAGCGAAGAATTGAATACAGTGATGGTAAGTTTTGTTTTGTATATCTATTAATATGTTTTATGTGGTCAGTTGGTTTGGCTTCACTTTTGCCCCAAGTCAGCTTTTGTATTAGTTAGTTTGTTTGGCCAAACTTGAGCACCAATACATAGTGAGCATTTATATTGGTTTAACACCAAACACCAAGTGAGCATTTATATTGGTTTGACACCAAACACCAAGTGAGCATTTATATTGGTTTAACACCAAACACCAAGTGAACATTTATATTGGTTTGACACCAAACACCAAGTGAGCATTTATATTGGTTTAACACCAAACACCAAGTGAGCATTTATATTGGTCTGACACCAAACCCCAAGTGAGCATTTATATTGGTCTGACACCAAACCCCAAGTGAGCATTTATATTGGTCTGACACCAAACCCCAAGTGAGCATTTATATTGGTCTGACACCAAACACCAAGTGAGCATTTATACTGGTCTGACACCAAACCCCAAGTGAGCATTTATATTGGTCTGACACCAAACACCAAGTGAGCATTTATATTGGTCTGACACCAAACACCAAGTGAGCATTTATATTGGTCTGACACCAAATACCAAGTGAGCATTTATATTGGTCTGACACCGAACACCAAGTGAGCATTTATATTGGTTTGGTCTCATTTTAGCACCAAGTGAGCATTTAGATTGGTATGACCTCATTTAAGCAACATATAAGCATCTAAATTAGTTTTGCACCAAACACCAAGTGCTTATCTATTGCATTTGTCGTAATGTTGTCATATAACTAATAAAGGTTGAACATTCATGACACCTTCTCAAAAGCTTTGCCCCTTGGTATGCAAGATTGCAAGATGCCAATTTTGTGAAGACTTTAAAATATAAACAGTATTTGATTGATTCTTCTACTTGTTCCTGTGGTAATTTGTTCCTGTGGTAAAAATTGCCTGCTACCAAAATAATCTATGTTTTGTGTTTTCAATTTTTGTTGTCATAGAGATGTTTTTACTCTGCTGACTGATCTTGCAGAGATCTATTGCATGATTCATGGAATGTTATGGAGTGTTTTCCATGGGAAAGTGTCAACTTTTGAACAGATTTCAATCTTGATTTGTCCTTGCATTTGTTTACACTGGAACAGATTTTCCACAGTGTTTGGGCTCACCATAGATTGTCTACAAGTGATGTATCATAAAGCACTGTTGATCATCATAATCTCTCCTCCTTTGGGAGTCTAAGAGAATGTTGGTGTTGAATTTGTACAGAGTAATGTTCTGATATCAGTTTTAAGTTTGTAATTTCAACTCCCCGTGGCATGACAAACAGGTTCTGAATTGCTCTAATGGTGTTTTATTCAGTATGCTAGATGACTATGAAATTAGCTATATCATTGTTAATCTTGGCTTATACAAACACTTTGTGTCACTCTTCCATGGAATGCCATTTGCTGAGAGTTATTCTGTTGCCTTTCAATGTCATTGCATGCTGTTTATTATTCTGTTGCCCTTCCATTCGGCACACCATGGGTTGAGACTTTCATTTTATTGCCCTTGAATATTTAGCTTGCCATTTGTTTAGACTTGTATGCTTTTGCCTTCATATGGAATGTCATTAGTTTTTAAACTTTATTCTGTTTCCCTTCTATTGGCACTCAATTTGTTAAAACCTGTTTTTTCCAGGTCATGCCATTGGTTTTGATTTTCATTCTTTTTCCCTTATGTAACCATTGTCATAGGTTGAGACTTATATTTTGTTGCCCTTCCATTGGTTGAGACTTTCATTTTGTTGCCCTTGTTTAACAGTTGCCATTGCTGGAGAATCTTATTTTGTTGCCCTTCCATGGCATACCATTGGTTGAGACTTTCATTCTGTTGCCCTTATGTAACCATTGTCATAGGTTGAGACTGTTATTTTGTTGCCCTTCCATGGCATACCATTGGTTGAGAATTTTGTTCTATTGCCCTTCCATGGCATACCATTGTTTGGTTGAGAATTTCGTTCTATTGTCCTTCCATGGCATACCATTGGTTGAGATTTATTATCCATTACTTAATGTAAAGATAAGCTGTAAAAAGATGGATTGCCAGAGGACCGACATTTCCATACAATGTAACACAAAGCTGTTGTTGGTTTCTCTGTTTATTTGTAGGAAACATTTAGTTACATTGTTTCCTGTCTGTATTAATTTGTTGTACAAAGGAATAACAGATATTTTATTGCTGTATACATACATCTGCTTGCAGACATGTTTTGTGACTTGCTGAAGTGACTAAATCATTACTTGCTGAAGTGATTTGATTATCCTTATTATTTATTTTAGTATACAGCATTGTAAAATGTCACAAATTCTTCGTTATTTGTCTTTATGTGACGCATATTTTCGGGGTATGCAAGATTGTTAATATGTAAGCAGACAAAGAGAAAAAATTGAAATTCGCAGATAAAGGCTCTTTGTTTGGGAATGCCATCTTTAAATCTATTACTGTGTAAAAATCAAATCATTTAGTAAAGTTGCCCCATTTGGAAATAAAAATTCAAGGTGAATTGTTCTTCTGTGTTTGAGGTTGTTTTCATGTGCATACAAGAAAATGAGACAATCTGATTGGTCATTCATTAAGTTTTCCCCTGTGCTCCATCATGTGACAGATATCTTGATACCCATTGGATTAAAACCATCCTAACATAATATGCCCTACCATATTTCAGCAGAATGCTGACTGGCAAATAAACGCTTTAGTCGGCATTAAAAAAAACATTGTAAGAACTAAAAAAGATCTCTAATTATTTAGTTGAACATTAAAACATGTTAATATCCCTTAATGTCAAAACTAGAATTGTTTGGTTGGTAATGTAAGGAAGACATTATACTGAACTATTTGCACTTGAACATTGATACTTTGGCACTGTCACCTGATATTGGTACAAGTTGTATTGCACACAAGCATGCAAACAATGCAATGTAGGTCATAATTATCATTTAAACATGGTGCAAAAAAAGCATATAGATCTTGTCACAGCTGTTTAATTAAATAAAATACTGCAGTGATACTTTCAGTGTTTAGTGCATAAGACATGCTGTACTGTAATAAAATCTCATGAACATTAAGAGAACATAATTCTCCATTTATGCACCGATTGCAGAAAGCGTAATTGCAGAACAGTTCATTGATACGCCGAGTCACATTGGAAGTGTCTCCAATTCTTTGCCAGATTATTGAAGATCTTTACAGTCCTTAGTTACAAGCAAACTCACTGTGCTTGAAATTTGATATTTTTTCAATATCATGTAACATTGTAAGTGAATGAATAGAGGGATTCAGAGAGAAGCTTAAGGGTTCAGTGAAGCATTGTTGTTTGTTTAGGTGAGTCTTGTTTCGAGCCAGAAGCCAGAAACAAGTCAGATCGGATTATTGTTACTGAATGGTTGTTGGATAGTAAAAAGTAGGTTTCGGAGACTATGTACTATGTATTGGTAATTTTGTATTGAACATGTGCCAGGTATAGAAGGTATTTTTGGAATACTTGCTTGTTGTTGATGTATGGTGGATGTTGTTGTGGTACTCAATGTTGAGGATGTACTAGTGTCATATAATATACATTACAACATGATACATGTTGTTGTTGGTGTACGTTCATTACGCAATAACTCAATAATTATACATTGCTGTTCATTACGCAATAACTCAATAATTATACATTGCTGTTTTATATGTACGTTCTGTTTTGTGTGTTCGAGGATTTGCAAAAAGGACTTAAAGCATTTATAGAGTTTTAAGTGCCACTATTAAATTAAAGGTAGGTTTTTAAAAACATTTATTTGAATATGATGAATTATACACCCATTTATGTATTTAAGTATGGCCTGCAAATTTTATAATCGTGACTATTAATGGCTTTCAGAATTCAATTTTGTTTGTAAATGATTTTTTATATATCTGCTTAGTTTTCTATGGCAATAATAATTTTATTACATGGTTTATTATATGGTTTGTTCACCAGGGTACAGTTTTACCATAGCAATAAAATACAGAAATCTAAAACAATTACTTTCAAATTTAAATTCTTAAACAACTACATGTTGTTGTAAAGAGACAAGCAATACAAATATTGTTTCAGTAAATGTTTCAACTCCTACATACCATATCTGTCCATTAGAATTTGCAGAAGTATTAAAGGAATTACAAAGAATTTAAATTTTGAGCCTAAATTTGAAAATCCTTTATTAAAGTAACTTGATAGAACAGTAAAATACTCAGCAGTAGACTGTGATGTGACTTAATGATGGTGCACCAATTAAGACAACAGAGCGTCTTTGTCCTTATATGAATTTAAGTATAATGCTTAAACGGATATTAAGTTTTAATGCCTGCAGTAACGGGACTGATAGATATCAGAATGATTATGGGACAATTTAGCATCTTAAGGCTCTATCTTAATACAAGTTAACATTCAATCTATTTCTAGATCATCGTGCCATCTTGACACATTGAATTTGAAATCAATTTACGCTAATGCATCCGGAAGCCCAATTAAGGTATCTAAAAGAGGCTGCATGATTGCCCAATAAGTGTTTTGCTATTATCCTATTAGTTGACATAAAATGGTTTTGGAACAGATACAAGATATGGTGTCGAGAATATAAAAGAGCATGTTTGTGGAAAAGGAATATTAGGTTAATGACAAGATAAAATTGATGCAAAGCATCCAACTTCCCCTGGGGTCATTATAAGTTCTCATGCAGGATGGTAACGCATCTGCTTCCGGGGGGGGGGGGGGGGGGGGGAGATCAGTTACACTGTTTATTGTGATAACATCAATCAGTTAGCCATATCATCAATGGGTGTAAAATGACTATTACAGGAGCATGATATTTTGATCAAGTTTGTTTTCATGTCAATAGAGCAATTCGTACACTATAATCTCACTATCACCATGCCTTTTTTGCTCCACTGTTTCTGCTGGGTGCTGCCTCCCCCTTCTCTGATTTGATATAATCTATGTCTTGGCAGCTGAGATATATAATGGTTGCTTGTTTTAAAGAGCAATTGGTGTGCAAATGGAACTAGAATTATTGGATCTGTTAACTATGGATGGAACCATGTTAAGTAGTAAGCACTGGGCCGCTGTCAGGAAATATTTCATTTGTCAGACTGGTGAAGAGTCCATTTCTTGATTGTTTTTACTGGCTTATAGCTACAAGTATCATTATGCTTAGTCAAGACTCTGTCAATGCAGTCAATTAGTGGGCTGTGTGGTATTGATTCCAGTTAAAAAGATAGCAAAGTATGTGATGTCCTGGGAATATTACCACTGTGTAATTGGTGTTTATGATGTTACCAATTAGATAAGAATTTGTTTGGGACTTGATTACCTTATCACTACAGAAAAGTCAATGTCTGGTGGCATCACAGAGCTGTTATCAATATTTACCCTGTCAATATTGTCCATGTAAATTCTTGTTTTAATTATTTTCTAGTGCTCTAGGGATGTTTTTGGCTACAGAGACCACAGTTCAATACAATTATCAATGTTTGTAATGTCAATTACCATGTCAAGTATAATTTCTGTTCTAATGTACTGCAGGTACATTTTCAGTGTGTAGAATCAGGTGATCAAATGAATGCGGTTTTACGCTCAAAACTATTGCGATTTCGTCTGCTAACGGTGAGTTTTTTCTTGATTATAACGACCGTGCATTTAATATGGTTATATTATATAGCCTAAAGTACATTCCGTATATGTAAGAATACCCGGCAAGAGTAAATGAGAAGTACTTATGACCTTACAAGACCTTACATATCTATAATCAGGATCACAATGCGCCTCTCATGAAAAGAGGAACTTGTCAAGTTGACCAAACTGAAATTTGAACAGCTTGTTTTGCAATTTTCAAACAGTTTTTCTTGTTTTCTCAAAATATTGATTTAGTACTTACAACCTTCTCATTCTAAGCCAGCAACATATCTGAAGGCCTAAACTAAACAGGCTGTAAAATATTGTTGCGGACTGTTTTAAAAACAATAGGAATACACACGTCAGGTTTTTTCTAGTACTGAGTACTGGTACATTAGTGGCTTAGTGTGAGGTACTAAATATAAGTTCAATAAAGATTTATTCCATGATTACGACCCATCTTTAAGGGTATGATCATCTGACTCACACCCCAAAAGGAGTGATAGAAGCAATATGATGTTTCTCATGGCTTGGTTATAATTCAGTGTCTTATGATATTCAAGATGTTACAAGTACTAGTAGAAGTCATTAATAAATTCTGAGAAATATCTCCTATATTGATAATTCAAGATATTCAAAGTACTGGTAGTTACTCTTGAAGCTTAAAAATAGCTTATGTGAAGTGGAACCTTTAGAAATATTTATCTGAAAGCCTGAGTGCTGGACATGAATAGGCCACATGCATACACAAATCTTGGGAATGGCACTAATTATATATATACATACCTGCCATGCTAGTTATATCCAAAATAGGAGTGATCAAGCAAAACATGTCACAAGATGCACTTAAATGTGACTTCAAAGGGATTTAGATGCATAAGCAAGAAATGTATTAATTCTATTGGTTATAAATATGGGACAGAAGATCATAAAATGAATCAAATATACCTTTATTCAAATTTATGTGAACTTGGAAAACCAGAAATTAACAAGGAAAATAGGAGTAACTCCACTTTAATAGGAGTACTTGGCAGGTATGCTTATACATATATCTCTCTCCAGGCTTTCTTAGTCATTACCCTAAAATAAACAGGTTGTAAAACAACAATGTTGCTGACTGTATTACACAGAATGTTTTGGCAATGTCGTTGGGAATATTAGCCTTGGAACTTAATAACTGTCATCTAAAGACTCGATGATTACGTGAAGCCTAGGCAATTATATCATTGATGAAATATAGCATATTGATTATCAATCCAAATAAAAATAAAGTAAATTGTCATGTACATTGTAGATTGTAACCATTTGTGTTTCATTACCCTTTCCTCCTCTGCAAAACAAAATTCTTGATCACAGCAAAATTTTGAGCATCTACAGTATGTTTTGCCTCCTGCATGATACATGATCTAAAAGCATGCGTAGACTATCTTGAATGATTTAAAAGATATTTTGAAATATGTAGTAGGTGTTCATTTTTTGTCTGCTGTCATTTTTTGTTGCCAACATCATTTGCTATGGAAACACATTTGTATAATTTATCATCATCTGCAGCTGTAATGTTTGGTGGTCATAGATATATATATGTTTGATACCAACTTCTGTTTAAAAAATTCTAAATATTTTATTTATAAAAAAACTTTTCCTGTAATGTTAATTGTTTTAATAATGATCTCCGAGATATTTCAATGATTCTGTACACTAGTAATAATTTGATGTTTATGTCAAGTGTTTCTTGTTTACTCTGATGTAACTGATGTAAGCATTTTGTATGGAAGGAGACTGTTTCTGGCAGGTCTTGTCATGTTTCTGATAGCTTGTTTGGTCTCTGGTGAAATGTTAAATGGAATTAATTTGATGTTGTTGTCAAGTATTCGTTCTTTTACTGATTCTAAGAATTTTTTTTGTATGAGCGTTGCTGATAGTTCAGAAGTCCCATTTCTGATAGCTTGTTTGGTCTCTGGTGAAATGTTAATTGGACTTAATTTGATGTTGATGTAAAGTATTTGGTGGTTTTCTGGTTTTAAGATGTTTTATATATGGAACGAGAGTTACTGACAGGTCAGTTGTGTCTCGGACAGTTTGTTTGGTTGCCAATATGTGTTCGTTTGTCTGCAATGTATGTTTGTTTGGTCTGCAATGTATGTTTGTTTGGTCTCCTGTGAAATGTCAATGACGTAAATTGTCCAATGAGTTATTAGTAAGGTTTCCTGTGTAAAGTATGCTATAATTACTTGTTTGTTTGCCTTATGATATTACATAGAGGCTTTATTAGATTGATTGGTCATTTGAGTGGCTTTGTTGACTAGAATAATTATCTCCAATCATCAGGAGACTGCTAACATAGGGAAGCATTTCGTAGCTCTTTCTATGAGCAGTATTGATATAATCCATGCCTTGTATATTTATATTACCGCCACCATGGCCTAGTGGTTAGGGCGTCCGCCTCCGGAGCGGAAGGTCGAAGGTTTGAATCCTGGTGGAAGCTGGGTTAGAACTGATGCGACCGGTTGGTGAGCCGCCAGCTAGTTAAAGAATGGTTACCGTAGGCCCATCTCTGCCAGGCGCCCGGCAATATGAGAAGGGATTTGGGAGATTCTGTGCACACGAAAAATAGGTGTCTCATAAGTCAAATTGGCTGGCCCTTTCAATAGGGGTGACACTATAATAAACCAACACTTTACCACTTTACCTATATGAATTGGAGGTAACTGAATGAGGGTGCTCAGTAGTGCTTTACTTAGGCTACGGACCACTGTTGTATGACATTGCAAGTAAAAAGATAATTTTTAAAGCTGAGCTGGTGGTCCATTACTACAAATACATTCTGTATAAAGATTCTCCCTGTAACTTCTTGAACAAGCTTCAACTTTTTTCTATATTTCAAAATGTATGAGGTAAAAATATTACACACATTATATTTTTCTCCATATTTGACATACATTTGACTGTCTAACGTTTTACTATGAAAATCGTAGCTTTAAAGTTTGCCTGCTATTCTGACCCTATTGATCCTTTGGCAAACTTTCATTTGATATCAATATACTGCTCATAAGATTCATCATATTTAATTATCCTAATTTCCTTTGCTAGAAAATATGTTTGTTTGGTGCGTGTAATGGAATAAATAAAGTCTGGAACATTTTATTGTCTCCGAATTTGGTGCTTTGCACGCATTTCACGATTTCTTTTGCGTTTTCTTGTCGTTTTCTTGTTGGCTTGAATATATAACTTGCCTCAGATGATGAATGGGTTGTCTTTTAGCTTATTACGTCTATCTGACATACCTAATTTGTTATCTTTGTACCCCTACTGAGAATGAATTCATAAAAATTGATTTAATGAATGAGATATCATCCTAGGAATGAGTTTCCACTGTGCCCTATCTTAATGTGCTGGTTTCAGCTTGTCACCTAGGGAAAGATAACTACATGAGTTGTAATGTCTAAATTAAATAACCAGTTTCTGTTCCAAATTGATAAGTTTTTCAATTAAAGAGTTAAGATTTTTTATGCCAATATATTATAGGTTGATTGTGAAAGAAGTTTGTGTAACTTATATTAAGCACTCTCGACACCTCATACCTGATGGTATCCATTGCCATACGAGGATTACAGAAAGAAGCCAACTTTCCCATTAAAAATATGCTGAGCATATTGCATGAGACTAACTGGTATCATTTTTTATCTGTCTGAGTCAGTATCAGGCAGCCTGGAATTGAACCTGCGACCTCCGACACTCTTGCACAGGCTGTTTTAATAGTATGGTAGAATTTTCTGACTCAGGTTTTTGGATTATTGAATATTGGATACTTTCATACTGCAGTTATGACTTTAATTAATTCATTCAAAGTTTCTAATTTAATTTACCTGACTTAAAACATACCATGGTCATGTTTGTCTGAATGCAATATTTTGAAAAAAATATATAACATTTGATCAGATAAGTGCAAACATCTCAGTTTGCTAACCTGAGAGCTAGAGTAAAGGGCTATACCTTCTTGTAATACTACCATTAAATCTTGTGTTATAACTTGGCTGAACCTTTGATATTTTTGCAAGCATGGCTTGTTAATGGAACCTGGTGTATAAATAATTCATGTTAGAATGATGGCAGGTACAATGTTTTCTTTTAGTACCTCGGATCAAACAGTATATGGAATGTTTTATGACCCACTTTGATAGATACTCGTTACTGGAAAGTACTTTGCCTTGTTGTGTTAGCCAACAAATTACAATTAAAGACCATGAGCTTGTTGCCTTACCAAAGTGCTACCAAGTGCTTTTTGGTTGCTCAATTGTAACTTGCTGTGGAAACAGGTAGTTTAAAGATGCTGTCAAGACAAACATGTGGGTTTTTTTGCAGTTTGAGTTAAGGAAAATCCAAAAGGGCAATTGAGGCTCAGAGAAAGGCAGCCGTGCACAATTAATTAATTTATTTAAGTTCATTGTACTAAATAGCTTTTGATATTACGACTCTACAAATGTAGGAGCATAAATGTTCAGACATTTTTTGTCAATTATAAACTTGATCAAGACAACTACAATATTGTCGTAATGATCCTCGGATCAAATTATCATTATTGTTTGATATACTGTAAAATCATTTAATTTTGATGGGATGAAATTATATGCTTTTGGTAAAAAAGACCAATTCAATAGGACGTTAATTCGTGGATTTTGCATTTCAGGTATTGAATACAAGGGTCAAAATTATTGTTCAATGGTATTAAATATTGTGGTTGAAGAGGAACCATGAAATCCACAAAATTTAATTCCCCACACAATTAATGATTTTACAGTAGTATATGATATAGTATATAAATCCTATTGTTTTGTTAATTGTATTGTAATAAGATACAAAACAAGTTTATAATTTACAGCCATGGATAAGAATAATCAGATATTACTGCTGGTACCTGAATTAATTGGATCAGAGAGGTTTATGCATATTAATGAGGCGATCATTTAGTAAGGATTTATTGTATATTTTATAAAAGCTCGGATTATTTTAGTCTTAACTTGTCAGACTGTCAGTTATTGTTTGTGGATATATTTGGTTATTCTGTATGGTTCGTAGGAGGAATTATTGTGATATTTTTTATCAAAAGAAAAAATTATGGTAATTGTTATACTTGGGTCAATTAAGGATTCTTTGTCCGCTTATATCAACTATTCACGGCTTAGGAAAAGGGGACAGTTTTTAATGAGGGGTTAAAGTTAAACTTATGAGGGCCGCCTATCAATAATTTGTATGGAATATATATTCAACGGGTGTGCTCACTCAGAACATACTTAAAATAGCTGCTATTGAGTCAAAAGAAGTGCCATAAATAAATGGAAGTCTTGGTATTTGATCATGTAATGGACAATCTGAAGAGGGGCCCATAGAGACCATCAGTTTAATGGCTTGCAGATTATATGCTACACCATAAGTAATGCCAAAATACAATAACCAGAATTCTTAATTCAAGCTTGGCCAATTTGTGCATGCTGTTAAGCTGTTAATTCCTTGGAAAAGAAAAACTGGACTATATTCTAAGACAGATTACATATTGTAAGACAATCAGAAATCAATGTAAAAGTTGAATACCCTGCGTACATTCAGTCTGTGTGGGCTGTCTGAGACAGTAACAAAATGGTAATGATTTACTTAGAGTATAATGATGATGTATGTAAATGCTTAACATAGAAAGAATCAATTTTCATTTACAATTCATCATGTTCTTGGACTTATGGTTCCTAGTTTTATGCCATAGATATGAAGCTAGATCTCAGGGCAAAGATGTTGTTATTTAAAACAAACATGAAAGAGGACAAGAATTATGGACTGTATGCATTTATGGTTTTCGATCCAAACTATCGAAAGTGAATTAAAGTAGCCCTATGCTGAAATATGATCATAATGATATCTAGGGACTCTCAATAAATGCTGAGCCAAGCATTGCCTTAAAATATTTGCCAGTCAGCTTTCTGCTGAAATTTGCAGGCATATAAGTGCCTCCATCCTTTTAAACCCACTGGTTGCCAGATTACACTTCTATTGAAACACATGGAAAGGCATGGAACAAGCTCAGTGTTTGTTTGATCTATTTTCATTTGAGTGATCTACTGTTGAATCATAGATCAGGTATATCTAATTACCATATGTTTTAAATGACCTACATATTAATTCATCCTATTATTTGATGCATGCAGTAACTCAGATGTATAGCTTGGCTATTTTGACCTGAGCCTGACATTTATGCAAGAATATATTACGAGGTTCTTGCTTTCAATATATCAATTTCCGCAAGCAAATCGTGCAGTATCGGCATTTAAGATTTGTGTTTGCATTACACCTCGAGCGTCATCATGATACTCCCCAAATATATAGAAATACAATCGGTCTTGTAAAAGTAGACAATATAATTATCAAATATTAAATTATGGTAATCAATAGGTCAGGCTCATGTCAATTGATGCATTCCAAGCTATACTAGACATAAAAATGGGATAACTATAACTTTCTGTCTTGTTTTAGTCGATACTTGCGATACTTGCTTGCGATACTTGCTTGCGATACTTTCTTGCCATACTTGCTTGCCATACTTGCTTGCGATACTTGCTTGCCATACTTGCTTGCCATACTTGCTTGCCATACTTGCTTGCCATACTTGCTTGCGATACTTGCTTGCCATACTTGCTTGCGATACTTGCTTGCCATACTTGCTTGCCATACTTGCTTGCGATACTTGCTTGCCATACTTGCTTGCGATACTTGCTTACCATACTTGCTTACCATACTTGCTTACCATACTTGCTTACCATACTTGCTTGCGATACTTGCTTGCGATACTTGCTTGCGATACTTGCTTGCCATACTTGAGTATGTGTCTCCAGGTTTGCTCTGTTCTCAAGACAAAGATGGAAACTCTGCAGCATTGATAGAGTGTGTACGTTGTCAGTACTTGACAACATGTCAACAAACTTGCCAACAATCAATTAACTCAAAGTTGACATTAATTATGTCATTTATGTCATTTATAGGATAAGATAACATTCAGATGTTGTCTGAGAACATTATTGAAAATGAATTAATCCTTGTATGGATTGAGTTATCTTGTTTATGATATAATAACAGAGCTTGAAGTATGTTACTTTAACGATCTTCCAATGTACGTTTGTTGTTGTCGATCATAATCAACATGTAGAGTTTAAAATGCTATTCACAGAATGAGAGTATGTTCTTTTACCTGAAATTGCATTTTGTTGCTGTTGAGTAAATACACTAGGGATTTTTAAGTTGATGGCAAATCTTTTTTTGAAAAATTTCACCCATGTAAACTGGGCTATAAGATAAATTTCATTAGAATCTAAATGTTGATACAGAATTTATGGTGATCTTTTAATTTTTGAGGATTCACAGTGATCAAATATTGTACTTAATGCTCAATTTCATGTTTTTTTGTTAAACTTAATTATCTTAATTTCGATAGGGCAATGATATTTAATGAAATTGAAACGACCTTCATTATACCAGCAGCTGTTAATTGGTTTACTGTACTAAAACATATTTCAAGCATTAAGGGGCATCAAGAATAATCCATTCAGTCCTTTGATATTTTTTGCAGTATAAGTTAATTCTTTCGTAAATTTAATAATTAATTGTTTATGTTTGGTACATGTGTTTATTATAATAAAAAGGGCCACTGATTATGTTGTCTGCTATATATCGAGAATGAGACTCCAATTCATAATGAAAATCTGCATCACAAGGCGCTTCTTATAAGAAATCGGAACTTGTCATGTTTACTAAAGCTTGTTAGAGCATAAGTAAATTTTCGGACAGTTAATTTTTTCTTGTTTTCTCAAAATTTTGATTTTGTACTTGCAACCTTTTCTTTCTAAGCCAGCGAGTCTTTTATTATATGGCTGCATGATAAATTACTGGAGTTTCTCAAGACTCTCTCTGACTGAATGATGGCTGCCATATATGGCTGCATGATGAATTATTGGAGTGGCAATACATGATAAAACAACAGTGAGGACCATCATGTAAATTAATTGCATCTTGTAAGTCTGCTTTCTAGGGTTTATGATTTAGCTCGAAGACAGATGCTGCTCTAATGGCTAGTGCATGATCAACTCTAGTACACCATCAGGTTACCTTGCAAAGAATTTTTGGAGTGAAATTCAAAAGTTGTTGTTGTTGAATGTTTACTTTGTCCTAAATTCTTAATGATTGAGAGAATAAAGATCTTCAATATCAAATGTATAGAATGTGATGTTCATGTTGCTATGTGATGTTTCTTCCTGTTTGATCTGTTGTTGCTATATGACGTTGCTTGGTGACATCACCATAGTGATGAAAGCCAGAATTTGTCTTTGGCAGAGGTAATCCTGCTTATCTGTTTGGTGCAACTTTAGAATGGTTATATTTGGATAAGAGTATTAAAGAATGAAAGTTTAAATTTCTTTAGCTTTATTTGAATTTTTCTATTACATGTTTGTTTTGACTTTAATTGTCAAAGACAAGATATGTGGCACTTGGAATATATTAAACAGTCTTGGATATTCAAAATATATTGGTGAACTCCATGGTTTGCTTCTCCCTCCACTTAACATTTAAAGGATTTGTCTTCTTGTTTTGATCATTGAATTGAATTCTGAATTAAAGTTTTAACTCAGAATTTAAATTTCACAGCCTCTGTCGGGTTGTCTCATCCTGGTTAATACAATCAATTATTCTTTTTTAAATTTGCACATTGCAGCATGATACAGATTGTAACTTGTTGTATTTGTCAGCGTTTGTTTTTTGTTCATGAATAAAATTGAAAGGAATTCCGGGTTGAATCTGCTGACATCTTAATTGTTGTTTTAATTGACTTTCGAGATTGAAATTGCTGCTTTATAATGTTTGTAATTGAAGTATTGTTAAGTATGTTGTCCTAGCTGTTACAATTGGTTGCACCACATGATAATTATTCCCCTACCGGTGATACCGGAGGGGACTTAGGGTTTGCACTCCATCAGTCTATCATGTCAGTCTGTCAGTCCGTCACAAAAGTTTGTCCGGAGCATAACTTCAAAACTAAGCAATCTATGACTTTGAAACTTTACATATGGATAGATATCAATTAGGAGAAGTGCACAAGAACCATAGCTCTGCCTTACTTAATTTTTGAGTTATTCCCTTTTGTTAATTTTCATACTTAAATTTTGTCCGGAGTATAACTCCATTTCCAAAAGAGATATGATTTTGAAACTTTACATGTGGATAGATATCTATGAGGAGAAGTGCAGTGCACAAGAACCATAACTCTGCCTTACTTAATTTTTGAGTTATTCCCCTTTGTTAATTTTCATTCTTAAATTTTGTCGGGAGCATGACTCCATTACCAAAAGAGATATGATGTTGAAACTTTACATGAAACTTCACCTGCTCTCTGATATGCCTTGCAACCTATACAAGCTAGATAACGTTATCTCTGGTGCGAAAATGCAAAAACCCTTGGCTTGTGCGTTGACAATGTGTCTTTCTAGGTTCACAACAGTGCAATTTCAGGACTTCACTTTGTATGAAAGTATGGTCCAGAACTCCTGGCTTAGTACAGTATAGTCTCTATGTGGTTGAAATAACATGGGGGATGCCCAAAACTAAAATTAAATTAAAACAATATATCTTGATTTAGGATTATCATATAGGACTTCTAATAGAACTCCCTTGATTCATGAGGTTAACTCAGGTTTTAGTTTTAATCTGATATTGAAATGTTGACACCCAGGTAAAAAAAAAAAAATGGCAGTGAATTTTGATTAAAAGCGTGGGCTCGTAAATTAATTTCCTGTCAGAAGATGGTTGTCATAGGTTCCTGCCAATAAGCATATACTTGACTGTTGAAATATTTAATATGTGTTGACATGTTAGGTGTAAATTATACCTGTTAATGAGTTGGGCTGTTCCATGGTGATGTTGGCAATTATTGAAATTTCCAGGTATAAATGGCTTCCATCTATACTCTGGTATTGATTAAAACTGCGAATCATATAAATGTGACACATCTTTAAATGAAATATTTAGAGGAATTTAGGAATATTTCTTTTTGGAAGTGATATGGTTTTTTTGGCCAGATTTTTGCATCATTTTCTGATAATTTTCATATATGTAAACAAAACTGATGACAGTGAGTGTCAACAGTCTTCTACATCGAAAAATGCTACCGGTATGTAGTACTTTCCATTGTAGGTAATCCTTACATTCTTTGTTAAATTGAACAGGAGGTAACTGAATAAAAGCTCTTGGTAGTGCTTTGGCTTAGGCAATGGACCCCAAGTGTATATTAATTATAAATCAGTGTGCCAGGAACCAACCAACTTGTCCATATTTTTCTATGCTGGTTCCCTGATTGATGTAATAAAATGTTCCTGCATTTCATGATGTTGTCATCGTTTTCATAACAACAGCAGACATGTCATTGTTTTCTTCTAAAGCATTAATTTCCGTGTTGGAATGGTTTATTTCTTAGTTCTGCTATAAATTCAGTCGTGTAACCTGTTGTTATATCCGGTCTGATCAATATTTCTGTTTAATTAATTGTAGCAAACTATCACATTGTTATGTCATGGTTTCTAAAACTGTTCACCAGTTCAAACAATTTTTCTTTTCGTTTAAATGTTTTATAATCATCTGGAAGTAACAATCTATTGCATTCTGGTTGAGTTTATGGAACAAAGACTTTGAATGTGTAAATCATATGGAAATACTCGAAGCATAGAAGACCCAAGACATTGAATTTCTATTTGCTTCTTTTAGTCCAGTCATTGAAGCTAAAAATATGGTCAACCTCAAACAAATTGCAAAACAGAGTTTCTTTGCGTTTTCATCATCTACAGACTATTATCAACTACAGACAAAACGTCAAACATGCGAGTTCAGTGGGGAAAAAACAAAAAAATCGACATGTTTAAGGTCACTTTTGGGAGCAATTTCAGCGTTTTCCTTATTTCATACTAAATGGGGAATTTTAAGTTCTAATAATTCCTGTGTAGGCCGTTAAATATTTACTAATTGCACCTTAAAGCTTATATTTTCTGAAAGATACAACCTTCTTCTATCGAATACAAATATTGATTTTATCATCAGACAATTTACTTTTCATATATATGCCAGTCTACGTGTTGGTATACTACCCATTCAAATGTCGACAAAATGGATCAAAATAGCACTTGGAAGGGGAAACAAAAGTTTTATTCATTTCTTTAATATTAATCCAATTTGTTTAAAATTTACACATATCATGTGTTGTATACATGTGTGTCTAAAGGAAAAAGTATATTTGTGTTTGGACAGTATACAATAATAACAATATACAAAATGTACACGAATATATCGATTCCGGAGAAATCGTGATTGTTCTCTTTGTCTGTTCGTCCACAATTGCATTTGTATTCACAATTTGGACTTTATGATTATGAAACTTGGTCAGAGTGATCATCTAAACAAAATTTAGGCCAAGGTAGAAAATGGATGATCAAGGGTAAAAAACTAGGTCACTAGGTCAAATTGTAGCAAAACCTTGTGTAGTCGCTAGAGGTCATATTGTTGACCTTATATTTATGAAACTTAGTCACAATAATAATATCAACAAAATCTAGGTCAAAATTATAAATTGGGTCACCTGGGGTCAAAAAGTAGGTCGCTAGTTAAAATCAAAAGAAAACGTTGAGTAGGTACAAAATTCACAATTTTGGACTAATATTTATGCAACTTGGTCACAATGCTCATCTCAAAACATCTAAGACATGTATGTTATTGAATAATTTGGGTCAAAATTAGGTCAATAGGTGAAAATAATTGATGCGACTTTTTGGCGCATGAAGGTTTGTCTATTATTTGACCTAGTGACCTAGTTTTAAATTATTATAAGTCAATATTGAATTTGACCTACATTTTGTCTTCATGATCCACGTGACATGGTTTTATAAAGATAACGTAAAAAGGGCGCCTTCAAAAGATTTGTTCTATAATTTGGCCTAGTGACCTAGTTTTTAACTCAGGTTAATCCAATTTCATACATGACCTTGAGTTTTGTAAGGTGATCATTGTGACTAAACTTCACAAGTGTAAGGTCGAAATTGCGACCCCTGTTGACTATATCTTGTTTTTTCTATGTTTTGACCTAGTGACCTAGATTTTGGCTTCGGTTAACTCAAAATTTTATTTTACCTAGATTAACTTCCGATGATAATTGCTGCGAAGTTTCTTAAAAAACCGGACTAAAATTGCGACCTCTAAGCACAATGTAAAAATAAATTACTGGTACAAGTCAAGATTTATTTACATCAAAAGTGACAAGTATCGCGAAAACATGTGACAATTCAATATATTTGTAAATATCTCAAAAAGTCCCAAGAATATTCAATTAGGACATTTTGTACATTGCTAAGGATAGCTTTACGCACCATATAATCACAGAACTGTTTGTTTTGCAATTAGTTTGAGGTTAAAAGTTAAAATGACTGGACTATTTTGTTAAATGTATTTTTATGTTATTTTTATATAGTGAACATGAAACATAGGTTATGGATATTTTCAGCTTTCTGTACTGAAAACTGTTCAAAGATTTGACTTTCACACAATTTCTCACAGTTTCTCAATTGCCAGTTTTTGAAATCAAAGTGCTGAAAGTAATGATACTTGGAAAAATCACAATTTTTGGTAAGAATTAGGGTTTGATTCATGTATTGGTATTGGATTAAATCTTTATGAATATTTTTGGGTTTTAAATTCTTTAACCATATAAGCTAGCTGTAAGAACTTTTAACTATGGTTTGTAGGAAACATTTTGATTTTGATCTTCATGAGAAACCTTTAAAGTGACCTCAATTAATTAATGTCCCTGAAAGTAATGACCACCATCAGTAAGTATTGACCAAAAGTAATGACACTGCCATCACTCCATCAATATCTAGCTGAAGGTCTATTATCTGAAGCTTTGTGTAATTATTTATCTGAGACTTTTATGTTTTCTGCATCTTATTTAACTGGAGAATAAGGATAGCCAATCATATTACTTGTTACTGAGTTAGAGTTTAATATGGTGTAATCTGATTGGTTTCCTTGTCTTTGTCCTAAAGTCAAGTCACTATAAGATCAATACTGAATACTGCATGGTCATCAGAAGCTTTTAGCCATGTCAGGGATTGAAGGCCATGCAATTTTGAAACATTTAACTCCAATAGCCTGTAAATATATACACAATGTTACCTGAAATTTTTAGGCTTGAAAATGTAGCTGTTTCATGACTCCATAGAATTCGAAATTTAAACTGCATGATTCGTGACTTCATAGGTTTGGGAATTTAGCTGATTCATGAATTCATAGGTTTGATTATGTAGCTGATTAGTGACTTCAAAGGTTTGGAAAATAGCTGATTTGTGACTTCATAGGTTTGAAAAAGTAGCTGATTCGTGATTTCAAAGGTTTGGAAAATAGCTGATTCGTGACTTCATAGGTTTGAAAAAGTAGCTGATTCGTGACTTCATACGTTTGGAAATGTAGCTGATTCGTGACTTCATACGTTTGGAAATGTAGCTGATTCGTGACTTCATATGCTTGGAAAAGTAGCTTATTCGAGACTTCATAGGTTTGGAAATGTAGCTGATTCGTGACTTCATAGATTTGGAAATGTAGCTGATTCGTGACTTCATAGATTTGGAAATGTAGCTGATTCGTGACTTCATTGGCTTGGAAAATAGCTGGTTCGTGACTTCATATGCTTGGAAAAGTAGTTGATTCGTGACTTCATGAAATGTTTCATGTGAGATGTAAAGCTGCAAGCTAGGAAATGATAGCAGTATTTATGATGAATGTAATTGGTCCCATGATAAATGTTATTCAAGATCAGCAAACATCAGTTAAATGTTTCAATTGATCCGACTATTCACTGATGCTTAGTCAGTGTTTGTGAAACACAAAAAAACAAAAACAAAAAACCTTAATGGCTGCTTTCCAAGATAACAGTATTACCATGAAATATATCCATACCATTTATGGTGATGTGATGTTCAGCAGTAGATGAATTACTCTTGAAAGCTGTTAATGTACATCTAATAACTAGTTGACTGTCTAGGCAATAATCTTATGATCTAAGAGATCAATACTCAACAATCTAAATGTTTATCTTCACCATTTTATTTCATGGCACTTGAATTATCTGATAATCTATATCTGATAAATAGATTGGCTCTCAGACATTTGTAAATATAAACTTTACATGGTAATAAAAGTAACTCAAAGCATGTCTAAACATTTCTTTTTTATTCTTTGAACAAAAAAATACATTGATTCTCTGGTACATAGATTGCTGAAGCAAACTTTATAAAAGTATATATAATCCCCCATTTCTGTTAAATAAATATTTCTTGTTGCTTCTGTAAACATTTTTGTTGCTACTTTTAACATTTTTGGTTGTTACTTTAAACATTTCATGTTACTACCCGGAACATTTCATGTTTCTACTAAAAAAGGCATTTCTTGTTGCTACTTTAAACATTTCTTGTGGCTATTTTGTACTAAAATCAAATATAATAGTAGCATCTCCCATACCAATTTATGTTGCTACTTTGTACTTGAGTTGACACAAAATGCCTAATCTATTATGGTTTGTGAGACAAGACATATAAAGTAACAAAGGAGTTAGTAGGAAGAGGGCAAAGTTTCAAAGGATGTACTAATGTCTTCAGTAATTACTTTGCTATGTTAACAAGATACATTTATTCCTTTACATGGTCCTAATGGGCAAATAATTCATTTAGACTTGTTCCCAAATGGCTTCTGAACATGAAAGTTAATTCTAGTATATAGGCATATTGTTGCAAGAGGTGATAAAAAAAGTTGCCAAATGGCTGATACAAGTTAAGTTCTACTTTTTTATCGATCTTTATACACTTAATGCATTCAATGAAAATAATCCTTTTAGGTTTCAGTTCAACAAGGGTTAAAAAACTTAACGTTGTTGCAGTATGTATTTTTGAACACTAAAGGAAGGATAGAATAATGATCTGATGATGTTGTTGCAACCAACATGTTTTGGAGGGAGGCTTACTACACTTGTTTGTAATGGCGTATACTTAGCAACAACAGATACATATTTCTTGGAATGTTTCCTAACGCAATAAACTAACCAGTACTTTAACACATGCTTGGATGCATTTTCAAACAAATCGGAACTGAAAAAAAAGAAATATTTCAGACTGAAAATGTTTTCTATTATATCCTGTGACGTCAGAATTTCTATTCTGAACTCTTTGAACAGAATACTCAGGGTATTATTAAAGTGTTGAACTAGATTGTTAAAAAAGAAAATGTATGTAAGAAGCTTTGAATGCTCTCAGATTCTTTGTATCAGTTTTCGCTTTAATTATTTAAAAAAAAGCTGGTTGTGTAATTAACTGCAGGTGGTTTTGATGGTATTGCAGTGGTTCAAATGGTTTACAATATGTATGTTCAATGTAATGAATTTTTTTTGAGGATAGCTAGTTCTTAATTAGCATTACCTAAGTTATTTCTAAGTTTCATTGAGCACTTCTGACTGAACAATTTCTAAATTGCTACCAAATGTGAAAACTGATAATTAAAATGGACTTCAAGGTTCAAAGTTTTCATTAGTCTTGATGCCTTTGAGCATTTCTATTAGACATTATGTCGAGTCTAGCCTTTATCAATTTAAAATGCTTCGTTTCTACTGAAATATGGCAGGCATACATATATGTGCCTCCACCGGGTCGCGAAGATAGACAACAAGCACACTAACCACTGAGCTACAGAGACACACAAAGGTACAAATTTGGGCTTGTCACTCGCAGTCGTCAGATAATTTGAGGGTTTTGGCTAATCCATCAGCATCCATCCTATACATCCTCATTTAAAATGTTATTCCTGTAATGAACTTCCTGTCTGCAATCAGATACATTCTGGTATTCATTTGAAAAAAACCTGCAACTAGGAGTAAATAATATGAGACAATTAGCCTATAAAAAACAAAGGTTAAGACTACTAGTATTTGAGAACATTGCAGCTTTCAGCCTTCGGAAACTGCTAGCTTAGTCTATAGATAAATTGTTCTTGACATATCTTTAACTAGAAGTAAATAATTTGAGACATTGTCTACAAAAATACAGGTTAAGACTATTTGAGAAGATTTCAGCTTTCAGCCTTCAGAAACTGCTAGCTATGTTCTTGACATGATATAGACTAGAATTCCATGTCTGTAACTCTGTATGACGTAAAATTGAATAAAATTACCAGACAAAAGCAATTGTCAATTAGAATAGCAGTATTGTAACTGTCTAGAGGTTCTTACACTAATGCTAAAGTGTGATGATAGGATTCTCTACTAGACATATAGTTGAAAATATAGTTGAAAATATAGTTGAAAATATAGTTGAAAATATAGTTGAAAATATAGTTGAAAATATAGTTGAAAATATAGTTGAAAATATTTATATAGCGCTTTATATAACAAGTCTCTAAAGCGCTTAACACGCGAAAGTCAGCTAGTTGACAGTTCATTAAAAGTTTAAAACAATTTCACTTGATTCACTGATATGCATTTTTAAACAGACGTGTTTTTAGAGTCTTTTTGAAGACTGCCAGAGAGTCAATGCGCCTGATTTCCACAGGAAGACCGTTCCATAAGGTTCCATATGTCAATACATCACTCTAGTCTGTCTTGGAAATGCTGATCCTTGCCTAAATATTTCCAACAGGAGCTTGCAATCATGTACGTTGTTCAAAAACAAACATCCTGCTCTAAATCGAAAGTTCAGAAAGGGAATAGGGAGCACTCAAAAGAACTAGCAGAGCACAAACAATCCAGAGCAGAAGCACACAGCACAATGCCTAAACAAAACTGAACAAGAAAATGAAAGTAAAACATTGCAAGTTCAAGAAACGCACATCATTGCATGGTGTCCATCAAAGTATTTTGAAGAAAGTTTATAATTAACCTTTAAACATGTGCTTTGGGTGATAGGTCTTTGGATTTGTGTAAAGCTGAATTATATTGTAAGTCCAGTATCTAGACATAATGGATAACTGGCGGGGCCCCAGTGGATCTCTTATGCTAGTCAAAAATGTAAAAATGCCAAACCAATTTTTAGGACTATGCATGGTATCTGGTGAATATACCCTGATATTGATCAATGACTGTTTGCTTTTTAAATGTCTCAGATATTAATCATGCGATATTGATCATGCGATATTGATCATGCGATATTGATCATGCGATATTGATCATGCACCTATTTAGGTGTTACATACGCAAACTCCATATACTTAGTAATTTACTGTTGATATAATATGAATATGTTTGAAGTGGTGATTGACTTCATTACTGAGTAAATCAAGCCTGCACTTAGTATTGATGTTTGGATTCATACAAGTGCTGCTGACATTCATATGCTACTTCCACACGCCAGACTGGTAGTGCTTTTATATTCAAAGCAGGGTCAATAATTTCTTACACTACTTCCACACGCCAACTGGTAGTGCTTTCATATTCAAACCAGAGCCAGTATGCTTACAAATAATGTCAACATGATCCGAGAAAAGATCTGTGAGGTCAATGATCTCAATAATACAAGGGTTATGATCAACAAATGGTTTTGTACTTTGGAATATCTGAATCAATGGATCTCTATGTTCTTACACTGTTTGCTGTTTTGGCTAAGATGATGAAAGTGAATGAATTGTTTTGTCTGTTACATTAGGCTCTTCTCTAATGAAAGTGTGAAAGTTGGCATCAGCTGTTGCTTGTTGTCATATTGCAATTAGAAATTGCTTTATATGGTTTGTCTTACATGTTGAATTGAATTGGAGATGTTTTATCTAACTATCGTCCTCTACTGAACATTTAGTATTGGCATGACGTTTACTGGTTGTTTGAAAGTCACTTAGATAGATTACTAACTGGATTATGTGCATTCAGGCAAAGTCCTGAAACAACCTTGATACTAAGCATCAGGTTGAATTATCTAAGACAAGTTGCAGAAATGAAATTAAAGAAACTGGAAATAAATGCCTTTAAGCACAAGATACAACATTTAAGATGCTTCATGGTTCTTTGTGCCTTATTAGCACTGAAAAACACATTGGATTTAAGTTTTTTGTCTGGATCAATTTGACAGGAAGTATTCACAGACAATTAATTATGGCCAATATTTGTTTATACTGGCATGGCATGGTTTTAATTTCCTGTTTTATGCAGGCATGAAGTATTAATATCACTTTCTGTTGATCTAAATTGTAATCAGCGCATGCTCACATGTTTGTCAGGGTCATATTAATGTATGAAGGGATGTATGAATTTGAAACAAAACGTGCAAACTGGAAATGATATACTAAGTGGTTCAAGTACTGATGTGGCCTTGGATAAAAGAAATCCGTTATTGTAATCCGATAAAATTGCATACAGCGAGTGATTGTTTCTGATTGCATATATAACTGTAATGTAAGTGCCATTTCAAGGGTTTAGTGCAAAACTATGGTACATGGCTCTATAAAATAATGTAGTTACCATAGTTTTGCACCAAGTCCTCAATTTATGAATTTAAATGATGTGGTTAAACTATATAGTGTTACTATGTAGAAATCAAGTTTTTGTTGTCGTTAAAAACATTATATTTGGAAAGTAAAACCTTTTGTATGGATGGGATCGAAATGGCACCACACGAAACAAGTACTGCTTTCTTTGAATGTTTCGGTACAAGAATTGACGCTTATAAATTGTTGAGAATTTAAATTTGTTCAAACTAGGGCATTTGTTTATCTTATATAATAACACATTGTAAACATGCTGAGAATATGTTTGTTCCATCAAAATATTCATCATTTATCTTTGTTCCAGTTGTATTTTATGACGGGCCCCGTGTTTGTGATCATTAAATTTTGTTACTTTAGAGATTATCGAGGGAATCTCTTGTCTTTCCTTGATAGCAATTCACATAACTTCATATGTTTATTAAGGACTACTGCACGGTGTCATACTGTCGCTGTATTTATTGGTTCCAAATTGTTATATTTTCAGTTCATTGTTCTATACTCGGAATCTTATTGCATCTTAGGAAGGGTTCATTACATTGTTGACAAACATCAATGAGATCTTTAAGTGCCAATAATTCCTTATCTTCAATTCTGTTTCTTGGTCAATGTATGGTGTTGAGCACACAAAGGTATATCGTATGGATTGATTATGAAGCATATTAGCAATTGGGACAGCATCCCCCCCTCCGAATCAATAGCAAAGTGGCAGAGGAAATGAGTCCAGTATTAGGATGATAATTACATGTACACAGGCTCCAACATATCACTAGACACTAATCTGTTCTTTTTTGGAATATTTTCAAGTCAATGACCTGGAAGTTGTTCAGAATGATGGAGTAATACAGTATCTATATATAGCTGCAATTTAATGTTACATTAAAAATACTTGGCAGAGTGAATGACTGGAGCAACGGCATAATGAATGAATGACTTGTGTTGCTATTCCTTTGGCATACAGCATTCTTGTTGTCACAAGTTGTTGGAATGGATTGAACCAAATAGCTTTTCCTGCATCAAACATACAAAACTGCCATGGTCTAAAGTCTTGACCACTGTCATGTTTGGAATGCAATTCATAGTTGGTATAGCTTGACTATTTTGACCTGAGTCTGACCTTTATGCAAGAATATATTACAAGGTTCTTGCGTTGAATATATCATTTTCCGCAAGCAAATCATGCAATATTGGTATTTCAGATTTGTGTTTGTATTACAAGTCGAGCGTCTTCGTGATACTCCAAACATTCAATCGGTGTTATAAACGTAGATAATATATCGACTGTTAAATTATGCTTATCAATAGGTCAAGCTCATGTCAATGTGGGCAAGCTATATACATAACTACTGCCTAAGATGATTCCAAACAGCATTGTAATTATGCATTCTTTTTGGCATTTCTGTAGCGTGGGTAAAAAAAATGTTTCACAGTATGGGGTTGCTAGTCCCACGCCCAATCCTCCTCTTTTTGCAACAGGGCCTGAAACCTCTCTCTATCATTGAATGAAAATAACCTACTTTTGCAGTATGTATTTGTAAAATTTGTAAAAATTAAAGCTGCATTCAATTTTAAATTATCATATTTAGCTTGATGTATTATGACTTCTTTTATCTGCTTTATCGGAGTGCTGGCCTTGAGTAACTGTTACAATGAGGTGCTCAGTATGAATATTTCAATGTATTTTATATGATCGTGTGTTAGTAAGATAGGAATGGAGTTTTTGGTATGGTTTATGCTATATTTATGCTGGTACCTTTAGCTTCCTTGCTTTATGTCTTTTTGCTGTGAATTCAGTTTGTGACTGTCCTTGAGATATATTAGTGTTGATACCTTCAAAGTGGTTCCTATATAATGTGAGTGGACTATGCTATTTTACGTCGTTTTGTTCTCCGTGGGTTCATATGGTGCTGGAAAATAGCAAATAGGCCCTATTTGTTGATAGGGATCTTTTATTTTGTTGACTAAGCTAAGATATTGTATTGTTTCCTTTGACATTTGTTTTTAAATCGGTGAAAATGTCAACAAATTTTTTCTTGGATTTTTTGTATAAATGAATTGGCAATGTGAAGGTCATGTGATCAGTATTTTTGAAACAGTATTCAACAGTAAGCACCATTAAGTGAAATGGAATACATCATTAAAATGTTCAGGATGTCTGCAAGGTTTCTTGTCACCATATTGAATAGAGAAGATTATAGATAAGATATGTCATTATATAGTTGTTCAGCTTAACTGTGCTTCTGCATTTCAATATAATTATGGTGATAGTGTTCAAGTAAATAAGTTTCTTTCTTTGGTCTGTCGAAGGTGCTTGTTACACTCACGGTACAGATTGAGTCCTTCTGTGGGCCACCCAGTAATTGGATATAATTAAGCTGTCAATATTAATCTTGATTTTCAATTGTATCAAAAAATTAATCATATTTCATACTTGAGGAAATCCAGAAGACTTTTAAAACGTGCCTGAAATAACATGTTAAATGTATGGAGTGTTATTGTATTGAGTTATACATTTCATGTATAAGTTTGTGTGGGAGCAACCTCGTATTCTGTTAGTCTCATTTTGTTAAAATGGATTGTCTCCCTTTAATGTTCAAATTATGAGTGGAAACTCATTAGTGATGGGCAACTTGAATTAAGTGGCATGAATTGATGTTTCTTTGTGGTTAAGGATTAAAACAAAGAAGTTAAGTGTACTATTTAATTTGCACATTCTATTTGACACAGCAAGAGACTTAAGTAGGGATAAATGGTAGTGTTCTTGTCAGCTGATAGTTATATCTCCAAATACAGTTGATTTTGTGTGATCTGTCTGGATTGTAACATTACCAAGTTTGTGGATCTGTTAAGAAGTTCTCCTTAATCATTGGTTGAGTTTCAATAAAGCTGCACATCAATACTTGGTACCAGACATATTATCCGATTATTTTTCTCCAGAGTTATGGCCCTTTGTTGGAGACAAACATTTTTGTGCCAAAATTGCATTGAACTCTTTGGAAGGTGTTTAAAAGTTTGTCTAGCACAATCAGCAAATATTTGAAGATAGGTTAATGAACTTAAATCTTTGTTTATTTGTCTGTACACTATTTTTATCTAGATGTCTGCACTTGTTATATGAATGAGCAATTTGTAGAGGCCACCAGAACAATGAATTGATGAGCCAACAATAATAACAGGCACTCTGACTATATCAACAATATATTGTCTGCCAGCTTATAGACAATACAATAATACAGACCCGTTAACTGCTTAATTACAGTAATCGTTACACAATAAAGTAGAATAGTTAGGCGGGGGGGGGGGGGGGGGGGGAGTGAGTAGTTCATTAAGCCAAATACACAGGATATGGGAGTTTTCTCATAAGAATTCACATTTTTACTTTGTAAATATTTATTTGCAACTGCCAGTACACATTTTTTATTTGGTTAAAATTTACATAAGGCCAGAACTTTTTAATTATTTGGTTTACGGGAGATTTTTCAGAGCACAGCATAAGGAGGAGGAAATAAAAATAAAATTATAATGCGAAAACCGTAGTATCGGGAAAAAAATTAAAAATAAAAGATTAAAAGTGGCTTGTTTTTTTATTTCTCAAAAAGTAATATTTCATGACAAAAATGTACTGTTCTACACAGTTTTATTAAAGTATTTACACTTCCTATAGTATTCAGGCTTTCTAGTACTAATTTGTTTTGAATATTACAGGTTGATTATAATATTTATTTGAATATGGTAATGCAAGGTGTTTTTCTGGTATACATGGTGTTTTTCGGGCATGTACATGGTATCCAAGTCACGAGAAGGTACTGGATGTTTTCGTGTTTCTGTAAGCTTAAAAGGTACAAGTGAATTTTCAAAATATATCAGAACCCCTGTGTTAAAATTGTTAAAATGTAACTGGTTTTGTAGATTGTATGAACCGTGTATTATTCATAAGTTTATAAACAATAAATATGTTTAAACAATAAAACTTTATTCGTGTTACTTATCTTCATCCATAATACCTCTGACATCCATAAAAATAATGACCGTGTTTTAACAATGTGTTTACAGTTCTGCAGAGCCCCAGATAATTATTTTGGCATGAGGAGTAATTACTCATGAAAATTTTGATTGCTGAGTAACGACAAAAATAAAATGAGACATAGGAGTATTTTATTTAGAAATGAATATAGCTGAACTTGACGTTTGTTTACAAATCTCATCATGAGTGACAATTTCATAGCATCACAGTGCGAAGCTGTGTCAGAATGCCTTTCAATGGTAGATTTTTTAACATTTGTGGTACCCTCAGATATCCATATAGATTTGTCATTAAACTTGATACAAACCTGGCACCGTTAACGAATCACCCCGTTGTTAAAAATTTAGTGAGACCCAAACACGTTTTCATTGCTATGCAATACATTTGGAAAAACCAAGCTCTTGAATCATTAAGATCATTACATCATATAGCGTGGTTCCGATTTTTATTGCTTAAACTACTGCAAGGTGACGGGAACCAGTAGATAATTAGATTCTACTTTCATTTCTAAAAATAGATTTCTAAAAAATAGATCTTTGTTTTCCGAAATTGACAAGAGAAAAGAAACAAGTTTGACGATATAAAATGCAGTTACGCCTGATTTCATCAAGGGATTCGTAAATATAAAATTTGATGCGTATTTGGTACTCTTTGAATCTGACAAACATGCGTAATTGGCTAATTTTAATTCGTAATATACGCGAATACGCACGTTATCTGTACTCACTGTGATATATTTTTATAGGTTGACGGCGCTAAATTATTTTTTCGGAATTTGAACGGGACGGTACGGCGATAATAAAAAAAATAAAAGCTCGATTTCAAATTTTATTTTTATTCTGATTTCTCAGTTCTTGGATACGGCGCTCCCGTAAACCAAATAATTAAAAAGTTCTGGCCTAAAGGATGTTTGTACTGTAAAATCATTAATTTTCATGAGGGATTAAATTTTCGGATTTTGTGGTTCACCTTTAACCACAAAATCAAATCCCATCGAACAATAATTTTGACTTTTGTATTTATTACCTGAAAAGCAAAGTCCATGAATTAACATCCCATTGAAATAGTCTTTTTTACCAAAACCACGAAATTTTGTTCCCATTAAAATTAAAAGATTTTACAGTAGTTTAAATTATACATGTTCATTTAAAACACTGCTTGATTACATGATTTAATTGTAGTGTGTCACAACATGTATTGATACATTTATTTACAACTGATTAAACTTGCTAAATTAAAAAAAGTTTTGACAGTCACAGTTGTGAATTAAGCGCCATGAAAAGTTAGTTAGGTCATAATGTGATTAACCTGCAGCTCATGTAAACGTACAAGTTATTATTATGTTAATACTATCCACGCATGTAAGTTTGTATGTAAATTATCCAGTAAATATCGTAATTAAACTTTGTAGTAAACATTGACATTAATAATCATGATCCGTAAATTTCAACAGTGAGTTGGGCATGTGAATATTATGACAATGGGTTTTATGTGAGCTATTTTCGGATGTTTACATTTTCGTTGTGTATTTATAGTTCCCTACAGGTTGGATGTATTTGATAGCCTTATTCAATATTCAATACTGAAGTGTGTTGGGTATGAGGGTAGACTATAGTTTGTGTTTTTGATTCGAAAACTCGTCACACGCACATGGATTTTGTACTGATCGGAAGATATTGGAAAAATATCGTGTAAGCTTCACCATACACTAGCAGTAGTGTTTTAAGTTAGATAATGTGTATATATGTCTAATTGTGTTTAAATTAACTGTATCAGTTAAGTTCATATTACTTTATTTTATAGGTTCTGTTGAAAGACACTGGTTATTCAACATAGCAGAACTATTACATGTGATTGAGCTAATTAACTTTAAAACTCTGCACGTAAGTAACTACTTGTTATTATTATTACTTTTTGCTTGGCATTTCTTAATTACAGTTCATTCAAAGTTAAATGATAACGGTTATAAACACAAGCTCATCCGTCAGGTAAACTTTGTTTATCTAGGTGTAACTGAGTTAACTGTAGTCCCAGGTATTCTTTTGCATGTTCCCTCATTTAATTACATATTGAATCAACAGTACAATGTAATTATTTATCTATTTAGAAAAACCAAATGCATGATAATGCACACACTTAAAGCTTGTATTCGCAACATAATAATCGCACACAGACTTAATATTGTACTCATATAATGTCAGGGTGTATTCACCATGTTATTAATTGTCATGAATATTCATCCTAAAATTCTCATTTTTGCGCCTTATCAATGCAAGCCAAAGTGAATTTCATATTTTTGATTTAAAATGACATAGTTTTAGTTCTAACCATTCTAAGAATGAGTATAGCTTGGCTAATTTGACACAAGCCTGACCTTTGGACTAGCATAATTTAACAGTCGATATATTGCCAACGTTTGCAACACCGATGATATGTTTTCATAATCGGGGAGTATCACGAAGACGATTGAGATGTAATACAAACACAAATTTGAAATACCGATATCGCACGATTTGCTTGCGGAAATTGATATATTCATTTCAAGAACCTTGAAATATATTCTTGCATAAAGGTCAGGCTCAGGTCAAAATAGGCAAGCTATAACTCCATTTTGTACTTGTAATTAATGATTTGCCTTCATTTGGTATCTAATATCAAACTAATGAAAGTTCATAATTTTTATGAGTATTTAATTAACAAAAAACTATTGAAACATAACTTAACTCCATACATAAACTCTTGGTCGATTTAGCTTAAAATTAATACGAACTTTTTGGACCATAAATTTGAGTAATGGCATGCAACAATAAGATATATTTTGTGATCTATCTTCATTCATCATATGTCCACCCACTTTTTGTTTAATGTGTAGTCACTAGAAGTCACAATGTTTACATCAACCTTTATGAAACTTGGACACAATGATCGATCTCAATGAATCTTATGTCAAGTTTAATATTGGTCATTGAGGTAAAACTCTAGGTGCTAATAATAGAAAACTCTCATGTATTTACTTGGATCACAATTTTGGTCTATCTGTATGAAACTTTGTCACAATGATCACCTCAAAAATATCTTGGCCAAAAACTAAGTAAAAATCTAGGTCAAATTATTAGGAAAAAAAAATATGGAAAAGCCTTTTGAGTGACATTATTTGCAACTTACTTTTCTCGGAATCTTCATGAAAGTTTATCAGAATGTTTGTCTAGATAAAAATAAGTTTAGATATTGGTCATCGTCTGATAAAGACAACATGAAAACTTGCATGTACATTGTATTTCCAATAGAGAGTGCATGTACATGCAATAGAGAGTGCATTTTCGTGAATCTTAGAAATTGTAAAATTGATTTCTTGGGTCACACCATAGGGGCCTGTATTCACTAGGAAACGTGAGGGACCGACTATGTGACATAATAAGTAAGCCTGTAAGAAATCCATTCAGAAAACGATTCCTGGTAGCATCCAACCCAATCTTCTCAGTTTAATGCCATCTGATCAATCCTTAAGTGCTATTTCCATAAAGTATGATCAAGGTTTACTGCATGAAGATTTTTAATGCAGTTTAAAAGTTTTATTGCATAAAATCTCAAGTTTTATTTGATTGTATATTTTTAATACCAATTTAATCTTGCTGCATCATATTATTATTGTGACTAGACAAACAGATAGATTTAAAGTCAAGTATTCAAATGCTTCTACTCTTCTCTGTTCCTATGCAGCACAAAATTCTGGTCAAATATTTTGGTATTTGAATTCTAGTCAAGGAGATCCAACAATTGGTTCTTCAGTTATTTAATTCCATTCCTGCACCAATGTATCTTTGTAGAAAACATTTATTCTGTCACATAATTGATTTCAATATTTGATTGATTTTAAATGACATTGCATGTTTAAGATTCTTTATGCATTCGGTATAGTGATCGATAAAAAAACTTAAAAAATAAATTTTGATCTTTGATAAATAGCTTTGATCTGTTTTGGAACAAAATAAAAAAAAAATTCTGAATTGAAAGTTTTATTTGCACAATTCGCTCATTCTTTTCTGACAATAAGAATAGAATGGAGCTTTTCAACAGACTCACTTGCTCATGTATGAGATGATTGTGTCAGTTAATTTACCAAACGTGTTTAAAAATATGTCATATTAAAGTATGATTAATATTTTGTGAAAGTACAGAGAATTTGACACAATCCTAAACTTTCAGCATAATTTAGCAGCTGATATCTTGTCTAAATTCACATGTTCTTGCAGTTAAATATCCGCTTTTATGTCTGATGTGGTATTCTGCCAATATTTTAAATAATTAACAGATTGCGTTTTTAATGCAATAATTGGCTCACATACAATATCTACATTCTAAATATTAATATTTGCCTATATTGTATTGACAACAGATTAACATAGCTGACCCTATCCATATGTCATAAATGCATGACTGGCACAATTTCTTATCTACTATGTGCAATAACGATTTCTTAGTGCTGTGAAATTGTTTCTCTGTGTATATAAAGATGTCTTAGTGCTGTGAAATTATTTCTCTGTGTATTTAAAGATGTCTTAGTGCTGTGAAATTGTTTCTCTGTGTATTTAAAGATGTCTTAGTGCTGTGAAATTGTTTCTCTGTGTATTAAGTACATGTCCAAACAAATTTCTGAAAAGTCTTTAAACAGAGCTAACACCATTTGGTGACACTGCCTCCTCACACACAATGAGTCCGGTTCCTCCCATCAGCCTTCTCTCTGTCTCTTTTCAATCAGTTTGCCTGTCTTTTCCTCTTACAAAGGTGCCTGTTCTCATTGCCCACACCCTCTCCTGATTCTTCTCTTGCAAATATGTTCCTCCTTTGCCCAATGTACCTTAAAATGAATCCAGTGCCCAATGTTATTCTTCTTTGCCTTGTCTGCCTTGATGTTACTGTATTGAAGGTGACTCTTCATCACAGAATTAGAGGAGTTCAATAATTGTACTGTGATAATGTTGGGATAAATATGTTAAATGATGGTCATTGTTTGTTCTATCAGAGAGATAATCATTTATTACTTACAACTAATAGATTGTTAATTTGGTTGTTGTATGAAGATAGTACATGGATATGAACACTCCGATGATGATGTAAAATTGACCTGCTTATAAAGATGTTCCCCATTGACCTGCCTGTATTAATATTCTGGGTTTTGTTCACTGCATTTCTCAAGTGGCCGACTTTTGAAATATAAAAAATAAACATGTATAGTGGATAACAGTGATTTCTTTGGCTGATATTAAAGTTCTCATCATTATTAAACATTGATCCTGACAATAAAAGTAATAAAATGACAGTTAGCTCATCAATCGATATGCCCTGGTCATGAGACTTAATTCTGTCAAAGTTGATATTGAATGATGCCATATGTCCTCCTGTTCTTTGGATTTGATGTAATGTATTATCTGCTCAAATCCTGATTTCTTAGTTTAAATATTTTTTGTTTCTCATAAATTTTCAAAAAAAAATCAAAAAAAAATTACAAACAATGTAATGCAGGAACAAGATTGGATAGGAAGCTAAAAGCTTTTTGGGATCATTTCTTAGGTTTCTCTTCTTAAATTTACTTAAGCAGTCATGTGCCAGCATCTTAATTGGGTGAGTTTACTAACATGATAACTATTTGTAAAATAATTAATACATGGCCAGTTATTACATTTTTGGCAATCAAACACAGTGTTAATGCATAGGTTTTCTGTATACAAAATGAGCATAATGTTACTGCTTTCATATCTGTGACTCAATTTTGTTTGTGATGTTACATATTGATAAGACCTCTAATGCGTTAACAAGCAAGTTGCAAATGCAGAGCAGAAAGTTTCATAAAGATCGATGAATTATTATCGATCAAATGAATTAATTATTGAAATTTGATTCCGCTCATACCCGTAATGTTGTATAACATCGTAATCTTCCTGATTCGTGATTCCTGTAGGTTCCTGTAGGTTCCTGTTGGTTCATGTTTGTTCCTGTTTGTTCCTGTGGGTTCCTGTTTGAATGATTAGTAATAAACCCGCGTGAAATTACCAGGTATTTTCCACGTTTCTGGATAATAACCATCGTAAACCAAGTTTTACTATACAATGAAATCATATTTCTTATAATAAATACTGTGTTTTATGATTGTTTATCCTCAATAACTCTACACAGAAATGTAAATAATACAATAGAATAGAAAAGCAGAATCTTGTAGCTATAAATACCATGATCAATATGGTGTGATATCGACACATTCTGAATTTCTAACTAGATTTTCAAACGGAACCTTGCTGTGTAGGTAGCCGTAGCTTATGTGATAGGCATTTTTGGATTGAAAATGGGGCTAATGGGGCTAAGGCCATTAATACTAAAAAAGAAAAAAAGACCTTCACTCAATAACTTTAGTTTTCAATGATAAAATTTGTTGTGAAGGTAGTTGCAGACTGCATGGAGTTTCAAAGTTTTGTTGTTGATTGAGTTGCCTCCTTTGAATAATTTTGCATCATTGATCTCCTTATAAAAGCTTGTTAATTCATTTTTCAGTTATCAGACATTTTGTTCTTTAAAGTTTATAATGTTTTTGTTATTGCAAATTTTGTATGTCCTTAAAGGGCCTTAAGACTTGAAAAGAAAATTTGATAACCCGTCCATTAAACTTAGTCATGTATGGGGGAATATTTAAAAGTACTCGCAACTTGACATGGCATCCATCTTGGGTAATATTCAATCTGTGCACAATATGGTATTATACTGTAAAATCATTAATTTTCGTGGGGGATTAAATTTCGTGGATTTCGTGGTCCACTTCAACCACAAACTTTAATCCCAACGAACATTGATTTTGACCCTTGTTTTGTTACCTAAAATGCAAAATCCACGAATTCAAGTGCCAACGAAATTGTCTTTTTTACCAAAACCACGAAATTTCGTCCCAACAAAATTAAATGATTTTACAGTATATAACTTTGTAAGTTTCAATGTACCTAGACAGGCTTATCAATCATCATCTGAACCTACATGCTGGAAGAATCATCAATATCAGTTAACTAAAGTTCTTGTTACGTTTTTGTCCTCTTTTGCTTAAATAACTTCTCCAATGACATATTGGTTTCCCACGGCAACGTCAGATTTCTTTAAAGTTTAATTTACACCAAGCTACCAGAAAAAAGGTTGCTCATTAACGTTGTTCTCTAGTGATTTCTACTTTACTTGATCAATATTAAGAAATTCTTCTTTGTTCTTTTGTAACAAACCAGTTTTAATTTGTTAGCACATTAGGTGACAATTACATTACCTTTTCACCACTCTTTAACAGACTAGAGTTTTGTGTTCATAAATCATGGAATTTGTTAACAGTGTTAGAACTTCAAATATCTTCACAATGTTTGTTTCTTTGTGTATTCTAAGATGACTAAATCGATGGCTTAGAACTAGAAGGTCGTAACTACCAAATCGATATTTTGAGAAAACACCAAAAAACTGTCTGACATTTACTCTTTACTTATGGTAAAACAAACTGTTACAACTTCAATTTCATCAACATGACAAGTTCAGATTTTTATGAAAATGGACTCATAAGAAGCGCCTTGTGATGCTTATTCTAAATATGTATGAATCTTAAAATTCTTCTAATTCTAAGCCATCGAAATGGCAACTGTCACTTGATCTCCTTATGAAGGTGCCAGTCTCTCTGGGTACTTGTGGTCCATAGCAGACTTGAACCCATACCTGCCAAGCTAGTTAAATCCTAAATACACTTGAATGTGATTTAAAAGGGATTTTGATGCATAAACAAGGAATGTATTAATTGTAAAAGTTAAAATATTGGACAGAAGATCATAAAATGAACTAAATGTACCTTTGTTCTATGTTAAATGAATTTGGACATCCAGAAATTTAACAATGAAAATAGGAGTAACTCCACTTTAATAGGAGTACTTGGCAGGTATGGCACTAATTAAGTCTTGTAAAGATATTATTGAATTTGAAAGTTCATAGAGCACAAACATTCAAACAATACCAAACCTTTGATAGTATAAAAAACGCTATAGTATTTTGCACTTGATTGTATAATTGTCTTAAAATTGTGTCTATTCCATTTGAAAAGACTTGAAAAGAAATGCCTGATCACCAAATCAATGAGTTGATATATCGGCTTGAATAATTAATGAGAAATCTATTCCTACAAGTTTTGTTTTGGATCGATCAGTTGATATTAATAATGTATGATAGTAAGCCTTATGTGAATTTTGAAAAAAAAACATGAACATTTTCATGTCTGCTTGTTTGTTAGTTGTTAAGGATTATATATGGTAATCTGACCTGGGAAGCCAGGTTTAACTTTGATATGATGCATAATTTATCACATATATACCGTTATCTTCCATGTTTTTTACGAATGAGTATGATAACAAAATTGTGCAATGTCAACTGAGTTTTGGGCATGAAAAAGTATTTTCATATGCAAAATATTTTCGAACAGAGTAAAGTATAAAAAGTCGCTCCAAAGGGAGATTACAATCAAAAACTGGTTTTGAAAGGGAAAGCACTCATATTACTTCAAAGGGAGAGAACTGGAAAAAATCAAATACTGATTTCAAAGGGAGAGAATTAGAATACTTGTGACAAAGGGAGTTAATTCAAATGAACACATGTTTCGAAGGGAGTGAACTCAAAAATATTTTTGAAGAGATTTTTTCAAAAGAAGCGTATTATCTAAGTTTCAATGTGGCCAAAGTTGCAGCAGAAGTGGGCATTTTACCTTCAGCCGCCTCTTATAACAAGAACCCGTTATCTATATTCATTTATCATTGAATATTGTGTGTAGATTTTATGCCTAGATGTAGAATGTGTCTCTTCGTTCTCCATTATAACCAAGCTCATAAACATACAAACTGTTCTCATTAAATCCGTGGATTTCTCATTGTGGCTTAAGTTTATAGCTTCGTTTCTGTACAATTATTACCATACATTATCAAAGCTGCCGGTAACTTATATATGCTTGGCTTGTGAATTGAATTTGTTCTGTATGGTTTTAATTCTGCTAAAATATCGATTTTCTCCTGGGACAGACAAAGATTGCAAAATACATTAATTTGTTGTTTTGAAGTTTACAACCGACAAAATAATGAAATTGTATGAGGTCAATTCCCTTAAGATTGTTAGTTTCAGCAATCTCTGTGCCACTTTGTTTCAGAGATTTATTTTCTTGTGAAATCTTTAAATTTAGATAATAGAATGTTGTGTAAAAATTTATGAGTTCTAATCTGGAAAAAATCTCTGTTTTGTAAGTTATTATTTCATTCAAAAAAGTTCCACGATTTCTTTTGCAAAATAGTATATGTTTTTAGTAATAATTTATCATTTTAATGTCTTCAATGTTTTGTTATTTTTTAAATTGAAAGACAATGATTATCCGCTGTAAATAAATGCAATAAATTACATCATGCCTTATACAATGTGTGTGTTAAATAAATTTCATAAAATGTATTAAATTTATCAGTTGTCCAATATATAAATGGCAAAGTTGCAATATTCTAAGTTCATGTTTCTGAATTTCACTTCTGTTTGCCTTTTCCAGGGAATAAGAAAGTCTTATACCATGCTGGCATTTACCTTTAAATGTTTTTGCTGTTGAATTATTAATATTCATTTATTAAGTATCATATAACGGCAATGATCTTAACGATTTGGCCTATGAAGAATTCTCGAAGGAAGCTCTAATGACATGGTCTGTTATTTTACTACAGCAACCATACTATTTTATGATGTAAATTTATGACTTTACCAGCTAAAGAAAGTTTGGTGTTATTAATTTTGTTTCACTTTTCGTAAGGCTGAGAGAAAAGATATTTCTGTAAACTTCAGTATCTGAACAAAGCTGTGCATAAATAGCGTCATCATCATGTTTCATTTAATAATTTTAACTATACCCTTCCAAGAATAGGTCGCTTACACAGTTAATTGTTTTCTCCACATGTAGAGACGTTGCTGGTGTCTTGTCTGAGGGTTAATTGTCGCTGGCTAGTGTAAAGTCCAGTTTTTTCCTCAAGGTTAAAGTATACACCTTCCGGGTTGTTTAACTATGGATTACTAACTACCCTTCCTCCAGGAACCAGCAACTTCTCCACATGTGGAGAAAAATCAACATCATTTTCAAACTAGTGAGGTGAATTGGCCATTGTATAAAATGAAACTGTTAAGAAATAGCATTAAACAGGAATATACAAAAATGCACAGCATCATATAAAAAAAGAAATAAGGAAATCGGACAGGGAAGGCAGCACTCAACTTAAACAGCCAAGAACAGTAACATCAAAACCCAACTACACTGAGCAATTCACACACAAAACCCAAAGAAACAATTAAAAGCCCAAGTCCCTCTGCAAAAATGCAGGATGACCCAATTCACAAGGAAATAACAAAATAACAGAATAAGCTGTGTTATGAATAGATAATTATGTGAAAGTTATGAAGTATATGTGTGATGTATATATAAATGTAACTTCCTGGTTCATCTGATAGTTAACTGTGTGTATCGTGTCTATTTTCAGGGTTTAACAAAGACTGACTACTACAGTTACATGGCTCGTCCATTAGTTTGTGATTAGCCTCACTCAACAAGAAGACAAGGGATGTAACTCAATGTGGTGATTTACCAGTTAAATACACAAGTTCCCTCCCTTTAACATAATCCAAGAAGACAAGGGATGTAACTCAATGTTGTGATTTACCAGTTAAATAAACAGTTCCCTCCCTTTGACATATACCAAACAAGTTTTACATTGTGGTTAAAAACTTGAAATAATAGTTCCCTTAGACCATATCTACCCAACTGTCACGAGAAGGCAAGGGATGTAACTCTTATGTGCTGTTTATAAATGAACAGTTCGCTCTTTTTGACAATTCCTAGGTGTGCATTAGTTTTATTTGAGAGGCAAGGGATGTAACTCCATTATGATGCAAAACTCAAACAAAATATAGTTACCTCCCTTTGACATTAATTCTACTACCTCAATTACAAGGCAGCACATAGAGATCTATAAAATAGAGTTGTATAAGTTTGTTTCATTTCTACATCAGTCAAAGATACAACTTTTCATCAAGTAAATCATTAGACACAAAAATGTCGTCTGCAGTCAACCATTGTCCACATCCTAGCTCGGCGCCGGCAAAGAGGCCTGAACCAATCTCTCCAAAACGCATTCCAGAGCGCGTGCATCGAGATATTAAGGAGAATAATGGAGGTATGCCACGGGTAATGAGTACATCTGCTCTAAGAATACCCAAGGAACGGAACACATTCTGGAGAAGGTATATTGATTTATAACTTTAGATACACTGTTGGTGACCAGATTATTTACATTAACCACAGAACAAAATATTACCGCTGAAAATTTATTTTGTAATTTGGTTGTCTTTATTCACTTGTGTATTTATTTATTCTGGCTAAACGATGACCAAAACGTTATTCAGGGCAAAAAGTGACCGAGACACTATTCTGACTGACAATTACCAAAATATTATTGATGGTAAAAATTGACCATGAAATTACTCCAGGCCAAGTAATGACTATGACAATATTCTAGCCAAATAAGGACCCGAAACATAGACTTTGAACTTATAAGACATGACATTGACTGGGATATTGAAGAAATCAACGCACAACTGTAGGAATTCCGACCTCTATGGTTCTATCCCTTGACTTATAATAATTGAATTTGATGCTTCAACAACTTCCTCTATATGTACATAGTAATTATAAAGATGATAATAAGCTCTTGAAGTCCTAATTTTATTTAGAATTAAGTTGTTAATGGTTGAAAGTCAGCTTGAAACTTGTCAAGAAAAAACTTGGTTCATTATTTTGTCTGAAATAAGGGAAGTAACTCTGTATCGCCCACTGTTAATATTTTATTGCAGTTACCTACCTGACATATTTTGGAAGCTTTTGAAATTATGTGCATAGGAAGGTTGGCATATATTTTGCTGTTTGAACTGAATGGAGGAAATAATGAGTTATTACCCTGGAACATGTAAAGATATGCCTCACTGTTAGTAATTGTCAACAATGTACAAATGACATCCTTGGAATCTGATTGATTGATTGATTGATTGATTGATTGATTGCCCCCTTTTCACAAGATTTCCTGAATTCAACATGACCAGGTGAACTTAAGATTCAGGTATTGCAGTCACCTCATTCAATTATTGAATTAAAACTGGTTTTGATCATTTTAACAATTAATGCAAACCTGTTATTATATAAGCTTGAATTCTAGTCTGTAATCAATATGCATAAACAACGTATTTGCAAAAAGGTTTGTGTAAAAAACATAATCACAACAGGGTTTATCCACAAGTATTTGAATCAATTTAAATTATGTTTCTCCCCTGGTGAATGGTTTCAAAATGAATTCTCATCTATATGTGTCTGAGATGCTGTTAAACTTCATCAAGGTTTTTATCATGCAACAAGTAACAATGTTTCTTGAATATCAATAGTTTCTTGAATGTCAATAATAGAATGGTGATCTTATTGATTGGCTGGTTGATACATTGAACCTATCTATAGAATGTTGTAAGCTGTTTCTATATTGGTCGGTTCCAATCTCCTTTATTCTGCATAATGATGAATTCCTATGCTAGACATTGTATAACTCGGACCAATTCAAGTGGTCTTATTCCGTAAAGGTTAGCGTCATTAAGTAGAACCTACCCTATAATTGGATTGTCTTCCATTTATTACTGCCAATATCTTCTTCGTATCTCATCGTGTTGTGTCATTGTCTGCCTAGAGAGATGGTGTCATATTTGCTGCATAGAATTCAGTCGTCAGATGTTTACATAGTACCAGAGAAGTCTCGTTCCTTTAGCCCAACAAGGTTGTATCCCACTGCATACTTCAATATAATGAGATATAACCTTGTTGCACTAAAGGGACACATTGTATCATGTGGGGAGCGGTGGCCTAGAGGTAGGGCCCGCGCTTCGGGATCGAGATGTCCCGGGTTCGAACCCCCTCTGGACCACTGGTTAATTTCTCTGAGCAAGACCCACAGCTCCACTCCACCATGGTGTAAAAAGGTACCTGTGAGGGCAGTGTCTATTCCTGGGTGCTGCAGATCAATTTTGGCTGCCACACCACAGGAGAGAAATAGTCTCCCCAGGGGGACACAAGTGTAGATTTCCATATGTAACCCAATGACCAGGGGAAGTTGAAATGTCAAAGGGTGCTTGAGCGGCCTAACAGCTGAAAAGAGCCCTAGAAAATAGTTAACTTAACTTAACTTATAAAACTGGATGGTCCTTTTGTCTAGTCTGTCTGTACAATGCAAACTTATGTGCATTCCAGTGAATATAAGATCTGGGTTTTTTTTGTGTTTTATGCATCTGTTTTGGCTAGACTTGACTTGATGGTATGGTCTGTTTGTGCGTCTTTTGGAATATCTGCACAGGTCATATTGGGATCTCTGCATATGTCATGTTGGGATCTCTGCATAGGTCATGTTGGGATCTCTGCAAAGGGGTTGGGATTTTTGCATAAGTCATGTTGGGATTTTTGCATAGGTCCCATTGGGAGTTTTGCATAGGTCATGTTGGGAGTTTTGCATAGGTCATGTTGGGAGTTTTGCATAGGTCCTGTTGGGAGTTTTGCATAGGTCCTGTTGGGAGTTTTGCATAGGTCATGTTAGGATTCTTGCATAGGTCATGGTGGGATTTTTGCATAGGTCATGTTGGGATTTTTGCATAGGAGTCTAGAGTATCTATATGGGAGATCACATAATTTTGCTTGGGGGTCCCATGTTTCACTTTCTGCGTTGACCAGTTGAAGAATTCAGATTTTATGACAATATATTTCTCACTTTATCCCCACTAGTGTTAACAAGAAAAGATAAATGGGTGAAGTATACTCCTACTTTATCATACAAATTATATATTGATTCATGTCCACCAGCAGCTTTCATCAGATCAATAGCAAAAAATATTTCATCTTTCGTCTTGGCTTTTAACTCACAGTTAGATCAGTCAGAGAAATTGTGAGAGCGACATTTTTTATTTTCCTCAGACTATCGTCTCATGAATCCTGCCTTTAAAATGCTGTAGATTTTAAGGCTTTGTCTGTGCAGTTTGTAAAATCAACAACTAAAGTGCACAATCAATGGTGAAACATTTAAATTTATAGTTTTTTCTCAGCAATCTACAGAAACATGAAGTTAAGTCTGGTTTTATTGTGTCTGTCCATTTTAACATCTATCTTGTTTTAAATATCATATACTACTTTGTATATATATATATGTCTATTTGTCTCTGTGCATGTAGAGTAAAGGATTTCTAGAATGGTTTGACCTTCGATCCTGTGTACTTAACTAGGGACGTTCGATCATTCAGGGCCTACATTCCTTATAAAGATTCTTAGTTGATGACCCTTATTGATTTTAAGGGAAAGAAGGTCTTAGGTCAATGTCATGGTGACTTGAAATTTACATGGCTATTATGACTGCCATGGAGCAAGAGGCCTGATATTTTCCCCTGTCATATTTCTACCTCCAATATTTCTGTAAGGAGGCATACAAAAGCATATCCTGATGATATAATGGGCATCTCCTGATGATATAATGGTTGGTTTTATGGTATCATGAGAAATATGATTCAGTTCTCACATCCAGTCGGTTCTGTCTTCAGGGTGTCTACGGAAATGGATATTGCATTAAGTTTCGTCACCTTAATCACCAGACATCAGTAGAATATCCTCAGGTGCATTTATCATGGGAATTACATCTGTAGCTCCTTGTTATTGCTCCGGGTACATTTATCATGGGAATTACGTCTGTAGCTCCTTGTTATTGCTCCCGGTACATTTATCATGGGAATTACGTCTGTAGCTCCTTGTTATTGCTCCCGGTACATTTATCATGGGAATTACGTCTGTAGCTCCTTGTTATTGCTCCGGGTACATTTATCATGGGAATTACGTCTGTAGCTCCTTGTTATTGCTCCCGGTACATTTATCATGGGAATTACGTCTGTAGCTCCTTGGTATTGCTCCGGGTACATTTATCATGGGAATTACGTCTGTAGCTCCTTGTTATTGCTCCCGGTGCATTTATCATGGGAATTACGTCTGTAGCTCCTTGTTATTGCTCCGGGTACATTTATCATGGGAATTACGTCTGTAGCTCCTTGTTATTGCTCCCGGTACATTTATCATGGGAATTACGTCTGTAGCTCCTTGTTATTGCTCCCGGTGCATTTATCATGGGAATTACGTCTGTAGCTCCTTGTTATTGCTCCCGGTACATTTATCATGGGAATTACGTCTGTAGCTCCTTGGTATTGCTCCGGGTACATTTATCATGGGAATTACGTCTGTAGCTCCTTGGTATTGCTCCGGGTGCATTTATCATGGGAATTACGTCTGTAGCTCCTTGTTATTGCTCCGGGTGCATTTATCATGGGAATTACGTCTGTAGCTCCTTGGTATTGCTCCCGGTGCATTTATCATGGGAATTACATCTGTAGCTCCTTGGTATTGCTCCCGGTGCATTTATCATGGGAATTACATCTGTAGCTCCTTGTTATTGCTCCCGGTGCATTTATCATGGGAATTACATCTGTAGCTCCTTGTTATTGCTCCGGGTACATTTATCAAAGGAATTACGTCTGTAGCTCCTTGTTATTGCTCCGGGTGCATTTATCATGGGAATTACGTCTGTAGCTCCTTGGTATTGCTCCGGGTACATTTATCATGGGAATTACATCTGTAGCTCCTTGGTATTGCTCCGGGTACATTTATCATGGGAATTACTTCTGTAGCTCCTTGGTATTGCTCCGGGTACATTTATCATGGGAATTACATCTGTAGCTCCTTGTTATTGCTCCGGGTACATTTATCATGGGAATTACGTCTGTAGCTCCTTGGTATTGCTCCGGGTACATTTATCATGGGAATTACATCTGTAGCTCCTTGGTATTGCTCCGGGTGCATTTATCATGGGAATTACGTCTGTAGCTCCTTGGTATTGCTCCGGGTGCATTTATCATGGGAATTACGTCTGTAGCTCCTTGGTATTGCTCCGGGTACATTTATCATGGGAATTACTTCTGTAGCTCCTTGGTATTGCTCCGGGTGCATTTATCATGGGAATTACGTCTGTAGCTCCTTGGTATTGCTCCGGGTACATTTATCAAAGGAATTACGTCTGTAGCTCCTTGTTATTGCTCCGGGTGCATTTATCATGGGAATTACGTCTGTAGCTCCTTGGTATTGCTCCGGGTACATTTATCATGGGAATTACGTCTGTAGCTCCTTGGTTTTGCTCCGGGTGCATTTATCATGGGAATTACGTCTGTAGCTCCTTGGTATTGCTCCGGGTACATTTATCATGAGAATTACGTCTGTAGCTCCTTGGTATTGCTCCGGGTACATTTATCATGGGAATTACGTCTGTAGCTCCTTGTTATTGCTCCGGGTGCATTTATCATGGGAATTACGTCTGTAGCTCCTTGGTATTGCTCCGGGTGCATTTATCATAGGAATTACGTCTGTAGCTCCTTGTTATTGCTCCGGGTGCATTTATCAAAGGAATTACGTCTGTAGCTCCTTGGTATTGCTCCGGGTGCATTTATCATGGGAATTAAGTCTGTAGCTCCTTGGTATTGCTCCGGGTACATTTATCATGGGATTTACGTCTTTAGCTCCTTGGTATTGCTCCGGGTGCATTTATCATGGGATTTACGTCTTTAGCTCCTTGGTATTGCTCCGGGTACATTTATCATGGGAATAAAGTCTGTTGCTTACATTACATAATTCTGTCACATGAAGTCTGAGGACCACAGACAGAGAATGTTGATTAGTACAAATACGGCACATATTAATTACTACAAAACCTCCATAATAAGACCACCCCCTAGTTAGAAATAGTTTCTACTGACCAGTCTTCTGTTCAAACTCTGTTGACTTTAGCCTGGCAGATCTTATTATCCATTTATGTTCCTAGGTTGAACACGCAGGTTATGTTTTATCTGTGATCTCGGGTAATCGTCAATTTCCTCCACATGTGGAGAAGTTGACAATTTCTTGTGGGAGTGGAGAAAATAATTTTTATTAGCGGATATCCAGAAATTAATTTTATGAATGGATAGTACTTAATGCTGAGGGATTAACTCATAAGTTAGGTCAAAATTTCATGGTATATGAGGGACAAGTTGTTTTTAAGGTCTAATACCCAATTCAAAACAAACCTACAAACCGAAACTTTCAATGGACAAGTCTGGTTAAAAAAAAGCGTATTAAGTTGACGTCGAATATCATAATCACAACACGTGTGCAGCACTACCTATTGGGGTTAATTGTATCTTTGCACTGTAGTGTCGCCTAAATTGGGTCACTCTCGGGAAAACTCATACATTTTTAATCATACAGTATGTCGGGTGTTTTTCGTGATAATTTGATTTTCGCTGTTTCAGGGGAATTCCTTGTATGTGCAGCTTTGAATATAATCTTTGAATATGTACAGAAATGCTTTGAATTTGATATTTGAATATAAAAAGGAATACCCCTATATCCTGAGGAACTTTTGATTACAAATTCATAAATTAAAGAAAATACTTACATACTTTCATTAAAACATGAATATCTTCATAGCCTGGTTAATCTTCAACGGAGAGTTCATATATTCATGACAAAAGTATGTTTCAGAAATTCTCAAAATTGAAGCACACAAATATATAGAGATTTGCAGCTATCATAATGATATTTTCTGTATTTATTTAATCAATTTGTTACATTGATGTATAGACGAGTTACTATTGTATCGCATGTGACTTACGTTAATTGCTTGATAATTTGTCAATAGAAATACATTGTCATAGCTCTCCAATGTGGGTTAATGGTACTCTTGATGACGTACATAGTCTCTTATTTGATCAATTTTTTCTTCGTGGTGGTGCAATCAGCCAATTATTTGTTTATTTCCGATATCTCGTTTATAATGACATCAATTCTATCATATTTTTAGCTTGTCTTGGTTTGCCAATATGAGTGCATGCATGTGCTGCTGTGTTAGCCAGTGCAAGTAATGGGTGACCTTGAAGTAATGTTGTTAACCAATTTAACTTACCACACAGCAGTGACCTAGTTGGAAAATTGTTAATCAAGTTATTGCAGTGGCGACCTTACTGGCAATTGTTAACCCTGTTATAACACTGGCAACCTTACTGGCAATTGTTAACCAAGTTGTTACGCTGGCAACCTTACCGGCAATAGTTAACCAAGTTATTGCACTTGCAACCTTACTGGCAATTGTTAACCAAGTTATTGCACTGGCAACCTTACTGGCAATTGTTAACCAAGTTATTGCACTGGCAACCTTACTGGCAATTGTTAACCCTGTTATAACACTGGCAACCTTACTGGCAATTGTTAACCAAGTTATTGCACTGGCAACCTTACTGGCAATTGTTAACCAAGTTATTGCAGTGGCGACCTTACTGGCAATTGTTAACCCTGTTATAACACTGGCAACCTTACTGGCAATTGTTAACCAAGTTGTTACGCTGGCAACCTTACTGGCAATTGTTAATCAAGTTATTACACTGGCATCCTTACCAGCAATTGTTAACCAAGTTATAACACTGGCAACCTTACTGGCAATTGTTAACCAAGTTATTACACTGGCAACCTTACTGGCAATTGTTAACCAAGTTGTTACGCTGGCAACCTTACCGGCAATAGTTAACCAAGTTATTGCACTTGCAACCTTACTGGCAATTGTTAACCAAGTTATTGCACTGGCAACCTTACTGGCAATTGTTAACCAAGTTGTTACGCTGGCAACCTTACCGGCAATAGTTAACCAAGTTATTGCACTTGCAACCTTACTGGCAATTGTTAACCAAGTTATTGCACTGGCAACCTTACTGGCAATTGTTAACCAAGTTATTGCACTGGCAACCTTACTGGCAATTGTTAACCAAGTTATTACACTGGCAACCTTACTGGCAATTGTTAACCAAGTTATTACACTTGCAACCTTACTGGCAATTGTTAACCAAGTTATTACACTCACCAGGTGACTTCCCTGGCAATGTTAAGTTAGTTATTACACTATAGACCTAGAGGGCAATTGTTTACTCAGTTATTACACGGGCGCACTTGCCAGCAATTGTTAACCAAGTTATTGCACAGGCGAACTTGCCAGCAATTGTTAACCAAGTTATTGCACTCTAAGCAACCTTGGCCTCTCAATTGTTAACCCAGTTTATTGCACTCACTGGCAATTTCTGTCAGGATAGTTGTTCAAGTTAATTAGACAGTTTACAGCATCAAACGTGGTTGATAAAAGTACATTTATTATGGTAATGAATTAATAAGCAGTCACATTTGATTTATCGATCCCCCGGGCTTTGACTGGCTGCTTATTGTAAGGTAACAAGTTTTTAAACTCTTCATAACTTTTTATGAAAATAGTAATCTATAGGCGGTTGCATAACTCATTGTAAAAAATAACAATAAAATACCCAGCATCCCTTTTATTGCGTTAGAATTATTGTTAAGTAATTAATGGTTTATGAATACCGTATTGATCTGACCCAGTTATGAATAGAGTTTAATGGGGCTAGCACCAAACCAATGACGTCAATGGATAACCTAGCTTTATTATAATCCTCGGAAGAGACCGATAATTGCTTCGTATGATAATTCATTTCAATTTTATACCATATCTGGTATTGAAATTCCCTAAGCAAATTGTCTGTATTTGTTTTGATGGCGAAATCAATGAAGAAGCTTCTTGAAACATGCAAACAAATACGAGCATTTTAACACTCTATTCTATTGGCTGCTGTCATATAGATGTGACTTTCATTGGCTTCTAAATGGGAAATTTGAAATTTCGTACGCAAGTAATTTGTAATTTCCTTAAAGGCATTGCTTTTATTACCCAGAACTGACGCAAGTTGTCACAAAATAGTGTGATATAGAAAACAGGTTTTAAAAATGTTAGGTATCAATTTGAACTCTTTTTATGTTACGCTCTCATGAAAAGGAAATAATTTAATTTGCCGCTTGTTATTTGTGTTGCAAGTATCCAAGAAGTAAAATCCATTAAAATTTGTTGTCAAGGAAGTAAATTAAACTTGCCAAATTAGGAACAGCTCAAAGTCTTCCTGCATGATATTTCACTCCTCTGAGCTAATTGTGTATCAAGGTGATATTCTTGTAATAATCTCAATCGTGCATACATCATACACGGTCTACTTTTTGACAGTGAACACGGCTTTTTTTTTTTTTGAAGTGAACCAAATCTTGTCTTGGAACTGTAGCCAAAAGTCACATGGTATTGCTACACTGACTTTTGAGGTCTTAGGTTTGACTTGATCTTTATGAAACATGGTAACCATCTTCCTCTTCATAAAACCAGGTCAATATTCAGAGAGAACTGGGTCATCTACATGTCCCTTGGTGAGTTATTATCTTGTTAAGACAGGTTGTGTAAGTTCCATATTATTATCGTTAATTATAAGTTACATGATCCCTTGTTTTGTGGAAGCTGTTGGTGTTTTATCATGGACTCAAACTGAAAAAGATGTTTTATTCAGATTTCAAATCTAGTCAAGGTCTCTGGCGTCCCACAGACAGAGACTCAGACATTGAATTCTCAAAAGATTTATCATTAGACTGGAAGCCTTTCTTCAATGACCCTGGACTTGTGGACTAGAACATTTAAAGACTCCTGTCTATAGATGACATAATTTGAACAATTTTGACAGTCTTCATCAAGGCCATGTATATTCTTGCTCAAAATTAACCCTGGTATCCAGTCAACAGATTCCCTTGCCACAATTTACCTACAATCTTGTACCATTTGCTATGCCTGTGACATTCACTGCCATTGCCTGAAAGCCTGAAATTGAATAATTGTCATGCATTATTTTGTTTTATTTAATTATGTACAAACTGTATACAGCAATATAATTTATAGTTTTCAGCCTTTGTTTAGCATTGTACATATTTAATGATTTATTCAAATTTATTTCTAAACGTTATTTTCAGTGAATTATTTAAATTTTTAAATTTCCGTGATCAAATTTCTGGGATTATCATTGTTTTGTCATTGATTGTAATCTGTTTCAGGTGCAGTAATGTCGTCTATTTTTATTTGCTTTTTCAGCACAGAATATTTTTACAGTTAATCATTGTGACCATAACATCAAATATAATATAACTCTGGATTGAATAAAACATGCATACAATATGGTGCCCCTGATTCATAAAAAATATAGAGTTTTAGCCCTTGATTGGAAAAAACATGGAGTTAGGCCCCTTGATCAGATAATAAGAAATTGATAAATGGATACTGGTGTTGTTAAATGTCAATGCATCTTTCTTATATTCAAACCTTTGATGTAAAATCTATCATTTGCTGTAATATATGTGTTTATTATGATTCTGTACTAAATGAAGTTAATGTATGTGCTGTATTAACGGTATTTAGTATATTTATTGATAATTCTTGTTTCTTTTCAGTATTTGTTGTTATTCATTACATTCATTAATGTTTATTTATATCTACAGACAGCTAGCTGCTTACATGATGATAAATTCATAATTTGTTGCAGTTTACAGGAAACATAATAATTATATTGTTGTTTTGTGCATTTTACCCTCATTGATCTATTTAATAAGTAAATGCTTTGAGAATTCCAAGGGCTCGGTGCAAACTGTAGTTCATGCCTCTATAAATTGATGTAGTTACCACAGTTTTTCACTGAGCCCTCGAAAACTTTACATTATCATTGATTGATTGAAAACACCACCATTTAGTTTGTTTTAACTTGATTGAAAGTAAGGGGCTGGGATAATTTGGAGGGTAATATTGATAATGATATTGGTTAGAATAATGATTATATTGATAATATTGATAATTAATATTGGAAAAGACAATGATGATAATGAGATTGATTTGGACAATGATATTTTTAATAATAATAAATATTGTTATGAACAACAATAAAATTGATCATGAATTAGTTCTAGACAAATTGATAACAATATTGATAATGAAATTTGATTTGGATAACAATAGTGATAATGATGTTCATTTCGGCAATTAATTAATGATTATTAGTTATTATAATAATCTGAAATTTGCAAAAAATATCAAGGACACATGTGTTACATTTCGGCAATAAATACCGTCACAAATGCCAAAAAATATACAGATAAGTATGCTAGCATTTATGTAAACTTTTAATAATGTTTGGAGTCCTTTCAATGCTCATCATTAAATTTGATATTTAAACATTTTATTTCACCAAAGAATGTTTCGATGTCTGAATGCGATTCTAACTTTGATCATTATTTGAAAAGGTTGTACCGGTAGTTTATCAAAGAATTAAAATGTTAATTATCATAAAAGTGTCTTTCATGAAGAGTGCTGACATTTTGTGGCATTTTATTGGTTTCTTATACAAAATCCTGTAGACTTCAAGATTCTTTTGCCACTGCAGATTCTACATTTTTCATCAGCCTATGACGTCCATAATTTGCATTTAGCCTGGTTTACTTGCCGTAGTTCTTAGAAATATATATGTGAGTAGTAGCATTACATAACCATTTATATAATCATTTCCTTTTCAAATTTACTAACTTATATAACATTCAATACGAGTGATGTATGCTACAAATTTATAACTTAATGCTTAACTGGCCAGAGTTCACAGCTAGCTGATCATTGCACAGCAAACTACTACCATAGGATAAAAAAGCTCTAGGTACCACTGTCCTTGCAAAGTGATGTTCGCTGCAAACCTGTTGATGCATAGGTGTAGTAAAGTGCTACCAAAAAGTGCTTGGCAGCATTTCACATTTCACTGAAGCTTGTACTGAAAGAAATTTCATGTATATGAATCTAGAATGCACATCATTAAAAATGTTTCCTTCAAGTATGATAATCACTAAATATTAATTGTTGATTTAATCATTACCAATTAATGAAGAGAAATAAGAAAAATAAAGGAATTGCTTTAAATTATATTTACTTCGATTAATTATTACATTATTACACTTAATCGTATTTTAATTTCTTGTAATTATGTTTAAACATTTTGAAATAATTTATTTGATGATTATAAAGCTTGATAGTGGAGATTAACAAGGGGACATTGGGTGCATATTGAACTAAAGCAATAATTTAGATGTTAATTAATCTCCCTGGGGTACTTATTTTCTGTTTTGGAATAATTCCACGGAAATTGTCAGGATATTTTTGCGTATCAATCAGCAGTAGTAACTACAAAGTAATCGGTTTATCAAACAAATTAATATAACATAACGTTTGTCCGTATTCACCTCTGGAAGACTATATCCTTACAAGAATCAAGTTGGTATAGCTTGGCTATTTTGACCTGACCCTGAGCTTTATGCAAGAATATATTTAAAGGTTCTTGCTTTGAATATATCAATTTCGGCAAGCAAATCGTGCAATATCGGTATTTCATATTTGTGTTTGTATTAGATCTCGAGCGTCTTCATGAAACTCTGGATTATGCAAACAAACAATCGGCATTGAAAACGTAGGCAATATATTGACTGTTAAATTATGCTAATCAAAAGGTCAGACTCGTGTCAAATTGGTCAAGCTATATCTTGTGGTTTCTCGTTGATGTTCCAAGGGGGGTAATCTACATACCATGATTGGTTGGTTTCTGTTTCTTAAAATAACCATAACTAAATGTTTCTTAAGACGTCAGCACGATGTCATCTATATAAGGCACCAGAGCTCCCATCAGATCACATCTTGCCAGATTCATAGTCTGTCAAAAGTACATCGTGTTTTACCTTGTATTATCACATATCAAGGCATTTCATCATTTTAATCTTTTAACCACAGGTAACTGTATCCATTAATAACAAAAAAAAAAAAATTCTAAACTTTATCTTATATTTAATTTTTTCAAAATATTTTTTTCGTTTTAGTCTTTATCAATGATACAGTTACCTGTGGTTTTAAAGTATTGTGGATAATGCCAGTGCAGACTGAGATACAAGTCGCTGGCTTAGAATGAGAAGGTCATAACTATAAAATTGATATATTGAAAAAACAAGAGAAAACTGTCTGTAATTTACTCTTTACCTATGGGAAAACATGTTTTTAAAACTTCATTTTGTTCAACATGACAATTTCAGATTTTCATGAAAAGAGGCTCATAAGAAGCGCCTTGTGAAGCGGATTTCAAATATGTACGAGTCTTATAAGGTCGTAAGTAGTAGTTACGACATTCTCATTCTAAGCTAGCCTTATAGCATGTACACGCAGCCATTAATCCAGCCACTGCACAATACCTATCTTGTGAAACTGATGACGTAATAATGGCCTGTAAAATGTTACAGTACAAGTTTATAGCCATATCCGCTGTTAGTACACTTTACGTTAAATTTCAAGCCTGATTGTTGATATTCAAAAAAAAGCAAAATTATTGCGCAATATAAACTAGCGCGTGAAACTGATAACGTGATGGCGGCCACCAATATGTTACAGTACAAGTTTATAGCCGTTTCTGCTGTAAGTAACACTTTACATTAAATATCGAGCCTGATTATTGATATTTTTAAAAAAAAAGTCAAATTATTGCGCAATATAGCAATATAAACTATGGTGTGAAACCGATGACGACGTAATGACAACCAGCAATATGATACAGTACAAGGTTATTTCCGCTGTTAGTACACTGATGTTAAAGATCTTGCTATAAAGATCACTGGTGATTATCGACACTTTGATTGATTGATACCATGACAGTATGTATCTCGCTAACATTGCAATATATGTGATATTAGATGGAGTGACGTCAATACCATGATATATGAGAAATAGAGAATAAGATTTCTATATTTGTGCAAATTAATCCAATACGCCCGTTTGTATAGCATAGCATGGTGTACGTGGCAAGGACATAAAATACGTGACGTAGTCTGACTTTGTATTACTGACACAGTACCTGACTAATCCAGTGACTGTAATAATCTGGATGACATATCTATTGTTGTAACCGTGACCTTTAAATGAGATCTGTATAGCTAGTTTGCGATAGAAAAAAAATCGTGTTTTTTAAACATTTCTCTGTAATTAAGAAACATACATGTATGAAATTTTGCACGAATAAATGAAATATATCTACCTAATACACACTGAAATTTCAGCAACATCAGAATTCAGTTAAAAAACTTTTGTTCATAAGTTCTATGTAACATATTTGTAGTTTTGTATGAAATATCAAGTAAGAAGACTCGCTACTTGCAACAGCCAATTTTACGGTCATGTGATACACCTAACGGTATATTTACGTATTTGCAACATACTTAATATAACACATACGAGGCCCGATTGTGAATCTGACGAAATACACGTTATTGTTGTACATTGTTTACAAGCGACACACCATAATAAACTGAATTGTACGGGCCTCTTAAGTCTCGTCTTTATAACAGTAATGTCAATCCCGACGATCACGGAGTGTAACGGTTAAATAATTGATAATAAATCATCAATGTAATACCAGATTACCTCCCTGCGTTAAACTGTAATTTAACATGTATTTTCAATATATCATAAAGAATAAATGTATTTTAATAGGTGACTAAAAATTATGAAATTCGAAATGGGAGTAGGTAGGAAGTTATTGTAGTTCTGTGTAATTTTTTACCCAAATATGATGAATAGATTTTCAGAAATGTTACAAAAACACGATTTTTATCTATCGCAAACTAGCTATAACAATCTTAGCAAATAATGACCCTGAATTATATAGATCTCTGCCAAGAACCATTGCATATCGAATCATTGATTTTGAAGGGCTCAGAGACTAAACAAATCATTACATTAACAATTATTTTCACCTCATTGAATATTGGTCAAAACTAAAGGTAGTTTTCAAGCACTTTGTATCTTTCAAAGATGGCAATGAGAAATTTCCTAAGTAACTTCATATTTGTTATGCCAAAATTCCCTCAAAGGTGCGTCCTGAGTGAACAGGCCTGGGAAGTTAAAGAGTCCCATCCAAGTCAGAGACAAATGATGCGTTTGTCTCTACATGGATGTATCTTATTATATAGCATAGTCTAGGATACATCAATGTAGCGTCAAAGGGACAAAATGCATGGTGCCCAGTAGGTAACTTGTATCCCTAAGAGTTTGGATCTGACAGCATATTGTAACAGAAGCCGGTTGCAGGTCCATTAACTTTGATAATGCCTGTCCATGTATACTGTAAACCGAGAAATTATTTTGTGTGATTTAATTTCGCTGAGTTGGCAATTGGTAGAAATTCGGGAAATTAAGTACTGATAGCCACACACGTGTTGAAAGCATTAATTGACCTGGACTAGGGCACTTAAAAACAAAAACACAATAAATAATAATCGAGAATATAATTGCCAACAACGTCAAAATGCAAATTCGGTATTCACGAAAGTTCATTGGTGTACAGTAGTCTTTATATTACTCAATGCAGCTGGTATTTAAACAGTAATAAAACTGTTTTGAAATAGAGTTAATTGAGGGATTGGAAATTGTATGATGTAGTTAGAAAGAAGGATAATTATCAGTTTGTTTAAATCTTGTAACAAAGACCAAAAAAAAGATGAGACCAATATTTCTTCCCTTGTTTGACATTTTGACAGCATTTTAAGTAGGGTGTTGGCCAGGAACAGGCTCACATCTCCTCTCTTGAGCACTTATAGTGATGTATGTCGCACATTTGACATAATAATCAATTTAAATTTAAGACAAATAATTTAGTTTAGAGTGATCAGAGATCAGAGGATTAAATGACTTACTGAAAGAAAGAAAAACTTTTTTTCAATTTTGTTCCATTGGCAAGTATAGGATAGAACACGAGTAAGTGTTGGGTATGAAAACTAAATCGAGTTTACGAGATTTTATGTTTTCATACCCAACACTTACGAGAGATCTATCTGTCTTAGACCACAGCTAAAAATGTTAGTTTCTCAGATACAATTTGCACAACAATCAACTACTTAATACTATGATAAATACTTAGTAAACACAATATCCCCAAATCGTTTACATTAGCCATTCATAAAATAAAATCAAGGAATGTTTGATGCACGGGTATTTTGTGTTTTTGTTGGTAACATTCCATTGGTCAACTTTCTTTCTGTATTGTACATATTTTACATATCTTTTTTAATGCAAGTGTACATGCATGTGCTTTTAAAAACAAGTAGTGGAATTTGATTTACTTGATGAAACTACTACATCGATGGCTTAGAATAAGAAGGTCGTAACCACTACTTACGACCTTATAAGACTCATGCATATTTGAAATTTGCTTCACAATGCACTTCTTATGAGCCTATTTTCATGAAAATCTAAAATTGTCATTTTGTCAAAATGAAGTTTTAAAAACTTGTTTTCCTATAGTTAAAGAGTAAATTACAGACAGTTTTCTCTTGCATGCATGATGTTTTCGATTTTGTAGTTACGACCTTCTCATTCTAAGCCATCGACATGTAGTATGTTTTTGGAGTTTGAGGACGTAACCGTGGTTACGCAAATCAAGCATCTTCCATCCTGAAACCTTTAAGTCAAAGATATGAATGAAAATCAAAGGTTTAAGGATGTGCAACCGCATTCAGAACAGCGTATGCCGATAGATACCAGAAAGCAACATTCTTGGACATGTTCAGCATACGAGCAATATGCACAATGACGCAATTCTAAGATATTACCAGGACTACATTTTCATCATTTAATTATACAGGGTATCCGTCTATATGAAAACAATTTTGACGTACAAGCAATAATGGCACGCAGTGGGCATAGAAGCACTGCTGTGTATTATTATAAACAACCGCTAGAGGCACTGCAGTGTAACTTATCATCAAAACTACAAACGCCATCGAAGACGCCTCCATCGCCCCAGTCTACAGCTGGACTAGTCGTCTCGGCAACGGTCATCAAGGCCGAGTCTGCTGGCTTGCCAGACCCAAATGCTATTGTGATAGAAGTACCTGACTGTATATCTGCTATTATTGGTTTTCAAAGGCGGCAGAAAGATGTCGATTACACTGTAAAATCACCAGTCGAAACATTTGTGTAAGCAGCAGTTAAATGTAAGAATGTTATTTCACTGCAATCTTTTTTTTCATTTTTGGCATACCGATTTTGTAAAAGAGCAGAAAACACTTATGTTATAACTGAATAGTTCATTAATTAACAATGATTTAATATTTTTTTAGATATACTTAACTGCTTAAATAGTATTTAAGTGCATGTATATGTTTTATAATCGATACTATTGTAATTCTTACTGCTTCGGCAATAGATTATTCTGTATTTTAATGATACTTTACTCTGGTTACACAAAATATAGATAAAACGTAACATAACAATTTTAAGTCATTGAAAACGCCGCTTCATCCTCTTTAAACTCTATGTTTGATGTTTGTATTGGATATATGCATGTATAGTGATTGTTAATGCTTAACAACACTGTTACAATCACACTTGTCGATGGATTGTGTTTACAATAAAGCTATAAATTCCTGATTTGATGGATTATTTTGCTTGGCCTAAATAGTATTGGATAAATCAATGTAAGTTTATATACAACACTTTTTCTATATACCACAGAAAAGTGTTGTATAAAATTTTTTATGGGATTTATTCAACACTTTTTCTGCTTGTTGATTGGTCAGTTACAGTTAGCTGTGGTCTAATTGTTATATATATTTTATCAAAATGACCGTATTAAGAAAGTTATGCTTTTACAGAAGATCTTTTACAGAAGAGCTTAAGTTAATGCCATGTCATATTGCCCAGTTAATACGACATTAGTCAGTCGTAGTCTGTAATGCTATTTTCTTTCCGTCATTTTCGGTTCTCTCTTTCCCTATGGAAGCCAATGAAATCAGTATTGATCGTGAATATAGCTAGAGTGCCTTGTATAACAATGTGTCAGGAGTAGAGAAAAAAGACACAATTTGTTGCGTTATGTTGCCTCATCTTGTGTGGTTAACATATCGGCTGTGCAGTGAAAAACGAGGGCTTTAATATCGATATTGTGAATCGTGAATTTATATACATGTATTAGCTGCTTAATTTAAAACAAATCATTATTGATTATTATTATTATGGAGAAATTTTGTGATGTTCGTCAGTCGGGGAGAAGGGCTGGTTTTTAAGTCTGGAACGTCACTTAGTGTCGTACGGAACGTGTGCTGCTAATCCTCACAGGAGGATACAGTGTTGCATTATGGGCTCGTCTATCTGTTTATATCGTCTTACGTGTTCGTGACAATACTGATCTGATTGGAGTTTAAACAAATTCAAAATTTCAGAAATTCGATTTTTAGAGTATGTGAAATTGATTAGTCTCTTTGCTGAAGTGTGAAGTGTCTTGAAAATCTCTCCTACGAATATAGTGTTGTGGTGAACATTTCTGGTATAAACAATAAAAAAAAACTACCAACTGAACGAAAATCAATTTGGTGAAACAATATTTGTATCTTAATATTTATTAATACAATGTCATTAATTAAATAAAACATAATCGATAGGGTGCAGTTTTGACAAATGTCTATAGGATTGTGTTAACATTTTCTGTGTGTGCACTTAAAATTAGAGCGGTTGAGCCCCGCTCAAAGGTGCATAGTTTAACATAGGTACAAGGATTGTACTCTTGTGCATTTAGACTTAAGGCTGTTTGACTTTCAGCTCAAAACTCAAAATCCAATTAATGGCGTTTAATGAAGTTACTTTATATTAGTTCACAGTGTGTTTGAGAATGTAACCTGTTCACACCATGGGATATTTACAAATCGTGGGAAGTTAAGCAGAAAATTGACTTTCAGATATTTGCCAAAATTTTGATCGGATCATTTTTCATTGTGTACCTTACTAAAGTTGCCATCTGTTAGTTCATTAAGACTGACATGTGTTTTGTGAATATTTCTTGTTTACATGATAAATAAAAAAAAATATAGAACAGAATAAAAATCTGTTATTTGTGGATAATTATAAAATAGTGTGAAAATATTTCTATGAATGATTTGTTACTTAATCATGTTAAACAGTGTGTTTGTGCTAAATCATTTTTTGACTGATTCCTATGGAAATACGGTTCAATTTCATGACTGCATTGTTTTGGAAAAAATACGGCACTTTTCTTGAAAGTGATTTACCGTGATGGATATGTGTTTTAACTTTAAATAATATGTGAAAAACCTACACTATTGTCACTAAAAAGTGTTACCATTGTAACATGTGTTGAAACTCTGAGAAAGTGTGATTTACAGCTCTAAATAAGTTAAAAGATTTCTCCTGAAAGCTGCTGACTTAGCTAAATTTTTTTTTTTTTTTTAAAACTCGATGTTAGTGGTGTTTTCAATTCCATGTTTTCTACTGCTGAATTACCCTGTCTTAGATTAGCATGCAGGTATATATAAGAGGTTGATTATCCACAGAATCGACGACGATGCAGAAACTGGTTCAGTATTTAACGCCAAGTTTTAAAAGTAACGGTTGCAGCGTTGTGAAGTTGTCAAAACGAGAACGGAAGAGAAGCCGAGACAAGAGCCGCGATCGAGGCAAGACAAATAAAGGGCATACCACCGTGTCTGATCGTCATGACGAAGATTGTAGTTTTTCTGAATTCTTTCATTCCAGACACGCTGAAGACCTCATTGTGACACCATTTGCTCAAGTGTTGGCAAGTTTACGAAGTGTACGCAATAACTACATAACCTTAACAAATGTGCAAGCTTCCAGAGACAGGTCAGTGATCGTTTTTCATTACTTTTTTTGCCGTTTTCGTTGAAGCTGGTTAAAAAAATCAACCCTTTGACATTTTAACATTCCCCGGTCTTTGGGCTACCTTAGGAAACCTGTGTTTGAGTCTCCCTGAGGAGGCTATTTCTCTCCTGGTTTGTGTGCAACCAACATCGAGATATGATGCCTTGGAATATCAAACATGTGGAAACAGCCTTCTCACAGGTAACACTTCACACGTTGGTCGAGTTTAGCATTGTGATTTATTCTTGCTCTGAGACATTTAGCAGTGGAGCAGACGGGAATCAAACTTTGGAACTCTCTGTCCATGAGTAGTAACTCTAGGCCAGACTGCCCCTGATTGGTTTTGAAGACAGAAGGCTCATTACTGTGGTTTTGAGGAGTTTTTGGACTTTTATAACCATAATTGCATGTCATTACATGATGACTGCACATCTCTAGATAAGTTATACACAGAAAGGTAATGATTGCTAATCAATAATGTGCAGCTGTAATGATGTTTATTGTGACAAATGGGATCATTTCATTTCCTGGAAAGTGCTGTGGATAGAGCACTCCCTTGTCTTTCCAGCTCTCTTTATGGATGGAGCACTTGTCATCTAGGCTCCTTGGATAAAGCACTTCCTTGTCATTGGAGCACTTAATGCAACCAGGTGCTGTGAATTTAGCAATAACTTGTCACCCATGTGATTCCAGTTGGAATACTGTGGGTGGTACACAGGCTTGTTTTGCCTTCACACAGGCCACGGTCGTAGGTCATAATCTTCACATCTTGGGTAAATTGTCAAATTTAAAACATGTAAACCTTAATTGTCCTATGTCCTTATTTGGTGTTTGCTGATTTAAAACAGAGAAAATTTCTGTTAAGGAGACTGAGCAACTACTTTGAAATTAGATCTTTTGAAACGTGTTCTATTTCAAAACTGTAGCTCTCAACAAAATATTTTCACAAAACATGGGAATATCAATGTATTATATATCGATGGTTTAGAACCAGAAGGTCGTAATTAACTACCACTTACGACCTTATAAGACTCATACGTATTTGAAATCTGCTTCACAAGGTGCTTCTTATGAGCCTATTTTCATGAAAATCTGAAATTGTCATGTTGACCAAAATGAAGTTTTAAAAACGTGTTTTCCCATAGGTAAAGAGTAAATTACAGACAGTTTTCTCTTGTTTTCTCAATAAATCGATTTGGTAGTTAGGACCTTCTTGTTCTAAGCCAGCAATATAGCGTTGCATAAGTACACCAATGTAAAGCATGCACATTGTCTTTGGTTATCATTAGCTGCCTTCCATTTAATTGCCATCAGCTTAGATATATTTTCACCATTTTGACTCTTTAGATCAATAGAGTACAACCTTGACATAACATTAGTACTTAAGCCTTTGGAATGATGAAGATGTTGTTTATGAAAAGAGGGCTCCATATATGACCGTCTAAGCTTTGTTACTTAGTTCATTAGTTGATATTGTGTGATATGTCCCACAAGTTTTGTATGTTTGCCACTTACGACCTTATAAGACTAATGCATATTTAAAGCTATATTATAAGGCACTTCTTATGAGCCCACTTTCGTGAAAATCAGAACTTGTCATGTTGACAAATCTGAAGTTGAAAAAACTTGTTTTACGATAAGTGAAAAGTGATGGTCAGACAGTTTTTCTTGTTTTCTCAAGTTATGACCTACTCAAAATGACCATCAAAGCTTTGTAGCTCATTAGTGTGTATTGTGTGGCATGTCCAACAAGTTTTGTATGTTATGGAATTATTTTGTACTATAAGATATGTTGGATTCTGTTATAAGAGTGCTTGTACTATGACCTTACTGACAGCAGTCCCCAATGGTTTTAGGAACCTTGTCTTGAATGTCATACATCATACAGGCTTAATTTCGTTACATCTTAACATTCACACAAACCTGTCACTTACCTAGAGGCATGTTGGGATTTCAAATTCGTTTATCACAAGTGATTTATCACCATAACAAGATAGACATGGTCCTGCATAAACCTTGCTGCTAAAAACCTGAAGGTCAAGGTCACAATTTGCATGGTCCTGTATAAACCTCGCCTTCCAACCCTATTCCTAGGCGCCGCAGATCGATGTTGGCTGCCACACCACAGGAAAGAAATAGTCTCCCCAGGGAGACACGAGTGAAGGTTTCCACGGGTAGCCCAATGACCAGTGGAAGTTGAAATGTCAAATGGTGCTTGAGCGGCCTAACAGCTGAAAAGAGCCCTAGAAAATTGGTAACTTAACTGTTAACTTAAAGGTCAAGGTCACAATTGATGTTGAAATTTAAAAGTAACAAGCTTACACAAAGGTCTAGATTGATGTTTAATTTCAAACGTAACGAGACAAAATTATGTCTGCAGGACTCAAAGGGTCAAGGTCATAATTGATGTTTAATTTAGGTCACAATTGATGTTTGATTTTAAAAAATACTAACCTGCACAATGTCTACAGGACCGATGCTCCCTCAAAAGGTCAAGGTCACAATTGATGTTCGATTTTGAATATAACAAGACAATATTGTGTCTTCAGGACCCATATCGCTGCATCCAAAAGGTCAAGGTCACAGTGGATGTCTTATTTCAAAATATGAGTAAACCTTATTAAAAGTGTGTTTGTACAATATTTCTCCAGTTCAAACTGGAACTAGGTAAAAAAGTGGGATACGCTACAGGTCTAATGTTTATGGAAGGTTTATATATAAAACAACAATATTATTATAAATCTAGGTCAAGTTCAATATTAGGTTATCTTGTTTGAAAAATTATAACTAATTAGTTACTGGTCAAATCAGAAAAAAACTTGCATATGCAATAGCGCCTTCAGTTTGAAATGGATCCTTGTCAAAGTTAGTCAGGATGTTTATTTAGATGGTTTATCATAAGCATCATGGGGGTCAGTAATAAGATCAAGTATGTGGTCAAAGTATGAGGTCAAATCATAGAATAGCCTTGCGTCAATGGGGTTTGACACGACTGAAAATCAACCTCTAGTCATTAGATATAGAAAGGGGAATAACTGGCTTACTGGCCCTGAAATACCCAACTCAATATTATGTCTAATATTTCAAACAATTCAAATGTAATCATTCAATGGGTACTGCACACTTCACGACAATATATTTTCATACATAAAAACACAACTATAATAAAATTCCATGTACACTAATGCCGATATTGAGCATAAAGCCTGGGTATTTTAGGATCAGTAAGCTAGTTATTTTCCTTTCTATATCTAATGACTAGAGGTTGATTTTCAGTCGTGTTGAACCCCTTTGCCTTGTGTATTGTAATAGAGGCTGTAATTTTTACTGGATCTTCATGCAAGTGAACAGACTGTAGGTCAAGTTAGAATATGGGTCATCTGAGGTCAAGGAATAATGTCACAAGTTCAAATCAAAAGCAAACCTTGTGCATGCAATAGAGGCTGCATTTTCATTGGATTTTATGAATCTAAGTCAGAAGTTACTGACATTATAGCACTGAGATTACCCAGCATCCAAATTTAGGAAGAGTTTTTTTCCTTACAGTATATTTGATACATGATTTACGTCACCAGGAATTTTTCTCTGCCAAATTTTTATCAGGCAACTATGTAAATTTTTAATAGAAATTGTGTTACGGAAATGGTTAAATGTCAGTTCTGCCTAGAAACAATTTTTTTCTCTCAATTTATTGATTGATTTATTGATTCATATCAATCAAATTAGGAAATTTGCTGTCGTATTTCCATATATGGAGATAATAGTCATATGGTTTTAATCTGTCATTTACGGGAACGGAAATTAAGTTCCGTTATACATAGGAAACCTATTAATTAAGATGATTTCACTATTGAAAAAGGATTATTACTATATTATTCTTTGTGAATGGGTGTTATTATCTCTGTTACAGATAAAACTGTCAGATCTTCCGTTAAGCGTTAAGCGGAGAAAATAAATGTTTTTCTGTAAATTCAGACCAGTAATTTATTAGTACAAGCCTTCTCCCAGATATACATTGTATCATATTGAGCTTTGGCGTATGATGCAAGTATTCAGTTTTCAAGTAAGCTCATTATCTGGTAAGCAAATGTAGAGAATATAGTCATCCAAGCAATCAGATTGCATTGGATAGATCACTGGCTTGTCAACTAAGCAATATGATTACAGTAGATAGAACTCTGGCTTGTCAACTAAGCAATCAGAGTGCAGTAGATAGAGCACTGGCTTGCTATCTGAGCAATCAAAACATAGTAGAAAGAGCACTGGCTTGTCATCGGTGCAATCAGAACATAGTAGATAGAGCACTGGCTTGCCATCTTAGCAACCAGAACATAGTAGATAGAGCATTGGCTTACCATCTTAGCAACCAGAACATAGTAGATAGAGTCCTGGCTTGTCATCTTAGCAACCAGAACATAGTAGATAGAGTCCTGGCTTGCCATCTTAGCAACCAGAACATAGTAGATAGAGTCCTGGCTTGCCATCTTAGCAACCAGAACATAGTAGATAGAGTCCTGGCTTGTCATCGGTGCAACCAGAACATAGTAGATAGAGTCCTGGCTTGCCATCTTAGCAACCAGAACATAGTAGATAGAGTCCTGGCTTGCCATCTTAGCAACCAGAACATAGTAGATAGAGTCCTGGCTTGTCATCGGTGCAATCAGAACATAGTAGATAGAGTCCTGGCTTGCCATCTTAGCAACCAGAACATAGTAGATAGAGCACTGGCTTGTCATCTGTTCAATAGAATGCAGTGGATAAAGCACTGGCTTGTCATCCACGTAATCAGAGTACAGTAGATAGAGCACTGGCTAATGTCAACTAAGCAATCAGAACATAGTAGATACAGCACTGGCTTGTCATCAGTGCAATCTGAGTGCAGTAAATAGAGTACTGACTTGTCATATGAGCATTTTGAGTACAGTTAATACAGCCCTGGCTTGTCAACTTAGCAATCTGAGTGCAGTAGATAGAGCACTGGCTTGTCATCTGAGCAATTTGAACACAGTAGACAGAGCACATTTTTAGTGCATTAGATAGAGCACTGGTTTGTCCTATGAGCATTTTGAGTGCAGTAGATAGAGAACTGGCTTGCCATCTGAACAATCTTAGAACAGTAGATACAACATTGGCTTGTCAACTTAGCAATTTGAGTGCAGTAAATAGAGCCCTGGCTTGTCAACTTAGCATTTTGAGTACAGTAGATAGAGCACTGGCTTGTCATCTATGCAATCTGAGTGCATTGAATAGAACACTGGCTTGTCATCTGAGCAATCAGGGTGCAATAGATAGAGTACTGCCTTGCAATCTGAGCAATAGGGAGTGAAATGGATAGACCCAGCATTTGCCTGTCTACCAAGCAATCTGGAGTGCAGTGGATCGAGCACAGGCTTGTCAATTAAGTAAACTCGAGTGCAGGCGATAGAAAAATTTACTGCTTGTCATCTGAGCAAGCTAGGAACAATGGATAGAGCATTGGCTTGTTATCTTAGCACTTAATGCTTGGCGTCCAGGCTCAGTGAGTTGAGCGCTTGCTTGTCATCTTAGCAACATTTGATGGAATACTTAGAGCCTTGCTGATTATATCACCGAGAGCAATGACAAGTCTAAAAATACTACAATGTTTCTTTTGCTGATATAAGCCATAATGCCTGGCCTGTACAGTATAATGATGGTCCCATAAGAAGCTTAGTTGATATATTTCTATAAGTGCCTGTCAGTCTGTTTATAGTACCATTGATTGGTTCCTATAATACGCAAGTCTCGATTCAATCCAACTACTCAACAGGGAAATACTGATGCTTGATTTTAATATAAATGCAAATTTACCTACACCATTCATGGCATGTAAATTTGTATGTTCTGACATCTACATAGTCTGAAGGGACATGGTCACATGGTCACACACTGATAATGCTAGCTGCTTATATATAGCTAGGATAGTTCTCAGTTACGTGTGGGATTTTGTGTGGTAATATTTTCAGATGATGATAAATGTATGTGACATTTTTGACGGAATTTGTTTGGCTCACCCTTAGTTTGGCCTATGTTGAGCTTAACATCCCTGCAAGATCCTTATAAATATGCAAACGCCCAACCCTCATTGGTTGTGTGTGCCAGTAGCTTGATCAGGGGTGTATTAATATGTGATCAACTGCTTAATATATATGTTCTTCTTAAGTCACCTTGTGCTTACCGAGTTTCCTCGTAGTAGCGCTCCCCCTCTAATTACCCTTCCCCCCCCCCCCCCCCCCCCCGGGTAATCCATCCAAACGATCAATTAATTACTGCCGAGTTATTATTTACCGGTATTTACAGCGTTATCAACATGTTTATTAGCCATTTTTGCGTACGATAGGCAAAAAAAACAAAGTCCGGTATTTTTAAGAAGGGGAAGTAATTTGTATTATATGGTACCGTTCCGTTGGGGGCGTTTATACGAGGTCCGACTGAGTATTATTTTTTCATAAAATGCATCGCCCCTATGGGCGATAATAGGAGGTAATACGGTATCTGTCAATCTTTGCCATTACTGTATCACTCTTTGACCACCAGCCATCCACAGTTGCTTGATTAGTCATTTGAGGTCACAATGAACATCTCTACAACATCTAGGTCAATTTTGATGTTGGGTCATCCTGGGTCAAAAAGTAGGTCACTAGATCAAATAATCGAATACGGTCTGATGTGAATGAAACTTGGTTACAATGGTCCCTTTAAAATCACTTTGCTATACAGTCTGTATTGTTCACTGGATTTTCATGAAATTTGGTCAGAATATTTGTCTGGATGAAATCTAGGTCAAGTTCCTTTATGGGTTATAGAATCTGATGAAATCTAGGCCAAGTTTCAATATGGGCTATGTGGTGTAAATAACAGGTCACTGATTCAGACAATATGAAAAAAACTTGTGCACCAATAGTACTTGCAATATAGGCTGCATTATCAGAAATTGTAAATAGTTACTTAGGTCACCATACGGGGCCTGCATGCAAGTTAGAGTTCTATGACAGAAGAGCGACCTTGGGCCCTTTGGGTACTCATGTTTTGTATCTTGCTGGGCACCAATTTGTAACCTGTTCTTAATAATGATTGTGTTCTACACTTCATTTGACTAATTAAAACTCTCGGTCATCTTGTATGTATAAACACTGGAATATATCACACTGCCATATGATAGAAAATTGATGAAGTTGGCTCGATCACATAAATAAAATAAAATTCAGAATAAATGTAATTATTTCTGAAACAATATCAATTATTAAACACGATATCATTTTACACTCGATCTCCCCCTTCCCCTGGCCATGCTGTCAATTTTACCGCAGAGCGTGTTTGTTATAGAGTGAAGAGTATTATTTGTTGCTTATTTAGAGTTTTGATGGTCTCCCAATCAAATCAATATAGTATGACTGCTCTCTCATTCTCTTATATTTTTCTCTCTCACCGCTGGATCTTTTATATTAGATATTTCATTCTGCCTACAGCGCGTACAATGTTTACAATGCGTACAGCGCGAACAGCACATATTGTGTAGCGAGAGAAGTATTGTTGACTATTTAGTTTCGGGGAAAATCTTTCAGGGTGCTGATGGCTGCGTGAGAAAATCAATATACATTTTCTTGTAATCCGCTAGATTTAATACGGATTTAAATACAAGTCTGAAAGCGTAATTTACTGATGGAAAGATTATCTTAGAGGACTGTAGATATAGGGACCTTGTAAATGTAGACATCATGTGGCGTCCATTTAGCTCAGTGATTAGCACCCTTGCCATCTAATCTTGCGGCCTAGGTTCAAAATCAAGTGGAGGCATTCATATGCCTTCCATATTTGAGCAGAAAGCTGACAGGTAAATAAAGGCTATGTTTGGCATTTTTAAAAATGTAGATTTTGGTACTTTGTGAATTCAGTCAATGGGACACTCTCTGTTGATTTGGGTTAAACGCTTTTACCAGTAAAGTTTTCAGTTGTTGATGGCGACTAATTCACCTTACCAGTTCTCCTTGATAGTACATGTAGCCTAACCAGAACTATATATCTCTTAATCCACCAGGAATCATAAACTGCTCCACATGTGGAGGAAAGTCAAAATTGATGTCAATTTTTCAATGACATTTTATGACCAAAAGAATTAATATTGTACCCTATTAAAGGTCATTATTGTTCACTGCTAATAAAATTTCGTTAAATTTGAGGATGGTCTGATCAAGGAACTGAATCCTTTTTTTTTAGCTCACCTGTCACAAAGTGACAGAGTGAGCTTTTGTGATCACTCTTCGTCCGTCGTCCGTCCGTCCGTCCGTCTGTCCGTCCGTCAACAATTGGGTTGTGTCCTCTCTAGCGGTCACAATTTTGGCCTAATCTTTATGAAACTTGGTCACAATGATCATCTTAACAAAATCTAGGTCAAGTTCGATATTGGGTCATCTGGGGTCAAAAACTAGGTCACTAGGTCAAATCAAAGGAAAACCTTGTGAACACATTAGAGGTCACAATTTGAGCCTAATCTTTATGAAACTTGATCACAATGATCATCTCTGTAAAATCTAGGTCAAGTTCCATATTGGGTCATCTGGGGTCAAAAACTAGGTCACTAGGCCAAATTATTGAAAAACCTTGTGAACACATTAGAGGTCACAATTTGTGACTTATCTTTATGAAAATTGATCACAGTGATCATCTCTATAAAATCTAGGTCAAGTTCGATATTGGGTCATCTCGGGTCAAAAACTAGGTCACTAGGTCAAATCAAAGGAAAACCTTGTGAACACACTAGAGGTCACAATTTGAGACTAATCTTTATGAAACTTGATCACAATGATCATCTCTGAAAAAAATCTAGGTCAAGTTCGAGATTGGGTCATCTGGGGTCAAAAACTAGGTCACTAGGCCAAATCATTGAAAAACCTTGTGAACACATTAGAGGTCACAATTTGTGACTTATCTTTATGAAAATTGATCACAATGATCATCTCTATAAAATCTAGGTCAAGTTTGATATTGGGTCATCTGGGGTCAAAAACTAGGTCACAAGGCCAAATCATTGAAAAAGCTTGTGAACACACTAAAGGTCACAATTTGAGACTAATCTTTATGAAAATTGATCACAATGATCATCTCTATAAAATCTAGGCCAAGTTTGATATTGGGTCATCTGGGGTCAAAAACTAGGTCACAAGGCCAAATCATTGAAAAAGCTTGTGAACACACTAAAGGTCACAATTTGAGACTAATCTTTATGAAAATTGATCACAATGATCATCTCTATAAAATCTACGTCAAGTTCGATATTGGGTCATCCGGGGTCAAAAACTAGGTCACAAGCCTTTGAAGGCCAAATCATTGAAAAAGCTTGTGAACACACTAGAGGTCACAATTTGAGCCTAATCTTTATGAAACTTGATCACTATGATCATCACTATAAAATTTTGGTCAACTTCGATATTGGGTCATCTGGAGTCAAAACTAGGTCACGAGGCCAAATCATTGAAAAAGCTTGTGAACACACTAGAGGTCACAATTTTGACCTTATCTTTATGAAACTTGATCACAATGATCATCATTATAAAATTTAGGTCAAGTTCGATATTGGGTCATATGGGGTCAAACTAGGTCACGAGGCCAAATCATTGAAAAATCTTGTGAACACACTAGAGGTCACAATTTTGACTCTATCTTTATGAAACTTGGTCACAATGTTTATCTCTATAAAATCTAGGTCAAGTTAGATACTGTGTCATTTGGGCCAAAATCTAGGTCACTAGGCCAAACAGGTGAGCGACCCAGGGCCCTTTGGACCCTCTTGTTTCTTTTTTTTTGTGTTTTTTTTTTTAATCCTGATTTATATAATTTTCCCTCCAAGCAGTTTTGTTCACATATTTTCTTGCCCATCAAGTAAAAATCCTCAAGAAATTGTGATTTTACTAATATTCACTGAATTTTATACCCACTCAACTACTATGAAATCATTAATATCCATGGGAGATTTAATTAGTGGATTTCGTGGGTTCATGATCTCAACCACGAAATTGAATCCCCACGAATACTAATTAATTAATTATATAGCATAGTGGACTTAGTGGATAAGTGATGTCCCCACCAAATGTTCATTTTCACCAAAACCATGAAATTTAGTCCCTTTGAAGTTAAGTGATTTTACAGTATATCTATTGCATCACAACATACTTATTATAAAGAAACATGTACATACAGTCTTTCTTATCTATTCTGCTCATATTCTGCCTTAGATTTAACCAAAGCCGTCTTTCCATCACAATTTCTATTCTTGCCTTTCTTGTATAGCTTCTTGAATCAAGTAATCAATAAGAATTTGCTTCTGTCTGAAAAGCGAGCTCAGGAAATGATATTGGTAGCCCACAACTTGATTGAATTATGTGATGTTTCTACAACTATTGATGACATTGTCAGTGCACTCTAACTTGCAGCATTCTCCTTAACGTTAATATCACATGATATTCCAAATTCCTGTTAGGTTATTTCGTTAAGTCATTTTGTTTGATAAAGTTAATAAGGGGAACAACTCTGTATGGTAAATTGTTTCTGATTTATTTTTGAGTTGCTTCCCTTGGTACATTAAAATTAAACAATGCTGAGTTCTATGATATATAACGAATATAGCTTGGCCAATTTGACACAACTCTAACCTTTTGATTAGCATAATTTAACAGTCGATATATTGTCTATGTTTACAACACCGAGTGTATGTTTTCATAATCGGGGAGTATCACGAAGACGCTCGAGATGTAATACAAACACAAATTTGAAATACCGATAGTGCACGATTTACTTGCGGATATTGATATATTCAAAGCAAGAACCTTGTAATATATTCTTGCATAAGGTCAGGTTCAGGTCAAAATAGCCAAGCTATACCACAGGTAGAGTTCTGCTAAATAAAATCACTTCAATTATTTTAACATTATTCAGATTTTTGAAAATTTAGGGTCACAAGGTCTTAAATTTGGAACAAATTGTACTTAGGTCTGCAATTAAGACAAGATTTTTACTGATCTTATAGCAGAACTCTACTGTATCATTGTTCTTTGTTATGTGTTTAACTTGTCTTCTGTATTTCATTGATGTTCTTTTTCTATTTTTTAGAAGTACAGGCCATTCTGGTGGTAGTAGACCTCAACATAACAATACTGGTACAAGCCCTTTAACAACGCAGCAACAGATACAGCAGAATCTAGGTCATGTCTCGTCTGCTCAACAAGCACAGCGAAATCAACCTGCTGGTAAGATTGTAGTCTGTCTAACATACCTTATGTTTATAGAGACAACTCCTCCATCTACACTTTTCTCATGAAATTATCCCCCTTTGCACAGAGGTTGTACTGTATAATTTTTCTACCATGGCCCCTGCACACAATGAATGTCAACCAGCTTTGTATTGTGGTTCTTGCTTAGCTCCTCTGTGGAGAATTAGTAAGCCATTGAGCAATTTCCTCCATCTGACTCTTTCCTTGCTGTTCGTTCTATCTAGGGTGTTCTATGTGTTTTTCATGGCCTCTAAATTTATCATTCATCGGAAAAGACGATAAAAATCAGGCACAGAAAACAGAAATTGAGTCAACTTGAGTCAAGCACAGTGAACAGAAATAGCCCAGACCAAACCTACACAGCACAATACCTAACACAAAGCTGACCTAAAACACTGCATGTCCTAGTTTCACCTGCAGTTCAGCATTTTTTCAAGCTTTTGTCAGATACAGCCTACTATTAAAATTTTACTTTTAACAAAAAGGAAAGTTTATTGCATAAAACTAACTGAAGGTTTCATTATAACATGGACAAAAAATGTTTATTACATGAATAAAAGAAAAGTTTATTACATAAGCAAAATGTAGGTTTATTATATTTACAAAAAGAAGTTTTATTATTTTAAAAAAAAGTTTATAACAAAGGTGTTTCAAAATAGGTACCACAGTATGTCTCAAATTCGTAGTGTTGAAATATTGTATTGTCTGGATACTGACTTTCGACTTGATTTACTGGATGATTGATTTAAATAGACTATCCAGTAATTTCCAAGAATTCCTGGTGACTCCCTGAAGGCATCAACTGATACTATGATAGACAGTGTGATTGCTATCTTTATGTCTGTTCTTTGGACTGTCGTCTGCTCTTTATATTTCTTGAAATGTCATATATCTGCTCTTTGATTTCTTGAATTGTCGTCAGCTCTTAGATTTTTTTAATGTCATCTACTCTTAGATTTCTTAAAATGTCGTCTGCTCTTAGATTTCTTAAAATGTCGTCTGCTCTTAGATTTCTTAAAATGTTGTCTGCTCTTAGATTTCTTAAAATGTTGTCTGCTCTTAGATTTCTTAAAATGTTGTCTGCTCTTAGATTTCTTAAAATGTTGTCTGCTCTTAGATTTCTTAAAATGTTGTCTGCTCTTAGATTTCTTAAAATGTTGTCTGCTCTTAGATTTCTTAAAATGTTTCCTGCTCTTAGATTTCTTAAAATGTTGTCTGCTCTTAGATTTCTTAAAATGTTGTCTGCTCTTAGATTTCTTAAAATGTTGTCTGCTCTTAGATTTCTTAAAATGTTGTCTGCTCTTAGATTTCTTAAAATGTTTCCTGTTCTTGGATTTCTTAAAATGTTTCCTGCTCTTAGATTTCTTAAAATGTTTCCTGCTCTTAGATTTCTTAAAATGTTGTCTGCTCTTAGATTTCTTAAAATGTTTCCTGCTCTTAGATTTCTTAAAATGTTGTCTGCTCTTAGATTTCTTAAAATGTTTCCTGTTCTTGGATTTCTTAAAATGTTGTCTGCTCTTAGATTTCTTAAAATGTTTCCTGTTCTTGGATTTCTTAAAATGTTTCCTGTTCTTAGATTTCTTAAAATGTTGTCTGCTCTTAGATTTCTTAAAATGTTTCCTGTTCTTAGATTTCTTAAAATGTTGTCTGCTCTTAGATTTCTTAAAATGTTGTCTGCTCTTAGATTTCTTAAAATGTTGTCTGCTCTTAGATTTCTTAAAATGTTGTCTGCTCTTAGATTTCTTAAAATGTTGTCTGCTCTTAGATTTCTTAAAATGTTGTCTGCTCTTAGATTTCTTAAAATGTTTCCTGTTCTTAGATTTCTTAAAATGTTGTCTGCTCTTAGATTTCTTAAAATGTTGTCTGCTCTTAGATTTCTTAAAATGTTGTCTGCTCTTAGATTTCTTAAAATGTTGTCTGCTCTTAGATTTCTTAAAATGTTTCCTGTTCTTAGATTTCTTAAAATGTTGTCTGCTCTTAGATTTCTTAAAATGTTGTCTGCTCTTAGATTTCTTAAAATGTTGGCTGCTCTTAGATTTCTTAAAATGTTTCCTGTTCTTGGATTCGTTGTTTCTTGAATAAAATATGATCAGGTTTTCTTGCTCACAATGCATATTGCAATCTCCACCAAAAGATCTGCAATGATAAATTCTGTCCTCCACCCCTACATATTGGCTACCTTATAATGTTACAACCCTGAAACAAACATGAAAATTAGGTGCCTAATGAAACAACTCTTTTTTTCTCCAAGTTTAAATATTAGGCCTCAATGTTACAACTTTTTCCCAGCTCTAATACTCACCAGGTTACTTATGTAACAGTCCTTGCTTCAACCTTAAATATTGGGTACATATTTAACAAACTCCCTTTCTACGACTCTAAATATTTCTTACCTATGTGACAACCCTTTTCCAACGAATAATACTGGCTGCTTATGTAACAACCATTTCTTTAATCCTTAATATTGTGAACATAATGTAGGGTACAAAAGTAACACCCCTTTCTGCAATCCTAAATATTGGTTACCTATATAACAACCCTTTCTGCAAACCTTAATATTGAGAAAAATATCAACAACCCTTTTTGCCAACCTTAATACTTGTGACTAATGTTAAAACAGCCCTTTTCCTACCCTTACATACCTTTCTTCATGTGAAATTTACCCTTTACTAGCAGCCACCTTTTATAATTAATAACAATACAGCCATCATGAATTTGCTTATGTCTGAAAATATCACATCATTACTAAGTACAGTAAAATGATTAATTTTCGTGGGGAATTAAATTTTGTAGTTCACCTTCAATCACGAAATCAAATCCATCGAACAATCATTTTTACCCTTATTATCTGAAATGCAAAATCCACAAATTAATGTCGTATCGAAATGGTCCTATTTACCAAAAGAAATTTTGTTTCATTAAAATTAATTGATTTTATAGTATATGAATCATCAGGTGAATGTCATTTTATTGTTGATGATGATTATCGAGTAGGAAGTGAAGTTGTGATGCTCTATAATGTGTCGATATAATGATGACTTGTGAAATTAATATTAAAAATTAATGGTGCACATAGGAACACATTTGAAACGCTAAGTCATGAAATCATGCAAATTGCATAATTTACAAAGTCATATTAAAGCTATAAACCTTCATTATTGTAGATAGGGTTATTTCCCTCGATTCAACAGGGGGATTATTTTCATGTATTGTCGAACAAATTTCCAGTAAATTTGCTTGATTTATGATGATCAAATTGCTCCCCGGCTTGAAATAGCAACAGTCAAACCTATTGGGAAAATATTGTCACTATTTTTATAAATTGTTGACAGAAGATAGTAAACAAAAGTTATTATTGTCTAGATAAACTAAGACTATATTTATCTTTCTGCGACTATTTTTGGTATCTCATAAAAGGGTAGAAATAATTATGAAAGTTGATATTTGATAGTCACCAAACTTCATTGTATGATAATAGATGATAATGATAATGAATCACACGCCTAGGTGAAAAGTATGGTGCCAAGAGAGTCTGAGTCTGTATAAGAGCTATTTGTAAGACATATTGGCATCATGTTGACATCAAGTTGTTTATCAACTTTTATTAAGTAACAATGAATCATTTTTTTATGTCTTAAAATAACTTGAAATTCTTGAAATAAATGTTTATAATAACCACCATGGATGCTGATGACAAATAATTTCTAAAATAAGCAGCAGTGTCGAAATAGCTGTTGTGTATTTACATTATGTCTCTTGCAATACAATACCTGATGCTTTGATTTGATTTTACAGAAATCTCAAAAATTAATATTCTAAACCCAAACCTAGTAATGTTCCTGTATTTGGCTTATTTTACTTATTTAGATAGCAGTTTGATGCATATTCATTCAAATACATGTTGCTTGCAATACAAAAATTATATTATAAAACTGTTGCGAAATTGTGTGATTTTATTTGAAAATCCAAGAAGTAGGAAGCATAATCTGAAACCATTTTTAAACTTTCTTGATCATAATGATCTACCCTTGCTGGGTACTTGTATTAAATTATTACAAAGGTATAAGTTTAAATTATGATTTTCACAGTTCAGGATACATTGATTGCACATAACCTCTATTTGACTGAATTCCCATCGGTGGTAATTTAAAGTGGCTGAACTCAATAATAATGACCATCAACAATAAGGTAAAATATTTCAAAACCACTGCAAAGGTAAAGTAATATTAATGATTGATAAGCATTAATTGAAATATCCTTTTTTCATCACAAATCTAGAATAAGGAAGTCTGTCATTCTACTCACCCCAAGTAAAAGACACCCTGCATGGCTTCTATAAGTAGCATATAACCATTAAGGGAGGTAATTACAAATGGTAACTAACTACACTGGTAGAATTGTCACTGTTTAAATGATTTGCCCTGCCTACCATAATTTAGTGCTTTTCCACAGATTTTAATATGCACTTTCAGAATTTTGCAAGATCATTCTGCTTATGATAGATACTTAACATATCATCGAGAGCTTAGAATCTTTAAATCTTTATAATTACAAAGATATTTTGGTAAACAGTCCCTGAACTGGTCCGACGACACCGGTCAAGCCGCAGCTTAACCGGTCAAATATATACGCTGTTATGTTGACTATGTATTTTTCTCGATGAGTGTTATTTTTCTGGTTTTTCGTAGTATTATTATTAATGGCCATATATGATATCAGTCATTACTTGACATTGATGAATGCCTGTACAGTATCTATGTATTTTAGTCAATCGGTCAGTCAGTCGGTCGGTCAGGTGTCGTTACAATTTGTGTCTGTATGTAATAGTTGGGTCAAGGTCACTTGTTATATAAAAGCGTATTGTCTACATGTTATGCAGTGTCTCTTTGGAGATTATTTACTTTCAAATATCCATGACGCAGGTTCTGTTGTTTGCCAAGTGCTTTTCCGTAAGCCCCCGCCCCTCCCCTTTGTTGGCTTCCTTTGCCACATGTTATAGCCCTTTTCCACAGGGTCTTGTGTGCCCTGGAAGTCAAGTCTATCTATCTAATGAGATGGAGCTTACATATACATAGTAAAATATGTATCTGTCATGTACAGTGTACTTTAAGTGTTAATTGAGTTAAGTGACCCAATTACCCTCATGTAATTAACCCAATTAATACAAATATACCTACATTTAGTGGTACAACGCCTGGGTCCCTGTGTACTCTGTTTTTTCAGTAGTAGAAATACATTTTGATAAAAGAGAAGTAAAGTTTATTACACTATAATGTTTCCAGTAAACACTCTGGAAGGTACAGGTCATTGGCCAAGTAGGTATGGAAAAAACATAATAACCACAGACTATTATTGTCTCAGTCAAATGCAAAAAAATAACAATGATAAGAACTGTTTACAACATACATTGTTAAAATAATAATAAATTAACATGGTTAAGTTGTCAGCTATTTTAGGTTTAGCCATATTTGGTCAAATTTAGGATGCAATTCGCTTAAAATTGAAAGGTCATAAGTACTTTACTTACAAACTTTTAACACTGATACATATTTGCAATCAGCATCACAAGGCGCTTCTTATGAGCCTATTTTCATGAAAATCAGAACTTGTCTTGGTGACCAAACTGAAGTTGAAACTGCTTGAAGTAAAGCGTCATTTTCGGACAGTTTTTCCTTGTTTTCTAAAAATATTGATTTTGTACTTATGACCTTCTCATTCTTTATAATTGTACTTTTAACCAATAAGGTCATTCCAAATAATCTGTGTTCTTATAAATAATGCTGATGAAGCTCTTACGCAATGTAGACAGAATTTAAAATGCAGACAAAATCAATATGGTTGCTCAAGCAATGACAATGAGTCTGGCGGTTACACAACGCATGTACTATAACTAGTTCAATTATACCTCAGTGTATCATAAAAAATGTATAGAAAATGTTATTTTAAATTATATATGAACCGTTACCACCAGCTACATGGCTCTAATTCTGACATCATTAGCGTTATAACGATCATATTTTTAATTGGCAAAGTCTTTTGACGTCTGCTTACATTATGGTATTGATCTTAATTAAGATTTTGAATGTTAGCTAGGGTATCGTGTCACTCAGTACAAAAATGGTTGAAACCGACCCATTGGTGATCCGCCTTCTAGTACTGCATTCAGCCACATTGCCAATGATTAATTGTCCACGGTCTAGACTTGTTCTGATTCTACACAGGACCTAGTCACATGATCTCTGCTGGATCCTTATCAGGAGTTAGGTGGGAGATAAAAGAATAATCTTCTTTAAGGAACAGAAGTCAGGAGAAATCGATAAATAAAATGTCAAGCAGTATTTTATAAGCAGTATATTATAACAATAATGAAATGATTTAAAACTAAATAAAGAACAGAACAAAACAGTGAAAAGTGTGGTCTTAATTTTGAAGTGGTCTTATTATTGAGGTGGTCATTATGTGATGTTTGACTGTAGAGCATGGATTTAATGCTCAATGTTTTTATTTGGGTAGGTACATATACATCATGGACACACTAAAAATATACCAATTAAAACTGTCAAACTAAACCACCTACACAGTCATTATCACATAAAAGTCCCATTTCTGGACCTTGAAACATTAAGCACACACCTTATATAGCCAACTTTCCCATCTATAGCCATGGCCAGTGGGCTCTGCAGGTAAAAAACTATGCTGCTATAATGTCACTGACCTTATGTTTACCCATTTTTTGTCTTCATACCAGGACAAGCGATCTATCTGATAAAGACCATTATCTACAACTATATTGATATCATACAAATTAATTACTACCACCATTCATATGATAATTGTTTGTACAGACACTTTATTGGCTTGTACTTTGATTTTACACTTTCTTTATAGCCTAATTTGTCAGTTATGAGTGTAGAGTGTTGGTCAATCATTTGTCGACACATTCTGTCCCGACATTTATTGTGAATCACCTGTCCTGATCATTCGTTAGGATCGTGCTCTAGTCATGGCCACTACCACTGGCATGTGGCCGGCCAGGATTCTGTCATACTGTGTTGTACAATATATAATGAGATACAGCAATGTGTATACCTTTAAGCTTAAACGCGTATATAAAGCACTTGTTTGACTGTCATATTATATAAAGCACTTGTTTGACTGTCATATAATATAGAAGTTTCAAGTTTGTATAATTTACACCCAATTAAACTGTTTTATGTTAGTATCAAATTCTAGTATGTCATTGAAGATGTATACCTGTACAGTATTCAGGTTATTATCATGCCTGTTTTATGCCAAGCATAGCCTTTATTTGCTTTATTTCTACTGAAGCATGGCAGGCATATATATGTGCCTCCACCCAGATTTGAACCGTGTTGCCAGATTAGACGGCAAGCATACCCATAACCACTGAGCTACAGAGGCACACTAATATTATTTTCAAACTACGTTTTAGTCTCCACATGCTTCGTTATATGGCCAGCATCTCTTTTAAGTACTACTTAAAGGATCTCCATCTAGGTGCCTCTGCAGAACTTGAGGTTAGACCTTGGCCCTTCATGTCCTTTTCAATGGTTCGCATCCAAGTCTCTTATGGTTGACTTCTGTTTCTTCTATCACGAGATGTCGCCCCTGGCAACAAACAGCCACCTTTGGAAACGAGTTGAGAGGTATGTGACACATGTCTGGAAGGGATACTATTAAGGTGTCAAAGCCATTGTCAGCGTCTTAATTATTGTTTGGATAGTCACTGATATTGTGGGAGCCCCTGTTCTGTTGTCCAGTTCTTCATTTGAGACAGCACTGGGCCATACATCTTCAGAATGCATTGTTAGGATTTCTAGAAGACTTGAAGTTTTCATTCAAGTCTGTTGCTACCTTTCTGTTTCTAGAAAAGTCACAGTCTCTTGTCTCCTTACTTACTTACACTTGTATATTACTTAAAGTTTCCCTTTTATCCAAGGACCATGGATACATTACATGTAATTGTATTATGTAAATCAGATGGTGTATGTTGAACAAGTCTTAATAAAATCTGTTCTGCTCTGTTACTCTATTTAAATAACTCAAATGCTTCTTTCATTGCAAAGCTCCATGATATAATCAGTGCATATCAACCATCTTAACTTTGGGAACTTCCACAAAAACCTTGAAAATCATGACATCGTAATTAAGGCTGTTCAGGTTACTTAGGTACTCTCAGTTCATCTGTTAACCCCATCATTATGATAGATTATGATAGTTCCTAAAAGCTAAAGAGTATGAAAAAAATGTCTGCATGCCAACAAGGTCTACATTTTATATATCTTGAAAGTGGTCCTTGCATAAAAGTAAATTGAAGTGATGAAAGAATCTCAAGGAGGCGTATGATTACCTTGACGTCACTGAAAGCATACAGCTTTTGTTTTCTGGAGGTTTTTTTTGCACAAGTTTATCAAGTTCAACCAATCATACTTAGGTACTTAAAATCCATAAATTCCTAGAATTTATAATATTATTGTCATATTTAATAATTGAAATTTCCATGATCTATGCCTGATACAAAAGAGGTTGCAGTCTGACAGAGGGAATTAACATCAGCTCACCTGGCATATCATGCCATCATCATGCCAAATGGATTCATATTGAAATACTAAAAATAAAGTGCAAAATTTAAATACCAGTCAGTTCAGCTTGTCATGTTTAGCTTGGCTAATTTGACACGAGCCTGACCTTTTGATTAGCATAATTTACAGTCAATATGTTACCTACAATACAACACCGAGTGTATGTTTTCATAGTCGGGGAGTACTATAGAAACACAAATTTGAAATACTGATATCGCACAATTTGCTTGCGGAAATTGATATATTCAAAGCAAGAATCTTAATATATTCTTGCATAAAGGTCAGGCTCAGGTTAAAATAGCCAAGCTATACCAGTAGCCCAAATGTTGAACAAAACAGGATTGTCTTGTCAGAATTTAGTAACTTTTCAATGCCTTAACTTTCTTGAGAAAACAATAATAATTATTCTTTTTGGTTAATGTTGAAAACTGATCAAAATTGTGCTCTCCGTTTTAAAAGGACCATCCTTGGTGACCTGGAAAGAGCTTAGAACTGCCTCTAGATCAGGACCCATCAATGAACCAAACTATTTACAATATGATAGTAGTATAACTGAAAGCTGAAGGCTGTTAATATGTTTTCTTATACGAATTATTAATTCATGTGTAGGATGTGGTAGTACTATTTAAGGACAACCAACTTATCCTGTAGAATAGTGAACTCCATTGTAGCTTTATATCTAATGTCTGGTCTTCCAGCCATAACTTTCAGAAATATAGTTGTTTTGACGTTCCTTTAAAAGCACTATGTGTACAGTTTTTGTCAGGAATGTGTGTATAATCTTTCCCCTGTAATTAACTTTACCCTAAATTCCAGGACTGCAGACCTAAAACTAGTTACGAGTTTTCTTGAAATTATATTATTTTCCAATGTCTTGTGCAGCTTTTCTTGAGCAAGGCAGTAAATTTAATTTTCTCGGGATGGTTTTGAATTCATGTTTCGCTTCTTTTGTCTGCTTTATATCGTTAGGGAATTCCTGAGGTGCCTTCTCTAAATCTGGAAATAGGATGGAACCTACCATTTCCTAGAACTCGGAATTATCTAAATTCTAGGTTACTTCCTGTATCATATGTCTTAATATTTGCATCCTGACTAAACAGTGTTAATGCATCAGGGTCTCTTTAATTTCTTTTTTTGTGTTTCATCTCCTTTGGCTATTTTAAGTGTGCCTTCTAGTTGTCAGATATAAAAACTTTTTTGTATTGTTCTACTTTTCTTCTGAAATATTAGCAGGCATTTATAAAATGATAATAGTAATAGCTTTGTTACTGTTAAGTAAGTATGTTAATAATATATAATATCTGCCCTAATTTTGTCCAAAGTCCATTAATTGTAGTACATTTAATGATGCTATTTTTGTCTGTTATGTAAGTATTTGTGCTTGGTGGTTTGTTGTGCATGCTTAAAGGGGTGATCATTATATATTCTAAACTTGTCTTTTTAGTTTAAGCCTACAATTGGACCATATTTATATTAGGCTAGATGTTTGTATCAACATGATAAAGTGCATTTATGTAGATGCTCAGCACTCCTTGTTTCCTTAAGGTCGTATATTTTCAACTTTCACTGACTTATGTTTTAATTTATTACAATATTTTATCCTTGAAAATTCCCGTCATTTTGAGTGATTTATTTAAGTATGTCGTTGATGACAACCTTGGGTGTCTCACAGTCTGAAGTTGTTTTGGCCATGTTGTCTTCCTTTATTTGTGTGTGTCTACTATATGTTCATTATTGCCTCCATTTCTGTCTGGAAATAGAAGTATGTCTTGAAATAGAAGTATTTCCAAGGTCTTCTAACTTCCCTGCAGCAAGTAATTACGCTTGACAAACACAGGGTTTTGTATATACTTCTAAAACTGGACCAAGCAATGAAACCATTAGTTGACAAATATAAGAAAATTGTCCTTTTGTGTTTTTCTTAATTTTTCCACCATGATATAACTAAAAGGAAATTCATTCTTATATATTTATATGTTATATATTTAATGTATGAATGATGGTCTAGAGTCTCTTTGCACGATGTCAACATACGCATTAAATATTAAGGTCAATTTTCATGCCATTCTTACTTTGTTGACAGGGATAATTGTCGGTAAAAGTATTCAAATATTTTTCCACACCTAGATAGCGGATACATTCATCTTTTGGTTGTATGTTTGTTGTCTATTTTTGGCAAATCATTATCAAATATTTGCATTTTTGGACAATTATGAAGAATCCTGTCTAAAATGCTAGCCATCTCTGGTGAAGATTGATTGTGCTCGTCATGTTTATGCTTTATAACTTTGACCATGAACTGTGGAGCTTTTAAAACTACACACATGAAGGTAACGCTTACTGCATGGTATGTACAGAAAATATATAATTCTTTCGTTGTCACAATAAGTCCCTATGGTGCAACAAGGTTGTATCTTTCAAAACGTAAGTTAAGTGAGATGCATTAAAACGTCCTAATAATGAGCCAAAGATATTGTTTCTAGCTTGTTTTGGTTTAATAGGATTTTTAAAAAAAACAGCAACAACAGAATGATGAACGATTGAAAAATCAAATGTTTGCAATAAAGATGCTGGCAGAATATGCAACAGCAGGACAAAAACATTCCAAAAATGAGGTCAATTAGTCAAAAGTGTTTCTGTCAATTGACTGAAATTGTCTTCAGTTCTTTGGAAAAAGATGCTTTTTTTATCAAATTAGGAAATGATACGTCGATAATGATGTAGTTGAGAATATTTTAACTAATAATTAGCTCACCTGAGCACAAAGTGCTCAAGGTGAGTTATTGTGATCACTCACCGTCCGTCGTCCGTCTGTATGCACACACGAAAGCTACCTTAGGTGGTCGGAGGTGTGGCCTAACACAATAGAAATCTATTCAATTCATTCCGTGACCACTTAATTCTTTTGTCCTTTAAGTGGTCGTTCCTTTGATCTTAAACAATGGAATGACCACCTAAGGTAGCGATCGTGGGGGCGTCCGTCCGTCCGTCCACACTTTCAAACGACATCTCCTCTGAAACCATTTGGCCAATTTTGATGAAATTTTGCCAGGATGTACGTGGTATTGGGGGATTTAGTAATTGTTCAAATTATGGCCCTGGGGTCAAAATTGGCCCCGCCCCGGGGGTCACCGTTTTACATAGACTTATATAGGGAAAACATATAAAAATCTTCTCTAAAACTAGAATGCCTAGAGCTTTGATATTTAGTATGTAGCATCATCTAGTGGTCCCCTACCAAGATTGTTCATATTATGCCCCTGGGGTCAAAATTGGCCCCGTCCCGGGGGTCACCGTTTTACATAGACTTATATAGGGAAAACATATAAAAATCTTCTTCTCTAAAACTACAATGCCTAGAGCTTTGATATTTGGTATGTAGCATCATCTAGTGGTCCCCTACCAAGATTGTTCAAATTATGCCCCTGGGGTCAAAATTGGCCCCGCCCGGGGGTCACCAGTTTTACATAGACTTATATAGGGAAGACATATAAAAATCTTCTTCTCTAAAACTACAATGCCTAGAGCTTTGATATTTGGTATGTAGCATCATCTAGTGGTCCCCTACCAAGATTGTTCAAATTATGCCCCTGGGGTCAAAATTGACCCCGCCCCGGGGGTCACCAGTTTCTATATTTATGCTCTACCTTTGTTAGTCTAAATTGTGCAGGGCTTCATTTATAATCAGGTGAGCGATATAGGGCCATCATGGCCCTCTTGTTTTAACTCTTGGGATATTATGTTGTCAGAAATTTTGCATCTTTTTGAAAAAAAATGCATAATTATATAAATCAGAACTCCCAGGCGAAAAAAATGCTGCAGCTGAGAATCCATGAGAATCCATGTTTGGCAAAACAACATTATGGCTGCGACAGTTAGGGCATTGAACTTTAGAAGTACTTTGTCAATGATGCTATGACATATTCTATTTGATTAGTTTAGGTCACATAATGGAATTACCATGAAAATTAAGGGTGAGAGAACTCAGCAACATATTGGCACCTACAAAAGCTAAATTAGGACTCACCGTTCAGTACATTACGTGAGGGCAATGCGTTATATTCGGGTTTCTTGACCGTTCACTGGAAGTACTCAGTATTGCCACTAATTGGTTTAGTTAGCAAACTTTGTTACCAAAGATAACCTGACTGTCGTGACATTTCCTCTTTGATTCACTCATAGTACATTTCCTCTTTGATTCACTCATAGTGGTCAGTCAGCCATCATTAATGCAAGCGAGTCCTGGGAATTTTAGTGTCCAGAAATATCAGAAGGGCAATACACTCTGTGCCCCCTCTCCCTCCACATGCATAACAATGGTTCATAACAATGGTTGTTCTAAGCTAACAGTATATTGGGTGCTTAAGTACATCGGCAAGTCTTGAGTAGAAGAATATTTCTGTTCTTGACAGTCCTGCATGCAAAAACAATCTGCAGCATTCTTAGCATTATAGGGAGCAGTCTTTGTTGGTTCGGTGACAATCTGGTATTTAAGGGATAAGCTATTGTTTGCCTATGTTGACTATAAGGTGCACTGGTATTGCCAGGAATATGTTAACTTTGATTTATAACATTGTTTTGATACACTTGTTCTTAGATGGCAAACTTCCTTTTGGCTTTTTACACCTATTGGGTTTTTTATATGCTTAATATATCTTGTACCGCCTTACCTCTGCACTTAAGAAACATTTCTCTTATAATCCTCAGCTTAGATTCCCCTTACATCTCCTTAAAGTCATATCAGAGTGTCCAAGGAATGTCAGCTTACATCATTAATCATTATGTATAAATTCTCATAATGGCTTTATACTTTTTGTACGTCTGCTATTATATTCACTTGCATCATTAGTGTAAGAAGTCTGATTATGTTTGGACCGGATGTTTTTCTGTCAATCATTTCATCCCAACTTCTGTCACGGTGAACCGATGTTTGCATTATTACGCGACTTTAATTCATTTTCTACATCCATGTACCAATATGTCTTCACTGTCATTTTGTTTGTTTATTTGTTTATCTTTATGATAATGGTAAATTAACCTTGTTGCATATCAACATAGAATACGCATTATCTGTTTTTTGGCGATAACAGGAATTCAAAACAAAGCCTTTTTGTCTAAAGATTTACCTACGTAATTCATTGTGTGTTAAAAATAACCTTAGAACAAGTGTCTTTTTATGCTGCTTGGATTATTTTTGGAGCAAATAATCTAAATGTTATACGATGCATTCAACTGATACTGATGCACAGACATTATTTTGAACGGCAAAAATTAAATATAGCTCAAAACAGTAAGATGAGTAATTCTTCTTCAGGAACAACCCAAAAACGTTACAGCAAAATGAACCTAGCAGCGTATAATTAGGACTGCAAGCAATTTTGTTTTGGCTCTCCCTTGACACAAGCTTCAGAATGTGTTTATTCATCACTTGTTGTGTCGTTGTCTATATCATGCTCTATGCAGTAACAACATTATATGCTTGTTAGGTCTTGTCTGCTACTTTAGATGACATTGCTACAAGTGTTGTTTTTGACATGGTGTTCTGTTGTTAGGGCAAGTGTTTGTTCCTCAGATGACTGTCTGCTAGCTTGTACTGGATATCTGTCCTACCTGTCCCTTTACATTGTTTGTAGTTACTGTCTTCTAGCTTCAAACTATTCCGTCTTGTAAATGATGTCACATACAATGGGCAGACACCTACATTAACTGTGACTCAAGCAGCTACTTGTGTGCTTAGCTTTAAATCATTAATAGCATTTGAGGTTGGTTTTCATTCAAAGACGACTGACAAAAGTAGGTTCATGAATTAATAAAACTTGGTGAACTTTCAACCAAATATCACGATTGTATTCACTTGTTGCACTTAAATAGATGTATTGAAGTAAATTGATTAGGTTCTATTTTTATTGTCAGGATTTTAAATTTAGTTAAACCACTAATTAATGGGTTTTATGTTTATCCTTTTTTAAATCAAAATTGCGGTTTGGCACATTTACCAAAGTGCACCTAAAATTGTGTGAATTAATTACTGGGTTAATTATGCGACTAATTATATTCATCAAAGTACTATTAAAATCGTCTTTGTATTTAATATATTATTCAGTACTATTAGACTTATAAAATAAGTGTAAAAGAGTATGTAAGCTTCTTTATTTAGATAAATGAGATAATTATTATAATTAATCTGTAATTAATTCTTATTTTCTGTCTGGGCAATTAAAAACAGCCATGCATTAGCCAAAGCTTTTACATTGACTGTCTGTATTATTCAGAATATCTTTCTCCATTTTCAAATTAAACTACATTCATTGGCTATATAATTTAGGTATTTCTTTCTCCGTTGTCAAATTAAAATCTGTTTAGATGCACATTGTGTTTAAACAAAAATTGCACAATTCTTATTTTGATATTTAAGCCTATTGTCATTTATTCTAAATATATTGCCGAACAATGCACAAACAGTCATATAAGTCATGGAAAAGCTGCTCTTGACTATTTTATAGTACAAAATAAATTTTATATTAGATGGATTATTTTGGCATTTAATATTTGAAATTCAGCCATTTAATTCATCATGCTAGTCGTCGGTGCTTTGTAATGTCTATTGCAACAATATTGGGTGCTGTATTGAATTATACATAATAATAAGTCACATAATTAAGTACCAACTAAAACTGCTTGCTATGTGTATCTGAACAGTATGCATCATGTTCTGTTTTATTGAAGTTTAGAAATATTTGTCATTAAATATTAATAAGTGTATAGAGCTATATCTAACGGTCATTTAACGGTCATTTAACGTCAAAATAATATTACTTGCATCGTTTTTAGTATGGTACTAGACTACCTTAATTGCAAATTAGTGTTTGCCTTGTGATTTTAATGACCATTATTACTTAGGTGGCAATTTCATATATTAAAATAATAATGTTTCATTTTCATTGAATAAAAACATCTTCATTATTTTCTATGCCCCAAAAAAAACCGCAATGCATGATATTGACCTTATTTCACGAACAATTCATCGTTTGATACAATAGTTACCATGAAATTTCATTAGCTTGTCTATTATAATGAAGTCTTCACTTTTTATTCATGACACTTGCGTAATATGGGAAAATTGCAGTTTGACAGTAATGCATAATGCTATATGCTGACATTAATGGCCGGAAATAAAAGTCAATGGTTAAAAGGAATACCTAGTATTTAATTTATGGTTGATTTATGAAGTATGTTTCATGAAGTAGATGGTAATATGGTGAAGGTAAACCCAGAGAGCAGATACTGTATTTTGCCATTATGCATGCCAAACATATTATAATTATGCAGTTGGTAGAAATTAGTACCACCTTTATCCAAGCACAAACTGCTGAAGACGTTGAGCTTTAATAAGGATCATCTTGTTATGTATTTGCCAACAAAATGACTGTAAACACTGTTAAAAAGATATGAGGAAATTGGATAGGGAAGGCAGTTCTGTATTGAGGGAGACTATGGCGATTGTCTGGGTCCTTCCAACATTTATAGCTTCAGAGTTATGATAAATGACTTTAACAACATGAGTTGGGTAGATTTCAGTATCCAGTCTGTGACTATCACTCATCAGATCTTGGGTCCTATTCCATGACAAGTTGAGCTATGGTCATAATGTCCTTTGCATGTGGATCGATGGTCCTTCACACTTGTAGAGAAGCTATAGCTCACTTGCTTGCCTAAAAGAGCAAGTAATTATGTCATGGTAGATGATTATAATGTCAGGAAAACTAGCCAGATTAACTGGCTGCATTATGGCCATATCCAGACACCAAAAGCACCAGGGTCTGTTTCCTTCAAAAACATGCATATTTTGGTAATTTCTCAAATTTTTACCAAGGCAGTTAAAGACCTTTAAATGATGCAGCTCATGACCTGGGCATGCGGTTTTAAAAATGGATACAACATAAAAAGTGGCATCTGATAACAAAGTGAATTCATAAAACTGTTTTATGACTGTAGACTTGTAGGTCAGTAAAGCACTATAAACGTAGATTGTGATATATCTATGTACAGCTGTAATTACAACCTAAAACATCCGTTGTAGTTTTTCCTGTGGAAGTACGGTCCACTGGTTTAGCTTTTAAATGAAGACATGTTTATGTAATGGGACTGTCGAGTATGTTTTTTGTAAGATTTTATGAATTAAAAGTGTTGCCTATAAAGGTCAACATGCTTGCATAATGTGATCCATCAATGTCAACCTCTCCATATATGGTACCTGAGAACTTAAACAAAACAACAACTTCATTCATGAAAATCGGAAAAGAAATATTTAACAGCAGTTGTGTTTCATTGACCTCATGACATTCTTAATAATTGTATCCAGTGTCTGTTTGAGATATTCGTGTTGCTTATGGGCATGCAAATACCATAATATTATGGCAGTGGGTGATTATTAAAGTAAAGAACGATAATGTTGGTGATCAATTATATCCTTACTTGCATCTTCAATTTGCCAATTAAAAAGTCATATCTGAATATAATCGTTACATTAGAATGTGCTGCAGGAATTTCTGTAAATAAAGTTATATACCTGTTGCATGCATGAAGAAATAGACCTTAACTGAAAACTTAAGTTAAAGGTCTTGTCCATCGGAACTGAAGAAATAAGACCTCAACTGGAAATGAAGCAATATACATGGTACAGAGACTGGAACTAAAGTCCTAAAAACCTTGCCAGATGGAACTTAACAAATATGACCTTGACTGGAAATGAAGCAATATACATGGTACAGAGACTGGAACTAAAGTCCTAAAAACCTTGCCAGATGGAACTTAACAAATATGACCTTGACTGGAAATGAAGCAATATACATGGTACATGGACTGGAACTAAAGTCCTAAAAACCTTGCTAGATGGAACTTAACAAATATGACCTTGACTGGAAATGAAGCAATATACATGGTACATGGACTGGAACTAAAGACCTAAAGACCTTGCTAGATGGAACTTAACAAATATGACCTTGACTGGAAATGAAGCAATATACATGGTACATGGACTGGAACTAAAGACCTAAAGACCTTGCTAGATGGAACTTAACAAATATGACCTTGACTGGAAATGAAGCAATATACATGGTACATGGACTGGAACTAAAGACCTAAAGACCTTGCTAGATGGAACTTAACAAATATGACCTTGACTGGAAATGAAGCAATATACATGGTACATGGACTGGAACTAAAGACCTAAAGACCTTGCTAGATGGAATTTAACAAATATGACCTTGACTGGAAATGAAGCAATATACATGGTACATGGACTGAAACTAAAGACCTAAAGACCTTGCTAGATGGAATTTAACAAATATGACCTTGACTGGAAATGAAGCAATATACATGGTACAGAGACTGGAACTAATGTCCTAAAGACCTTGCCAGATGGAACTTAACAAATATGACCTTGATTGAAAATGAAGCAATAAAGGCCTTGACTGGGACTAAAGAAATACGACTTGTCAGATGGAACTGTAGAAATATGCCTTAAATGGAATCGAATAACAGACCTTGTCTGGTGGAATAGAAGAAATATATACCGGCTGGAAAAGAATCAATATACCCTGACTCAGGAACTAAAGAAATAGACATTGATTGAAAACATACAAGCCCTATATGCACTCTTGCAATTGATTCCCTGTATTAAATAACTGCTTCCATACCCATTATCACTATTTAACTGAAAATGTTCAATAAATCGAGTTAAATGCCACTTGAATCGCAAAACAACAAATGCCAACTGGATTCTTTTTTCTAATACCTCTTTGCACTTGTCAAAAACACTTGAAATCTCAATAGAAAGTTGAAGTTTGGTGAGCAGGTGAATTCCTTTCTGATGTAAACAAATCCTGTGTGATAAGATTTAATGATGTAGCTCATTATAGCTTTTGGTAGACTAGTCTCATTCATTATACTATCTAAATACTATCTAATAAAAACAGAATTATTCTAATATTTATTTAATAATATGCTCATTATACGTTGTTTTGCAATGTCAGTTTTATTTGGTACACATTCAAAATCTTTTGCCCTCTGATTCCAGAAACCATTTGTAACAATCTGTGTGAAACATTTAAAGATTTAAAACATGGGGAATATTAACAAGAATTTGGCCTTAACTTGTCTAACTTGCTGCCTCTTTTATGTGCTATGTGCTGCTCAACTCATACAGCACTGGTATTCATTATGCATTCAAATTCTCATAATAAGATTTTTTAGAATTCTTGTGCAAATCACCCAGATTCTTACACTTTTTGAATGTAAATTAAGAACAAAACTGGTCCTTTGTTGAAAGCCCATTCTGCATTTAATTACCATTATGCATACTGCCATCTTATTTCTGTAGAAATTGACTATATTTCTCTTGGTGATAATTTTGGAGAACCATGTGTTGGCTATATTCTGAGTAAATTTGGTATAATTCCAAAACTTATTAAAGGTGCAAGCACCATGCAACTTCATAATGGTCAAAAGTAAGAACATCAAGAAATTTTGCTTGAGAAATATTTTGGAAGGTGAAATTAATTCATATTCCTTCTTACAGTGCCAGCATCACCATGTTCCAATCTGGTGACATGTTCAGAGAGTTGTTCCCCTTGTCCATGCACCTTTTTAACGGAGAGAAATACTTACTTACCAATGCTTAATCCTCCTTGTCCCAGGTGGGACATAAAGCTGCAATGCTCTCTCCATTCTGTCCTATCTTTGGCAAGTTTTAATTGAGTTTTAATTGAGAGAAATACTGTTCAAGTGCAACTTGAATGTTTACGGAAAGTTTGATGAAGTATGAAGTGACAAGTATGAGGGCATCTAGTTGTACATATCCTCTCCATTCATTCTGTTCCCTGCAATATGTCTCTACATTGACGTTTATACTTCCTCCTGTAAGCTGTCGTAAATTCATGAAATAAATGCACGTGGAAGACATTTCACTATGTCTTATACATTTTGTCTTCATTATCATAAGTGTGCATATTCATCCCTTTGGCACATCAAGGTTGTATCTTACTATACAGTATATAATGAGGTACAACCTTGTTGTGCCAAAGGGACAATTATTGCTATGAAGCATTTCATCATTAATAATATAAGATTTCAAGAATTCTAGTAAACAACTTCTTAAATTTTCTTCAATTAAATGCCATTCTCCTACCATTTCTCATGTGGTTTATACACTTCATTATTGCAGGAAAAGAAGCTTGATAATTATCGCCAACCATGAGGTTGATTATTCTATCATGAATTGAACCATCTATATAAATCAGTGATTTATAGACAATAAGTACTAAATGACATTGAAGTACCAAATGAAGTACCAAAAAACACTTGTTGGAATGAATGAACCATTTTTGATGAAGTTTCATTACACTTAGGTTTTCTTAGCACCATTGGTACCTAAGACTGCCTGTCTCAGCAGGTGTGCGCCAATTCCAGCCTCAAAATAGTCTTCTCTCATCCAACAAAAACATGTTTGCTGCATGTTTTTTTTCTCTCACTTAACAAAAACGTGTCTGTTGTGTGTCTGTTGGTGTCTGTATGGTTTACCTTTATAAGTGTTAATTGATGTGAGTTTGTCAGTGCATAACTGTGACATCTGTCGCTATGATATACCGACATAAATATTACATTTTGAACATTGTCATCAAAAGACACATCAGGAAATAAAACCAGAGTTGACAGCATCTTAATGTATTTTGTATAAAGAGTTTAATGCCATTTACAGGAAATTTGAGTCATTCAACTGTTAATTGTGTGTAATTATGTGTAAGGTATATGTATGGTCATTGTGCACCTGTTGACCACAACCCTACTAAGGCCATCCAATGATATACATTGTGATGTTAACTGTCCATGCACTTTACCATCCAATGTGTTGTTGAACATCCAGTGGGCTGTTGGCCATCCAGTGTGCTGTTGGCCATCCAGGGGGCTGTTGGCCATCCAGTGGGCTGTTTACCATCCAATGGGTTGTTTGCCATCCAGTGGGCTTTTGGCCATCCAGTGGGCTGTTGGCCATCCAATGCCGGCCATCAAGTGGGCTGTTGGCCATCCAGTGTGCTGTTGGCCATCCAGCGGGCTGTTGGCCATCCAACGGGCTGTTGGCCATCCAGTGGGCTGTGGGCCATCCATTGGGCTGTTGGCCATCCAGTGGGCTGTTGTCCATTCAGTGTGATGTTGGCCATCCATTGGGCTGTTGGCCATCCAGTGTGCTGTTGACCATTCAGTGTGCTGTTGACCATGTGTTGTGGCCTTCCAATGTTCTGTTGACCATATAAGGTCATATTTAACCATCAACTTTGTAGTGTTGATCATTCAATGTACTTTGGACAAACCATTAAATGTGTTTTTGGCCATCCAATATGCTGTTGACCATCCAAACTGCTATGTTAACCTTGACCATCTAAACTGCTATGTTAACCTTGACCATCTTGGCTGTTGGTGTCAATTCAAGTTGTCATTGGCAATACAATGTGTTGTTGACCATTCAGAGTGCTATGGATCATTCAAGGACAAATATAACGGTAAAGGCGCTTAAATGTTGGAGTGTCAAATCAGGCCACAATTTGTCTGAAGCTCATGTATGATACCTGAAACCACTGAGGTTCCTTTGTATTGGTATATTTGTTTGTCATCATCATAGTTACTTTTATGATGAACTTTCTGGTTTCTACAAACAGGTTGGACATACCATGTGACTTTTTGGCTAAGTCTGCAAGTAAAAATATGTAAACAAAAAGTTAAAAAACAACCATAAGTATCTTATTCTTTGACCAATTTTCACAAGATATGTTTGACACTCGAGCCAAGAATGTAAGCCCTACCCATGCAACTTGTAAATGTTTTTTCCTGTAGTAATTTAAGGTAAGGTTACTGTAATATTTGATGCACCTTGATACATGTATATGATCTGATTACATCTTGAGTGATTGCACAGCTTCCTTTGATATACTTGCATTCCCAGTATATTTTATAGTGGGCTATCAGTTCATAATTTGCTGTAAAGCATCTTCTATATTGGATGCTAGGAAATTTATATTCATATTTTTATGGCAAGTTGTCAGAACTTCAAAGATAATATTAATGCATGATAATTAAAATTACCTTGGCAAATTATTTACTGATTAGCATTCATAAAATTTCATACATAGGCTTATGGGTTCACTGCAGATTTTCAGTTAAAATCAGTTTTATTTACTTGGTATATTTATAAAGATTGTTTTTTAGTTTCATTGACTTGCATCAAACATTAGAAATCTGAAAACATCCAACCATCAAAGAATAAGTAATTTAAAAAAAAAAAAGTAAAATAAAATGTAAAATTTATACTTTTAATAATTATATGAAACTACTGTAAAAAATAAATAATCAGTGAGACATAGACTTGTGCATCCAACTGCATATTCATAAATCTGCAAAATAAGTATTGTTTTCAAAATTGACGAAACAAAAATCAATTGTGAATATAAAGTGATTTACAGTAGCTAAACTCTTTGATTGATATAAGCTTAGCTTATTAATATGCCGCCCGCAATCAAAGAATATTTCAGCATCATAAATATTTATTTAATGCATAAAATTGCATGTTCTGATTTGCTTAGTATTATAATAAAAATCATTGATTTATGTAATGTAAATGTGGGCAACTTATTATATAATAACGATGCGCTTTATTTATCACATTGAAATACCCATGTTACCGTGATCTTTCATGCGAGAACAATGATTTCCTATGTGCATTTAATGTGTGACGTCACCAGCCTATCAGTGCAAAAAAGTAAGTTTGTTATTCCTGACCCAGTTACTATGGTAATGCGATAGAAAGATGCCGCCTGACTCCCTGTTTGTGACAAAGATCAACATCTCTGCTCTAAAAATGTCAAATAAAGTAGAATAAGTGGAACATGCGGAAAAGATGTATCAGGTTTCAAATATAATTTATTTTCCAATGTTTCAACTATACAATAGTCTTCATCAGAGATAAACATCTAGACATGTCAGGAAGCCGAAAAATGTTAAGAGTAAGAAATTTAAGACTTGTCTACTGCTACTGTTCAAATTAATCTTTGTATAAATTTAGATTTTACTTTTTACAACACCCTTTATATCATATAATACATGATATATCTACATCACATGCTTCTTCAATGTGACTAGTTATATAATTTATGAAAAAACTCATAAAAAAAATAACTTTTTATGTCAAACTTCATTGAATTCTAAATAACATATTGAAATCTTCAACCATTTTTAACTTGTCATTTTTTTATAGTAAGTAAATATCGCATTATAATGATATCAAATAGTAACACAACCTTGTCCAAATACCAATGTTTGCCAATTTCATGGTATTTTAAGTTTGAAGTTTGTGTAAATTATATACTATATTATCCTTATGACGTCATATGTCTTTTGATGTATAGAAATAAAACATCTATTGCCTTGAATCAGTAGCTTTTAATTCCTTTGAAATCTTTTCATGTTATATTTTTGTGCTTTACATCATTTTTATATTGTCCTTGGCCGTCTGTACTAATATAGGTGCAAAAGCTAGGAGTACAATTACTCTCACATTGGCAGACAAGTACAAAAATGTCTGGTTTAATATTTTTTTCCCAAATTTGGTTCAAAAGATTTCTTACATTTCGTCATATTTAATAATTTTGTATGTACGGACAAATGAACTCCAAACCACCGACTGAATGTGATTGTCTCTAACGACCCCTTATTGATCGTCCTTGTTGACCCTTTTTGATGTTCGGATAAAATTGCTAAAAAGTATGCCAAGTAAAAAATATTATCACCTCTGGAATTTGGGTTGATGAAAAATATTAAGTGCAATGCTTACAAGTTCAATGTATGTAGGTAGGCAATTGGTATAACATTATTTTGTTAAGTTCATATTGAATTCAATATAATGATCAATTTTGTGAAATAATTCATGGGATAAGTTTTGGTCCAATCTTCTCTATTAAGTACATAAAGGTCAAATGTGTATTATGAAGCATGTAATGATACAATATTTGGTTGTTATAACTAAATAATTTATTGCAAAAAAGGAAATTGTTGAAAAAAGTTTGTCAACTCTTCTTTCTGTGTCAGTAGATAAAATGTTGGGGGAAAAACTACATAAATATGGGTCATTGCATTGTAAGCAAAGCTGTACCATAAAACATGTCATTAAATAAAACCTACCAATCACAACAGGTGCTTTGTTAATTGATTCTCAAGGTTAAAAAGTCATTTCAGTGCCTTAATTGTAAATGTACTAAATTGTACTTCGTCACCATTGTGAACTGTACCGCAAAGTTCACATTTTCTGTAAAATGAACAAAAAAGTGTTACAATTATACTATCTTATACCTGAGCTAGGTTTTACCTTCTTTTGAAGTTAGGACATTTTAAAAGGTAGTCAAGTTCGAACAAAAATCAAACTGGTTGAACTATAGTTCATACAATAATCAAACTGGTTTGAACTACGAATGGACAAAACAAACTGCACCCGTGATATGCAGGATTGAAGCATATTATCACTATGTCACATGTCCAAAGAAATGTGAGTTGAAAGCATGAGTAGATTGTATTCAATAAAAGGTTGAATAACATTTGATAAAAGTTGCTAACTGGATTGTCAATATATTTCTACAGGTTTGTTCATATTGAATAGTCAATTGTAAGTTGGATGTATGAAAATGTCCAGTCAACAACCCCTTCTCCATTATCATATACCCTCAGCCTCCCCTTCAATATCTCAAGTTGTCAATCAACCCCTTCTTTATTATATGTTCTATCACCCCCACACCAACTCGTCTTGCCCCGGTCACCCCATCCCCCAATCCAATTCCTTATGTTATGTTTCTGACACCCCTCTTGTCTTTTGTCCAGTATACATAGCTACCTATTGCCCTGATGGAATTAAATTAAGGAACATGCATGTACCATGCAGTATAGATAACGACAACAGTTCTTAGACAATGTCAATGTTCAAGAATTGTCCTTTCAGTGCTTTTGAAAAGGGAAGCCTTGGTTTTTGGTACAAGGTCCAATTGAGTTTTGGTACAAGGTCCCATTGAGTTTCGGTACAAGGTCCTATTGAGTTTTGGTTCAAGGTCCCATTGAGTTTTGGTGCAAGGTCCCATTGAGTTTTGGTTCAAGGTCCCATTGAGTCTTGGTACAAGGCCCCATTGAGTTTTGGTTCAAGGTCCCATTGAGTTTTGGTACAAGGTCCCATTGAGTTTTGGTTCAAGGTCCCATTGAGTTTTGGTACAAGGTCCCATTGTTTTGGTACAAGGTCCCATTGAGTTTTGTCATGATTAATAAGGGCAATATATCATTAATATATGTTTGTGTAATAAATTAGGTTGCAAGCATGAATGTATGATTCATTTGCTGGTTTTATGATCAGTTTATGAAAGGTATTCTTTGAAAGGCTCCTGGTGTGGCCTGTTAATATGACAGGTACAGTGATCGGATGGCATGGCTTAAATTAATGTTCATTATGACACTAGGTTTGGTGTTGTATTTCCCTGTTGTAATATTTACATTACCATTAACAGAATGGTGCATTGTGCTGAGGAATTGTTGTGAAAGTCATGCATGCCAACGATATGAATGAAAAGCATTAAGTGACCTTCTTAATAATTAATTCTGGAATTTCATAAAAAAAAATTATTAATGCAGTGCTTTCCCCTCATTTTTGATGAACATTGAACCCACGGCTTCAGTATATGGAATTGTAGCAGCATTTTGACCATACAATGATTTTCAATTGCAAACATGGCCAATAAACAGCTAAGTAATATCAGCTGAAAACAAGACTGCGTTCAATAAACGCTTATGCCCCCGTGGAAGCCATTTCAATAAGTCTAAGTCCAAAATTAGGTCAAGGTGAAGGTCAAAATGGAGTCAGGTGATACAGGCGTGTGGAGAGTGGTCATATACAACATCCATGCAAGTTTGAAAGCTTTTTAGCAAGCCATATTAATGCTAGAAGAAACGGTCAATTTGGGTTAACCAGGCCGGACTTACGGACAGGTGAATCACTATATGCCTCCCGATCTATCGATACAGGGGCATAAAAACCACTGGAATGTCCGCCGCTTATTGCGTAACTTATTGACTACATGCAAACATACAAGTTTGGTTGAGGTAACTTATGTTTTGGTATTTAGGACTTTTAACTAGTTTAATGTATAGGGCAACAAGCCAACTAAAATATCTAATGATATTTCAATGTTGATAATCAAAATAGCATTCTTCAAATTCATGCTTAAATTAGATCTAATTTGCATTTATATGTGCAATCTTTCATTTGCATTTATATGCATATTGTACATTGTATATAATTATGTACATTTTGTCATTTACAGAATTAATCAAATACTATATTATTCACTTTGGATCCTCATCGAATAGTAATCTTATCGCACCATGTGGGTATGGGAGAAGTCACAATGCTTGTATAAAATGCCTTTCAACCAAAATTTTGCATTTAACAGAAAGCTTTGGTTCAATACCCGGTAACTATCAATACATGATTAATTGATCACGTTGCATGCAACATGACAATAGGTTGTTGACATGCATACATGTTCACTTCTACCCCGATGATTAATACTTACAATGTATGGCTGGTTAATAACCTCATGTTAAATTTACCATAAGCGACAACTACCTATCTGTCAGTGCATTTCGTACATTTTCTATTTCAAGCTAGAAATTTTAAATCAATAACAATTATCATGATATCATATAATGTTGTCATTACAATATACATGTTTCTTAGTCATAATGTAAGATGTAAGTTACATAAGACCACAATTTGTTAAAAGTAGGTCGCATATGTAGCGATATCTCAACCAGGCTTGTGATTGGCTAGCCTTCATCCAATCCCTGCTCATAATCTTTCAGTAGGTTATTTTTCATACCCCATTTAACCCGCTAAATTATATTTAACTTTGATGTAAATCAGCTTTAATAAATAATGTTTCTATACATCCCAATAACCGAGTCATTTTGTGTTGATATTTATATTTTATGGGATGATTTTCCTTTTTCGTCATGCTGGAACATTTTATAACTTTAAGAAAATCTGTCAGTTTATCAGCTGAGTTTAGGTTTTGGTATACAATATACCATCTGTTCATCTGCAAAGTAAATAAAAAAATGTTGACCAACAAGGAATTGAAACACACGTTTATCTCCAATTTGTCACCTTTGTGGTAGTTAGAAGTCATTTGTGTTGGAAATGCAAGTCATATATAATAAAGTTATGATGGTTAAATAACATTTCTGTATTTTCCCCTCAAATATTAGCCACATAATTATTAGAATGAGAAAGCCATATTGTTGTCCGACAGTTGAAATGTTGAAAGTCATGACTTTCGTGGTTAAATTTCACTTCCCTGTTCATGTTTTCGATCCTTCCTGGAATTCAGTTACAAATCATGGTGAGAAATAAGTGGTCAGCCTACATGCATTGGCTTCATTATACTAGATCTCGATCATAATATGATTGCCACAAGAAACATTATCATATCTCTCATAGTTGTCATAGTGAATTAATGCCACTGTTTAGAAATGTTTTCATATAGGCAGTCAATCTTCTAAAGTAGACGGTTGATTTGATATCTCACTTCAGTTGCAAAGAAGAAATGACCAAAAGTAGCCGGCAATCATGTTCAAATAGCCAGTGAATTTTCCCGCCTTCCACCTCATTTCTACCCCCAGTGTTGCATTGCTTTCAGAAGCACAGCATTTCAAAGGGTAACCCAGACTTACTTCATCATATACATGTACTGCACAAATTGTATTACTGAATGCAGATTGTGAAAATGATGAGCTTGGAGAACCACCAAAACATGTTACTCTGTGCATATTTTGGGCCCTTTCTATTGAACCCTTGAATGGAGTCTTAAAAGTATATTTATCATTACACTTTTGCTGCTCTTTTAAAGATGTTTGTATTTTCAGAAACTTTGTCAGTTTCATATAGCCGGTATAATATTACTGTTCAAGAACTTTTCTCTAGAACTTATAGTACTGAATCTTGAGCCAAATTTTAGAGCAAGTTTTAGTGTTTGTTCTAGAATCTGTTCTAGAAGTTCTTAAGAAAAGTTCTTGAACGAAATGTAATAGACGGGCCATTTAATGTTCAATGACAATGCTAGGACTACTTCCTGCCTATTGTTTGAGGCGACAAACATAAATAATCAACTTAACTGAAACTGAAACTTCAAAAACTTGTTATAGCAGAATTTTTCACAGGGGATGGAACAATGATCATAAAAGGTTAAAAATGATGTGAAAATGTGAACTGTAAAATCATTTAATTTCGATGCGACAAAAAAATTCATGGTTTTGGTAAAAAAGACTATTTCAATGGGACTTAGTTCATTGATTTTGCATTTCAGGTAATATTAAAATGAATGGATCAAATTTATTGTTCGATGGGATTTGATTTTGTGGTTATCCACGAAATTTAATCCCTCAAAAAAATTAATGATAATTCAGTACATTATAATATCTGCTGCATTAGACTCTTGATCAGTCATATGTTCACTATTGACACAACAATAATGTAGGTTAAACCATTTCAAGTAAAATCCCTTGTATGATATTTACTTAAAATAATTGTGCTGAATTAATTCATTATAACTTGAATACCATCTATTTAAGTTAAAGTGCTTATTGAACATCCACGAAAATCAAAATGCTTTCTAAATTATTTGTTAATGTAAAAGTGCATGGCTTTTATTGCTTTCGTACCGTACTATTTGCAGTTCTGTGGACTGCATACATAAAGCTACTTTCATTATTTGGTTAATAATAACAGTAACAGTAACCTTATGATACAATGTTCTAGTTGCTCGTATAGCCGACAGCAACAATTGGCAGCCAACATGGGGTAGCATTGATGCGTGCCACGTCTATTTGTTCGCTACATATTTGTATCATTAATGCTTGGTTACTGTTGAATGGTATGAAGCTATGGCTTACGTCATATGTTTGTCTGTCTTTGTTATATTATAATAATGTCAAGTTGTGAAGTGTGACTGTCCTTCGTGACCTGAACTTGATCGCAGTATTTACCAGTCTGTGCATTAACCTAATTTTTAGAATAAACATAGCGTAACAATGTACCTTTTAAATTTGTGAATAAGATGAGTGTAATAGATAAATAAAATTCACCGATGATTCGATTTTTGTCATCAGTTCAAAATTTTGGACATGTGTGTTTGTTTCAGGTTTGTTGTGCTAGACAACGAAATGTCCTTAATCTCCCATATATGAATAAAGATTTAGCTATTTTGAAATTCGTAATTTAATATTTTTACTCTGTAATTCAATGTAAATTTAAATTTTATTGAAATTATGAACTTATTTTGTTAAGAGTTTCTATGTTAGGAGAAATGTTGCTTCAAATAGCTTTAGGAATGCAATTGTCACCAAGTGATATAGCTAGGCAATATTGTTATTAAATTTAAAATTATTTTCGGAAAATTGGTCTAATAAAATCAAATGCTCTGAAAATAAAGCATTTATTTGCGCTATTATAAGATTATAGCATGACAATATCGTGTCGCAGTGTGCAAGTTTTTGGTCATAGTATAGATGTCTATTCAGAGAACTTTATTTGCTTTAAAATAAAAATGAAAATTCCAAAAGTTCAAGTCAACTGCGTTTGAAAATAAAGAGCATTTAACTAAACATTCACATGTTGTTCATCTACTTTAATATGTTAAAAGAAAAAAGGTCTTTTGTAAAAACTTGCTTCGATAAAACAGAATTCATGACTTAATTATACCCTTGACAACATTGTTTGCCTACTGACCACTTGACCAATGTATGCATACTGGTTTGTCATAGAAAATGATCAAAAAGGAACATTAAATGTGGCGTGACTAACAACAACATCTATGTGTCATAGTTTAATGTTAATGACCTAGTTTTAAATGTACCAGTAGGTGTCGCCTATTTTATTGCTCTAACTTAATTATTTACATAAAAACCAACCCACATTTTGTCTCATTTAATGATGTTGTCTGCTGCCGTCTGAACGCTGTTCTATCATTGACATGCAAGGGGCTAATCATTAATTAAGATCTTACACTGAATTTGTAAAATGTAGGACACTACTATTATAAAAGTTCTCCTCTTTAAATGCATGTATCGTAGAGAGCCCTAAAATCGCCTCTGACCTTCGAATCGACCGCCATTTTGTTTTGGCTCTAGTCTCGTGAGATTTGGACGATGCGCGCGCATATCTTGAGAAAATGTTTACAAAATAGTATTTTTTTAGCGGGAATATTTTTTTCTGAAAATACGAGGTCATAACATGTAATTTTCGATTACTTTCACAAAAAATCATAAAACTATACCATTTTCACTATTCCCAAAATGTCGTGTAGTTGAAATACCCCAGTAAACGCTATGTGCAACGTAATCGAATATTTTTTCACACGTCTGCATTGTTTACAGTTTCATGAATTAAAGTCACGTGGTCGGATAAATTATTTTTAAGGTCAAACCAAAAATATCTTCGGTCAAAGTTGCTTCCGACCTTACGGTCAGAATAACAAAAAAAAAATCGAATTCTGTATTTCTGTAGACCATACATCGGCAGATCACACATCACTATCGGCGATTATCTTAAAATTCATTAAGTGATCCACGCCCGTAATGGCGATGTAAAAAAAGTTTGTTTATAATGCAGCCAAAGTCTATTTATAACCCATTAGAGACTGACGTGTGGCACGACCAATCAGAATTAATACACGACGAGTAAATATCACTTAACAGTGACACATATGCTGTTTTTGCACTAGATTTATTTCTTAATTTGATTTAACAATGCTCAGGCTTAATTTCATAATTGGGACGTTTAGCTAAAGTGAATAGTTTTGGCCCAATTGATCGCGCGCGCCATGTGACGTATTTAGGTCACGGTCAAAATGGCCGACTTTTATTTACTATGACGTTTGCTTTATTCAATTCTTGGAGTATTTTATCATTTTATTGGTGTACATTTGAGTTAGATAAGTTGAAGGAATTATATTACCAAGTAAGTGACCTTATTTAATATAAACATGAAGTTTGCCATTGTTTATTGCGTGTTTAACGCTTAAGTAGGCGAATTATGGTCACTCGAGGATACATTAGATATTCTGATTTCATAACAAAGTAGGACACAATATCCATTGTAAAAAGAAACATCCATTAGCTTGCACTTTCGTATGTTGAGGTTTTGTAGTGCTGTCCAGTTTTGTGCAACTCTCCTATAAATACATTAGAATATTTGTCAGCTTTAGTCCTTGATTTATTCTTTTCTGCTATTCTGTTCTTTTCAGCAAAATTAATTATTCCTGCTTGAAACCATTATGGTTAGGACTGCTTTATTCTACAGCAACATTGTGCTCTCCCCTAGCAGCATTGTGTTGTCCCTTGTCACATTTTGGTCGCCCAGGTGACATGTTGCTCTCTCAAGGAGCATTCTGATGTCTCCAACAACATTCTATTCTCCCATGACAAGGTTCCATTGTCACATTCTTCTATCCATGACAACATTCTGCTCCCTCTAGCAACATTGACTGCTCTAGCTCACCTGCTACATTAGACAGGTTAAGTTCAATTCCAGCCTGGCCTAGCTGTTCTGCTCTGATTACATAAACTCTAACATAAAATGAACATAAAGTTAAAGATTCCTATAAAACTGGTGCACTCTGAGATTTGGCAACACATGATAGGGTTATTACGTCAGTAGAAACAAGGAAAACATGAAGGCATTTGGCAAACATTTAAACAGATATGTAAGATAAATTCATTAATATATGTTGTTTCATTGAGTCAGTACCTGAATGCTTCAAAATATTTATTTAAGATCTGTGTGATATATGCTGTTTGTATGAATGCTTTGAAATACAAGCACAAAACTGTATACATTTGGACATAAAATCCTTTTGCTTTGAAGTAAACAAGTTTGTGTTGGCAAAACAATTTCACTGCTTTCAAGGATATGCATTCATGACTCCTCCTAATTCGAAGGACATGCATGTTTTCTGATTCTGTATTCTATTCCTGAATAATGCGAGAAAAACAAGTTGATCAAGCATGTGTGAGTCAGCTTGCTTTGTTGATTGCAAGAGGAGTTTGTCTGCTGGTTTGCAAGAGCATTTTGGATAGAAGCTTTTCTGGTGAATGGACTAACATTTTGAATGAATGCTGGTTGCAAGAGCATTTTGAAGGTTTGTCGATTGCAAGAGCATTTTGAGGGATGTCTGCTCAGTTTGCAAGGACTGTTTGAAGATTTGTCTTCTGATAACAAGAGCATTGGATTGTGACCCTGCATTGGTGGTTGGTCTGCAATTGCAGATGTTTTTCTAAAAGGGTCAACTTTGTCTGAAATATATGGATTGAAACAGAGTATGTGTGCAGTGACTGCACTTTAAGCAGTAAGACTTGACCTATTGAATTGTTTAAGGTCACAACTCAGTGATTCTATCTATATTTGCTGAATTACCCCTGTAACCCTAAACTTTGATTCTGTGATTCAGACATGGCTGTATGCAGTTAACAAAATTTGCCATGGAATTTCGATATAGTCCTTACCTTCAAACTGTCAACAAAGTTTTCCACCTTATCGTCAGATGTCTTACTCACTATCAACTTGGTCTCCTACTGTGCATGCTAATTCACGCTCCAACCATACATAGATGTGGCCATCCTTGGTACACATTAACACAAATATGTTGATGGTCCTAAAATGGACATCAAATTGCATACATTTGGACTTACCTTCTCAGAATAAATGCCATCCAATTCACCAGATTTAGAACGCCTAATAGTAACTATAGAAAAAGATGTAAGCATTCTTGGACATTTACATAAAAACAAAACTTCAGGAGATGCTTACATAAACTTTTAGATGTACCAAGGTGAATTTGATATCTGGAAATTAATCATTAAGTATCATAAACTCTGTAATGGCAGGCTTCCTAAAAAATATCTGCGTCAGCAAAACGAGATTTAGGAGAGAGAAGGGGATGGAGAAAAAACATGTTTCATCGTAACTTTCGTGATTACTGACATCTAGAGCAGAAATGACATTTTATGATTGCTTTATATTAATGATGGCGAAGTTAATTAATCATTACCGCTGTATGACTGATTATGACAAATATGAATTTATACGAAATAAAATGTCATGGCCAATCTAGTATTCTAATTATTAGTGTGCATTATCTAAGGTTTATTCTTTTTTGCCTTTTCCTTGAGGTTAATTAATATCTTTTGTTTTTCAGAGGAATTATTACATTGTATGGCACAGATAATTGACCTGATCCTGACCTTTATGCATGAATATATTACAAGGTTCTTGCATTAAATGCATAAAAATTTCACTAGCTATAACCGCATGCAATATTGGTCCTTTATTAGATTGTGTTTGTATTCGTGAGTACACCTATCCTGCCCGTTTATGATATATAAACCAGGGAATGAATAAATCAATGTACTATTAGCTGTTAAATTATGCTAATACAAAGTTGAGGATTGTGTTATATTCTCTGACACTTAATAACTTGATAACGAAGATTGTATATTTGTGTTTTTCAGATGAAGGTTATTCGAAAATGGCAATTGAAACCTTGGAAGAACTTGATTGGTGTCTTGATCAGCTTGAGACTATACAGACTCATCGATCAGTCAGTGATATGGCTTCCAGCAAGGTAAGAATGACCTTGTGCCAAAATATTATGCTGGCTTAGAATGCATTTCACATGCTGATTATACCAATAAAACTGTAAACTGTATAACTAAAACATGAACATTTTGAAATATAGTGTAAAATGCAATGGATGAAAATGAGTTTGTTCTTGCAAAAAAAGTATGCATAATAAACAGCGCTGCACGGTTCGTACAGATCAAACACCTACTGCCTTGACCAAATGTCAAAATGTGTATGCGCCAATCCTGCTCTCATTGGATCTTTCTTCATCCATTTATGTCCAGTTTATTTATCCAAGAGGACTTTCTCTGTAGCTTTGGATTGTCTTTGCTCTACAATATTCTTTTGCTTGTCTGAAGGTCACTGGAAGGGGCATACATTGCAATCTAGTTCAAGATTGTTATCAAATGGCTTTATAGGCTGGGCATCATCTGGAAGTATTAAATGTTTTACAAAAGCTAGTACACTGTGGCACACCATTGTGGTTGCTTTAAATATCAATACTGTAAGTCCATTGATAAGTCTCAATCATAAATCTTCATGTTTTATAACTATCTAAGCATGAAAACTAATTAGTCAATGGCAAGATAACAGCTGTGCGCAGACAATGTGTTCTGTGAATGTACTTTAGACAAGGAGAGTTTCAGCCAATGATCTTGTGAATGTACTTCAGCAGGAAAGTTTCGTGCTGTCCATTGATTTTAACCACATTCTGATCTCCCTAAAGCCACTCCTTTACCTTACAAAAGCTTACCTTTCATATACTGTAAACCATGAAATAATTCTGTGCGATTTTACGTTCGCTGAGTTTGCGAGTTGTAGGAATTTGCAAAATTATGTAGCTGCGAATGTGTTCAAAACATTAACATTAACATCGGGGAAGACTTAAAAATGGGAAAATTTGTATTTATGAAATATTCGGATCATCGGCAAAACGGGGAAATTAGAATTTGCGAAAGTAAATTGGTTACAGTGATACATACACAAGTTGTGATGTAAAATGTCATGATTATTTCAACTTTCAATGCATTCTTTCTTCTGTTATTCACATCCTGATGGGAAAAATGCATCTCTACCTTTTAAAATAAATGGTGTTATTGTTTGAATTGTCTGTTCTTTGTGTTGCTGAACTTCCTACTTGACGAGATTTCTTATATCCATGTCAACTCAGGAAGTAATAAAGTATTTATCTGACAAGACATGAAGGTACAAGATGATAATACAGTCAACTTTTGCATTTTTAGTTGGTCAAGTTAGTGCATGAACAAATAATGTTATAGATCTGAAATATGCTTTTGTGTTTTAACATAATTTTTATTTTTTATTTTTGTATTTAACGAAAATGTCATTTGAGTTTGCAAATATCTGAACTTGTTGACATTTGCCCGGAATAGGTCAATATTGATACCTGGTTGTATTAACCTCTCTGTACCTGGATGATAACATATCCTTAAATATGTTGCACCCACTCATTTAATGATATTTATATAAAATCATGCTTTTATAATTTGTAAGATTTTACACCAACATAATAGACTTTCACAATCATGTAAGAACCTAGATTTTAGTATGTTACAAAACACCCATAGTCTGACATCATCAAACAAAAACAATTTTTTCACATTTTTTCTGCTCTGAACTAAATATGGTTTTCCCCAAAAAACAATATTTTTTTAAGTGGTTGGAAATCGCACAACAGAGCTCATGTATTCTTAACTGCCAGCTTTGGTTATGAACATTCTTGAAAAAAAACTTGTTTCTGTGTTTATGACAATTTAATTCTCTCCTTATGATGAATGCATTGAACGTGTGTCTGTGCACCCATCACAGTTTGTGTTAAAACTCCCCTTGACTGACCGACTGACCAACTTGTGCTTATGACTTCAAGAATGATGGACTTGCTTATGACTTCAAGAATGATGGACTTGCTTATGACTTCAAGAATGATGGACTTGCTTATGACTTCAAGAATGATGAACTTGCTTATGACTTCAAGAATGATGAACTTGTGTTAATGGCATTTGTAATTAAAACTTCATGTCTGACTGACTATTCATCCTTTCTAGCATTCACGACAAATTCAAAGTAAATGTCTTGTCCTACAAATTTAAAGTAAATGTCTTGTCCTACAAATTCAAAGTAAATGTCTTGTCCGGCAAATTCGAAGTAAATGTCTTGTCCTACAAATTCAAAGTAAATGTCTTGTCCCACATATTCAAAGTAAATGTCTTGTCCTACAAATTCAAAGTAAATGTCTTATCCTACAAATTCAAAGTAAATGTCTTGTCCTTCAATTCAAAGTAAATGTCTTGTCCGACAAATTCTAAGTAAATGTATTGTCCGGCAATTTCAAAGTAAATGTCTTGTCCTACAAATTCAAAGTAAATGTCTTGTCCGACAAATTCTAAGTAAATGTATTGTCCGGCAATTTCAAAGTAAATGTCTTGTCAGACACATTCAAAGTAAATGTCTTGTCCGACAAACTCAGAGTAAATGTCTTGTCCGACAAACTCAGAGTAAATGTCTTGTCCGACACATTCAAAGTAAATGTCTAGTCTGATTCATGCTTGCAATACATACTCAAAGTACATATCTTTTCTGTAAAAGTTCAAATATATTATTTAGATGTCATCGATGATAACGTTGACAATCATGTGTTGCCATGATTTGAATTATGCTTTAATTATTATTGAACTTTATGTACCACTTTAAAAAGGCTCATTAACCTGAAATTATCTGAAGGTTTTTTCCGTACTTTAGAGATAAAAACGTTATTGACCTGGGTTAGTTTTCAATATTGGTCTTATTTAAATAGAGAATAAGGATAGCCAATCATATTGCCTGTTACTGACCAAGAGTTTAATTTGATGTGATCTGATTGGTTGTCCTTATCTTTAAGACAAGTAAGATCAATATTGAAAACCACCCCTGTGCACTTTCTAGCAAGTGATCTCTAACCGATTATATTTGACTTATTGCTATGCTCAAATTATGCACCACCCACACACTTTTGTTTTATTATTGATGAAACTCCACAAATTCTAGGTGAGCTTGTATGGGCTCACGGAAGCATAAGATGGAAACATATTGTCAATATTAATGAAGCTTTAAATGAAGACTTAGAAAATGTTGATGAATTTGTTAACCAAGTTAAGACGCACAAACAAGAAAATATTAGGGCTTATTGCGAAGTTCTTTTAAAGATATTGGTGGGCGGATTTTGACATTTTACGCATGTTATGGAAATATGAAGAGCTTGACCTTCTATGCATGACATCAAGTTGCAACACTATGCCTAGATCACATTACAAACTAATGTTACATAAGAATGCAAGTTTCGGCATGTTCAGCATTGTAGCAATGCCAAGGATAATCATCGAGCCAACGTCTCTGTGCAATAACTTTTCCTTGTAGTCTCTGTTTTAAAAATGTTGTTTGCTTGTATCTGAAATGCAAGCCGTCTGATTGCAGTAACACGTATCTAAGTGATTGTATGATCGCCATTTGGAATGTTTATTGTAAAACAAGTGCAAAACGTTTGTCATTTGCTGCAAAGAATTCCTGCTTTTCATACTTTGTAATTACTGTACAAAGGGATTGTTATGCTTAATATTCTGCCAGACTATGTGTTGAATTTCTCATTTATTTATTCTCCAATTTTCCGTTTGCGTGGTAATTTGATTAACTATTGGCGTGGTAATGTTGATCTGAATTTTCAAATTTAATTGCATTTCTTAAGTATAGAAAATATTTTCATATTGAATTTATGAAAATTTATGGCTTTGTTTACTTGACATTAAGATTTTGAACAGAAGTCTTAGAATTTCATTTTATTTTCTCCACGTATGTAGTCATAGTAATGTTGCAGTAATGAGTTATTTGCTATAATACTTTCCTGAAATAATTAACAAAATTGAAAAAATCATGTGCTGTTATCAAGCTTATTTCATTTGTAATGCCAATAATTAAAAGTTTCTAATTATTTCCGCCATGCACAGATTACCTAAGAATGAAAGCTGGTTACCTATCTGTTTGTACGTCATGCGCTTAATCCACATAGCGACGCCTAATCCAAGTAGCAATTAGCAGATCTGTTTGTATTATAGTGTACATTGTTGATACAAACAAGATGTCATGGCAGTCTGGTTAATAGAGTTTTATGAATGTTATTGACGTATATTCCTTATATATATTTCTCGTTTGTTTGATGTGTTTAGCAATGTTTTTCCAGTCAATATAATCATACTAGTTAGTAGACCAACCAGTTTTCCTGGAATTAATTATCATTCAACTTTAAGTGCTGACTTGCTACCCCCTAATTGACCATCCCTTAGGAAAATAAAGCCTGTGTCAGTATTTCTCCGAAAGTGTTGAAATTGGAATGACAAATATTAACAGGAATATTATCAGCAGTCATGATGTCAGCATGCTGTGGTTGTAAATATTAAAAAAAAAACGTTAAATCAGCTTCAATTCCTAGAATCAATTTAATTTGCATTGGCAATCCTGATTTTTGTGGAATTTTTATGTTACTTTGTCAGGAATTTCATATAGGGTTTATATTTATATCATGATGTTTTATTTGATTTTTCAGTTTAAAAGAATGCTGAACCGAGAACTTAGTCATTTTGCAGAATCTAGTAAATCTGGCAATCAGATAGCAGAGTATATATGTAGTACTTATTTAGGTAAGTCTTTTATATTTTATAAAATGTTTAATGGAGGTAGCTCACGATTTTCACATTTATTGTCCAGAAATTAGAATTCTAGAAATCAGAACCTTATCATTTTGTCATATCAGCTATTTACAAAGGTGCTACATGTTAAGTGGCAGTAGTAGCTTGAAATAAGGAGATGAACGACAACAATCATAATATTGGAATTTGTTTCCTAAAGCTAAAGGATAATAACAGGGAAGGCAGCACTCAACAAAAAACAGCAAAGCGCTAGAGGCTCGATCATAAAGGAACAAAAAAAAATCACAGATAACAAGTGCAAGCCACAATGACTGTGAGTGTGAGCAAGCACAAAGATAAGAAAACATGAAACCTAACAGCTATACAAATTTAAAAAAAGTTCTTTGATCATGTTTCTATTTTAAATCAATAAAAGTGCATGCAATTGTTACAAAAAGATAATAAAAAACTGACAGGAATGGCAGAACTCCACATAAACAGCTGTGCATTAAAGCCAAAACAGTACAAAAAGGAGAACAATAAAAAATTACTGAGTGTTATGTATGCCCAGACTGCCCTGTGAAGTTCAATAATTGTCTAGATACCTGCTGATACATTTGTTATTTGTATATATTACATTACTCATGTATATTGTAAGTCTATCTATTGCTCAGAAGTCTGTTTGTAGTTTTGTCTATCTGTTACTCAGAAAGGAAGGTTTTTCATCACTAGGTCAGTAATTCATTGCTATTCATGAGTGTAACCGTATATTCCTTGCGGGCAAGTATAACAAGCTGGTCATTGTTTGATTTACCAATACGTCTTCATTACCTCTAACCACATCATATAAGTCATTGCCATTAGATGATGATACATTATGATTAATATAATGGTAATAATGAGCATATATGTACTTTTATAATTACATTATACTTTGTGTGTTGTAACAGCTGCGAAACCTAGCATCAGGGTCTTCTTAGCTTACACTTAGCTTGACTCAAGTCTCAAATCCAGATCAATTTTGCAAAAGTATAATTGATAAATTAGACAGGAAAGGCAGCATGCACTGAACAAAAAATACTCCTTTGAAGCCAAATCTGATTGGCCAATAAAGCCGAGATAAAACTGAAAGGCCATGCAATGCATTTATCTCAGTCAAACTCAGAAGAAAACAACAGAAAAGACATACAGTTGGAATTTGCTTGATTGTTTCTTTAAATCTGAACAAATTAAGATTTGTCTGTTGAAGTTTTATTACCTACTTGTACATCAAAGCTTATTTATATCAAACGTCATAAGTTCATAACAAATAGGGAGCAAAAAGAATATTTTAAGTCTCAGTGGTAAAAGTACATGCCTGCAAAGGTAAAAGTGCATGCCTGCAAAGGTAAAAGTGCATTCCTGCAAAGGCAAAAGTGCATTCCTGCAAAGGTAAAAGTGCATTCCTGCAAAGGTAAAAGTGCATTCCTGTAAAGGTAAAAGTGCATTCCTGCTAGTACAGGATCCTGTGCCAAATAATGGAGAGAAGGAAATTAGCATTCAATAGAACATTACAGTATGTAATGTATTTTCGTGATAAACATCAAGTTGTCTTGATACTTGATAAATATTGTTGCATTGTTTTATCAGGATTCTTGAAATTCGATAAATGTTGTCACAACATTTTCTCCTTACAAGTATCCAGTTTCACATCTTCCAGGGATTGTTCCTCGCCCATCTTTCTTCAACCGTAAAACTATACTAATAGCATATTTGTGTGTATATTAAATCCAATGTTCATGAGTCACGTCAATGTCAAATCTGCGAATAAGCATGTCCGCAGTCATAGAGCCTGTAAAACTGTAAAAAGATCCTCTGGCAATCTTAAGTACTAATGACCTTGAGATGTTTTTCGTTCACCCGTACTATAATACTGTAATAGGCACAATAATGGTGAAATTCTTTAGTTGTTTAGCTGCAACCTATCACATTTAAATTGCAATGGTAATATACAAGTTTTATTGCTTCAGAACATGAAGTCAATCATGTTTACCTGGTTTGAACGTGGGTTTAATGATGGCCAACAGCTGTTGTCTTGGATATAAGGATATCGAGGATTCGGTACATCTTCAGTAAAAGCTAACATAGGTTATCATCAATAATCATATTGCTGATGTAATCAATGCCATCATTATGCTTCCAAATTCAGAGCCGTAGAAAAAATGTTATCATTTTAATTATTTATATTTCTATCAGTTCCAGTGCATTTCTATTTGCACCACTGTTATATCAACATTTTGATGGTTTGGTCGCAAACTATTGCATTTTCGGTTTCCAAATCAATGAGTTGCGGTAGTTTTCTGCCAAACCATTGATTTGATTTTCTGATTATTATCTAAGAACTTCAATTGAACCCAAACATGCAGATTACAGAGAAGAGTGGATTTCTTGCTACTTGCCACGCTTGCACATTGACATACGTGCATATTCTACCGTCTGTTAAGAGAACTTGGTGTCGTAATACCTCAGGAAGATGATTTACTTCTTGAATCACATAACAAAGTGATTCAATAGGTGGTTTTGTAATACAAGTATCATCAATGAGGTGTAGAGGAGGAAATATTCATTTTCATTAATAAAATATGATAAAGGTGTATATAGTATGGAAACTGGGAACTAGAACTCCATGAATATTTGTTGTTTAACACTGGTAACATTGAACTAGAACTCCATGAATATTCAATGTTTATCGGTAGTCCTATCAGGTTTGTTATTCTAACATGTCAAAACATTGTTATGGTACATTAATAAAACACATTAAGAATAATGGCTGTATGTCCAAGGTTGTCTTCAGTCTCAACAAGCTTCTTATCATCAATGTCAGTGTTTCCCATGTACCACTAAACCAGTTTACTGACAATAATGAATGCAGAGGCTCTGAAACTGTATTTGAGGGTTTGTGACTTCATTGCCTATGTCTTTATAAATTTAGGCATGTTTTGCACTACAGGTATTGTCAATATCATTAATGCAGCCATGTACTAATGGTTTGCAATAAGGTCTTTGTCAAAGACGTGCTCAAGGTTTGCCATAAGGTCTTTGTCAAAGACGTGCTCAAGGTTTGCCATAAGGTCTTTGTCAAAGACGTGCTCAAGGTTTGCCATAAGGTCTTTGTCAATGATGTACTAATGGTTTGCAATAAGGTCTTTGTCAATGATGAACTCATGGTTTGCAATAATGTCTTTGTCATTGGTTAAATAGTGGTTTGCAATATGGTCTTTGTGGTGTAGTAGTGGCTTGCCAAAAGGTCTTGATCATTGGTTTAATTGTGGCTTACCATATGGTATTGGTCATTGGTTTAATTGTGGCTTGTCAAAAGGTCTTGATCATTGGTTTAATTGTGGCTTGCCATATGGTATTGGTCATTGGTTTAATTGTGGCTTGTCAAAATGTCTTTGTCATTGGTTTAATTGTGTCTTGTCAAAAGGTATTGGTCATTGGTTTAATTGTGGCTTACCATATGGTCTTGGTCATTGGTTTAATTGTGGCTTGCCATATGGTCTTGGTCATTGGTTTAATTGTGGCTTGCCATATGGTCTTGGTCATTAGTTTAATTGTGGCTTGCCATATGGTATTGGTCATTGGTTTAATTGTGGCTTGCCAAAAGGTCTTGGTCATTGGTTTAATTGTGGCTTGCCATATGGTCTTGGTCATTGGTTTAATTGTGGCTTGCCAAAAGGTCTTGGTCATTGGTTTAATTGTGGCTTGCCATATGGTCTTGGTCATTGGTTTAATTGTGGCTTGCCAAAAGGTCTTGGTCATTGGTTTAATTGTGGCTTGCCATATGGTCTTGGTCATTGGTTTAATTGTGGCTTGCCAAAAGGTCTTGGTCATTGGTTTAATTGTGGCTTGCCATATGGTCTTGGTCATTGGTTTAATTGTGGCTTGCCATATGGTCTTGGTCATTGGTTTAATTGTGGCTTACCATATGGTCTTGGTCATTGATGTAGTCCTGATTTGCAATATTTAGGTAAACACATTCATATGAAAACCTATTTTTACAACTACCCGGTGGGTAGCCATTGTAATAGCTCTTTTTGCTGCAACACATGACACATTGTATTGCCAAAATCTGGGACTAGAACCTGCCAAATGCATTGTGTAGTTGTTGTTCCAAGGGTGACTTGATTGAAACATGTAGTGATTGCTTGTTAAACTTGAACATTCTAGTAAACCATGAACATTCTTGGAGGATTGCCTTACCATCTTGTAACTTTGTTGTCTGAGAGCTTAATAAGCTTTGGACTTGACATGCACTGTTCTATAATCAATAACCATCAAGCTGTAATAATTAATGTCTCTTTTATAACTTTCATCATTTTTTAAATCTATAAATGCCTTTAAATTCCTAATGTAGTAAACTTGGAACTCAGAATAGTAGGATGAAGAAATTATTTGCCACTTCAAAAGATCTGTCCTGCATTCAAGAAGAATCATGTGATGGAACGCTTGTAAAGTTTTCGCAATTGGTACGAAACATTAAGAAAATGTTATAAACGTTACATCATGTGATTCTACCTTGAATGCAGGGCAGACATATCAAATGAGCACCTGTGACCAGCCAAGTTTGATTATGACAGCCAAACTAGGTCTTTCCTTCTTAGGACATGGACATCAATTACAAAAAAAAAAAGAAAAGAATTTGCCTTGTCTGTTCTCTAATTCAAAAAGCTTCCTACTGATAGTTTTTCAAACTTGTTGACAATGTTTATGGACATGATATCTCGGCCAAGTTCGATTATTTGCCAAATTACCTAATTTTCAAAAACTCTTGACAGGCGTATCTTGTGACAGTTTGGCACCACTGTTTTCGTTATAATTGTGAAAATATGCATCTGTTAATAACAAGGATTTGCAAGAAGTCTGATGTTATGACTATGTATGTGTTGATATTCAACATGTGGTTGTTATGGTTGCATGGGCGCTGTCCTTCTATCAGTCAGTATTGGATGTATCGCCATTCTGTGGTGTTGACAGAAACTGCCATGTTTTTGTCGAGACATTTGATGTACTACTGTGTTTCTTCATATTGTCTAGCATTCTGGCTCCCGATTGTTCACTACGTCAGTTTGTAAGACAACTAATTATCATTCTGTAGTCACATTCCTGAGAATATTTGACTTGAGAAAATAATGTTTGCTTCATGGTAATGTAATAATTCTTGGCACAGATTCTTTGTATTTCATTCCACAACTCTATAGGAGTTCCATACAGTTTGGCATTCATTTTGACACTCTGAGTATGCTGTAAATGATAATTATTATTGCAAGATTTAATATTATATGCATATAACATACATACAGCTTGACTGATGATTTTCTAGCCATATTTCAAATAGCTGCGAAAATTATTATAATGTCTTGAAAATATTTGAAATATGTCTTCTAGTTAATATAATAAGTATGTTTCTTGTTAGTTTCTTATTTATTTCTTGGCTTGCATCTCTATGTTCAAATTTTGTTTCTCTGGGCACAGATTGTCACATTTTGTTTCTTATTGAATTCTTGGCTTGTACCTCAGTAATGTTTAAACTTTGTTTCGGATTAAGCAAGGAATTTCACATTTGAAACATTAAATCTCAAGATGAATCACAGATGGACACAGGAAAGGACGTAATAAGCAACATGCAACCATTGAACACTACATCAACATAATGAATCAGACTCGGCAGATATTTGAGGTTCAATTGGTTGGTTGTTTTCTTCTGTGGTGATGGCTAACATGGTCTTGTCCTCCATATGTTCAGAAGATGCATGTCGAAGTTTTGGGTTATAAGTTAGTGATATTTTCTGGACATATAAGGTCATCATTAAGTGGTGGGTTTGGGTTATAATTTGGTGATATTTTCTGGACATATAAGGTCATCATTAGTAGTGGGTTTGAGTTATAATTTGGTGATATTTCCTGGAAATATAAGGTCATCATCTAGTAGTGGGTTTGAGTTATAAGTTAGTGATATTTCCTGGAAATATAAGGTCATCATCAGTAGTGGGTTTGAGTTATAATTTGGTGATATTTCCTGGACATATAAGGTCATCATTAAGTGGTGGGTTTGAGTTATTATTTAGTGATATTTCCTGTTCTCTCAAATAGTCTGTTTGAGTCAGCTTTTATTTTTCTATTCTATAAACTGTCCTTAAACTTCAGGTATCTCCAATCAGGTAGAATGTTCTTTTAATGTGGTAATAATAATACGTATGGAAAACCCTGAGTCTTTTTCAAGAGATGTCATATTATATGATATGTAGCATCAGGTTGGTGCTAAACCATTCAATGCCACGTGTGTAGGACTCACTGTGTTCTTTCTAGTCTTTCTGAAACCTACCATAATGTTTACATTATACAAGACCAAAGATCTATCCACGATTATTCATCCATGTGATGTATCCATTTGTAATACCGAGAATTGTGGGGGAGATCGAGTCTGAACTTTTCATCTCCTTTTTTGGTAGATTAAAATATTAAACAGAATTTTCTGCTCAATGAGTTTTTTTATTGATGTTGAATATCCATTTCCATGGATACCGCAATATCTGAGATTTTAAAAAGTTGTCATATTAGAAATGCGGGGGAGTTCGTGTATAATTAAATGGCATTATTCTCTAGGCAGTCCTAATTAAGGACAACATGTTCTCATTGTAGGTTTTAATGAACCTTATATAAAAATCAGGAGGGGCAACAAGTATTTCTTTTAAGATGCAAATTATAAAGTCACTTGTTTTAAGTTAAAGGAATGGTATATTGATTAAAATTAATGTCAAAGTTTGAGATATTTTTTATGACTATGAGTGGTAAGAAAACGTAAATTTCATTTTCAAAATTCTCTAAAATTTATTTAACCTCCAAATATGGTACTGGTACTTCTTTCTAAATGCTCACAGTCCCTAAAAATTCCATATTCTGTTGCCATACTGACCTTAATGTGACCTTATCGTATAAACTTGTTTTTTTGTTGTGATCAGATTTTATCCTTGGCCTAATTATTCCACCAAGGACGAGAGAGATAGCAGTTTGGAGGAAAGACGCAGAGACGCAGGCTTCTATTGACTGTTTATCTTACCAATATTGAGTAAATTATTCCTGGCTCAATAATCGTATGTGTTTTATGTGGTCCACCCAATTATTGATAATAGGCCTCTGGGGTATACACAGTAGATAGAGCACAGCTGATGTGAGTTAAATGATGCTGAATTACTGAACTGTGGTGAATAACCTTGTAAATAATTGATCAAACAAGTGCTTTGATTCGCTAGGGTCGAATGAAGTTCAATAGTTTTTTTTTGCTGGGGAAGCTTTTTTAAAAAATTAACTTATTTGGAGTCTTCTTTACTAAGTCTTCTTTACTATGAATCTGCCCATGTATATAATTATACCATAGCCACTGTTATCGACAACTTGCATAGTCCCTAGATGTCTAATCCCAACTCCCAAATTCTGTGAAAATATTTCATGGCTTTACACAACATTGTGTCCGTAAAGCAGTGGGGCTCTTGCTATGTCTGGTGCGCCGGTATGAAAATAGAGCGAAAAAAAAAGTTATTGAATTATAATAAATGATACAGATGATGGTTTGAAGCTTAAGTTTTAACTTTTTACAATGAGTTTCTTCCAAGAAAGTTACAACATCTGGAAATTTTCGGGTTGATCATGAAATTCTTGGTATTTCATTGATAGTGTTGATATCAAGTCGTGATGAACGTCATATTTGTGGAAGGTTCATATTTCACTAACATATATATACTTCCTGTATGTCATATAATGACGTATACCCTGGTTAACTATCTTGTCAAGTTTACCAGGTAAAGTCCGTTCAAAGTCAATTGATAACTGATGTAAACATTAGATCATCCATTTGGTATAACTCTAACGCGGTATTGGGACCTGTACCCCCTGAAGTAAACAGATAAATCAGGTAAAACAACATACGGATATTGGAAAAGGGATTATCTTTTCAATGTGTACCGTAATTTTAATTTTCTTGGTGAATAAAAGTGAGCAGGTAAAATAAGGTTCAGTTTAAAATAGCCAAGCTATATATACGAGTCAGCTAGTACATTTATTTCAAATAACTACCATACAAGTTATCTAGATCACATATTTCAAATACGTATACCCACTATCTACAAATTTGTTACACTTTCATCAAAGTATGTCAGATTATGATAAAATTAAGTCCGGAAATGAAAACATAGAAATATTTGAACTAAACCAAAATAGCTGGGTCAAACACATGTCCAGGACAAAAATATTTAGAACTCGTACCCCCCCCACCCGTTAATTGGTAGTAAAAGTTTGTCCCTCTAGCACTATATCATGTTGTTTTCCATGTGGCGTAATAGTTTGTCCTAGTCTTAAGTCATTGATATGTTTTGTCATTTATCAGGGTTATAAATTGTACATCTCCGCAATATACTACTACCCCATTTGTCTTAGGTGACATATAAGAGTTCATTTCATAGAAACCGGTTAGTATAATATGTTACGACATCACCCATGAATGAGCTAGATTATGAATTTGATATCATGAAATAGGTTGATACTTCCTCATGCGACACATATCATCGTCACAGTTGTATATTTTCACGTTTTCTGCCTCCTGATACAAAGTGATCATACCCGGGATAGATGTTTGCTAAACCGGGTTCAAGTTTGCTCCCCAGATACCATAGGATAGATGTTTGCTGAACCGGGTTCAAGTTTGCTCCCCAGATACCCCAGGATAGATGTTTGCTGAACTGGGTTCAAGTTTGCTCCCCAGATACCCCAGGATAGATGTTTGCTGAACCGGGTTCAAGTTTGCTCCCCAGATACCCCAGGATAGATGTTTGCTGAACTGGGTTCAAGTTTGCTCCCCAGATACCCCAGGATAGATGTTTGCTGAACCGGGTTCAAGTTTGCTCCCCAGATACCCCAGGATAGATGTTTGCTTAACCGGGTTCAAGTTTGCTCCCCAGTTAATGGACACTCCAACACAGTTAGCTAAGTTATCCTATTATAGGTCAGGCATACTCTTCTGCACTTTATAACTTATTATAGTCAGTCAATTTATTATAATTTCTTGCCAGGCACCAGTGCAATGCCAATGTACTTGTCAGTGAAACCCAACAAATTCTCAAATAGCCAGGAACCAGTGAACCATGTGAATGCCTGAGTAACCGACAAATTCATAAATAACTAGGAACCAGTTCTGATCACAAGTCATGTGAGCTAGGCCAAGCATTGACGTCAATGAAATTCTCCCGAGGAATCGAACGTTCTTTGAAATTCATACTACAATCCTCTTGTGACTATTTTGTATCAACTAAGTTCATTAATGCAGGGTGAGTGAGAGTGCTTCAACATCGGCTTACATGACAAATATAGAGAAACAATTAGAGGTTAACATGACAAATATACTGGAAAACTGGTGATTGATCCTCTTCATAAATATTGTATTTATTCAGTTGCCCGAATTTAAGTTAGACAGGTTAGCATGTATCAATTATGTTTACCTCAGTTTCGTGCTTTAAAACATGCATGTACAAACAAACAAATAAATAAGCTCCACCCTGGTTCTATTTTGCTGTGCACTCTTTCTGCTCTCAATCTTAATATACTGCTTTGCCATGTAGCTGTGACTGCACTTTTAACTACATATTTTTTTATAGTGAATTACCAAAGGTTACAGCTCAGTGATAAGATTCTATTCTATTGATAGGTTAGGTTGAATGGTATTATAATAATGCTCCCAGAACATTGGAATGTTTACAAACATGAACCTGCTTTGTCAACTGTTGTAAAATTTGTCAGTTTCATATTAAAAACTTTCAACAATAAATCATGCACATCTGATTGAGATTAGACCTATTTGGATGATACAAAAATTTCCCACCTTTTCAATAGCTTGTACCCACTTTATCTTTCTTGTTTTCTAATGTATGTAAATTGCGTCATTAAATTAAGGTTGGTAAGTAAGGTATGTGGAAGCTCAGGTGTACGGGGTAATATTGACGTCATGAGGCTGGTCATTCCTGTGTGATGTCTTAAACAGAGATTATAAACATTTCATTCTAATGATCATTGTAAAAAAGCCATTATACTGACATACTTTGTATTTTAATCAAATTGTACTTAATTACAATTCGTTCTGCTGTTTTCGCCAGTTTAGAAATAGTGTATAGGCGTGGTAGAGTAGAATCCAGCGTGGTGAAATTAATTGTGTCCAAATTGAAGCAAAAAGGCAACAACATTTCAACAAAATATCTAATAGCTCTCATGGGGGTATTTAAAATTTAAATTATTTATATTATACATTCAATGCAATCACTTTGTACTTGTTAATCAATTGCCTGAATCCTTTTTTTTTGCCATTTCATTAGGTCACATTTACAAATAACGGCTTTGTTGAGTCAGCCATTGTAAGTTTACATTGGTATCCAAAGTGATAGACTCACAGTGACATTAAACTAGAAATGAGCGAAAGCATCATGCACCCTTTAGAAATATGTGGTTAAGTTTTTAAAAAAACAGAGTTTTGCGTAAGACTGACATACGCCTCTAAATACTCATTTGCTACAAATTTAAATGCAATAATGTTGAATCAACTTGAATGTAAAAAATATTTTGAACGGGAGTAAAATTCTATGACAAGTTGACAAATGTGTAAAAATTAAAATATCAGCTGCAGTCATTGACACTTTATGTTGTCAATTTCATGGATTAATAAACATGATCCAGAAAATCCTTGAAAGTTTAAAATGAAATTTTAATGTTGTCAAAATATTTACTTTCTAATTTAAACAATCATGAGCCAGCTGATGATTACGAAAATCCAATCAACACTGCTTTTAATGCTATTACAAATACTAAATATGGCAATGTGCAATCACATTGTCCATTTAATCTTTCTCTGTACTGTTTTATTGACGTCACTGACACTTTCATGTAATTTTATTCTACTTGTGATTGAATATTGCATCTAGTTGGTTTTCTACTTGTACGTTTTGTTGAAATGTCCTTAAATGGAGTTTTATCAAACTCAGTAAAACTCAATAATTTACATTTTTGTAGATTAAACCTCAGAAAACAAAAATGCTTTATCTTGCTAATTAGTATTCAAACCGCCTACATCAGTTATAAATATCAGGTTGTTTTGTCTTATAATGTCTGAGATGATTTTTATGCATCTACAAATGCAGCAAATAAACTCTGTCTTGTAAATAACCGTTCCTGCTTTTTTAGAAGATTATTCAAATGACTTATAAATGTTCTATGGGATAATGTAAAGGCTTATTTGCAATAGGAAATGTATTAATTGTGCTTGGTAAAAAGGGTGAAAGGTCCATGCAGGAAAACTATTGAGGTATTGCTGTGAAAATTATACAGGTTTATTAAAAGATGCTGTAGGTAGATTTTCCTGATTAACAAAATCACCTTCAATGCAATCAAAAAGTAGCATGTACCAAAACTTCCCCCATATTTTTGGAAGTGGCAATAATAAGATTTGAGTAGGTTTTGAGCTGTGAGTAAGTTGACCAATGACAATGTTCAAAGATTTAACAATTTGATCTGATTTTAAGCTGCTTCTGTTGAGTACTATCTTACCCATCGTTAATAATCTGCACCTGGTTGACATGGCAAGAAAATGTTGACAAAATTGGCAAATGATAATGTTACGGTAGGCGTTATTATTATTAGGAACAATATGTTTGTGAGGTCAGCTGGAACATCTAATATACTAAACAAACTATTAGTGTTTGCTAAATACTTCATGATGCGTTAATTTGTGAAGACGAGATAAATAGCAACAGCTCTTCAGTGCCGATGTATTTTGGTTCGTTAGGATAGCCGAGATTGTTTACATCTACGCTAAAACATTAAGCTGTTCAATAATTCATCACTGTTGGCGGCACCTGTTGTTTGTTTCATGCTCTTCTGAAAAAAAATCCATGAACCGGTGAAACTTTTAAATGATGGGTATAAAGCATGATTCTGATGTTTTTCATTTTTCATACAGTAAATTCACTTTTACACCTGCAATTGTTATTCCACATATAAGTACACCACTATATTATATGTGTCTCTTTTAAGCAAAGCTAAAGAAAGAAAACCATTATCCAATTGTGTTGCACTTATATAAGCATGGGATATTTATATGATGAAAGACATCAACATTTTGATATTTAATGAACAATGGAAATCATGCCCCAAATTAGACTTGTTGGAATCAAAACTTCCATTAGCAAAACTTTGTAATGGGTATTATTATTTTACATCATACAGGGATATTGTAGGAACAGTTAAATGTGGGGGCCGGACAGCATTTTTGCATATAATTGCTTATACATTTTGAAATGTTATGCTAGAGCCAAAGTCTTGTAGTAGTATTGCTAACATAGAACTGTAATTATTTGTATGTTTTCTACACTTGAGCTTTTTAAACCCTGGGTTCTGTTTGTAAAATCATTTATTAAATTATTGTCCACCCATTTTAGCTGTCAGACTCAAGTGACTGAAGACTTAATGTCCTGGGTTCTGTGATAACCATTTGTCCCTTTGGTGCAACAAGGTTGTAACTTACTATATATTACTGTAAAATCATTAATTTTCGTGGGGGATAAAATTTCGTGGATTTCGTGGATCAATTCAACCACGAACTTTAATCCCAACGAACATGGATTTTGACCCTTGTTTTGTTACCTGAAATGCAAAATCCATGAATTCAAGTGCCAACGAAATTGTCTTTTTTACCAAAACCACGAAATTTTGTCCCAACGAAATTAAATGATTTTACAGTATATAGAGAGATGCAGCCTTGTTGCGCCAAAGGGACGAATTCTTGATTAGAATTCTGTCCACCCACTGTAGTTATAACATACTGAGATACTTAGTGAAACAGTAAGTTACATCACAAAAGAACAGGCTCCTTTAGTGCCAGGAATGGACCATAAAGTAGCAGTTCATGTATTAGCCTTGAATCCTATTGAGTTTGATTGAAAGAACCCATTGTTATGTTGGCAGACTTATGTCAATAAAATTGTTATTTTATTGTGGCACGAACTTTGGCATTAGCCAAGTATGTTGCTGTACTTTTCTCTCTGTGGAGAATAAATAAGTTAGGTTAATTGGAAATCCAGAGGATACAATATAGGCCTGACCTTAAGTACTATAGTTCATAAATATGATGGTTGATTAGGAGAGATTGTATCCAAGATCTTCTCTGGTACTTGTTTCTCATGCCACATTTTATGGTTCATTTGTACCGTTAGTGATCCTCCTTGCCTTGGGTCGCACTTTTCACCTCTTGCTTGCCTGAGTATGATGGTTTTACTGCTTTTTCACAGCAGTATGTTTTGGTGCATTGAACCTGTTCTCACATAAAATCATCACTTTGATTGTCATAACAATCGTTTGTGTTGTATTAATCTACAGTCTTCATACCATTATCTATGTTGTTTGAAGAAAGCAATATTTGCGATTCAGATGCAATTGAGGATGAATTTCATTTGTATTATGTTGCAAACTGCTGTGTTGTTAATTAAGCTTGTATGATAATGACTTGCCGCATTATTATTCTGTTTTCACTTCTTTTTCTACTCACTGACATGCAGGACATTGTCATCAGCTGAGGTTTTGTGGTATCATTTAATGGTAATAAAGAACATTTTGTATTTGTATTCCAGGTTGTTGTTTTCTGTGTTTTAGTGGTTTTGTATGTTTCATGTTTTCTATTGAACATTCCGTTGATGTCATGAGTGTTGTTTCACTTATTGTTTTGGAACACTGGCTTCATGTTTGCAAATTATCTCTAATTATTTCACCATTTTACGTACTTAGAATCAATGCTGGCCTTTGGATTATGTACTTTCCATTTTTTGCTTGTTTGTCGACAGTCACAGACCTCATGCATACATAATTATAATAAAAGTTTGGCAACCTCATTGTTATAGTACATATAAAGGTCACCATGTTCTGGAGGAAGCACAATAGAAAGTTTGGCCCACTACTTTGAATCCAAGATGTGGTGACAGATGCAAGCAACTGTCGGGCGACAATACACCACCTCACCTCCATAGCTCAGTGGTTAGCATACTTGCTTCCTAATATGGCGACCTAGGTTCAAATCCAGGTGGAGGCATTCATTCATATACATCTGCCATAATTCAGCAGAAACTGACTGGAAAATAAAGGCTATGCTCAGCATGTATGTGTTTTTACCACATCCAAACTCATTTAGATATATGCTGCCATAGAATATGGCATGCCAGATATATGCCGCAATAGAATATGGCATGCAGAAGAAAAAGCCACTATGTTGAAAATTGCGAACAACTTCTTGGTGTTCTTAAGTTGTTTTCTCCATTCTACTAAGCAATCAGGTCAGAATGTTCATGTGATTAGGTAAAAAAAAAAAATATTCATGTGATTAGGTGAAACTTGTTTTTGTGATTAAGTTATAAGGTTCAACATCTTCACACATGATGTCTGTAGTATGACAATCTCTCAGATTATGTACCATTCCCATGGCTTCCTTAGTTCAATGTTTCCTGCAAGTTAAGTCTGTGTGAAGTCAGTGTGACCTTCTATCAGATTAGCTCAATGAATGAAACCAAAAGCCTAAGAATCCGTTATTATAAAACCATATATTTAATTAAACTTCATACATACGTAGTTATGAGGTAGCAACTACGTATGTGCTCTTGAGTTGAACAACCTAGCGGTCCTTAATAATATTAATTCTGGGTTGGAAACCTCACGACATGCTAGACAGTGTTTGGGACAGTCGTAATTCAAATCATATTAAAATTGACAACTAATTACTGGTGTTGTTGTTGTTATTTGACAAAACCTGTGCAAGCTACGTCATTGCACTTCTTTTGCCATGAGCTATTCTTTGTTTATTCATGTAATTTTTAATGAGTCTAACTTCAGATTTATTAGAAATTCACGTTCTGATTTTGAAAAAATCTCACTTTGAAATGAATTTTCTACTTGAGATGCTTTGGGCTATGGGGGCCAGACAATGAATGGGTAGACTGTTGTTGACTATTTCTCGGAAATTTTCACTGTATGTCTCCAACATTAGGTTCTTGAAACAACAAATTCAATCACATTCTTGGAAAATGTTCAAACAATTTGTTTTTAAGATCGTACATTATGATACCTCAAAGCTATCAGTGATACTATAATGTAGGTTAATAATAATGTTCTGGTAGATACGTGCTGTCACTTTGCTTAAAGGATTCCAAATTTCTCTGAATAAATTTTGGCTTGGCTTGTTTGATATTTTCTTAAAATTGTAAAGTTTCCCTGCATGCACACCATTTCCTAGAATCTGCTTTCTTCAAGAACGTCATTCAATATTCTAATGAAACTGTTAAACAATGGGACATATTCTTATAACAACACATCCTCTTTGTTCCCACTGTTGAAATTTCCACTTTGTAGATAATGTGAAAAAAATCCAGGTGTTTTGGCATATAATCAAGCAAGTCAGAAAAAATGAATGAAAAGTGATGAAAATCTGAAGCATTTGAGCTTTACTGTTGCCTAGAAAATTGGCTAGCCATCAACTATGTGTCAAAATATTGGAGCCTGTTGGTATAAAACATCAAAATTTTAGCAATTTCCTGTTGACCTCAATTCTTGAAAAATAATGAAAGAGATTTTACAGGTAACCAATTTGTTCTTGTATGATGTTGAAGTAGCTAACATTTATACCCTTCAAATATATAAATAGATAAGTAGAACGTTATATATGAGGCACAGGAGTGTTAGAAGCATCTTAAAGCACTGCCCTAGCTACTGACGAACACTAAAAAAGTTTCTGCTGTACAAGCTAGACCAATATTTAATGGAGATGAACTGATAAAAGTTTAATATTCCTGCTTCAGAAGTGGGTCTTGTGTCTTCAATTCTGCACCAGTGGTATCCAATGTTTCTGAGTGAACTGACTTCGAGCAACAGGGGATATCTATATTTATTTGATGGAGTTTCGGCATCAGTGGCGTCCATATGTCCACTAGATATGTCCTATATTGTTGCATCCATGGTACTCACATGCCCACTGGATGTCTTCCCTAGTCTTTGCATCCTTCAACAAGGGTGAGGCATAATATGCCTTTTGAGGAGCATAGTCTTCCTCTCCACTTCTGCCAATCTTGTCAGTCGGTGTATTCCATCATGAAATCTGCTAGATCATCATCACTAGGTGATTGGTCTTCGTTTTGGTCTTCCTTGACCTTGTTGTGACACATGTTAAAGCTTCTGATCTTCAAATAATATAAAACCCAGTGTGCATGTCCGATTTCCTCATATCTTTTTTCCATGTGCATGCTATAAAGGTGTATTAGTCCATGTCCCAGGTCTTGAAAATTGAAGATCCATTACCAAAGAGGTGAACAGATCCAACAATGATTTTCGGTTAACTTGATATCTAAGCTGTCCGAAATCAGTTGATGGACTTGCGGGACATTTTGCCAAATGACTTTTTGGCGGCCATCTTTAAAGATGGCCGCCGTTATTTTAAGCTAGCAAAGGGTTTAGTAAAACTTCGATTATTCCTCACTCACATGGGCTATCGGCTTGTAATATGTCTTAAAATGTTTGCAATTGAATCCCGCATGTGATAATATATAAATATAAATATTATGATATGATTATTAATTAATAATTATTGATTTTTTAAGGAAATTATGATATTTTTCGATTTTTGTCGTTAATTTTTCTCTTTCAAATCGGATCTGAGTGTGTTTTTGACCATTTGTTGATTGGTATATGTAGAGGTTGGTTCTATGCGTCCAAAATAATCATTACATTGACATATTTTTATTTGTAAATCCTTCAATAGCCAGGAATATTGGATAACTGAAAGTTGATTAATAGTCAAGTCTATAAATGGGATATTTAGGTTATAACTGGCTTGGATTGTATAGTAAATATGTTTTGGTTTTCGGTTAGGAAATTTGTTGTAATTGAAGAATATGAATAATGCCCAGCTGGCATCATTGAGCATTTTGTGAAAATCAAGATGGCGTCCAAGATGGCCGCCAAAATTCAGAAAAAACAATCAGAGGTGCCAGAAATTAGGATCAAATCGCTTTTTTGCAGATTGGTTGTAGTTTAGATGTTTAAAACATATTTTTTTATTTATATTTAATATTATCGATTGAGTTAGTGAATGTAAAAAGGCATCCGTGATGGCTGGAATCAACATGGTGGCTAAAAATGACAAGCTGTTTGGAAAATAATTTGTTTTTTATCACAATTTAAGTTGAAGTGGTGTAAAATAAATTGTTGAACTGTAATATGTAATAAATGCTCCAAGAAATCTTTGAGTTTTAAGCATTGAAAACATTAGCTGACTCAAAATGGCGGACAAAATGGCATCCAAAATCAATTAAATATTGTGTTAGTGGTCCAAGGAAATTACAAATTGATACTTTTGTGATCGATAGCAGTGTAAGTTTTGCAAACATAATTACAACTTAAATACACTCTAAAAAAACATTATATCTATTTGGTGATCGACTTATCCCGTTTAAAATGGTATCAATGTAGGCTGAAATCATAATTGACTTGTGACAAAATGGCCGCCGCATACAGGTATTTCAAACTGAAAAATTACATTAAAACATGAATCGTAATGTAATGTGTTAATGTGAATACTGCTATAGGTTAAAAATATAGATCTACTGTAACATTAGAACACTTCATGTGCAGTATATTTGATGTGACTTCTAAGATGGTTGCCAACCATGTATGTTCAAATGGGAGTTGTATTCAATATTTATCTTATCTAATTGGAGAATAAGGATAGCCACATAGTCACATCGCCAGTAACTGACCAAGTGTTCACTATAGTGGTGTTATCTGGTTGGCTGCCATTATCCTTAAGTCAAGTACGATCAATATTGTGTACCACCGGTACTGATTGTCCAATGTATGTTGGGTTGGTAACGTGGTACGGTATATGTATTCTTCATACATAGTTATACGTGTTTTATTTACACATTGCCGTCAAAGAATAGTTGTAGCTAATCTGCACATACATCAAACTCGACGCATACACCGAATTTACAGCAGCACCATCAATATGCCACGGAAGCAATCCGCTCACCATTACACTAATCTACCGTTCACCCAGCAGTGACCCACCACCATCAGCAACCTAGCTTTAATGGAGTCAACCACCTCCGTCCTGCCTACCCAACATCGACAAAATGGCTAACAGGCGACATCAACTTACCACATATCGACTTGGAAACTGGCATGATTACAGACAACACCTACCATCGCCATACGTGCCCAATATTTATAGACACGGTCACAGAAACAAGCTCAGAACAATTTGTCAACTTCACGATAGAGGTAAAAAACAAACGTATCCTCTTTATAACCAGAACAGCACTATCTTGGGTTAGCGACCATAGCGCTGTATTCATAGTGGCGAGGGCCACAGTGGCAAGATAGAATACCCGGGCAAGAACGACACTGTTGTGGAAGAAGGCTGATATTGCCATCATAAGCATGGTCCAGGGCGTCAGCATTGCCCTTGCCTAGCACTTCTCTCATACCACTGATATTGACACATTATGAATGTTATTTCAGAGACTATGCTAACGTACCATATAAAGTTATAAACCCATATACCATCCCAGGTATTTCCAACCATTGTTAGTAGTAATCAGAAAAGTCAAACGTCTATGATGAAGAAGTGGGCATTTCGCACAACTTCAGTATAGACAAACTGGAAATAAACAGCCAAGCTCTCGACAAGGTCCAGAAGTAAGCGTTGCGCATATATGACTGGTGCCTCGAAGTCTACGCCGATTGAATTGATGGAAAAGTTCACTGGTATCAAGCCATTATACAAACGAAGGCAAGCCAAAGTCATGCTTCAAGCTCAATACCGCACCACCAAATGACAAGATTAGCTGGATATACCAAAAATCGGATCAAGCGAAGCAGCTTTGTACACGAAAGCAAGAAGTTAGACAAATCTGCAGTAACTGTGAGACTCCAAGTTCTTTAACTCGAGCCATGCAAGCAAGAAGACGAATGGGTTCGAAGGAGCCATGATAAGCCAAGAATACCCTCCTGAGATATGGACCCATGTCTATACTGATGGCTCAGCCACCAAAGTTATCAAAGATGGTCGTGCTGGAATCTTCATCCAATATACACCAGACAACAAAGACAGACATCGCAGAGCCACAGGGAAGCACTGCAGTAACTACAGAGCGTAGACCGAAGCTCACAACAAAACACCAGAACTAGCTAAAATACTACATAACCTTAGTACTCACTGCAAACTATCCATACAGTGGATTCCTGCCCACTGTGGAATGCCTGGAAATGAAACAGCAGATAAATTGGCAAAACTAGGAGCACATTCAGCACAACCACCAGTACATGTGAGATATAAAGAGAAACTTACCATTATCAAGAGCTTCACAAGACCAAGACAAGATGCTGATCCCTACCATCGTCTCAACAGGTCAGACCAAGGGATTATGGTATGACGACTACGCTCAATGCACAACAGGATGAACCATCACATGTACCGGAAGTACAAATAGGTGCCGCCTCTGATCTGTCCATGCGGGATAGAAAAATAAACTGTCGAGCATGTCCCCAAAAGATACAGAAGACACAACCAGGATCGAACTGCAACGTGGCCCACAGACACAACTCTTCAAGAGAAGCTCTATGGAGACGCTTGTGATCTGCGGAATACGAGAAAATTCATCGCAGACACTGGGATGATAGTGTAGGACGAACGACTGAGGTGAGGTGAGGACAAACTGGATGTGAGAAAGAATATAACTGGTCACGGTCCGTATGAAGCAACGATTCCAAACAACATCCACACAAGTTTTTGGAATACTATACTCCCATCAGACTAAAGCGTCACACCCATCATCAAAACGGGAGACCAATTTATAGCGACCTAGCAACTACTGGTCCATCTCAATCAAGTCTGTGTGAAGTGAACTTGTCGAGCACACACCGTTACTTCAAAGCCAGATCATGGCCCTTCTTGACAAGTTTTAGATACTAGTTGACTAACCACATGGTTCAGAACGATATTCACTGAGAGCCAGCTGCACTTCATAACCAACTACAACTGTAACCTAGATGGTGGAGATCAGATTGGCCCGTCATTCGGGACTTCAACAAAGTCTTCGGTCTAAGGAGAGGCAAGCCAGCAAACTGAATTATTGCAATATCAGAGGACCCTGCGGGGCAGGAATAGTACTAGCATAATTCTTGCAATCAGAACCCAACATGTACTGGTCGGAGAACAGTCCACCAACACAGCACCAGCCACACCAGGCGTACCTTAGGGATCAGCCATTGGACCACTTTTTTATGTTATATATCTATCACCTTCTAATTTATGCAATATCTACTCGTCAGCAAGCAAACCTCTTGAACAGGGTAATTACTAAAGAAAATGCTTAAGCCTAACAAGATGACATGGACATACTACAGCAATGAATGGGAGGGTCCATGGTTGATGTCATTTAATCCTTACAAGTATATGGTCACCCGCGTCACTAGGAAGTTTTTCATCCACAACAGCATGACACGTGACAAGCTGTGGCAGAGATAAATACATCGGGGTGTACATAGATGAGGTATACATGAATACCAATGTTGCTACCATTGTGAGGAAAGCCTACAACAGCATCAAACTTAACAAACTATCGAAACAGATTAGGGTACGATGTTACCAGACACATGTCAAATCAATCCTTGAATACGCAAATTCGGAAAAGGATCAACCAGCTAAAATATTTGTCATCTAGAGGCAGTTCAGCATATTGGACGCAATTCGTCAAACGGTAGTTTAGCACAATAAGCCACATCAGACAGATCATTGGTGACTTTGGTTGGAAACTCTAGATCCAGATCCATGAGCATTGTCGACAGCGATTATGCCTTCTCGAGGGGTCTTATTTATAGTGGATAATCATGATTATTTGTTCTTAACAAAAATAACTCGCCGCTCACACGATCTTGTAATTAAATATCAATGGTACGATAATGCGCAAGAGGACGACCATACATACTATACAGAAAGAAGAATAATCTACAATTTATCCCCCACTTATGAAATGTTAAGTGGCCATCTTTGCTGCAATTTTGAAGTTAAACCATAATGCATGTCTGATAAATATAATATTCAATACAAATAAAAACTATTTGAACACACTATACTTTTTTAATGAAATATGCCTATTCAGCAATTATGATGGCCATTACAGCCGGCAGTTGATTTCTTAGCATGCTATCTTAAAAAAATGTAAACAATTAATAATGCTATGATTGAATAGATACTATGTTTAACATCTACACAACTGCCAATGAGCAACAATAGTAATTTATGTAACTAATCTCTTGCACCACCGACATATTGTCTGATTTTGGCGGCCATTATGGACGCCATTTTGAATAAGGCAACTGGTCAATTGAGTCGAATCGAACTTTTATTTGAATGTTAGTTAACTATTTTAATTCCGATATCAACAAAAATCATTAAAATAAATGTTTTAATGAATATATCAATATGTCAATTATTGCGGCCGTTGTAACCGCCATTTTGATTTTCAGCCGACATGGATGCCATCCCGCAATATTTTAATTGACGAATAACGATAGATAAAATATATATACATGTGTTAAAAACATTTTAACTACAACCAATCGGCAAAAAAGAAATTTGTAACTAATTTCTGGCATCTCTGATTGTTTTTCTGATTTTGGCGGCCATTTTGGACGCCATCTTGATTTTCACAAAATATTCCATGATGACAGCTGGTCATCATTCATATTCTTCAATTGCGACATATTCCCTTACAGAAAACCAAAAAATATTTACAATACAATCCAATGTTGGGTCTAACCTAAATATCCCATTTATAGGCAGAACTATCATTAAACTTTTACGTATACAATATTCCAGGCTCATGAAGAATTTTTAAATGAAAATATGTCAATGTAATGATTATTTTGGACGCCTATAATCAACCACTGCATATAACAATCAACAAATGGTCAAATACACACTCAGATCCGATTTTAAAGCAAACAATTAACGACAAAAATCGAAAAAATATCATAATTTCCTTTAAAAATCAATAATTATTAATTAATAATCATATCATAATATTTATATTTATATATTATCACATGCGGGATTCAATTGCAAACATTTTAAGACATATTACAAGCCGATAGCCTATGTGAGTGAGAAATAATCGAAGTTTTCCTAAACCCTCTGCTAGCTTAAAATAACGGCGGCCATCTTTAAAGATGGCCGCCAAAAGGTCATTTGGCAAAATGTCCCGCAAGTCCATCAACTGATTTCGGACAGCTTAGATATCAAGCTAACCGAAAATCATTGTTGGATCTGTTCACCAATTTGGTAATGGATTTCGGTCTGTCACATGGACTATATACACATTGGACACTTTCATCAACCTTGGCTACAAATTGTAAAGAATGGGTGAGGGAACTCTGGTCCTCTGTTGTTTACATTTCATTAGGGAGATAATAAAATTGTCCTTTTACCATAACCCATTGGTGTAGGTTATCTCATTTTACAGGCAAAATACAAAAGAAAATATTGATCTTTGTTTGTTTACATAATTATTTATTAATGTTATTATGTTTTACATGGTGGTTGAAATGAAAACTTGTAATTACCAAAGGTTATTGTATTGCTAGCGTACGCCTGTGGGTGGTTGGCTTGTGTTATATTTATGTCTTCTGGAGATTTGTCGTTACTTATACTTGTTGAATTAAGACGTAATGACGATGACTTAAGCTGTAAGACCCTGGGGGAGTCTTAGGATTTGTTTTAAACGGTCACTGACCTCGATGATTGTATGGTATATGGTGTTGTGCAAATAATACATTATCAAACTTGTAATTCCACTGTAAAGATGGTGTCAATGACCTCACTTCTTGGTACTTAGGTACATTCATGTTAATTGTTCTGACATCATGGCTACCAAAATATTTTAATCAGCGTAATCTAATGTAAAGAGTACCTGACAAATTATGTATGTGAGTTTTTACAATAAAAATGTTGTGTTTGTCGTGATATAATTTGTATCTTGTCCATGTGTATTACCTTTATCTCGTATAGAAAGTGGCAATGACTCTTCATTCCTTGGTTGGCATATATTTTATTTACAGTATTGATGTACACGCAGATTTCACTATGTAATTCACCACATACTAATTGTGATGTTGTTTTGGATACTGAACCATCTGACCCAGATGAATAATTCAATCCTCTCGTGCAACACAACATTTCATTCCTTTGATGCAAGAAAGTTGTAGCTCTCTCACTGTACACAAACAAGTCGATTTCCATCAATTGCTTATTGCAAGAAGGAGTAATTGCATTGAGTTATATAGTATGGCAATTAATCATACAGTGATCAGATTTTACATGTACTTTCAATAGCAATAAATGATACAAGTTGAATTTTATAGTAATCCGATTAATCATTCAATGGTTTGGTTGATACTCTTGTGTCTATATCGATGGCTTAAAATTAGAAGGTCGTAACTACAAAATTGATTTTTTGAGAAAACACGGAAAAACTGTCTGACATTTACTCTTTACTTATGGTAAGACAAACTTTTACTACTTCATTTTGGTCAACATGACAAGTTCAGATTTTTATGAAAATGGGCTCATAAGAAGCGAAGCGCCTTGTGATGCTTATTCTAAATATGTATGAATCTTAAAAAGTCGTAAGTGGCACTTACGACCTTCTAATTCTAAGCCATCGATATATGCTTTGTAGTATTTATAAGGTGAAATTGATACAACTTTGTTGCTTCATAGTGATGATTTTTTATCTGCGAAAATCCGATATTTCCTTTGCCCTGCATCTGTACTAGGATGCATAATAATTAATGTGCAACATTTTCTTGGTGGTAATCTGGTTCAACTACCACATACACACTGCAATTTACTTCTTCATTTCATTGTTCTCATTCAGAGAGACCTGCGCTATCTTTTTCAACAGGAAATTTAATTACAAATTACGTGATTCATCTTTTCAACACAGCGCATACGTTTTTTAGGACATTGACACTGGTAACTGGGATCTAGAGCAGTTTTATACGTAATTCGGCGGACGATCGCATGTTTTACTACAAGCTTTCATGTCGGACATAATATTTTAAAAAACCGACAGATGTTTTATTTCATTTATTTGGCAAACAAAACATGAACATAATGAGTAATTGTTGCACCATGACTTTGATGTGTTTGTTTTGAGGGACATAAAGTTTTGTTTTTGTCGCAATTTGCTTGTGTAGACACATTGGTGCTGTTAACTTTATATTATGATCATTGTTTATTGTTCAGTCTGTGCACTCATTCATTTAACCCTTTTCTTCATATACCCCATCCCATGCCTGAAATTATTTATAATTATCTACAATATTTGTTATTCTGATGGGAGACATTTATCACAGCATTATATAAACCAAATCACTTTATGACTTATCAGATTACTATAAAATTCAACTTTTATCATTTATTGCTATTGAAAGCACATGTAAAATCTGAACACTGTACTCCTTATTGCAATTTCCTTAAATCGACTTGTTTATACACCACCTTCCTATTATGGTGAATTACCTTTTTCGTTACAGTGCATTTTCATTTTTCAGTTATTTATTAACCATAATATCCTGAATGGATGGACCAGGCAGTGGTTTTTTTAAATTAAGCCAATTAATTACACCTTGTTTGTTATAAACCCCTTTGCAGTTTCCTTGAATGACATAAATTCTAAATTAAGTCTGAATAACACTGTCCTATTTAGGTGCAGTACTAACCATTATACATACAATCACATGATAATGTCCTTAGCTTCAGGTAGCTCCAGTCCTAATTCAAATTGAAACTGTTGATTAATCAGAAATCAGACGGGAGTGCTGTTTTCTGTTTGACAATTATTATTCACATGATGATTGTGTAATTGGAAAATGAAAACAGGATTTAAGCTGAAAAATACTTTGTTGACTACATGAGTGTGGTTGATAGTTATCAGGAACACTGTATGATTTATGTATTTGATCATTGGAGAGTTCAATCCTTATCCTGGTAATCTAATGTTAGATTTGTGATAAATTTGTTGGATATTCTTTGATATATTCAAAGGCATTTCACTTGCCGATTATACCAATAAAACTGATAAAACTTTGGACTGTCATGCTGCAATAATTTGAACATCCCTCTGGCACAATTATAAGGCTGTACCTCACTATACTATTTAAAAAGATACAACCTTGTTGCGCTAATCAAGACACAAGACAAAGATACATCCTTCTTGCGCTGTAGGGACAAATTCTAAAACATTTGCGCTGTAGGGACAAATTCTTAAACATTATAAACAGTATGTTGTTGTGAACTTTTCCCCGTAGGTCACTGACACGGAAATGTCACCCATTCCTAATGGACAGCGTGTAAGCCATAAAAACCAAACAATGTCAATTAAGCAACACCAGGCATCAGCCATTAAGCAACATTGGTATAAATTAGAAGCAGACATAATTATAAGAATTGGATCCCTCCTTTTAATTGAGGAATGCTAAATGCTAGAAAATATCTTCGGTTAAAGGTCAGTTGCAGTTAAAGGTCAGTCACATCTGTATGCACTTATATTAGCTAATTAACTAATGGGGTATAGAAATGTGTAGCTTGCTTTCCTATGGTTTATATGATAAACAAGCTATTTCTGTTTGTCAGTGACTGATGAAAAAGCAGAACCCTTTAATATCTAACTGCTTGTAAATGGCTTGCCAGTTTGTTTCCTGTTTTAACTGCAAGGCACTGCTGAACTAAATTTTAAGTAATAAATTTTCACGCTGCAACTTCTATGAAAGCTGGTCAGGCCTTCCAAAAGCTTTTCTACCCATCGGATGCATAATCATTCAGTCGTTATTATTCTCCAAAGCTGTTCAGTCCGTCCCAAAGCCTTTCTGGCCCTCCAAATTATTATGTCCCTATTCAAAATCTTACTGTCCCTTCAAAGCTATATATTCTGCCCCTTAGGACCAAGTAAAAAGCATTTCTAGTTTCCAAATGTTAAGGAAAACCACATCATGAAATAATCAAAATTACGATACATTATTTTATGACCTGTATTACGACTGGATTTCTAAGAAGAGTTTTACACATGTACATCTGTTGTGTAATCTTCATTAATATCATTCAGTACAGGAAACATGGCATCAAATCTGACTGTGATACATTGTCTACTATCTTGCATATCTTACATTTATGTAGTCCTTGCATTCTTGCCTATTAATGTGAAATGCGCATGCATTGTTTTGCAATGAATTCATTCACCGATAAATGACAACCACAATGTAGTGTACCATGCTACTGTTTTACATACACTTGTTGATAACTATTAGTTGATAACAATTAAGATGTGGAGGGACAGGACGAAGAGGGACAGGGTGACTTACAGAAAGGGCTTTAAGGGACAAATAGGCTTTGAAAAAGGAAAAACAGGTTAAGAGCACCAGAAGGGCAGAATCTATTTTATTTCCAGGACAATTAAATGCTTATGAGGGACATAGTAAAAATATATAGGTAAAAATAAAGAGTTGATTACGCTCCATTGTTTAACTGTTTGAACAAACAACATTTTATTTCAGATTTTGAAACTTGAGCTATACCCGTTCCAAATTCTGAGTGTCCTCGGTAGAAACCTGACTATTTGTGAGTTGATAGTGTCTTGGTCCTTTCTCATTAACGTATGCTATGTAATACATGATAGTGTTTCTTAATACAACAACTTTTTTGCTGAAGTATAGTGTATTGATGTAATAAACTTGACTGCCTGCACCTTGACCTTGAAAACACATTGACCAAGGTCACATTGAGATTTGAATTTCAAGGTGGAGTTGAAAGAATTTTTTGTATTATGCAATTGAAACATAAATCTAGAACATTGAAAAGATCATGGTACCACTAGTTTAATACGATTTCATAGCTACAGCCTCTGAAATTACAACTGAAATTTTATCATTCGGATCATGGTTGTTTCCTGCACGTCATTTTGTTACATAAGACCATTATATCAGTAAAATGCATTAGGTAATTCTTGAAGTTCAATGTCATATGAAGTTTTTCTCGCTTTTTTCCCATTGTCAAGGTGAAGGTCAATATCTTTATTTCTTCCTGTTTGTGGACTGATCATGATTCCGAAGGTGATATGTGAATGTTCAGATGTTCATTATGTGCTAATGTTCATTGGAGGATGAAATTACGTTTATTACCATCATTGCATGGTATGAAGTAGCACCAATGTACTGAAACAAAGTTGCAAGAAAGCAATAAATTGTAACAACCCGGAGCCTGCTGCTAAATTATCGAAACTTGTCATGCATTAAAAGCATCATTTACTTTCACTGACTTTTGACATTATCAAACATTCTCCCTAATTTTCCAAAATTGATTTAAAGGCTGCAATTATGTCAATTACATACAGTGAAATGTAGAATAATGTGGGTGAATTTTCTCCCCGCTCCATGTGTGCTGCATGGTTTATGGTACAGCATACAAAAGGCTGCAATTTGCTACATACCACATTTAGCCAAATTTATGTTGTCATGAGCAATAATGTCTGTATTTGTTTAGGAGGTATAATAAAGGAGACATTTTGTTATTGGATCAGTAGGTCATATTGTCTGGAAATTTTATCATTGAAGTGTGTTACCATATATCACAAAGGTTCAAGACACAAGACATTATCACAATATATTGAGAGTTTGGTGCAAAACTATGGTAACTAATTAATGTTTATAGAGGTTTACCTTACACTGAGCCCTCAAATGAATTAATATGGTATATTACATTTTAGGATTCAAACATGACAATACACCCCTGGAATATTATAAATTCTTTGTTTAGAATGTTCATGGCCATAAAAGTCTTAATAACAATAATAATTTAATTGTATTAATTCAGTCTATATATATGTAAAAAATTAATATTGAGAGTTCTAGTATCAAAATTTGTTATTTTTATCCACAACAACTTACATTAGGTTGTTCCTGGTACTTTGACTGCTAATTTTTATACCTTGGCATCTACTATTTTTGAAGTCCATCAATGCATTGCTTTCAAACTTGGCATGCTTGTTAACCATCATAAATACATACATTACATTATCCTATTGAACATTTCAACAGAATTATGGCCACTGAATGACTTAGCTATTTGCTATGGACAAGGCTTCCATTGGGTTATATATACAATCATGTGTAAGCGTTTACTGAATGCAGTCTTGTTCTCATTACTTATTTGCAAGATGTTTCGTTACCATGATGTTTTCCTCTGGCATTAATTTGTAAAGCAGGAAATAAAAATAGAAAAGAACTGTGTCACCTGTTGACCATCCCACCTTTATTTCCTCAATGTTGACATGAAAATTGTGTATCTCCATAAAATTAATTTAAATCTTTTAAAGGAGTGTTCATATGATATGCAGATTTTTTGGCAGTAAATGCATGACGTTCCAGTCTTTTGAACAAATTAGGTGTATATTATAATTAAGGGAAGCACTCTTAAGTAAAAAGAATATAAAACTGATTTAATTTTTTAAAAAACAGTGTTCATATAACATCAGTGAAACTTAGGTTTTAGGAACATTTGTAAGTTTTAGGAAAATTGGTTATCATCACTTTTAAATTACCTTTCTTCACATGAGCAAAAGTGCATTGCCAGAAGTACAGCCCTTAATATTAATTATTATAATATTATGTGGGAGTGGTGGTATGGTATGCCAAATGAAGATCGACGGCTGTACTGTAGACTGAACCATTATACATGTTATAATGTGTTCTTATACTGTGACATCAGGCAACCATTTGGTGGGCTCATGATTGTCAGGAAATGTGGGCCAATCATAAAATTACCACAAAATATCATCTTGACGTTATATTAACTATCATAACGATAATGATCTTGACTTACTGCTTAATATCAGCGTAGACATGATTTATAAGCTGAGAGAATACCTGGAAAGTTTATTGAAATTTTACCCCAGTTTGCCGACAAAAATGTGGTGTGGCATGTTCCAAGGATTGCCTCGCTTCATGTTCGTGGAACATTCCTCAACTTGATACACTAAAATTGACTGATCAAAAAAAGTAGTTACATCAGGTATGCTTAATGAGTTTTATAAAGGTGCCCCGTGGCTGCATCATTATGGTGTGCTGTAGACACCTGAATTGAAGTATTGCCGAAAACATAGACTGTAGGTTTTCATAAAATCTGTAACATGAGGTATACTGCTTTCCTGTGGGAAAATGTTTATTTGTTTGAAGATAATTCTGCTTGCATGCGTGAACTGTTAACTAGGGCTGTAACGGTATACCGCGGTACACGAAAGGCCGCGGACTTCAGTTCCACACGGTTCACGGTACAATGGTTGTGAATTTCGGTACGGTTCGGTATAAGCTTTTTCATGAGCAAAATAATATTCAGAGATAAAAAAATGTCTGATAGTCCTCTGATTATGTAAAGTTACCATGCTTCACTCCTTTTAATTGTATTAATATATGCCTGATATTGTCGAAATGCAATTAAAATAGTTGATAGCAACATTATAATTGCAGTTATAGAATCAAGAAATTCATTGGCACTTAAAAATTGTAGTTTTTAGCTGCTGTTAGAGAATATTGTATCATACCGAAATATACTGAACCGTTAAAAAAATTGACAGTACGTATCATATCGTGAGGTGAGCGTACTGTTACAGCCCTACTGTTAACCAGAAACTTTAACTTCTTTGACCATTTTAGTCCATACAAAACCTCATATCTTTCAAATCCTCAAATTAATTGGTGTACTCACACTCATAAAAGTGCCCCTATAGAAAAAATCACTGGGAATCCCACTGGGATGAGGTTGGGATCCCACTGGGATCCCACCTCTCATCCCACCGGGGAAATTGGTCAGGATCCCACTGGGATGAGAGGTGGGATCCTACTGGGATGAGAGGCGGGATCCCACTGGGATGAGAGGCGGGATCCCACTGGGAAAATTGGTCGGTGGGCGGCAGTGTTGATTTTTTACCCTCAAAATCTTGTGCAATTTGACAAAACACAGTTAGTTCTTTGGTATTTCTTACCTTGTCACATGGTCAGATACCATGTTAGAACAATTAAAGGCAAGAACTCACCAGTTGCTGATAATGTTCAGCTACAGATGAATCAGCTTGTTTCAAATAATGTCAGGTAATATTTGATTTCTTATAGGAAAGCTTAATTAATATTTTGTTGTAATTATGAATTTTTTATTATGTCAAACTAATTCATAAATCTTTCTATTTTTATAATAATAATGATATATTACTTTGCTAACATTTATTTTAAAAGTGTTTTTTTGGGACTTTAAAAAATATATATAATTTTTGTTAAAGGGAGATAATATAAAAGTGTGAGACAATAACATGGTTGAACATAGTCGACCATGGTCAAATAGTCAACCACGGTTGAAAACACTGGTCAAGCTTCAGTTTGTCTTTTCTCACCATGGTCAAACAGTTTATAAAACATTTTTCTAGCTCAAACTCTAAAAAAAAATGCAAGTTGGCTAAAAGGAAAAAACAACAGTCAACAAAAATAAGTTCAGTCTAAAATACTATTCAGGTGGGATCCCACCGGGAAATGTACTTGGAAATCCCGGTAGGTTATTACCGGGATCCCACTGGGATGAATTTCCATCCCACTGGGATGAATTTCCATCCCACTGAAATGACAACATCCCACCGGGATTAAGTCATCCCACTGGGATCCCACTGGGATCCCAGTTCAATTTTCTGTGGGGGTATGTATATAAATTCATTAACAAATGTTGTAGTTAAAGACCAAGAAATATTTTTACTATCAATTCCATACGTGATATAGACTCATTCTTATTCTACGCAGACAGGAGTCATGACCTTGATAAAACTAATTGATACAGGCGTAATAATTATGATAATTTTCATTCATATAATTCATATCTTACTGTATGGATTGTGGCATTGTGTGCTCTGACACATATTGCCGCACGATGCAGCCAACGCCCACCAAATACGGGAAATTGCTGATAGTCAATTTCCTGGGAGGCTTGATATTGTATCTATAGATATTAATTGGAAACCTTTTGTGTTAATGACATGTTGTTCATAATTTGTTATAAATTAAATGTTTCTACATTAAATGAAAGGCTATTCTTTTGAATACAGTACAGAAGGTTTTGTTTCCGTGCTCCTAGGAGATTTATTAGTAAAATTGTTGTTTTATGGCTTTAATATAATATCATATAATGGTATTTTTCATCTTACATAAGAAGCTGCAATACAAATCTTTTTTATTTATTCCTTGTCTTTTATTTTCAAATTAAATGCTCTTACAGAAATTTATGTTTCTTTGAATTCACCGACTGTCCATAAATGTTGCACCAAGCATTCATGAACTTTACCTTGAAGTAATCAAAGTACTGAAAGTACTGACAGGCTGGCGAACTGCTAAGGAACAATAGCTTTTCAAGTAATATAACATCAAGTGGTTTTCTAAGTCGAAAGAGAGGTAAGTGCTGGACTCAACAAAAAAAAAAAAAAAAAAAATATTTTGGAGCCGCCGTGATTCGATCGCTGGACCTTAGCATCACTAAGCGAGTTGCTCATCCACTCGACCACGATCTCGTTGGAGAATACTGACCTAAATAATTTAACATAATAAAATCATTTATGCGCGCGATATATCGCGTTCGTAACGCGTAGTATACGAACGCGTAGTAATAATTATCAACGCCTTTAAACACCTTTTCTTTTAATTTCATACAATTTCCTTCCATTTCAATATTACAATCGAACAGAATAAATGAAACAAGGAAAGTTGAATGTTCTTATCTAGCAAACTGATTAACGAGGAGGAACTATTTGCATTGGGTGTATAGATTCTGTGTTTTCAGTTTCGGGAGTAAATTCATCTTAGTGGATTTCATTTTTTAGGATTGTAATAGTCTGGTGCAAATCGCCAGCCTAAAAACAATGTGAACATTTACAGAAATATTTGTCGAAATTAAAAATCAGGATATTTTAATTGGATAAAAAATATAAATTTTTCATTCACAACATCACTATTAAATTGGTTAAACGTGTCAATAATGTTTCACCATGCCTCGATCGTTTACGTAGTGTATTCATCATATATTCAGCTTGTTTTATAAATATTCATTATTAAAAAGATTTATAAAATTAAACAGGGAAGACATGTGGCACACCATGGAAAGGTCGGGTACGAAAATCATAAAATTTAAAGACCTGTGAATGAATAACTAGTCAATCAATCAATATTGGTATTCTTTTTCTCATGTTATATATGGTATTATATATGAGCTATGATAATAAAATTCACAAAAGAAAAAAACCCCAGCTCTGTACAAAAGCTTCCTGGTAGATCCAGGAACAATAATATGACACAGTACATGACATTGTTAAACCCTCTATGTCAATGTAGAGAACTTGATCATGGAATTCTCATTTTACTAAAAGACGTCAAAGCTTCCGAGACATTGGTAATACCAAGACATTGAATTCTTAATTTCCACTTGAGCCAGTAATGGAAAAACTATTCCCAGCTACTTATACTATTTCTATCAGAATAATAAGCGAAGATCATGTGCAAAACTTCGTGTTGAAGAACTATCTAAATTTAGTCAAATCACGTTGCGGAAGCAGCACTCTAGCTGGGATGGGAATTTCTCGGGGTGTTGATTAGACAAGTAAGTAGGTTTTGTAATGTTGCTGCGGTTTTCTCAAATGGTTTTCACTGGAAATTGTCTTCATTAATTAAACATAAAAATACTAAGATATACCAGTTTGGATGATCTGTTTTCTAATTTGTCATTATTAAAGTGTATAGAGCTATATCGGACGATATTTTTTTTAAAAGTTTCAAAAACTGAAAAACAATTATGCTTTCATATCCATTAGATAATTTTTTGCTTCAGTTTTAACAGTAACTCTCCGTGACATATTGGACATGCGAACTGTCCATTTTCATACGAAAGTGTTCTAGAACACCCTATGAAATTACAAGAATTGTCTATTGTTTGACAATTGAATCAAAGTACCCTGAACCCATTCAAAGTTTTAATTTGCAACTAAGGTAGTCTAGTATCATACTAAAAACGATGCATGTAATTATTTTGACATTAAATGACTGTTAAAATATAGCTCTTTACACTTTAATATAATACAATTGTTTTGAAATAACAGGTTCTTATGATTTTGAGATCATGTTGACATACTTGAGTTGACCTTCCTTCACATTTAAAATGCAATACCCCCCTTCAATATTAGAAGAGCACTTTCTGGAACAAATTTCCATCATGGAGCAGCACAAGAGTATGTTGTGTCACAATAATGCAACGCTTAAAATCTTTTCAATTCTTTAAAAAAAAAATGGAGGACTTGGATCTGTGACCAGTGATTTGAAGTTAAACAGAACTTGCTTTTTTGCTGGATTCCAGGTTTGGAACTTCCACCTTCCTTGTATGTATATCTTACGTTAGTTTACTTCGGTCAATGAACGCAAGCTGGGGGAGTGTTGGAATATGGATGTTCTTTGACTTTGCTATATATTGAAAGGTACTGAATGACTGAAATAAGGGCCAGGGGTGATAATCAGATGACACACAGGATGGCTGTTAATGATTGCAAGCCTTCCTGCTAATTACTGGTCATTGTCTTACGGTTACAATTTCACACATTATATGCATTATATGAGGCTATTGCACTGAAATGAAATATACTAATTATTCAGGTCAATGAACGCTAGTGCTTGAGGAAGGAGCTAATAGTTGCTGTCCTGTTTTGTTACTGTAAACCTAGAAATTATTTCGCGCGATTTAAGTTCGCGGTGTTCGCGGTAAGTAAAAATCCGCGAAAGTAAATAGCCGCGAACATGTCCAGGACAAGAAAAACGCGAAAGTTTCTCGTTTTTGAAGGACACTCATCATTTTGGTACGACGTTTGTAAGACCGTATTATAAGTGCTATTTTGTCAAAATATGGAATGTTAAGTGTATGCACTTTTTCTGAATAAAGTATTTTATTATCACGGTACAATAATGAAAACACTTTGAAAAAAATCTTGAAAACGTGTTGAACAATACACTCAATATATGAACATGCGTGTAAATAGCGCTGTTTATTACCGGGTATGTCATGATACAAAATGACTGATAGTGTCAATAAAACTGTGAAAACATTTCCAGCGTAGTTTGCAATTTGTGTAAACTATACAATAGGTAACTATCTACATCAAAAAGGGTTTGAGAGGGTTTAACGAAGGTGAGAACTATAATTAAGAAGCAATTATATACGAACAGAGCAATGTATGTGACAGGTTATAATATCAATAATTTTGTCAGGATGAGACTTAGTGTTCGCGGAGTTCGCGGGAGACTTAAAAACGCGAAAGTTTGTAGCCGCGAATATGCCGACAATCGGCAAAACGCGAAAGTTTGTAGCCGCGAAAGTTTCTAGGTTTACAGTAAATATTGCTTTAAAACAATGGTGCAATCATGTTGGATTATCATATTGCATGTTTATAGTTTTTGTGTAATAACAAATCAGACTGGGGAAAAAAGCAACACTCGTTACAGAATTTGTTACAGTCAAGGTTTTTCTTAGAGTGTTTGCTGGTTTTGTACATGTTTTGTTGTCGTATACTTGGAATATTTGCCAACACTGTTGTAGGCATTGTCTTTGATGCATGAATTACATGTTTGGGTTGACGTCACTTCTTCTGTGTAAAATGACTTACCATATGCACCATGGTAATGTCTGCTACGATATTTTGGTGTCAACGACCGCTCGGTTAAATAAACTCAGGACTAGGTCAGTGATCAAGTCATTATGTATTATGCTGTAATATATAATGTTGCTTATTTTCACCTCAATCAATTTGATAATTTATATGATTATGAACATCAATACTTGAATTGTTTATGACCTCGCACATGTTTATTTGTTCCATTGTTTGAGCTTTCTGATTAATCTTTAGAATATGGTATAGATCAGTGCCATTGGTACAGGCCAATATAAAGGCATACATATAGTATATATCGTTTATTATCAGAATATATTATCAGACAGTAATAACCGGGCCCTGACCTTTATGCTTATATATCTTATAACTTCTTGATCAATTTTTCTGCCTGAAAGTCGTGCCTGTATGTAGACTTCTTTAGAAAAAATTAGTGATTAAATTATTGTTGAAATTACAGTATTCTTTATGAAAGGTCATACTTTGGGATCTAGACTAAGTTCAAAATGCAAAGTACTAGAAGTTCAAGGTCAAATATACTACTCAGAAAGGTCATCTGCCCAGTAATATGCCCCTCAAAGGCCCCTTAATATGACAGAAACACACAAAAGCCCCTGAATACGATGGGACACTCACACTTAATGCCCCTGAATTTGACGGAACAACTGAAGAAAAGTAGATAAATCGGTTACAAAACATAACTTACTTCTCAAAGACTTCAAGGTAATGATTGTTTACAATTCTGGTGACATTTCTACGTTATAGAAGCAATACTATATTTGATTGGGATAATATCACACTCCCTTCCCTTCGTACACATATAAATACTTATAAGTGTGTGACTTGAATGTAATCTTAAATATAGATGAGAAGCGCTTTTATTTAGGTTCAATGCAAACAGATTTTATAATTATATTGCAATGTATTTTTATTTACCAACTGAGATTTGTCTCGTAAGAACATTTAAGTGCAGTATTTTTAAGGCGGCTTCATGCAGATACTGAACAATATACTTTAAACTAGTTACAGGTTATGCTTCACAAATACTCAGGGTTGTAAGAACCAAAAAATGGTCATTTTGTTCACAAGGTGTATAAAGCACCAAACTTTCACAAAATAACAATCAATATATTGGCTTCCAGAAAAGTGAAAGAGACAAGCTGTTCAGCCCCTTAATTCGCATATATGAGGCCCCAAAAAGGGTCCATCAAATTAAATTGCTATGCACACTAAAAATATGAAAACGCTGAATTTTTAAAAAAATATACAAATCACCGAAATTTCAATTGAATGTCTAAATCAAGTACATATATTATATATTGTATTATTAATTCCACTATGATACATGTTTTATTACAAATATGAGGCCCGAAAGGGGTATTTTTGAAAGTTTCATAGAGTTAAAAACATGTTTGTATACTTAGTTTCAGTATTATGAATAGTTGAACAAGACAACAATAGAATGCAGACCAGTTGACACAGTGATGCTTATGATATAATTTAATTCATTTAAAATACGACTTATTTATTGATTGAGGCCCTTAAAAGGACATTTTTTAATCTTGAAAACGTGGATGAATTTAATATGTTCATGATACAATCTGTAAGACATATAAATGTCTCTAAAATGTGCAACAAATGATTTGTAAAAGTGAATTATATTTTGTTGTATATGAAAATTTACCATATTGATACTTTAATAATAGTTCCAATGTGAAAATGAGGCCCCATTAGGGGTACAAACTAAACACAATACTTTATATAAGACAAACTGGAAATTAAATCAGTACATTGATTCAATACTCAAATACAAGACATATATTATACCAATCGTAAATAATAATAAAGTAATATAAATATACAGTAAATAACTAATATTTGATTACTTTTAGTGAATTGAGGCCATATAAAGGGTTAAATCTATTTTGAAAAAAAATGGATTGAATTCATATGTAGAGAAACGATAATAAAATATTTATATTTACTTATAGATTTAATCAAAGTATCTGTAACAGCAATATATATCACTGTGTTGAATGTTGGTATATAAGCTATACCGTATTGTAAATAGTAACTGTGGATATGAGGCCCCATATGTGGTTTAAACTTCACTTAAGCCCATTAGCGGGTAAATAGCATATATTCAGCAAAGTAATTAAAAAATAGCTTACAATATTCATAATAATCGATTTTAACATGTCGCATGCATGATAACACCGAATATTCATTGCACAAATCGATGAGATAAAACATAATATTGTGTTGTATAGTGAATGTGAATGTATATCAATATTAGTTCAATATTTGCCTGGCTATGTTGTTATGTTTTGTAATAGATGTTTGTATCGCGCATACTTTAAAACAGCATTTAGCACTAGCATTGCTCTTCCTAATGATTGTATTTGTGTTTAAAAGTATATGTCGATGAAGTTGTTTACTAGGGGTCGATACCCCACAAGGAATGGTTGTATTTTTAGGGCCAAGAATGACCCTTCTTTACAGATACTCCATGGAACCATGACTTCGCAGTACATGGTTAAGTATTTATGAGGTAACATGTATCACATGGCCAATAATTACTGAAGTAGTGCCATGTACCCCGGTACCACAAAATGCCACGAACCCAGAATATCTTTACATGGGGCCCTAACTTTTACTCTTAGAGCTAGGAATGATTTAACAGGGCAGGTTTACCAAACCCATTGAGCCAGATGTAGATGTGACAAATTGAATAGGTGGCTAATAAAGCTTGTCCCCCATTGAATTCAGAGTTAGGACATACCAAATTGTTTCTTCGTTTAGCGTCCATCCTAAGTTCGAAAACCTATCTAGCTTTCCTGAGACAAGAACAAAGTAATCGTAAAAAGACATAACGACTTATTTGCTCATTATTATATGGCTAACAAATATATCGTTCAAACTGAAAAATTGTTAGTGTGAAACCTACTGCTGTGTAGGGGTAGGGTGACATCTTGATATGATAAATATGAAAGCCATATCTCAATGGATTTTGAAGATAAAAAAAGGTTACAATGTTTGTTGGTTATTTTTCTTCCCAAGATGCTCAAACCTATCTATCCTCGGACGCTAAACAAAGAAATGGTTTGGTAGGGCCTTACTGTGACAATTAATGTTAGGTTCCTAGCGTAGACAAGAAAATATGTGACCATTAGTTTTAAATACTTAATGGAACCTGAAATATATGTGTCGATGAGTGAAAGGTAACCCCTAGAGCCAGAGTATGAAATAAATGTGCCAAACAGTTGAGGTACCTTAAGAGGCATGGGTGTGCCTAGTACAGTTAAACATTTAGATATCAGTTTTCAATGGCCGCTTTCAGCAGTTCAGCCATAGGACAACATTTTAACGGCCATTTTAACTTCCTCTGATCATTAGCCTAAGGAAACATGCGTTGGAGTCTCTGTGTTGAGACTAATTCTCTACTGATTAGTGAGTGTCCATCATTGAGGCCCACTGCCCTCACAGGTATCAATTCACACACTGGTATCCATTAGAAATGGTTGAATAAGATGGTGGTGATTACTTCAAAGGACCAACTATACTAGTAGCTTCTATTGTCTGCTTTGCTCTCTAGATAGAAGTTAATAGGACCTGAAAGGACTGTATTATGCCATGAAATACCCATATGGTTTTGAGTACACGTACCAGTGTAATTGGTGAATGTAAGTATTTTATTGGGCCAGGCAAAGCTGTAGCTTGAAAAATTAAATCACTTCATAGGACTTCAGTTTACCACATCAGATCTAACGGCCTGTCGTGAGTTACTTTTAAGATCTGGATTTGACGTAATGGGCATTACGGGTACACAACAGGTCTTGGTATGACTGTACTTTGTGGTGTTAACTGTATCTAAGTACATTTAATGACCTCACTCGGCAGTATTTAGTACCTCAAATGACCAAGGTCGCCATCAGCTTAAATGAATAAAACATTTAACAGTAATTGAAATCAAAACAAAGACCAACCTGAAATAATGTATCGGATTAATTGTGTACATCAGTCTATGACAATGGCTTGGTTTGATGCTATAACAACCCATAGTTCAGCTGTTTAACCACCCTTTGACATTTTTAAGCTTTCCCTGGTCATTGAATTACCTTATGAAACGCGTCCTGTGGGTGTGGTAGCCAACATCTATCTGCGGTGTCCAGGAATAAACCAACCCTCACAGGTACCAATTTACACATTGGTTGAGTATAGCATGTGGATATTTCTTGCTCATAGAAATTAACCAGTGGTCCAGATGAGGATTGAACCCAAGACCTCACATTCTGAAGCGCGCGTCCTACCTCTGTACCACCGTTCCCCCATCGACCACAGTTTGATAACTGCATGTTTTTGCAGTCTCTCATTGACTTATCATGGCAATGGTGAGGGCCGAAACCGAGCTAATACAGAATAAGTACATGTACAGGCATAAAAAAGAAAGAAATGAATCCCTTATTACGGGCCTCAATAAATTCTTTTAAAAAAGTCGATTTCCACAGTATATGTATCTAAAATTAATGTTTTGAAGGTGTTGATGCAGATTAATTTATAAAAACATATGTTAAGAAATCATTATAATGTATTAGGTCATGAAAACATTTGTACTCGGTAAGAAAACATTCAAAATACAGTAATTAGCACCATTTTCACATTTAAATTTAACTTATAATGACCTCAAAGTATGTTTATCAATTCAAATACACATTCTTTAAACCACGACAGGGCCTCAAATTAACATTTTACAGTTATTAGTCATAGCACAGCTGATATGCCTACAATCAAATGCACTGTGTATATGAGCTTGCTTAAATGGAGAGAAAATAATACCAATTAACCGTTCGATTTTTGAAAGATAATTACTTCATTCTGTAATTTTCTGATATAAATTTACCCTATTATGGCCTCGTTTGTATTATATGAAATAGTTAAGTATAAAATGCAGATTGTTTATACACTGTACTTACCAATGACTATGTAACTCAATATTTATCGTTAATTATCAACATTTGTAGCATTTCTATATAACATACGACTGTGTAGTGTGATGGTGAGTCTAGTAGGTGGTTAACACCACTAGCGGGGCCTCACTGTCATAATTATTATCAATTAAGATTGTTAATTATGATAACCAATTCAACATAATGTACAAAACAGTTATAGATTATTTGCGTAACAATTGAGAAAATAATAATGTGTACATTATATACAGATGAATTTGTGAAATCAAGTACACATTTGGGGCCTCATTTGTACAAAACACGGGGCCTCACATACATGTTTTATTGGTTTTTATATAGGTGGTTCACTTGATGTGCAACTATGCTATGTTTGGTGATTTATATGCATAATGTGAACATCCATATGCTCTTATTTTATTTTTCCTGAATTCGGGCCTCATTTTGTGTTAAAACCACCAGTGTGGCCTCTATTCCAAGTTTTATTATTACAAAAAGCTGCAGATTTCAAGCACTCACATTAATCACTTTATATATTATGACTCAATGTGTTTTGCTTCACAATCAGAACAATTATAAGCATGTATTTATACTGACGGGTAGGTGGAGATTCTCATACACTTTCGGGGCCTCATTTGGGCAGGAGACAGGGCCACTCATGGTTGTATCTTTGGATTTTTTTCATCAGACTGACTTATAGAGCAACTGTGCCAAATTTGGTGCTTTATACACCATGTGAACATTCATGGCTCTTACAACCCTGAGTATATTATTTAGTTTTTATTTTTCCGAATTCGGGCCTCATTTTTTGTTTTCACCACTAGCAGGGCCTCATTTAAGTGTTTAAGTATACCAAAATGCAATATATTTCAAATGTCACCATTTATCATAATATTTACCAAGGTTTCATATGTTTTGCTTCGCAATCAGATGAGAAAAACATATATTTCTACCAGGGAGTATTTACACTCTGAGGTACCCCCTTTGGGGCCTCATTTCAGCAGGAGACAGGGCCTCGATCGAGTGTCTCTTTGGATTTTTTTAATCAGACTGACTTATACTACAACTGTGCCAAATTTGGTGCTTTATACACATTGTGAACATTTATGGCTCTTACAACCCAGAGTAAAAGGACAATTTATTTTAATTGACTGCCTCGTTGGGACTCTGGCATTTAGTAAAGTTACGGAATACGACTTTAATGGAAATTGCTTAATGTAGGTCCAATGTAAATATAGCATTGTGAAACTGTCTTCTGTTCATTTCTATATATAGGAGTATCTGATACAGTGCTCCAGCATGCAATGTCTTGACATGAGGGATTATAATATGATGATAAAATTGGACATTACCAGGTCTTAGTGTCACTAAGTATATCAAATCCCCAGCAGCCCACCTACGTCATTACTTCGCAAGCTTTTGTAGAATTTAGAATTTTCCAATAAATCCTATTATGACATCTCTCAGATAGTTCAATATTTCCAATAACATTTCCAATAAATCCAAGGGCATTTGCAAGAATTTGACCAATAGTTGTATTGATAGTTCCCATGTCATTGGGTACGGTCAAATACATCAATATGTTAATGAACTGATTTGTAACGGATTGTGAATTGTCAGATTATCGCAACAACAATAGGAGAATATGCTGATGTAACGAGATGTGATTAAGGTAGACAATATTTGAATAGCTCTCAGACTCTCGTTGTCAATGTTATAGTTATAATCCATGAATCAGCAAGGACTCACTGACCCGTCACCCGGGGTCTCAAGGGGTCAAGTGCATTGTTATTGTACTTTATGACATTATTGACAAGGCTGCTATAAAGACGTATCCCGGGCTCAGTGCAAAACTATGGTAACTTTTTATATCAATGGCTCAGTGCAAAATTATGGTAACTACATCAATTTATATACCGGTAGGCAAGTTCTATAGTTTTGCACCGAGACTACAATGCTAACCCAGGCCACAAGTGGTCACTGAACGATTGTTGTTGCTGTTGTAACTATTGTACTTAGTGACATCACAGTGGGCATGAAGACTGGCCTGGGCCTCGAGTGCCGTCACTTCAAGATTGTATTTGGCGTTACTTAATTGACGACATCATAGATGACACAGTGGGCATGAAGACTGGCCCAGGCCTAGAGTGCTGTCACTGCAAGATGATTATTGTTACTATAACCTGTACTTGATGATATGACTTTTGGGACAACATCTGACAATAAGCATGTAATCCCACTAGATTCCAGGATATAGACTGACATTGAACTGGTATATTATACTATGGTTACTTCATGTTCTAAATAATTATCATGATAGGCTTGCTTGTAACAGTACAGTACATGCATTTGTTGGGCGTGATAGTGGTCACGTATGTCACTGACATACATACATACATATTTGCTATAGAATGTCGGAAATTCTGTTAAAGCTACTGTGCTGCAAAATTTGTGAGTCACAGTATTTGTGTATTAACTTAATTAAACTTTAATGCCATACAAGGAAATAATGCCTGTTAAGCCCCACATAGTCCCAAAAATGTGCTAGATCACCAGGATCATACACGGAAACGATGATCCCTTTATAGTAAAGGTAAATGCAGATTCCATCTACAGTGCAATCATAAAAAGCATACTGGTAATATGACAGGACCATGCATAGTCTCCATGACGGTTGCGACCCTAATAACTCCAAAGTGAAATCGAATTTTAAAATTTAGACCATATTTTAGAATTTCTGCAAGATAATGGCTTTAATGTTGTTGCTTGAGATTGTGGTCACATATCTAATCAGATAGCTGCATTAAATTGTGTGTCAAGGCTGCATTATGAAGATAGGTGCTGTACAAAAATGTGAATATATTGTAGAAATCGTGCTCTAATTAGGTCATTTTACCTCGCCTTGGTCAAGATAAATCATGCCCACCTTGTATTTACAAATGGCGAAAAACTAGGACTTGGGTTTTAAAAGACTGACTTTTGTAATATCTGGCAATGTCACCAACCAGTATGTAAAGATACATAGGGATAACAGTCACAGGTAACTGTATCATTGAAAACGAAAAAAAAACAACGAAAAAAGATTTTTTTTGAAAATTGATATTTTTTTATGAAAGAAAAATATAAATTTTCAAAAAAAATTTTTTTTCGTTTTTTTTTTCGTTTTCAACGATACAGTTACCTGTGATAACAGTCACACGAAAACATGGAAAAGTTGATAATTTTGGTCAGTAGTATTATCTCGGTCTGTAAAAGTGCTCTGTCTCGGTCAGTTGTCCTGACTCAGTCAGTAAAAGTACTCATGACACTCTGGTCACTTGTTCATACAGGCTCATAAGGTCATCTCATGAATATCAAATACATAATTTAAGCATTATACATGTACATGATACCATACATGATGCATAAACTGCTTTAAAGCATCCTTTATACTGTATCATAAACATAATTATTTATATGACCACAATTCGCTGGCTTAGAACAAGAAGGTCGTAACTACAAAATCGATTTATTGAGAAAACAAGATAGAACTGTCTGTAATTTACTCTTTACCTATGGGAAAACAAGTTTTTAAAATCTCATTTTGGTCAACATGACAATTTCAGATTTTCATGAAAATAGGCTCATAAGAAGCGCCTTGTGAAGCTGATTTCAAATATGTATGAGTCTTATAAGGTCGTAAGTAGTAGTTATGACCTTCTCATTCTAAGCCATCGATATTTAGCTCTTAGACTTAAAAAGGTAATCGGGTATATATAGTCGAACTCTGTACCATAAAAGCTCAGAACTTAAACACCAGAAATAGAACTTTATGAGTCTATTTCTGCTATTTTAGCAGCAAAGCATTTTTTTTATTGATGGACATTTATAAAGTCAGAAGTTAAATCATCAAAGAATCTTTAAATAATTGTCAATATAGTATTTCGTCATAACTGTTGTTGCTTTACAATCACATTAAATGACACACTTTTTCCCCATGTTTATTTTTGTCTCCGTTTAATGCTTGCTGTGTTTAACTGACTTTCCCATTTTCTTGATGAGGAAAAACAATATGTACTGTAACAAAATTAATGTTAGTGTTATTAGTAAATATAATATTTGCGAATTTATGAAAAACAAAAAAATAGAATATTAATGACAAATTTGTTAGTTATGCAGTAAATAATATTTGTAACATTTGTTTATTTAAGTGTGATTAACTTTTGTTTATGTTTCGCTTAATTTATTAAAAATATTTTGTACTTTTATTGACCATTTACATTTACATATTGTGACAACAGTTTTTAGTCATACAGCTTCACAACAAAACAACAAAAATAATTTATACTATACATATCACCAGTCATTAAAAGTAGCTTGCGAACATTACCTGCTATTCCAGCTAGTAATCCTACATGAAGTAACTACTTATATGGTAAAAGTTACTCGCCCAATCAGAAAATCAGCCAAAAGTATCTCGCCATGGCCTTCGGGCGAGTGCTAACTTCGATGACTGTATCATTTCATGTGTGCATCTGATAATGGCCGTGTTTTGACATATTTGATCTTTTGATATAAAGAGGACACATGACTAAGTAAGTCACTGATCAAATTTTATTCTGAGAGACAAGATTTTGCAATACTTTTATAGTAACTGTTGCATAATAATTGTTTTGACACAAAATTAATAAATTATTTAATGTTGTTAATGATTCATATTCAGTATTAAATTGCCAATTAACGATCTTAACGATTATTATTGTGACTTTATTGTATGAAAAAATGAGTAAGGTCACCCGGGAATAAATCATTTTTAATTGTGAATAGTGTTTCTTAAATGAACACGTTCTTGTTTTCTGCGGAGTTAGTATTACTAATACAAAATAATTTCGTCACTTTCTTATCGTGTGATTCCCTAATGACTCTATTGTATACTTTGTTCGGTCAATACGATTTATGTATTTATTTGTGGTCTTTGTATTGGTTGCTTCGTTAATGTCTGTTCACGCTTATATGAATACATCACATGATGTCATTGGGTTTATTGTCTTTTTACGACCAATTTTTATCGTCATGAATGTGTGTCACTCGATTGGCCAAGGTTTTCCTCTATTCATTTTCATGTCATTTTGATGTACATGTATAGTGTGTTAATTAGAAGTCTTAACTAATTATGATATTAATTAAGACGGTCGTAAAATGTATCAAATTGTCACCTTGCTACAATCCTTAAGTTAGAGTTGTTACATTGCATAGCGTATACCTTGTGTATTTACTATCATTCTATTGGACGGCATACATATGACTATACCAGTCGGCTAATTTATGTTAATTAAGAAAACTGTATTAATTATTTAACTGGTGAATAAATGCGTTAGATCCTGTTTCCTGGCTTATGTGAAAATCATGTGTTTTATGAAAAATTATTATACAGATTAATAATGCATGGACATTCGTATCGAACATGTGCCAAAGTCAAACTATTACACAACAGCTGTTTACATAAACTTTATGATATAATAGTAATTATACCAATAATGCAAAATATTGTTACATAATCTCTTTAGCTAAGCTCCGAAAGTCATTTAATATCTGAATTGGATAAGCAAGTAACACTATTATATTGACCAATTAATGGACCCTAATATTCAATAAATAACAATATCCTATTGTTTGATATATTACCTATATAATATACCTCAGATACACTACTATATTACCAGTATGATGTGATGTCATTCATTTTACTACTCTACCATTCACATGATTTGCATACTTGAATCTGATTGGTCGAGAGCTATCACTCTGAGACTACCGAAGCTCTACTTGATATATAGTAGCGAGAATACTTGCTGTACTTCAGTAATCAATGTAAACATTATCTAAACGAGAACCACTTCGTTCAGACTAAAGATCTGTGTTTAACGCATGCTGCAATAGCAAAAGATTTGAATTTGTTGTGACAAAAAGTTGTATTGTTTGTGATTTTTATTCGACATATTAAGAATAAAAGTGTTTTAGAAATTACTATGATTTAATATTGGATATTGCATACTGAAGAATAATATTATATATACAATACGGTATATATATATTTACAAAAAAGGATATTTATTTATTGAAAACGTGTTTGTAACTTATAGTGCTGAAAAATTTACAGTGTGTATATATATACATATTTATGAAAAGGATTTTTGTTGATTATTATCATTGAGTTTGCTAGTTAAACTTGATGCGAAAATCTTACGAACTTATGCTGGACATAAATTTGTTTACACGACCAAAGTGATTTTGTATCATTGGAGACTTTGTCTTTACTTGGAGTGACAATCTTGCGTTATTATGCCTGCCTGTACTGTTGATACTATGGTACCTAACTCCGAGGACTTTTGTTCTAACAACATTATGGGGATCTATTCTGCACCTGACAATCGGAATATTCTTGCTCCTGTCTACTTCAACTTCACATGTAAGTACTAATGAAACGTCAGAATCTAAAAAAAAAATCTAAATTATTAAATGAATAATTTACTAGATAATACAAAAACATCACTGTAGCACAAAATGTTTCTAAATAATGTAACATATAAGTTGCTATTCATACAAAAACATTGCTTAATAGCGCAAAATGTACTCCTTTGTGCTTTACAAAAACCAAAATGCATTTAATATAATGGTTATCAAAAATGTAAAATAGTGACATAAATTGATGTTGCTGAATTTGTTGCTTTCACCACCATAGATATGAATGTAGAAAAGCTTAGATTCACAACCTTCAAATTGATATTTGACTTAATATTTCTTCTATCTGTAATACTCTTTATTATATGTTACCCTTTATAAAATTAATGTCTGTGCTGTTTATGCTACTACTTTTAAGTTTTTCTCCCAGTCTTGAAAGTCTCTGAATCAATAAAACATTAAAAACCTTGCAAGAAATGTTTAGTACACCTCAAAGAAGCCCCAGTTTCTCTTACAGGCACATCTGTAATTATCTTATCTGTACCGTATATGCAAGTGGAGATATCATGTACTGATAACTTAATACCAGCTCTGGAAATCTCTGATAGTAGTAGATCTTAACTCAAATGTTTGAGGACTCCAGATAATACAATTCATTACACCAAATGAAAAGGTTGTCAGAAGGGTTGTCGCAAAATTACTGTAAGTTCTTCAGTAACATCATTAAGGTACCGCAGTTTTGAGTTAAGTCTGTGAAAATCAGTCTGCAAAAATCATAAAATCATATTAGTCTCACAGATTTGTTATATAGTCATCAATGTTAAAGTTGTACTTTAACAGTCTGTATTAAATAAATGTTGCTTGTATTATAAAGGTGGGTGAATGTCTCAGAGTCTGCTAATTGGTGGAACTAGGTTAATTTGCAGATTTATGAATAATTAATATATACGTCAGTTCAGACCAGTACAATCCAGTAAGGCTACAGACATCTTAATACCGTCTAAAACCCTATTACCTAAGTTTGCAAGTTTTCCTGTTGAAACATCTGTCAGTCTGACAGAAAAAAATGAAATAATGAAGTGATGATGACTTCATCAATGGTGAATTAGCTAGATCATTTTTTACAATCTTAAGTGCAATTTTAAGTGCTTACCGGGCTGGGTTGTAATGGACAATGATGTCCCCCACATCTATGTCTATTCAATGTGCTATCAGACAAGTCTCTCACAATGTGTGTCAGTCTATTCAACATCTAAAGAAGATTAAATACAGTAATGATTATATAAAACTTCACTTCAAGTAGAATAAATATTTATTTGCACACCTTACTTTTGAATAGGAAGCTTTAAGCCGAGGCTTTATAATTGTCAATTAAGGTGATCTACATCTTTAAGGGGGGTTGTTTACACTGCAGGCCTTAAGCTTTTCTGCATTCAAATGCAACGGCATTAAATATGAAATTTTTCAACTATTAATTTTTCAACTCATCTTAACAATGTTAGAATTGTTCGGTTCTTTTTATTTTGAAAAAAAGTTTCTCTAGGGGAGGTATAAAATGATAAGACCTGAGTGTTCTTATCTTGTTTGGGGAATGGGGAATTTTTTATGCATGCATGACATATTAAAAGCACTTTTGTTAAAATCTAAGGTTTTTGTCAAGTTGTCAGTTGCACAGAATTTATATGGAAGGGGTATAAGGTATTTAAAAACATAATCAGCTACTCATGGTTAACAAGGAATAGGGATCTTGTTCAATCACTCCATAAATGACCTAAGTTAATGATTTTGTAATGAAGTTTAAGATTTTCTTATAAAAGTCAAACAATAGGGAATATATATATGTACAGGTTGTGTAACAGGACTGATAATCTGTTGTGTCAGTTGTGTAATAGCTTACTTGCATAATTTAAAACCCATCAAAATTTATTGGTAATAATAATCTGTCCTACGTTTGGTAATAGCATATTATGTTATTGCATAATTTAAAATCCACCCAAAATCTGTTGATCACAAGATCTACCTAGTGTATCTTGCCTGTGACACCAATTGATGATTCTACAGTGTTGTTATTGTTACATAAGACCAGAAATCAATAATATCCAGCATTATTATGTTGTATTATGTGTTATAGATTTATGTAAGCAGGTATTATTTGTTAACTTGTATACTAATATATTGAATAATATTGGGGCCTTTTGAAACTGGTTATTCGTCCAGATAAAACCGAATTGAACCTGTAATTCGGCCGCTTCCCTAAATATATAGTCCCTATTCAGATATTTATCTCTTATAGAAATGGGTTCTTTAAAGTACATACAAAAAGGTAAATATTCTTATAGTATTCATAAGACAACTAATAAAAAGTATACTTCTTTGGATTGTTTAAAATTGTGATAAATTTGCAGTTTAAGAAGTACAAGTTTTTGGTGGAGGTATAAATACAATGCACTTTATTTAAGAGAGACCATTATATAGGTATAATATAGGTATAAGGATTAAGATACAATATAGCATTGTTATATTATATTCCTGAGTGTCTCGGATCTATGGTAATGATTAAACATGATATGTTAAAACCTACTACTTAAACTCATGATGTGTTCAGTCAGCGGAGGTCAGCAGGTCAACGGTTTAATGTTGCGAGTGTGACAGTGTTTAACCACAGTCATACTAATGATTATATGACACTAGATGATAGACAGCTGTAATCCTCTGGTTTTTATCATCTCAATTATACCCATTGACGTCATCAAAATGTGAAAAACTAGGGGGATTTTCTGGTTAATTTTCTCATCCTGTATAATGTGATGTTATATCCTTGTAACAGTAACAAATGATACACCTGAGCTGCCTCCAGCTCTCATCGTTAACGTCACCCGTCTATTGTATATTGTATGTATATTATTATGAATCGGTATTAAATTCACTGGATGTATGTATGTATCTGGGTCATGAAATCGTTACACTCATGAATTAAATTAGCATATTGACTTAGATACTGCTGCTTGCCTTCCTGGCTTGCTCAATGCATTATTCTGATGTATTTCGTTTTTAACATAATTACGTGATACATCTAGCTAGCTGTCGGTCTTTGTCAAAACCCTTCATTAATTACGACTGATGACTACCGGTATTCATCAGGTAACTGCGTGAAATAACTGGTGAAATAACCCGCAGGTTTATCTGTGGTATAACTATGTGTTATTGTACAATATTACACGGTATTCATCTGTCAAATTTATTGCGCAATTAACTGTCAATTATTACATTAATATATTAATGAACATGCATGTTAGCGAACATCAGGTCAATGAGATAGCTACTGTACCGTATTAAGTTCTGATTTCTGGACAAAGGTAGGAATGTACAACCAACCAGGAACATATACTGTTACAATTTAACCACAAATATTACAATTATACCAATAATGAGATGACGAGTTATGATGCAAGATCACCTCACTTCAAGGGGTTTTCTATTACATGTCAGTCTACTTTATCACTTTATCGTTGACCGAGATTTTTAAAGTTTTTACCTACTTGTTGGCAGAGACTCAAAATCATAGTGTGTGCTATCTTATACACATTCCTCACTATCTTATGTTCATCTTGTGTTCATCCTGTGCCTATCATTGTGATACCATTTTAATTATCAAATTTATGTACCATGATATGTGGGTTATATCAATAAAATGTGTCTCAGTCATTCATGGTTTTAGTTTTATGTGTTTCGGGCATATAAGTTCTTAAGTACCCTGTAAAAAGCAGCTGGTGTTGGTGTTCAACAGATATTAATATGTTATTAAAGGACTGATAATTCTCAGCCAAACATCGCAGCTTCTAGCACATGTATTACAGAAATGCTTGGTAATATAGAAGCTGAACCTCTAAACTTCTCCACCTAACATCATGGCCTTCATGGCAGTCAGGTACATGCCCCAAACACATGTACTGCAGTATTTCTGCACCATTTCCACTATGACGTTGGCTAGTACCTAGATGTTACAACATTCTGGTACAAACTGGTTAGCGTGCACTTCACATCTCTCTCGAAGAATTTTATGAACACTACGCCAGACACAATTCAGTTAATTGAAGATCACGAAATTTCCCCCAACACATGCTACAAAGCCGCCATTGACGTCATTTTGGCAATTTAAACGAAATATTATTGATTGGCACAGATAAAGTTTTCATCTTCTAATTGTAAAACATTTAAAATCTGACAAAATCCAAGAAACAAAATTGCTTGGAAAAAACGGGATGTCAGAATCTACATGGCTTAACTGAATTACCGAAAAGATTATTACAAATCAGGCACTGGGATGGCAGCTAGCACTTACCAGGCACAACAGAACAACCATAAGCTCTTATTATATCAATGTCAGGCTTAGCCAAGGATTTAGTTGTAAGAATTTTGTGGAAAAAAATTATATGAATATTTTTTCTTGTATATTTCAGACAAGCAACAAGAGCTTGATGTTCCATCATTGAAAATTGATGAAAATGAGGGGAACCAGAAAGAAAAGGAGAACCAGAAAGAAACCGGAAAGCGGCGACCTATGACCCAAATTACGGGTGTTCGAAAACTTAAACATACAAACAGCTTCACTGGTCAAGTGCCAAAATACGGTGTGGAAACTCCACACAAAGAAGAGTTAGGAAAGGTAAGCACTTCTCACTGAGAGTTTTCATTCATCTCAAACCAATATAGACTGGTATTAATAAATTGATCAGGATTTTTCATGGAAAATTGGAAAATCGTGATTGGAAGTGATAGGTCTATGCTTCATTATAGTCATAATGTTTTTGATCTTTAATTTACTGAAACCTTGGTGTACATTAAAAGACTGTCTGGAGAGTTAAAAGCAGTGAAGGAGGGTGTCTGTCCTGGGTGCTAGCTTGTTTCATTCAAGGTTATTTTTAGCGTCTGGTAATTATAACCTTGTTGGAAATATTTGTGCCAAACATTTACTGCTCCCCCTCCAGTTGTTCCGTTTCGTTGCCAAATTCAAAATGTCTATGGTAATAGTAAACATAGTGTAACATTGCTCACCTTGAGCAAGGAAAAAAGGGCGGCGTCTGCTGTTGGATATATGTTTATGTTGTTATAGCAGACGGCCATGTTTGACATGGTAATATTTTGACTAGAACCATGTAAACACCATATTGTACACACCTGTTACATGTTTCTCATCGTGTTCTTTTTTTCATTTCAGTTATTGAATGATATTGATAAATGGGGCGTGGATATGTTCAAAATTGCAGAATACTCGAACAAGAGGCCTCTAACTTGTGTCACATATAAAATCTTTCAGGTGAGTGAATCTTGACATGTTTTGCGTTATGTAACTTGTATATTAGCGTTGTACTGGCTGTTGACATAGTAACCTGTCGACCTTAATTACGATTAATTTAATTTTCGTATGAAAAACATGATGTCATAACATAAGATATGGGATGTTGTTTAAAAAGGTTGACCTGATTTCATCTTCGTACCAATTAATCTGGAAAAATACAATGTATGTCAACGCTTGTTAGGTTATTGCCCTATATTGTATTGTTATCTGGCGTAAAAAAATTGAATAGAATTACCATAGCGATATGCTTCCCTTTCATCTATCTGTTTCCTGTTTCAATATTCAATATTCATAATATACAATGTGCTGTGATACATCATAATGTCATTGTTTCCGTACATGTATAACATCTGGAGCATGCTTCTGTTCAAAGGACAGAAACCTCTGAAGCAAGTCAATATTCCTTCATTTACAGGACAAAAACCTCTTTAAACAATTCAATATTCCTAACCCGTTTTTTTCTTCATTTACAGGACAAAAAACCTCTGTAACCAAGTCATTATTCCTAACCTGTGTTTTTTCTTCATTTACAGGACAGAAATCTCTGTAACCAATTCAATATTCCTAATTCAACGTTAGTGACATATTTGATGCACTTAGAAGATCATTATCATTCAGATGTTCCATACCACAATTGTATTCATGCAGCAGACGTCACTCAGTCAACGCATGTACTACTTTCCGCACAAGCATTAGAGGTAAATATCACATGTCGTCTGCCTGTGTCGGCCATCTTCTTATAATGAAATCGGCATATTGTTAAGTAACAAAAGGTATCGATCCCAGATAATTTTATGCACAAGCATAAGATGAAAATATATATATCACTTCTCATCCGTTCATGTCAGCCATGTCCTCATTTTGCCGCTTTTTAAAATCATAATCGGCATTTTGTTTAGTTCATATAGATACAGTCCTAGCAAGATTTTATGTCACTTGACTTAAAGCCTCTGCCTACATATATACAGTATAAAACTAAGTATACCTAAAATGCACTATGTAATAATTTAGTGAGATGTATCAAATATAATGGCCTTAAGAAATTAACTTAGATGGATTGCTTCAGAAATATCTGGTCCATAGTGTTCCATCATTTATTATGCACTCACCGTAGGCTCGCAACCATTTAATATTATTCATACATTTTATCTGTCTGTCTGGGTAAAACATGATCAATATATTGACATGTTGCCGTTAGATATAGCGTCTTCTGTTATGCAGTATTGCTGCACAGGCTGTATTTGCTTGGAATCAATAATGCAGGACAAGAACAATATTCTCACTTCTTTGACCAGCTGTAGTTTCTCATTTTGAATATTTATAACAAAACCCCAACAGTTTTGATGAATTTTGTTTTTCTTAATTTTTTTATTATATGTAGTTGAAAAATTTCGATTTGGGTTAAATTTCATTCTTGTTCAATTTGCTATGTTTGTTTGTTTACAGAACGTCTTCACAGACCTTGAGATTTTAGCTGCCATATTTGCCAGTGCCATACATGATGTTGATCATCCGGGTGTTACCAATCAGTTTCTTATTAATACCAGTAAGTATATATACAAAATACAATGTATAAACCTTAAACTTCATTTAATTCGGTTAATCTTTTGAACAGTTCACTATCTGTAACGTTGATCCAAACACATTTTACGCATTGCTTAAAGTCATCACTATCTCATTTTGATGTGATAATGGGTGTTTATATAAATATTTAGTATACCATCTTAAGCCTCATTTGTTTTGATTTCAAAGGTATTTTTGTGAACTTCTGAACTGTTGGGGAATTTTATGTCAATTTGATGGAAAGGGTCAATGCAATTAACTGGCAGCCTGCCTCGCGTGTGACATAAAAGCGATACACAGACCAAAATTGTGTCATTGATCTTAAACAAACGTGTATTCGAGTTAGTCACGAAAAAATAATATTAATTTAAACGCACTACATGCTGTTGAAATGAACTTGAAATTATTTGGCTTCAAAAATTGTAATAAACTTGAAGAACAATAACAATGCATGAAAACCTTGGGCTTCCCACCAGACTAAAATCAGAGATACCCGCCCTCCTTCCACCTTTTCATATTGTTACATATTTTCCCAAAAATTCTTTGGACTCCATCCAAGAGAAAAACTTGGTCAAAGATAATAACATTACGTCAAACCATACCTACCTATTGTTCGCTTCCATGAGCAAATCTAATATTCACATCTACCATTAGACAGGTACTTTGATTAAAGACAATACAAAATGTTGAACTCATTGACACCATTCTGTAAGGCCTAACAATAATTTCATACTAAACAATGTGGAAAGAAGAATTGATCCGAGCATTTGTTATTCAAGCAGTGCTAACTATTGTATCTAGAGTACTATGAAACAGTTATCGGGTGCGACTAAAAACCTGTTATTGTTTTTATCTTCTATGCCACTTGATTATTGTCGGTCAGTTTTTATCAGAAGTTAAATAACCGCTGGTGTTATTTACTTATTATTATTACCATTGAAGTATTTAGTTTACATAAATATAGTTTATTTAATACACAAAAGCTAAAATGAAAACAACACGTCATTAGGCAGTCTAAATGTGGTCGTGCTAACAAGTAAACACCAAAAGCTGACAACAACAACACGTCATTCCGCTCACACCTTTTATCTCCTCCATCAGTTGTGGTTGAAGAGTAGCAATATTTACATGAAGATCTCGACTTTCTGCTATTAAGGCTCTTCATTTATTGAAACAGTAAACAAATATTTCACACTATATGTTTTCCATCACATTCAGGTTCATACATATACATACGTGGGGTGTTCCACAATTAATAGGACTTTTTTCATAGCAGCACGGCAAATCAGAAATTAAGAAAACTAATTGTAAATAATTAAATTTTGACCATTCAGTGACAAATAGGCTAAATATCAAAATAATTGGATGAACAATAAGAAAGTTATTAAACATTAAATATGCCATGTGACGTTATTATGACGTAGGATTTCAAGCACAGTATTTTGATATAAAGAAACTTTTAATAGTTTTGTTTATAGTCATCCTGACTTTCTAAACAGATCTAATAACACTGTTCCGAGTGTTTAGATGTGTTTCCGTAACCCTGTTCACAAAAATGTCTTGCAATGATGTTAGAAATTGCTCAAACCTTGGGCCGTCTATCAGGTTACAAACAGGTTAATTAACGTCAACTTAATTTTCTATTACCTCGCCTGTGCTTACTCGTAAGTTTATAAATCCGCGATCTGTAAACAGTTTGAGCCAACAGAATACAAGTGACAGCTTAATGCCACTACATTTTATGAATTTCATCATTTCATTGGTTAGCACTGTTGGTTTTTCCAATGTATACCATTATTTGAAAATCGTGCGATTTCTGTTTATTTGCGTTGACGTCATTTTCACCCATGACGCGCTTGCATATATACCCTTGATTACTGACTTGTCATAACAAACACGGACCGATTTCTTCGAAAGTTTGCATGTGCATGTCAAAGTCATCCAAGTAATGTCATACAATTAGGCGTTAATATTTATCAAGAGGTTATTGAGATATTCACATTTTTAATAAGGATGAGAATGACAAATAATAGTGTGACCCGCCTTGGTGTTACATGGTTTCTATGACAACGCTTTGTATGAGCATCATCAGCAACATCGAAATTCTTGTGCTACCAATATGTAGAGCATACAGTGCTAAGCATATGAGACAAATTTTATTAAAATGTAAATGTTGAGTAAGAAGTTATGAGAAAAGTCCTATTAGTTCTGGAACACCCCTCGTATAATAGTCACAATTTTTTTAATGCTTGTCATAAAAAACAACAGCATTAACAAGTTTTTGTTTTATGATGTAGAAAATTCTCCTTAGTGTAATGCAATGTACATTATAGGTAGGGTGGAGATGGTGTTTAGTATGTCATGTTGGGTGTAATGTAAATAATGATTTGAATGGCCAAAACATGCTGAGGTGTTTGAGAAAACATTTTTTATAGTATTTTGGGATTTTTATGAAAATATTTTCCCCTGATTTTTATGAAAATGTTGTTTTTTCCAGATTTTATGAAAATGTTTTTTCTCAATTTTTTATGAAAATATGTTTACTATTTTCAGGTTCAGAACTTGCTCTGATGTATAACGATGAATCTGTGCTAGAGAACCATCATCTAGCCGTAGCATTTAAACTGCTTACAGAAGATAACTGTGACATTTTTGCGAACCTCTCCAAAAAACAACGACAGACATTACGGAAAATGTGCATCGATATGGTACTAGCAACAGATATGTCAAAGCATATGAGTTTACTGGCTGATTTAAAAACTATGGTTGAAACAAAGAAAGTAGCGGGTTCCGGTGTGTTGCTGTTGGACAACTATCAAGATAGAATACAGGTGGGTTTCATTTCATGTAGACGTACAGTAGTTGTAAGCAATTCATACTGCTAGAAGCAATTGACCAATCACGGCTCCCTACATGGTACCAGTCGTCTTGCAAAGATCTGAATGAACAATGATTGAATAATATTTTAAATAATGACTTAAAAATGTATAAGCAATTCGTACTGCTAGAAGCAATTGACCAATGATGGTCATTACCAGTCGTCTTGCAAAGACCTGATTGAATAACGGTAGAATAATATTTTAAATAATAATTTAAAAGCACATGGTGTAACACAATCAAAAGTATTCACATGAAAACCTTTGACAAATGATAGGCCTATGTATGCACACTTAAGATTGGTTAAAAGTTAGGAAAGAGATTTGCTTGAATCACCTTCTAAACTCAATGTTCCTGTCTTAAGATGACAGTATTATCTGTATCTCATGCTTGTGTCTCTGGATAACACATTATTATAGCTTTGTATGTAAATGAGATCACATTGTGACAGATTTTTATGCTTATTATTTTCAGGTATTACAAAATATGGTTCACTGTGCTGATCTTAGCAATCCTACAAAACCATTGGATATTTACAAGAAATGGCTTGATCGATTAATGACAGAATTTTTCCGACAAGGGGACATGGAACGTGACAAGGGTCTAGATCTTAGTCCAATGTGTGACAAACTTACTGCTACTGTTGAAAAGTCACAGGTGAGTCGATGCTACATGAATCAGCCGCTGTTGTCCTTTGTTGTCCTGTCCGTATCTATCACATGTGTTCTTTGAATCTCGTCAATTACAGTTTTATTGCTACTGAGTAATGCTCTTTTAGTTTTAACTCATTGAGTCATTAAAGAATGTTCTACTAATTTGGTAATAGGGTACAATTAGGGAGATAGCTATGTCATTTAAAGGTGCATTGACAGCTAGATTAATTTAGCACATTTGAATAAAAAATAAAATGAGTGTAAAACAGTTGCATGGAAAAAAATATGGAATAAAAAAGTGAAAAATTAAAAATGAAGAAACGTAATAAGACATGTACATTCAAGTATTCTAGCAAGATCAAATTTACTTAAATGAAAGTTCTTATGAACATATTCTCAATGAGTATTTTTACCTTTTTCAGGTTGGGTTTATCGATTACATCTTGCATCCAATGTGGGAAACGTGGGCAGATCTAGTGTATCCCGACGCACAGGAAATCCTCGATCGTGTTGAGGAAAACAGAGACTGGTTTCAAAGCATGATTCCTATAAGTCCGTCATCGAGTTTCTGTTCAAGTGCACAGTCTGAAGAAAAATCATCGGACAGTAAATTTCAGTTTGACATTGATGAAGAAAAAGACGATGATGGACATAGTGATGTTGTTATAAAATTAAATGAAAATAACAGTGGTTTATCTACGCAACAAAGCCCAGGTGAACAATAGAATGTTGTCGTAAACAATGTAAAGATGCGAAATTGTGATAAAATTTAATGTTTAAGTATTCCATGGTATTTTAGCCAATATGGTAACTTTATAGTGCTTAGAGTTATGGAAACATGAAGCACAACTCAGTGCTGTGGCATTAGGTCAAAATGTCTCCCCACGTTTCCACGGGGACTAGTCGTTGACATAGGGTAGTTATGGCAACCAGGGAGTGTCGAGAATGGAAGTTGACACTATACTCAGGGAGATCTTCCAAGGTTTGCGAGAGGTTTGCGACTGATTGGTATTACTAAGTATGTTTCGTATTACCTGATGAAAAAAGGGCGCTAAGAATGAAATGAGTGGTTAAAAAAGTAACTATTACTTGATGAAATGGACAGAACGTGTAATGAGTCATCTTGTGTGACATTTGATAACTTGTTACCGTCTTGATATTGGATTGGGAAGTCATTAGTTTGACGAAGAGAGAAGAAAATGGCAATGGACGTTACTTTGTGACCTTTAACCGCTGTAGTGTTCCCAAAGTAGACTGGCGTTAAACGTCTTTGTGGCGTGCTTGTGCATAGAACGTAGCAAAAATAAACTGTTACTCACACAGAAAAAACTTACATAGAGTGTTAGGATTACATCCTATGGTGACACCGTTTAATTCTGACACTTTTTGTGCTTATTGTATAACTCACATTTGAGCTTCCTGTACGGAAGATTTGTGGAGATTACTCTGTTTACATGATGTTAGTGATGCTTTAGTGATTCTACCGTTTCTATGGAGACGGATAATCAAGCCAATTTGTATCATTCTGTTTTATACATTTGTCATATCATTACATTATAGTTTCATTATCAATTGTTTTTAACTGTTTAAGGTTAATAATGTATACATGTTTTGCCTCTATTATTTATTATTATTAAAAATGTTTTACATTTTTTATTTTTACGATTGGTCTTACAAGGGCTATTATTATCTACAAGTATTCAAACAATGTTAGTGATACTATACCTTCGTACCATATGTGCTACTAATCACTTGTTCACAATCACAGACTTTGTGTCACTGTGGACTTGTATCTTTTAAATTATGGACTCACAGATTTTGCGGAGTCAAATTTTGCGGAGTAATAGCCCTTGGAAGGCCGAGGATACATGGCTGATGATGTTATGATATGAAATGCCCCTCACTGCTGATTTCTTGCTAACGTTTGTAATTAAAACTTTCTAGAAATGCTGAATGTTCCAATGTATAGTACCTGGACACAAGGAGACTATAATTGAACATTACATAGTATTGGATGAAAGAAAAACAACCATCACTTCCCTGAACTCACTTTAGAAATTCAAAAAAAATTTGTCTAGTAATCATTCATTCAACATATTTATATCCGATTCTGCGAGTGCTATCGTTGAGAAGTGAACAGTTTTACGATTAAACTGAACTTTTCAGCATTATTATAAATTTGTATTGTTATTTGTTAGGTTAGGACTAATGTTTATTTTCCCTTCAAGGCATAATTTATATGTAACATCTTATAGAAATTGCCATGCCATTTTTCATCACATTTCTGTATGTCAAGATACACCTTTGGAAAGTTTTTTGAAATTTTAGTGTCAGATATTTTTTATCTATTCGATTTCGTAGAGTAGCAATTGAATAAATGCCAGCTGTCGTAGACATTGTTTCTTTGGGTTTGTTAATCAGTTCCATTATCATTATACCCCCCGACTGGTTGGTTGCTTTGTTATATTGATATGAAACATCTATTATGTCAAAATGAAAAAAAAATATGTAAAGCTTTGGTGTCTAATTTTTTAGCACACTGACGCTAACTCCTTATTAAACAATACTTATTTGTTATGTAGACTCAATAAGATTATGTTGATGAATAAATTGGTTTCGAAGTATAAATTAATTAATCAGGCTAGTCAATTATTGTTTGTTGACTGACCTGTATAAACAGACAATACTTTTAATGACTTCAAGTTACAAGAATTATGGCATGTGTGTCCATTTCATGTTACTTGAAATCCCTCAGCCAATCACTCTGTGATATTTGCTAGGAATCATGGGTACTTCCAAACATTTAAATCTTCCCAGCAACCTTTGCACATTCTCAGTATGTTATTATTCAATGTTACATGTTTTTCTTCCCTTTAATGAATTTAACCTTATTCTTACCCATTGTTGAAGTGTTATATGGAATGTTCTAGTAAAGATATTTTAGTATAGCTTGCCCACATTGACATGAACCTAACTTTTTGATCAGCATAATTTAACAGTTGATAAATTGTCTACGTTTACAACACCGATTGTATGTTTCATAATCGGGGAGTATCACGAAGAAGGTCGAGATATAATACAAACACATATTTGAAATACCAATATCGCATGATTTGCTTGCGGAAATTGATATATTCAAAGCAAGAACGTTGTTATATATTCTTGCATAAAGGTCAGGCTTGGGTCAAAATAGCCAAGCTATAAAAGTCAGCGTTTAGCTATGATTTTGAATGCTGTAGTTTTTCACTGTTTTAAACATTAACAAAAGTTGTTTTTTCTTTCTGCTTTACATGTTGTTCAAGCAAGTGAAATCATTTATTGATAAAATAGCATCTTAACCAAATGGCTGGTATCTTTAATATTTAGAAGTCTGGCCATTTGTGTGCATCTTAACCAAATGGCTGGTATCTATAATATTTAGAAATCTAGCCGTTTGTCTGATACGTGTATTGCGTTTAGTAATAGAATACCATAGAATACCAGCAAAAATTGAACATTGTAATTGATTTCATTTTCTTCTGTTTCTATGGTTACGATGTTATTATCATGTTACTTCCATGACAGTTTTATTGTATTTTTTATCCCATGATTTCTAGCAGTCCAGCCTAGTTGAAAATAAAATGTTAAAAAATTTATCTTGCTTTATTATCATTATTATTATATGAATTATATTAAAAGAAGACTTGGAAATAGTGTCCACACCAGATAAAAACCATGGCAGTACTAACAGTCTTACAGTCATGTGATCCAACAGTCTTGGCTTCCACAGGTATGTATATAGCAAGGAGGAAAACTAAAACAACATCTGGAATGGACCGAGCTATACATACACAGGCTTGTGCATACGGAAACAAAAACAATGCCTAATTGAACAAGATGGATTACACTTGCATGGACGGATACACACAATACAAAATGAACCAAAATGTACACACTGACGAAAAGTTCAATGTTAAAAGGATGAAGATGCACACACATAAATTGCACAAAAAATGTCATGCAGAGCATTTAGTGCTCCCGTATTCAGGAGCATACATATGACAAAACAGACCAAGACTAATTGATGGTCACAAAACAATTAACGGACACCCGAGGAGGAAAACAAAACATTACCAAACAAAATAAGATACACACATAAAGGGATACATTGTGAAATGTACATTGAGGTACATATTTGGAGGATCAATGTAAACATTTGGGGAATCGCACATAAACAATGCCAAATGGATAAGGTGGCTTACAGATTGAGGGACAAAAAACAATGCCAGAATGGACCAAGAGACACACACTTGGAAGAATTCAAAACAGTTGCAAACAGATATGGAGGTACATACATACCTAGACAGCACCAAAACATATCGAGCGTTACAACAACACTTATTCGACCACGAGGTGCACACATTGGGGCATGCAAAACAATGCTAAATGGACCAAGAGGTGCACACATTGGGGCATGCAAAACAATGCTAAATGGACCAAGAGGTGTACACATTTGGGCACGCAAAACAATGCTAAATGAACCAAGAGGTGTACACATTGGGACACGCAAAACAATGCTAAATGAACAAGAGGTGTACACATTGGGGCACGCAAAACAATGCTAAATGAACCAAGAGGTGTACACATTGGGGCACGCAAAACAATGCTAAATGGACCAAGAGTGTACACATTGGGGCACGAAAAACAATGCTAAATGGACCATGACAAATGGACCAAAAGGTGCACACATCGAGGAACACAAAAACAATGCTAAATGGACCAAAAAAGCACGCATCGAGGAACACAAAAACAATGACAAATGGACCAAGAGGTGCACACATCGAGGAACACAAAAACAATGACAAATGTACCAAAAGATGCACACATCGAGGAACACAAAAACAATGATAAATGGACCAAAAGGTGCACACATCGAGGAACACAAAAACAATGACAAATGGACCAAGAGGTGCACACATCGAGGAACACAAAAAGGCTAAACACAACAATGGCAACCAAGAGGTGCATACATAGAGAGAAACACAACAATGCTAAACGGACAAAGAGGTACACGCAGTGAAGAACACAAAATAATGCCTCAACGGCCCAAAAAAGGTGCACACATCGACGACAAATTGGCCATGATGGCACGCGAATCGAGAGACATAAACAATGCCAAAAGAACCAGAAGGTGATCACATTGAGGAACACAAAACCATGCCAAAATGGACCAAGAGATGCACGTATCCCTTGCTTAGAATAAGAAGGTTGTTATTACTACTTACGACTTTTATAAAACTGATACATTTTAAAAGATAGCACCACAATGCTCTTCGTATTAGCCTTTTTTATAAAATCGGAATCTGTCGTGTTGATCAAACTGAAGTTGAAAACAGCTTATTTTACAATAAGCAAAGAGTAATTCGTATTCTGACATTTTTTTCTTGTTTTCTGAATATATTGAATTTTTATTTCCGACCTTCTCATTCTAAGTCAGCGATATCGATGGTAACAAACATGTACCAACATGGACAGATAGGCGCACACATTTTTGAGGAACACAAAATAGTGCCAAAACATCGACACATTGACCGAGACGGCGCACGCATCGAGGGACACAAAACGATGCCAAACTGACCAAGAGTTGACAACATCAGTAGACAGAAAAAGCAATGTAAAAGCATTATAGAAGAATACACAAAACAATTCCATACGGATTGAACACATGGAGTGACATTAACAGAAATAGAAAGAGCTGAGTGGAATAGTAGATACATTGGCGTCAGCAGCGAGCATAGAAGCAAATTATCAGCGGCGTTATAGCTTGTCTAAAATTTATGTGTAGGTCAAATTCAAGGCGGGTCCGGGGTATGTTCCCTGGAAACTTTTTGAAAAAGGGTCTTTCTGTTGCAATCTAGAGCATTTTAGAAAGATTCAGGCTCCAAGGAAAATAAAAATTATTTAATAGTTTTGGTCAAAATAACAAAACTCGATTCTATTTCAATTTTACAACTTATGCATGATCATACAAATACAGTTGTTTAGAGTACAGCGGATAATGGGGGTAAAGGGATCATTCAAGTGTTTATTTTACTCAATGGAAGGAATCTACTTACTTTTGGCATTATTATTTGCTTCCATATGGAGATTAACATACTGATTTATGGAGAAAATCGTATTTTGTCAATCTATGTGATCCGCTAAACACAAAGGTATTATTTTTTATCAAGAACATATTTTCAATTTTCTAAATTGCCAATTCAAAGTGACTTACCCAAGAAAAAAAAATATTTCTCAAGTGCCACATGGCGTATTATTTTTATCCTAAAAATTATATCCACTATAGACCAACGTGAGCCGCTACTGACCAATTATTTACTTAAATCAAATACAGCTTAACACAAGCAAATTTATCAAATTAACATGTGTAATGCTTGAACAAGTAGCATAAAACTAAAGTGAAAGACTATTTTTTAATTCAAAGAGAGACAATCCAAAATATTGAAGTGAAAGGGAGACAAATATTGGGTCCAGAAATGAAAAAAAGTTTTCTCACTTTTCTATTGTTCTCTTGGTCAAGTTTTTCGTATATTTTATAGTTTCCCTTTGATAGTAACCCGGTCAAAGGGAGGTGATAAAATATACAGAAAAGTTGACCAAGAGAACAATAGAAAGTTGGACAAAGTTTTTTGGGCAGTTTTTGACCCAATATTTGTCTCCCTTTAACTTCAATATTTGGATTGTCTCTCTTTGAATCAAAACTATGGTAAACATTTTATACCTCTACTGGTGCTCTACACATGTAGGCATGCTACGGGGACTTTTCACCTAGCAATTTCATATTGGCAGCAAGGCTTAAAGCCAATTAAGGTTATTCGGAGTAAGATGTCTCCGACCGAGAACACTAATAAAATGTTTTCATCATACAAGGTGCGCGTGACGTTGGTCGTCACGCGACGTCATTCTTAGCGTCACCGTTTGAGCAGCACATAGCTCCTTTCTAGACTGATATCCGGCCCATGTATAAGATTTTTTCTATTAATACTGAAATAAGTCATTATTAGCCACCTCTGGAATGTGACGTGGAATAAAAATTAGTATCGATGCATTATTGGAAACTCGGAAAAGGGCAGTTGATTAGGCAATAGCGGATCACTCAAGGTTTGAAACTCCTACTTTGAATTGAGAAATATCCCTTTAATGTTTCTAGAAATCGGGACTAAATCTTACCGTTATAATAATTGTGTTAAAGTTGGCGTATGACGTAGGGAGTGATTAACATACGTTAATTTGTAGAACTTATTTCGTCATAAAACTAATTACATTTGTAGTATAAACTTAACTACACGTGCTACGTAGTTGTTTCAATGCGTCATTCTTGACCTTATTTGTACTGAGATGTACTTTCTTCTAACTGATACAAGCCACCTACAAAGGAGAAGTAGCATGTGAACCTGTGAACTAAATTACAACCGATCACGTACAGATATATGTACGGATGGTATCGGACTACTAGTACAAGGGTTAGTTAGGGATTGGCAATTTGGATCGTATACCGGAATAAAGGTTACTGGGACAGCAATTTCGCCCACAAACGTCGTGTCCAGATTAAGCAACAAAACACTATAGCTCGGTAACACTGGTAAGGAGCGATGTCAAAGCGTAACGCAAGTCCAGACGACAGCCTGTTATAGACTCTTTCAGACAATAGCCAATACTTCTTAGTATCATGGGGCGGGTAAAACAGGTTTAAAGGGTATTTCACTTCTTTCTTATGTTTTTTAAGGAAACAAAGATAATGTTCAACAGTGAATGAGTATCCAATGTATCAATGTACCAATTAAGCATTCTAAAAGCTTAACATTTTGATTTTGATTTGTTATTAGTATGGTGTAATAAGCGGAAACATAATATCTTTAAATAAAGGCTTATATGTGATCTTATATGAAATATACCATTTGAATAGTCAATACAATACATATAACTGACATGCTTGTAATACCATGCAAAATAATTACCTCATAACCAATTATTTACAAAAAAAATAAATTTCATACATGTCATAGTTTCGATCAGACGGTGACATGGTCTGCATACGAAGTCCAAGTAAGGTGTCGTGATCTCTAAACGAAACCTATGTAAAATAAATTTCTTTCGGAGTACAGAGTTTGTATTATTTCTGGCATACACGTTGTTATGAAGAGATTGAGAGAAACAGAAAATGGTAAGTAAGTCTTGTATGTGTTATCGTATGAATGCACTATTTCTTCAAAGTACAAACGGACATGTTACACTCTGCAACAACTACATATTGTCAACAATTATTTGGCTTGGCGTTATTTGACTATTAAAACATTATTAATAGTACATGCATCTCTTTATCACATTCACACTTATATACAAATATGTGGCTTCTGTTAGTTAATAAGACCCAATGGGTCATATACGTGTTTTGTGGGTTTTTTTCGGCCACTGGTCCTAGTATTTGTAGTTTCCTTAATATGGAGATTGGCGTTCTCAATTGAATGGTCATTTGATTACTACACATAGAAATACATAAAATGTTCAATGACATGTATCGTATACAACTTTCTAAACACATTTTTTCTAATATTATGACTTGTATTCCTGCTAAATTTGGCTGCGCCTGCTTCGAACGTTGATTGGTTATGTGCTATCTCGTTTAAAATGCCATCATCGCTGGCATTTTGTGATGTTACAAAATATACCTTACAAATGTTTTGTTTAGCCGAGTAGCATTTTGTTGTGAATTCATCACCTTTTACTATCATCAATACTATTTATGATAATACTTTTTGGAACACACGTTCAAATGCAGCTTTGTGAAGTATGCAATGAGAGTGAAAATTCAGCAATAAGGCACTGCATGCGAAGTAACGACGATGAGAAGAGTTATTATCTTCATTTCTTCAAATCAGAGGACAAACTAAAATACAATTCGTCTACGTGTGAAGGTTAACTCGGATAGTACTCTTGGTACAAAAAAGTCTTTTCGAATCAGAAAAAAACATATGCGCACAACAATTCTTGTTGACTATCATTCCCATTTAGTTTGATGACTATATCACAATAATTCATCAAGTTTTGTATAGACGCCATAACATTTTGAACTAACGAACAGGTAAGCGGTGTTCATATAGGTTTGACTGGGTTTAAGCTATATACATCAGTTAACCGTATTCACCGCTATTTTTTCGAATGGGATAGTTCCGTTATTGGTATTACTTATTGAATGGACTATACCAACCTTTGGTTATCATTCACATTGCCAGTGTTAAAATAGAACGTTAAAAAGTAGTTCTACACCACCTGTTATTGAAAGTCGACGACATGATGGTTGGAGAACTTTCTTTACAGGCGTACTGCACATTTGTGGTTCAGAAATGTCTGTCGTCGTTACATCCATAAATGAGCCGACATTTATGCACTAACATCAACCAATTCTCCATATTCGTAAGAGATTTCCATCTTGAGAATGTCGTCTATTATCTATAACACATTCGTTTAGAGACCATGACACACTATTTTAAGTCGTTTAGAGTGCAAGACATTCCCTAAAAATCAGCAGCTTCACATTTTAGGTCCTGTGAGACATGTACGTGTATCAATACAAGTATTATAGCAAAGATAGTTCTTATAGAACATTATCTGGTTATATTAACTCATTTGTACTATTCATATTGCGATATATTAAACATAATTAGGATTTTCTTTCATTTTTCGCAAAACTTGACTACTTCAGGTTTAAATAAAAACTTACTACAAGCGTTTAATTATATTTTTTAGGGTAATCATTTAGAACAAATACTTATATGTCGATGTGTTGAACGATCGCATCAAGTAAAACGTTATTAGAGGGATAAATCGGTGTAAAGTAGACACACTCAAAAGCGTGCTGCCCGATGTGCAAAGTTTCCATGGTATTTTCGCGAGGAGTCTATAGCAGGCTGTCGTCTGGACTTGCGTTACGCTTTGACATCGCTCCGTACCAGTGGGTAAGGAAGGAGTAAGGACTAAGGAGTACAGAGTCCTGAAAAATATATACATTTGTATTGATCATACATTTGTACTACTCATGTTAATACAGTTAAAAGTTATGTAATTATACAGAATATCATGTTATACCCATCACAGCCTTTAAATTAACCTTCAAATGAAAAAAAGTTACCAATTTTCTGGGCTCTTTTCAGCTGTTAGGCCGCTCAAGCATCCTTTGACATTTCAACTTCCCCTGCTCATTTGGCTACCTATGTAATCCTGCACTCGTGACTTACTGGGGATAATATTTCTCTCTGGTGGTGGGGCAGCCAACATCGATCTGCGGCTCCCCAGGAATAGACACTGCCCTCACAGGTACCATTTTACATCATGGTGGAGTGGAGCATGTGTGTCCAGAGGGGATCGAACCCGGGACCTCTCGACCCCGAAGCGCGCGCCCTACCTCTAGGCCACCGCTCCCCACTCCCCACTCCCCAAATGGATTGATGGTTGATGCTTCTCGCTATACACCAACTTACCACTAACCGCATACTTCTTCAAAAGTACATCCAACGTTCGATCATCTACACTTACGGACTTTGAAAACGCACCACTTATTCAAACCACGAAATTTAATTTTAAAAATTGTTTAATTGTATTAAAAGTTTGTATATAGATAGCTCAATTTATGTTTTAACATCTAGCAAAATTTCAAAACGACAGTTAACAATGTCACTAAGTCACGTGACATCCACGTGCTTAAGTCTCTAAACCAAATTCACAGTTATGGAGAGTGCGTGAAAAGTTATGTTTTGATGCGTTCACAACAGCAAGTACTCATTATAATTGCAATCTACTTCTGGAGATTTTTCCTCTATTCACCAACAAAGGTTTGGACAACCTTGTGGGTAGATCGAGTCATGGAACTCATACTAGGACTCAAGTCTGAAAGAACATGCCATATGTTTACGGTGGTTGGGACATTCCATCACGCAGATATTGCTTTCTTCAAGAAAATTGACTGTTATTCGTTATTTATGCGCATGGATATATTCATGCTGTCCAAGGTTAACACCACTGTCATCCGGAAATAGTAATACAAGAAGGATGTGACTGCATGTTGAAGCCCGTGTTATATGTTAGATGAAACAAAAATTTGCAGGGTACTAAGTGAAAATGTTGTATTTCATAAATAAACGTGTTTGATATTTTTATTTGATGATTTAGCATATCTATCGACACCAAGCATTTTTTTGACAGGCACGGTTGTTGACCGGAAGTCGTTATTTTGGCGGAGCATGCGCATTAATTTATCCGAATTATGTGGATTTTTAGGCCTTTTATCCCTATTTGAAGATCAACGGTGGTGTCAGTTGGCATAAAACGCTATTGGAGACGAATATTTATTGTATCATGACAATGTAATCGCGCAAAAACCACGCGGTGGCTACTTCCGGTTTGTAACATGTCTATACCTCCAGACATATCAGTTTCAGATTGACATTAAATGTAACCTTTGGTTTTGAAAACTTGAAATGTGTTGGTTTTTAGGCTGTTTTGGTATGCTAATGAATCGTTAACACATCGTCATTTACACAGGTCGGATATTGTCATTCGCACGAGTCTCACGTGCTAAAATGAGATTTGACCACGTGGTCACTACTAGCGATTCGGTTAGTAAATAATGGATTAAAATATACTTTACCAACAGCGTTCTAACCCTGGAACATTATTCCATTGGTAAAAAATAATCCTTAACAGTTCATACAAAAAATACCGACCCCTGAAAAGTGGTGCGTTTTCAAAGTCCGTAAGTGTAAGCGTTGGAACATCTTTATTGGAAGAATACGCCGAAGTTTAGTTTGTACTAATTACTACTAGTAGTTTGATATGTTTATTGTAAAAACCATCAAGATGTGCATGCATGGAGAAACACAAAATAATTTGTGTACATGTATACGTTTACGTTCACTAATTTAAAATGGTCGATTGTGAAACAAACAAGACTACAAATTGACATTACGCCAGAGCAGAGATCGCCCCGCCTTATTGTTTGTCGAAGGTTGCTTGTCGAAGGTTTTCAAGCTAATCCATTCGACCATGTGATAATAATTTACCCTTAAAATTGATTTAAAGGGCATTGATTGACATCTGGCGTAATGTGAATTGTAGTAATCACTCTCGACACCTCAGTCCCCGACGGTCTTTTTCCATTGTCACGAGGGTAGGATAACAGAGAAGAACAAATTGACAGGTACGAGAGAGAGAGAAGCATATTTCATGCCATCGTAACAACTCGGGTCTTTCTGTTAGTAACGTCCGATGGGTCCCGATTGTAGTTTATGCTGATCATCAAGCATGGAAATACTGGTACCATTTTGCTCTCGTCTGTTGTGAATATGTTAAAATACTAGTCCCCAGGAATATATAGCTGGCTACCAAACATCGACACATGTCATATATTCTGTCATGACCCAATTTGAACCGAACACACAAATCGGAGCCCCCTAACCGAGCACACCGATCCGTAAACATACTAACTGTGGTACCATTAACACCGTGCCCTCGTGCGTCATAAAGAAGTTCAAGGAACCAGTTGGTACCAGGTATGTTAGTCCTTGAAACATCAGATACAATATCATCGTTATAGTACATGCGTCTCTTTAAAGTGTATGTGAACCCATTGTTTGTACCAGCATGATAATCTTTTTTATCAAAACCAGCAACAATCAACTTGACCTTCTCATGACGGTTTGCGCATTCTTTATCATGGGCACATGACTAACATAGAACTTGACTGTGTCACCGGGTCTTCACGTCAGAAGTCACAGTGTCCTACTTCGAGCATCAAACGAAAGAATGATGTGGGAAGATTGCGTAGATGACTTATTAGAACCCGAAACGTGATGTTGATAAGTCTATACGACCAACAGTATGTAATTGGAATTGTTTTAGGTTATCAATATAATATAATCATACTAACAAACACACGGACGGTACGCCATAATTTATTAAGCAACAATGAAAAATCATTGGGCCGCCCTACGTCGAACGGCATTACCATCGGAAACCCCAATCGTTTAAAGTTCGTTTGGTAACACCGATCACTGAATCACTAGAAATTAAACCTAAAACAATTTGACTATTAAAGACTCATGTAAAGATCCATTTTCACCAAAGGCGTCTTCTTAAAATGGGCGTGAAACAAAACTCTGAAAACAATTTGAGTTTTAAATAGAACCCCACACAATACCACCAGCAAGTCTGCTAAATGCAATAATGATCGAATGTCATCCAGAATTAGTATACTTTTAATTAGCATATATCCGTACACAGACATGGGGTGTATAATGTTCCCATGCGAATGTTTCTTCGAAGAATATGACACCAAACGCAGCATAAGCCGTAAATCTGAGTGTCTGTTGTGAAGCATAGAACGTACTGCTGTAACCATGACGTAAAACATCGAACTTAACAAAGTAAAACCTAGTTTAATGATTGTTGTAAGCATATGTGATTGTCAAGAAGATACCGGTAGTTGAATATTGCAAACATTGTTGGCAGCTGTAAGAACAATTGTTGCAAGTAATTAAACATCACCGTTGTAAGCATAATATACTAGTATGGCAGTTGAAAGGGATATTTGACTGGTGTAATAATTCGCTGACTCATATTGAGAAGGTCAATATTTTGAGAAAACAAGAAAACGGTGTCCGAAAATTACTCTTTACTTATGACAAAACGAGCTGTTTCAACTTTAGTTCCGATTTTCTCGAAAAATAAGCTCACAAGAAGCGTCTTGTGATGCTCATTTTAAAAATGTATCAGTCATATGACGTCGAACTTCTCATTCTAAGCCAGCGAATTGATTATTGATACTTAATGATACTAAGCCAGCGAATTGATTATTGATACTTAATGATACTAAGCCAGCGAATTGATTATTGATACTTAATGATACATGACTATCAGAATATGTTTGTTACAGTTGCTTGCAAGACATACTGTTCATCTTGCAGAACTATCACGCACTCTCTGACAATACTTGTATCTATCACGACGTATATGAAGCCTGCCTCGTGGTTATAACATGTCGCGAACTAACGAGGGTCAATGTGTCTCGGCAGGAAATTGACACCAATCTGTGTTTCACGCTCTTGCCATATGAGACCCACACAAAGAATGTACGTGTGATGTAGAATAGTTCCAAGAAAATGAAAGAAATGTGATCGTGATAGACTAACTACTGTAAGGAAATATATCAATGTTTAGAACATGGAACCAGGCGCTTATTCCAGTATATTGGACTGCTATTCATCACATGGTAGTCAGAAGGGTTCGGAAAAGGAAGTATCCGCAATCCGGAAACATAAATCATTCTAATTTGTATAGATCTTTTAGAGTACAATCATATAGCTGTAAAACCCGGTGTTGAGACATACTCGTGCAAAACATTGGTCATTATAAAATTGTCTTTGAACGGAGCTTTGCTAGAACAAATTATCGACAACTGGTGTTGCCTCGTGAAATCGTGTTGTTGTTTTTTTTTTTATTAAAAAGCGGTGCCAACAGTTCAATAATGTACAAGTCTTTAGCATTCCCAATAGCATTCAAACTACAATCCAATCTTCAGATTGTATCCTACTTTCACTTCCGCAGAATGTAATTAAATAGTTCGGATACAAGTTTATCTTAATAAGGTTTAGAGCTGCAGAATTTACGAGAGATCGTGAGAAGTTCATGAAAAACTTAAAAATGACGTACCATGTGTCCTAAAATCAGACATGCTTCACAAATCATTTGCTAGCAAAGTTATAGTTGTTTACGTATTTGTAAGGCATGGGCGAATGATCACAATTAAACTTATACAAAACAAGACGCTAAAATACATTTTTTGTACTATTTTAGAACAACATTATTTTTATATTGACTGATATGGATCTAATAAAAATTCAATTTTGCAATATCCGTTTATACTGTGTGAACTTGGTGTGTCCGAAAAGACGGTCGTTGCACATTTGTTTGGCCAGGCATGTTATAACTTCAAGATGTGACAATAACTAGTCAGTTCACGCACAGGGCATGAATTCAACACATTGGGGGTAAATAAATAGTTCAGACGGAGGGAAATATCAGTATGGAAAACTTACTGTCCAAATTTAGGCATATTCGAAGGCAAATATTAAATTAACCCAAAAACTTTGGAAATAAAATAAATATTAAATTAAGTCTTATTCGACGTCTCACCGCTGTGGTCGAGGGTCTTCCTATTGAGTTATAGACGAGAGAAGCATCGCTTTTCATTATATATTTTCAGCAAAAGTATAAAATGCCAACAAGAAATAATGAGTGTTGAATGTTTTCAAACAATGCCAACAATAATTTTAGTGTATCCGTAGCTCAGTGGTTAGTGTGCTTGCCGTGTAATCTGGTGATTCGGGTTCAACTCCGGATGGAGGCACATATACGAGGGGCGATCAATATATTCGAGGACTTTTCATCTAGCAGTTTCATATTGGCAACAAGGCTTAACGCCAATTGACATCGTTCGGAGTAAGATATCTCCGACCGAATGCACTAATAAAATTGTTTTATTCGTTTGTAAGGGGCGTGTGACGTCTTAAGTCAGGTGACGTCATTCCAAGCGTCCCCGTTTGATCAGCACATAGCTCCTTTCTGGACTGATAGCCGGTTCCACATACTTATAAGATTGTTTTTCTTTTAATACTGAAATGAGTCATTAATAGTCAACTCTGAAATGTGAGGTGAAAGAATATATACCTGTCATATTTTAGCAGAGAGTCGGTTGGCATTTAAAGGCATTTTTTACTCGGTATTTTCTACTGTCAAACGGTCCCACCAAAGCCAAAATTCTCTACCAAAGGTTAACGAGAACTTACTGAGAAGCGAGAGATTTGTCCTAGTATAAATTTATTGAAATTTACATCATAATTTCTTTCACCGCATACGATGTATTTCATTTCTCAGCCAACGAAACACCTGATGCTCGGTAATATTCACAATCCTATATAATAACAACCACACGTATTGAAAAACAAGTATTCTCTGAAATTTATTGGATGGAAATTTTAATTTGAAAATGGTTGCTAACGAAGAAAGAAATTGTTGACAAACAGTTAGGGTTTACGAGACTTTATTGAAGCAGACGAGAAACTCATTCCATTTGACGTGTGGAGAGCACTACTATTTTTGTTGTTGTTACTATCGTGTTTGCCCACCACACTTTAAAGATCACCTGATTACAATTTCCTTTTTTCTTTATCGTCTGGAATTTATTGCGAAATGGTATGAACCGAAGTGTGGTATGAAGCGGTCAAATCTTAAAAACATTGTTTTGAATTCTAGTTAATTTAAGATATGGTACACGTTGTTCTTTAATCGTTCAGAACACAAAATGAACTAATTAAACCAATATCAACGCATACAAGTATTAAAACACCACCAACCAATGTAAAATAAAATTACTTCATTTGCCAAAAGTGGATTGTGATGAGAACACAAGGTCTCGGAATAAAAATATTTTGTAACATGACGTTGACGTTATTTTAGTTCAAAATGTACGTAATGTGCATTTCTACGTGTTGTAGTTTCAGCTGTTATCTAGGTTATTATAATTTGTTCACATCTGACATTAAGAAGAGAACGTTTAGTTTTTGTTATTCGATATTGAATTATTAATATAATGTTGGAACTTGATCAAGATAGCTAATATTCCTATAGATAAGGTCAAGAGTCACAAGTAAAATGCGTATTGTATAGCGGACAAAATATTCCGGAAAACAACAAAGTCAGAATCGCGGTTTGCGGCTCTCATACAATGATTTAGTTTGACATTTTTTCATATTGATATCAAATAATTTATATTTTAAAATATTTGCCATCACATTCACATCAATGATAACGCAAAAACGATAAAAATGGTAAAATTTATATCTTTCTTTTATTTATAGAAAAATATGAATTTTATATTTTGGTTTTAGCCTTTATCAATGTATGTGTAGTAACATGTGATCCCATCGTGTTATAAAGGTTAAGGTTAATAATTGAACTTGTTAAAGGTAATTAGGAACATGCATACGTTCCAATTAAAAAATCGTCATGCTAAGTAACAAACACGCTGGTGTTACAATTTTTTTGAAACACGCTGGTGTTAAGATTATTTTGAAACACAGGCGTTCGGTATGTGGAAATTCTTTTTCTTCTGAATGTTATAATCATATAAACAAACAATATAAAACAAGTTCCCTACGCCGAGTTAAACTTTGATATTGAAATAGCCAGGGTCGAACTACGGGTTAGGCTGTCTATATGTTGTTCGTAGCATTTGCTCATATCGTTTTACCATTTGCTTCTACCTATACATTTACTGTTCGACCATTTGAATATACATGTATTGAACGCCAAAGAGACACGAACACAACACCCGTAACACTAGAAAAATGACGTCATCAACCCACATAACATTGCAACGTGAACCATATCACAAAATGAAAATAATACCACCATGAACAATAGGTATACCTACTAGACTAAACATTATACGATTTTTTTTTCATTGAAAAAAAATGATCAACATTGAATGATTCAACATTGAATAAGAATACAATCGTACTGAAATGGCTTACGTGACGATACTTGTTTTGAAAACTGAGAATAAAGTGAAAACTGTCAACTGTTTCACCTGGAAGACATATATTTACTATTTTTACAAGGTAATCATAACGTCTGAAGCGTAAGCTGTAATCCATTTCTATAAATTTTATGTATTTCGAGCTTTTTTTCATCTAAATTTGAAGCAATATATTTAACAATGTGTCTGTTAATCAGGTCATGCTACTAGGTACAACATTACCGTGTTGTGGTAATTAAAACACCCCCCCCCCTATTTATGACAAATCAGAACTTGCACCAGTTAAAATGAACTGTATAAAATATATGCACGTGCCATAGTAATGTTTGAACCATTGTGAATTCAAAATATTTAACATCCAATATCAATGATCGGTTCCGAAGCTTTCTTTCAAGCAAAATGCCCAACATATATTATGGGTTACATGTACCTACATACGATTCCATAGGGAAACATCTAGTGTTAGACAGACTAGGAAACATCCAAAGAAACTTAGTACCTGACTACCTGTGAACGCAGCTGTTGAGACAATTAGAAATACCAGTAGGCATTTTATTCGCAGTGATCTCAATCATATGTTTTATATTGCTTCATTAACTATTAATGAGAAAAGAATGGGTATCAGTCCATCTTTATCTCAGCAAACCTTTGACCTTCACTCTAAACTTTCTGTACTCCCATGTGTTTTAATTACCAATCTCGAACATGGAAACTACTCATTGCGAGAATAAGCCGCTACAGACCGGAGATTGGTTTCTTGTGCACCGGCGCTAGTGTTTTACTGACGAAATGAATAGATTGACGACATGATGCGGTGACGAAACGGAAACTGATGAAGGCATTTAATATAACGTCACGGCATATATTCAGGATCCTGAGAACACGAAGTGCCTTCAATGGCATTACAGAGAAAGTTCAAATGAGTAGAAGACTCTCAAACCAACAAACACCTAGATTTAAGACGGCTTTGGTACACGACTGTTCTGGAACATCTCAAGTCATACGACACTCGCACGACCAATGAACACATGTTTCTGTCTGGCCACAAATGAACTGAATGTTCGAATGATCAAGGACGACCAACAGGCCAATGAAAACCCATGATTATGTCTGGCCACAACTGTGAGTTTAAGGACGAAACATAGGTCAATGAAACCCTATGTTTCTCTCAGGTCACAAATGAACTGAGTGTTCACATGTTCTAGGACGACAGCTAGAAGGTCATTCAGGAGATCTGGATTCCAACCAGGACTAAGTAGAATATGTACTTTGTTGACAGTTGAAAACATGTGAATACAATGAACAACGTCATGGGACCCAGGGAAAATAAGATTGACAGTTGTTATTTCCGGTACTTTAAGCTTACTTGTATGACCGTGGCATTCTTGCAGGAAATAACATGTTATCACCGTTTCCGGAATAATACAGAAATAAACAACCTGAAAGTGTTGCTACCAATATAAGTACCATTCATTGACAAATCAATTAGGACCAATAACATGACTGTGTTAACGTGTGTACTACGCCACTGGTGAACAACAGTGTTGTTGACGCCCACAATCGGAAACCGTACAAATGGCCGGAGTAATCACGTCTTTAATGCTATCATATAAAACTGCTATGTCGCTGTTGCTGTGGAATCACTCCCATTTTTGTCTTAATTGAAGCCGTAACATCGTGTTATTAGTACTTCGTGTTCTTAGTATAGAATAAATTCCAATACAAGTTATGCTGATTTTATTATTGTAGTGTTGTTTGTGTGTTTGTGTGTTTGTGTGTTTGTTTGTTTTCATTTGACTAAGAAAGTCGTATTTGCGTGGGACCGGTCATTCGGGCTTCCCAATGATGAACTTCAAAGGAAAGTGCTCATATAAACTCTCACTTCCCTAAAAACAAGTTGTCATCTTGATGTTCATGTACTTACATTATTGATCTACACCAGTCTACGTATTTTAAGCCGGGTTTCCATGGAGCGTATTTTTTCGGCGCGTAATTACGCGCCGAATATTTACGTGCCGATTACGCGCTGAAAAACTGTTTCCATGAGGCTGAAAACAGGCGCGTATTTTTGGACAAAAAACGCATAGCTTTTATTGATATTTTACAACAAAATGCTTCTTCTTTGCCGTAAAAAGGACCATATTGCATGTTTAGCTAACCCATTTATAAGATCAGGAGGTGGGGAACATGGTGCTTCTGTTTTTTTGGTCTTACCAAAAATTGATATTCCCCAAAAAGGCAGGGATTCTTCTAACAGCTTCTCTTAATACTGTAAACATAAATTTTGGTAATTTATTATGAATAGCGTCGATAAAATCGAGGAAAGCATGTCAATTTATACCTAAAATATCATTTTACGCGCGCCCTTGCGTAAAAAATTCGCTACCCAAAGCGAATTTTTTACGCACGGTCATGCGTAAAATATTTAACGCGCCGATTGAAACGACAACATGCAATATAGACAGAAGCGAATTATATTAATTCGGCGCGTATTACGTGCCGAATAAAGACGCACCGAAAACGCGTTGATTTTACGCTCCATGGAAACGGGGCATAATAATGTGAACTGAGGCATTGCCTATTTTGCGGATTTATTTTTAATACTTATGAATCAAATAGCAATGTAATCGCAATCTCATAATCGGGCCGCTGAACAGGTGCACGTTGCGTTATCCACGTAAACATGACATCACGTTGGATCCAAAATGACGTCACGTTGGAGTGATAAAGACGTACAGTTACTTTGCACGCAGATACAATTTATTTGGCCACGCTACATAATCGGCCTACGGCCAAGCTACAAAGTTTTCCAACATACGAACCGTTAAGCAGTCAGAGACACAAGTATGCATAGGCCTACGTTTGGTAAGTCTGCCTTCTGCTAAACATGCATCGTGTAAAGCTTTTAGAAAGCACCTTTATTACAATACAATAGTACAAAATTAATTCAGTACGTTAAATACTTTGAAAACACAACAAAGTAATCTAAAACAGTTGCATAACCTGTTGTAAAAGAGAAGTTTATTCTCCGACAGGAACTAGGTGAACATTTAATAGGAACATGTTTGATTCTCGTGCCAAAATACCGTTATCATGTTGAGATATTAAGAGTTTTCCAAGTTTCACAGTACCTATAATGATATAGAGTGCTGGAAAAAGAACCGAGAGAGCAGATTCTAGACCACGATGCATGTATAACTGATACTGAAGGTAGACATACAAGCCCTTTTGATTTCTAGACTTGAAAACCTACATAAATGATTGAGATACAGCCAAGTGGTACGGTGTTATTTTTGGCATATATAACACATATAATAGTTAAGTACATTTTGCGAGATGAAAGTTCGACTATACATTATAACATCATTTCAAGTATCATCAATTGATGAGAATGAATTCCGATCAGCTGTTTTCCACGTACATGCATGCGCACATGTTTGTTCACATGTATATAATTATCAGACCTGTCTGTGGTTATTGGTTACCGGTCTAGTCGGGCTATTGTCTAGACTGTTTATCGGTATAATACCGTTACCGTTTTAATATGGTTACCGGCCAAGTCTGGCTACCGGTGCCGTCTGGTTATGTATCAATACGTGCTACCAATTTAGACTGAGAACTGGATATGACTGGTTATCGGTTACTATTGCTAGTTAGTGAATTAAGGAATAAGTATCGAACGAAGACAGACCCAGAAAGTATTAAGACCATCGGCTAGTGATTCCAATGTTGGCAACATGCAAATGCAAGAATTTCGCATAACACATAGCATAGAATGAGAAGGTCATAAATACTACCCAATACCTTATAAGACAGCTGCATAATTATATGACGTCAACATCACAAGCCTCTTCTTAGGAGCCTATTTCCATGAAAATCGAGACTTGTCAAGTTGACCAAACAAAAGTTGAAACAGTTTGTTTTACCAAAAGTAAAGAGACATTTTTCTTGTTTTCTCAAAATATCGATTTTGTATAGCTAGTTTGCGATAGAAAAAAATCGTGTTTTTTAAAGATTTCTGAAAATCTATTTATCAGATTTTGGTAAAACATTACACACTACTACAATAACTTCCTACCTACTCCCATTTTGAATTTCATAATTTTAGTCACCAATTAAAAGACATTTGTTCTTTATTACACATTGAAATTACATGCGTATTTACAGTTTAACGCAGGGAGGTAATCTGGTATTCCATTGATAATTTACTATCAATTATTTAACCGTTACAATCCGTGATCGGCGAGATTAAGATTGCTGTTATAAAGACAAGACTTAGGAGGCCCTTGTGAATCGGTTTATTTAGGTGTGTTTGCTTATAAACAATGTACAGCAATAAAATGTACTTCGTCATATTCACAGACGGGCCTCGCATGTGTTAAATTAAGTAGGTTGCAAATACGCAAATATACCGTTATGCGTATCACGTGACCGTGCAATTTGCTGTTGCAAGTATCAAGTCTTCTAACTTGATATTTCATACAAAACTACAAATATGTTACATAGAACTTATGAACAAAACTTTTTTAACTCATTTCTGATCTTGCTGAAATTTCAGTGTATATTAGGTAGATAAATTTCATTTATTCCTGCAAAATTTCATACTTGTAGGTGTAATAATTACAGAGAAATATTTAAAAAACACGATTTTTTCTATCGCAAACTAGCTATACTTACGACCCTCTCATTCTAAACCGGCGACATGTACATGTTATCGGAAGCGTCTAGAATATCATTGTCTTTTGTAATGCGTCATAGATACTTTCACACCTACGGAGGATGTTGCAAAATATATCATGTATCATTTGATTTCAATTTGTCCTTGTACGTAATTTGAACTATTTGTTATGGTGGCAAACAATATATGTGTTGCGTAGCAACGGTTTTCAAGAAACGCTATATTGTGATAAATAAAATGATTTCATACCAATATTTAAGACGTCATGACCTTGTAAATATTATATTTTTCAACTAATATAGATGCCACTATTCTAGTGAAAATGTCAAATGCAAACAATGGAGAGTACATGACGTCAAGACTGTCGCCAAATTCTTCTTAAATTACAAAAATAATGAATAGTAATTGACATTTCATTTTTAATATTTGCTACTGACATTAATGCCATGGTGACATTTGCCTGGAATTAATAATTTCTGAAGTTCGTGATGAAGGTTATGATATACGAGACGTGGCGCCACTTTCATAGTGAGGTGCAAACAATCAAGCACGTCATTTTATATAAAATTATTTGAGCTATTACCCTGTAAAGAACTTATGTACTATATTAAAATCAGTGCGTAATTAATATATCATGTATAGAAATATATTTTATTTCTTAAAAGCACGAACTGCGTGGTTTGACGAATATAGATATTAGATACATGTATAATGGCAAAGTACATTCTGAGGGCATAAGTAATAAGATTCAAATGATTTTGCATAAATACGAGCTTTGCTTGAGACGACATTGATTAGCTCAAGGCATAGTGGTGCGGTACATTTGTACTTTAACATGGTTTAGCCTAGGAACATATAAGCAATGGATGCACTGCCTGGACAGTATTCACAAATCATCTTAAAGTGTATAGAGCTGTATCGGACGATATTTTTTAAAAAGTTTCAAAAACTGAAAAACAATAATGCTTTCATATCCATTTGGTCATTTTTCACTTCAGTTTTAACAGAAACTCTCTCTGTGATGTTTATTGCACACGCGAACTGTCTATTTTCGTACAAAAGTGTTCTAGAACACCCTATGAAATTATAAGAATCGTCTATTTTTCGACGATTGTATCAAAGTACACGGAACCTATGGAAGCCCTGGAGGGCAATTTTGGCTTGTGACTTTTGAGATGTGACTTTTGAGTTGTTACTTGCGACTTGTGACTTGTGACTTTTGAGATGTGAGTTGTGAGTTGTGACTTATGACTTGTGACTTGAGGAGGCCCTGGAGGGAACTTTTGACTTGTGACTTGCGACTTGTGACTTGTGACTTTTGTCTTATTTTTGAAGTGTCGTTTACGACGAAATGTCTTTCGAAGAATAGATGCAGCGATTGGTACAGGCCAAGATTACCTGCCATATCACCGGACATTTTTTCAGATAGAATCAGGGAAGCCAATGTAATAGATCACTGTGTGAGTTATTGAAATTTACAAATCGACAAACCAAATGATCGAAATAAACTGGGAGCTTGACATATTGGAATGATTATAGTCATGATACAATATATATTTAGCAAATTCGCCGTGATTTTTTAAATTTGCTCGAAATAAGGCGGTTGATCGTAATATAGATGGTCGGTTTAACAAAGTTTTACTGTAAATTGTATCAAGTACACAGGCAAAGTAAGACAGACTAGAGCTATATATATGTAGTGATGCAGCTTTATCACTAGATTTTAAGCCATTTGGCAGTGATCGCAAGAAATCGTAACATTCAATTGCATTAGTTCCAAATAAGTTAAGCAGTGGCCGGAAGTATTTTTGCTCGCAAGAAGCCATAAAAGTTTATTCATATAGAGTTGCAAAAATAGATTCAATGATTATGTTTACGTGGTTACCAAAAAGTGATCAAAGAAATAAAAGAATGACTTTGGTCAACTGTAATATTATAGTCTTGTGACACACGCTTAGAGAAAAGTTCTTACTGAGAAGAGTCGTGACATTATGTTGGTTCGGACTCGTATGTTTCAGTGACTGATGCTACTTTATTATTACTTTACTTTGTACAAATAAACTTTGTGACTCTATCATTTCATGATACTTTGTTGACATTTTATTATTAGCTGAACATTAAAAAATAGTAATCAATAAATCAGGTGAAACATTGGAGGAAGTAGATAGGTATTCTTCGACTCATGTAAGGGGAAATAACTGCGTATGATATTTGATTATCATTACATGCAATGTCACCAGTGAAATGGTGTGAAAGTATCATGCAAGTATGGTTTATTTATGTGTCTACCTTTGTAAACGTAATAAGCCCCGGGGTATAAATTAAAAATGGAAGGATAAAATATAACTTTAAAAATCGTTCTTTTCGTTTTATTTCTTTAAATTTATGGTTAAGTGTAACGAAACTTTGAGAATACGTTATTTAATTCAGACGTAAGCGTTTTATTAAATTACACCACCTGCACTCAGATATTCGAATTGTTTGACATGCAAATTTATCAATGCAATCTTAGAACGAAGTCTACATTCAGTCATTTAGCAGTCATATATATAGTGTTTTTTGTCGTACCATAGCCGTGCAATCTCACGATTGCCAAGCACTTGGCGTTGTCTGTTTTACTGGACTTTATCCTCGGTTGTTTCCCTACACCCCTTCTTCCCTCCTAGATAAGAAGGGGTGGCCTTGGAGCTCGTCTATGTCTTAGTAGCATCGTCTGTGTGATTGTTTTAATGTTTGTCACTTAATTGAGACGAACAAACTACCTGGCGCGTGTATATGGTCGCACGGTCATGATATGCTCTATGTCATTCATTTTAAATACAAATTAATGTTAAAAAGCTAAATTCTATTCTTTTCAGTCTTAAACTAGGGTTGACAACAGAACCTCAATAATTCGACCACTTTTGATTGAGGTTGTCATTTTGTTGAGGTCAGCAGTGTAATTTTATTGTGTGTTTGAGAGCATATCATGATTCGCAATCAAGGTATTCAGCGCCATGCAATGAAATAAAAAAAAGCACATATAATGATTAAGGTTTTTCGTAAACCTAGAAGTTTATTCAATATCCACGGGCTGCACCAGTTTGGTGAGTTACCTCCCTTTAATAAATCAGCATTTATGCAAATTTTAAACCCTGAATGCAGTTATTAAGAAAATGTATATATCAAATACAAGCTAGGGTGGGGGTGGGTGAAGTTAGTATACGTATACTAACATTTTAAAGGAGATTCCCTTCGTTTGTTTTCTGCATTACGTAAAGTACCGAAAACAAACGAACACAACTCGGAACTATGTCGGAATTGGCTAAATGACGGAAATCGGCTAAGCATTGTAATGGGCCGTTCATATACATCCTTCGTAAATCTAAATTTACTGCAAATTTTTTTAATTAACTGCAAAGCTGCAGCTTTAATCATATCTTGCTTATTTATAGAACTCTGTCCTTCATAGTAGTTTTATGAGCAATTGTGTACTTTTATTAACAATCGTATGCTTCTTATGCCTACTAAAGTGTTTTATTAAACATGTGTTTTCCATTTATAATTTTCATAACCATTTTATGAATGCGGTTTTAAATTAGTGACTGAGTATCATATATATTTCTACCATTCACAAATCGTTAGATCCAAAAAATATCGAAGTCTGAGTTTCAGTCTTACAATGTTGGTGAATTGGGCCCCTGTTTCGTAATGTGGTGTCGATGAGAAAGCAGAGGCTACACAACAGCCTTTGTTGGCTTGCAATTAAGCGTGGTAATGGTCAACCTCTGTCAGTTGCACCAAGATCTTCCAACACATTGTCTCTTGTCTACAGATTGGTTTCATGGATGGAATGTAATGTTTCAGGGTGCATTTCATCACAGGAATCTGATGGCTACTCAGAGGTTTGAAAAACATTTTAAAATGATGAATAACGAGCGCATATGCGACAAACATCAACAGCAGTTTAATTTCAACCCCTCGTGAATTGCCTGAACACGAATTTTCAGTTGTAACTTAGTTAACACGATTTTAAACGAATTTTCTCGTAAAGGAATGGCGAGTGACGTACCGGCGCATTTCGTTCTTAGGTTGCACGTCAGTCATGGGGTCTTAGATAGTGTGTTGTGGCCATTTGTATGAAAAAGATCAGGTTCCTGTGATTTCAGTCAGGGACAGTTATTGCTATTTAAGAGCCTGGCAGGTTGATTTGCAACGATCACATGGACATTTCAAGAAACCTTATAACCAACCTCCCTTTAGTCTTGGGATTGAACCCAAGCCATTTAGCCAAAATTGTGCAATAATTGAAACAGAAACACTACCTTAAGTGGTTAGATGGGCAACAAAAGTCAACACACTTACTAGTAAATTCATTTGAAAATGTAGGCTTTGATTTTGAGGCTGTGCTTAAACGCCATCATTCTGGATGTCGACGAACCAAGGACGCCAATGTCGTAACTACTACTTACGATCTTATAAGACTCATACATAATTGAAATCTCCAGTACCAGGCGATTCTAATGAGCATATTTTTATGAAAATCGGAACTTGTCATGTTGACTAAACTGAAGTTGAAAAAGCTTATTTTACGATAAGTAAAGAGTAAATTGCAGTTTTCTCAATATATCGATTTTGTACTTACGACCTTCTCGTTCTAAGCCAGCGATGTATGCAAGGTTATCAACATTTCAATCATAATTGTGGTGAACAGTTTAACCTAACCCTATTATATCTAATGAATTAATACTGAACCCGCAAGTTTTCTAGTTTCTCCAAACCACATTGCACATACGAAGGACATGGGAATTGTAATGTTTTTGACGATGGTTTATTTTTCGTTAGTTTGCATATTCCGACACCCCTGTATTTAGAAAACGTATTATTCCAAGTAAATACTTACATACACAGACTATAAAGATGAGAAATTATCAAACATGCGTACAAAAGGACATCATATTTTATAATATTACCAACAGCCAGAGTGTTAGTGACGTAGGTTGGATATGTTTCCCTTTTTCACTACGGTGAATATTTTATAGAAATGCCGAACGTTACATGTTTACAAGACGTAATCATGTATATTAAATGAACGTAGATAATTTATTTGAGTATCCTGAAGGTCGTCGAACTATGAAAACAATACATACATAATAAACTAGCATGGTGACATGTTTTCCAATCATAAACAACATGATTTGTTTTCCCCAAAACAGTTGTACGTTAACAAGACGACGACTCAGCAAATGTGGAATTTGAACATGATAAAACACAGCTGGTCCCGTACGTCAAACATGACAACTAACAAACTGTCGTCAAATATTCATTATTGACGTAGAATATGTTAAAATAATTTAGGATCTAAACACGACTTATTTTATGTATTTAAAAATTATTGTTATGTAACAACAAACAAAACAAGAAAAACAAACTATGTAGCCTTGAAAAGGTTCGTTGACCTAATTGTCCTACTGCAATGCATAATGAAACATACGATTTAATCAGTATGACCCATGCAAAATGTTAGAACTGTTGGCGGCAATAAGGAATTCCATAGGAGCATATATAACATGGATTATTTGATCAATAACATCTCATTCAAAACAAATTCAATCTAAGTTACATTTTAAGTGTTGTTTAAGGTAACTATAATCAAAATGTCGAAGTCCTCGTCACCCATCAGAAAAGGCTGCAAGGATATATTTCTCCAGAAACCGTATGGTTTTGTAGCACGTGGCTAGTAGTAAAAGAACAATTTCTCTCAAATATACAATAGACCCCTTTCACCAAATCTCCACCTGACTGATAAGCTCATGAATTATTTAGTGGAGGCAGAAAGCATCCACAGGTGATAAGCCTCCGGTAGCAAATTCAGTATACATGTGGTAGTAATTCCAACAATATGGTACCTAGCTGTTGCATTGTTGGTTGTGCGAACATGCCAGAATCAAGAAAATTGAGTAGTCTTGCATAGAAATCCTAAATATATGTTGTGGAGGAGAGAAGCATGGTTTAAAAAAATTAACTGACTTCATAAAGACTCGACTCATTCAGAGCAAAATTCATGGACAGATACTTCTTGTGCTTGTAGATCTAATATGAATTTCATAGAAAGTGTGTTTGCATTTATACTGCATTTACACAAATCTTTTTATTTATAAATTATTATTTTATATTCCGTGTTCATAGTATAGTATTCACATTTTCAATTAAAACAACCTAGATCTACTAGCAAACAGTCATACTTGAAAGCTTCCTGAAATGTTGTGTTGATTAAATGCCTACCTAAGATCACCTAATGTATTGTGCTAAAATAGTTACCACATTAGCAGGTTGTCTTTGATTTTATCTATTAATTCATTATAATAATCTACATGCATGTGGTTTTCCGAAAGACAAACACATGACCACTTCCTTAAGATCGCCACTGTCAATTATCTATATTAGAATCAGTATTTAACACATCGGTACAATATACAAGTGGTTCATTATATGACCACATCAGTGTGTTACATGTTTATAAGTTTCAAAGTATGCATGCATAATACTTCATTAATGATTAGATCACAGGACTAATTGAATAATTGACTACTGTATGCTATATTCAAGGTTTACCTTTC